>CM057000.1:3840636-4475636 GCA_029891345.1 Dryococelus australis
TCGTGTTCTCGGTTGGCTTCCTCGTCGCTAGGTAGTGCTTGCCAGTAACACACTTGCACGGGGGACATGTCTTCTACAGGTACAGCTTGTGTGTAGAAACTTTGCACGGGGGTGGGTGCTGCAAGGGCTGCTAGGCGGCCCTTGCAACAACCTCCGCGATGTGGCGTGTCAAGAATCAAGGTGGCGCAACCCTCAAGACATTCCTTGCACGGGAAACAGTCCCTTATGTCTTCGTCCATCTGAAGGTAGGTCAGTAAAATTGGCTGAAATGATTTTATAACCTCTCGAACACTGTACATTTCTAAGAGCGAGGTACAACTATACCGAGAAAGGACCGGGATGCGCCTTATGAAAGAGTTTAAGGGGGGATGGCATAGTCTCCCCGATTATAGGGGACGGACTCTTGCTGACAGTCGAACGAATGTGAGTAGTTAGCCAATGAGAATCATTGGCGCGGGTCGCCGATTGGTCGGGTAGATTGTCACGTAGGTGGAGGCCTGCCAACTAATTAGCCAATCGAAAGCATTGGTGGGGTAATTAGTCAATGAGAAGCATTGGTAGAGTTCGAGTGTAGGTTTCCGAAGATACCCGAGGCAAATGGTCAATCGGGAGGGTTGACACGTGAGTAATTAGCCAATGAGAATCATTGACAGGGGCAATCAGCCAATGAGAATCATGGGAGAGATGGAGTAATTGGTGGTTCCAGCACATCTAATTAGCTGGACGAACATGAGTAATTAGAGGGGTTGGAGAGGGTGGAACGAAGTGAGTAGTTAGCAAGTTGTGGGGATAAAGCGAAAGCGACTAATTAGCAACACTTATACTTTAAACACATATGACCATCTCCTGGTGATCGAATTAATACTCTAGCACCACCTACGTGTTGAAAACAAATTACACTTATAGGCTGTTCACGGAAAATTAGCACTTTTGAAAGCTCTGCTTATGATCTACTTGTATTAACGTTGTGTGTTCTTCCGCCTTATGTAAAATTAACATTGACATGGGCTTTCATCACTTTTATTCATACGTCGGTCAAGTGAAACTGGGAAATGATTATAAAAGCAAATATTGTACGAATCTGCTCATCTTTACACTTCGATGCATTAAAAAAATTGAAAGCAACAGAAATAATTTAGGTTGTCACACATGGTTACCTAACACTTTTTATTGGATGTTAATATATGGAACTACTTTTCTCTCCATCGTTACCAACTTTACTGGGCACATGTCACTAATCGTGCCTGTTAAAATTTGTTAAAATATATGCAAGTAGGGTCAGTGACTTTTTTCTAAGGTTAATTTCAAAAGTGCTCACTGAACAGCATTTACCAATATGTCGACGAATGTGTCTAATTGGTCGAATGCAGGTCAGAGTTAACCAATATGGCTGCCTTCGAAGCAAATGACGCCTACCAACATGGCGGCCGTGGAGGAAATTTTTTAAAACAAATATTTAAAACAACTTTTTTTTTACAATTTATAGTACATTTTTTATAATTTTTTGATAGTAATGTTTAAAATATTTCTTAAATAATTTAGTACCAAATTTGTAAATAAATTTTTTAATATTTTTCGGAAATTTTTTGGATTTTTTGGAATGTTTTGGAATTTTTTGGGTTTTTGGTGTTAATGCCAAAGATCATGGGTCAGGGGTCAAGGGTAAAAGGTCAAAGGTCAGAGGTCACAAGTCAATAGCTTCCAAGATGGTAGACGGTTTCGTCACAACATGGCGGCCGGCTGGCTCCGGCTTCCATGCCAGATGCCAATGTGCCCAACCCGGCCAATCCTATATACTCTGCACTTTTAACTAATTGAAAGGGTAAAGGTGGTGCAACAATTGAAATAATCATAGCCATGCCAAGAGTTGAGCAGCCTCTGTACTGTCGTGTTTGCTAGTCACTCGTTACGATAACTATAAAACTCATTAATGCATAATCACACAGAGAAAGTTAATTGTGCGAGAGCACACGCTATAGTCAGTCTCGAGCCACATCTAGTACACTACAAGCATAATCCACTGTCATATAAGTTAATTTTCATTTGCGAAAATGGACGTTGATTTGACTCGTGTTCACGTTCTCACGTTTCCATTTATATATTCTTTCCTGTGCAATATAAATAAACGTGGCGATAGACGGAAAAAAAAAATTGTCAAAAATATGTTTTCAAAAAGTATAAAAGAAAATTATTTAAGTGAAAAGTTATCAAAACTAAACAAAAGTCACTGATCTAAAAATGTTTAGCTTGTAAGTGGAATCTGAGTGGGAATATAATGGAAATGACGTTGAAGCAAGGAGATAGGTGTCAGTATTGCCACTGGAGTGGTTGCGGCCATGTTCGGGCTGTGGCATGGCCTCTCACACAACTGTTGTGTGCGGTGCAGCAGGTTTCTGGAACAGGTTTCGGCTGCTGGACGACAGAGAAGTAGCCGGAGCGGTGTGACAAGATGTCGGCATGTGAGCCGCTCAAACTCGTCACCGTGTTATGACTGGCAGTATCCCAGCAGCTAACAGGAGACCCGCCTCTTCAAGGTCACTAAGGCGTATCTAGGTATTCTGATTACCATAGCGAATGCGAGGAAGACGGCGGTACAGGGCTCTACCTGCCAGCATCGTTTTCCCCCTATTCTGGCTGAGAAGCGCGGGAGCTATAAGGGTCACACTGGCACGCGCTACGAGAGCGCCGTCGCCTCTACGCGCAGGGTTCGGAACTGGAGTGCAGTGTTCTCATAGTGCTATGGCACTTTCAGCGCGACCCTGTCATTTTATTGATGAGAACTCTGTAGCAATGTTCAATACAGGCTCCTAAAGGCTGTTCACGATAAGTGAACACTTTTGAAATCAACCTTAGAAAAAGTCACTATTTCTATAGACTGTTCACGTTAAAATAAGCACTTTTCAAAATGTTTTCTCTTTTGGAATAATAGTCAATAGATATACACTATCGATCAAAAAGTAATTGGGCCCCTGTCCACAATGTTTGCTCGGTGGTTGTCACGCCTTTAGAATCTCGTAGGGCCACCTCTTGCGGCGATAACAGCAGCCACCCTGTCTGGCATGCTCTCTACGAGTGTTTGCAGGACATCCACGGGGATTCGTCGCCATTCCATGAGTTGAGCAATGGATTTTGGCCGCGCCTGACGAGCCCTCACCCGGCGATCCAATTCTTCTCGAAGATGTTCTTTAGTGTTGAGGTCGGGGCTCTGGACGGGCCTGTCCAATCGGCGAACATTGTTGTCGGCGTACCACTGCATAGTAGCTCTTGAAACATGGCACCTTCCACTTACGCAGGACGAATGCGACCGTTGATTTGGACCTGTTTACCTTCCGTGCAATCGCCTGGCTAGACAGCCCACTGAGATGGCAGCCTACAGTCACACCCTTATCTAAGTCTGATAGCTCTGTACTTCGCGCCAGCTCCCTGTCAACTGGTTCTACACCGGCCTGCAGCGTATAGCGGCCATACAATTCAACTGACGTACTGAATTACCTATCTCCACGGGTGTCCAATTACTTTTTGGTCGATAGTGTATTTTATTGTAGCCTTAGAATTTAACTTTTTGGTCCGGTGAAATATATACACTGTGTTTAATACTTACATGGCGATATTTATTTTAAAAAGTGGCGGAAAGATAAGAAATAGGTATTAGAAAAAAAAAACCAGGATCTCAAAAGTGCTCACTTGACCGTGAACAGCCTATACTTGCATATATTTTAACGGGCGTACTGAGTGACATGCGCCCAGTAAAGTTGGTAACGATGGAGGGAAAGTAGTTCCATATCTGAATGTCGAATAAAAAGTATTAGATAACCATTTGCGGTAAAGTAAATTATTTTTTAAACGTTTGGTTATTTTCTAATGCATCGAAGTATAAAATGAGCAAATCTGTAAAATATTTAGATGTCTAATCATTTCCCATTTTCACTTTACCGACGCGTGAATAAAGTGACGAGGCCTATGGCAATGTTAATTATGCATAGGACGGAAGAATACACAACGTGTATACAAGTAGATCTTAAGCAGCGCTTTCAAAAGTGCTCAGTTTACCGTGAACAGCCTATATCGTAGTTTGGTTCGTGTCCGGCTGGAAAGTTTTAAGATACGGCAGTCTAGAAAAGCAGTTTTTTTAACTGTATTGGAGGGCTACAAAACAATATTCACAGCATGCGTAATAACTTTGAAGTACTATTCCGTCCTGGTCTGGGGTGTGATGTTTTAGAGAAGGTAAACATACTGAGGGCACGTTCTACAGTTTCGTCAAAAAAAAAGCAGTATTTCAAACTCTCTGCGACGTTGCAGTTGGAGCGGCTGCAGTCGGCGGAACTTGAAAGCATATGGTACATGTAGCACATAGGTCGTGTGCACAAGATTTGAGCGCTATGATTTGGGACCTACTGAAGGGCGTGGAAAGCAAGTATCTCCAGAGTAAGTCCTCTATTTCATAGCTATAGTCCATTTCATGTAAGCGGGATACATTTTGACAGTTCTATAAATGTAGCACGGCCACAGTGTATCCTTCCACCACAACTGTTTTGTCACTGAAGATAAAGATGTTTGTAAACAAATGTTTGAGTCCAATATACACTTGCATTTTCCTCTTTCCCCGGGTTTCTTGTCATGGCAGGTATTGAAAGACTGACGTTAGTTAACTTCCGTCCAGTAATTAATGCAGGATACTATAGATAGTTTGGCACTCCAAACTATTTTATTTGTGCAATTGCCAAGTTAACTTTGTCGGGGTTCTGTTAATTTTATTTTGAGAGAAAAAAGGAAACAGTGACGGGTTAGGGATTTAGTTTAATGTATTTCGTGAGGGCATTGTGTTGATGTTATTGCGAGTGTGTGACATTTCGAATTGCATATTGTTTTGATGAAACAGTGGAGAATTTTGCTCGAATGGAAATAACATTTAATTTATTGTAACTTCGAAAATTTTAACTTCATTTAAAAAACAAAATGCGATACGTACTGTACGTCGCTGTTCGTACACACACACACACACACACACACACACACACACACACACACACAATGGTCGAAGTTAACCTTGCACTCGTTGAATTTACGTATACACAAACAAACAAATATTATTCACACACTACAAAAGTATTGAAAGTGCGACTTTTTTAGGCCACGTACATTTCAATAATTATATTACCGGTTTACAAATACATTATTTACAAAACACGCAAACTTACTGTTTATAAAATTCGCAACCTCTTGAGCACGTGTTTTTCTATGGTAATCCTTGCAAGTTTACTTCACTACAATCACGTTTGTTCGTCACTAGCATTAAATAATTTATTAGCAGAATCATTCAGCAAAATGAACACTGCGCACGTTTCCCGAACTCAACAAACTTAAACTTAGATAAGACACGTAAATTCTTTTCGTGTCGTTGCTTTGCGGACGGCAGTGAAGGAAAATGGCGGAACGAGCAGTTTTAGGAAGCGGTAAACACGTGCCGATTAATATTACATTTCACTCACGAAAACGCACTGCAAGGGTACCTACAAGCAAATATGCTTAAAGAAATAAAGAAAAAAAAAAAGGAAAAAAGGAAAACTACCAATAAAATATTCCGACGACACCAAAAAGATACTCGTATTAAACACGATGAGAAAAAAAGTACACGCACAACGGCGTTCACTGGGCTGGAAACTGGAAACATGGCTAGCCATTGGCTGGAAACTGGAAACATGGCTAGACATTGGCTGGAAACTGGAAACATGGCTAGCCATTGGCTGGAAACTGGAAACATGGCTAGCCATTGGCTGGAAACTGGAAACATGGCTAGCTATTGGCTGTAAACTGGAAACATGGCTAGCCATTGGCTGGAAACTGGAAACATGGCTAGCCATTGGCTGGAAACTGGAAACATGGCTAGCCATTGGCTGGAAACTGGAATCATGGCTAGCCATTGGCTGGAAACTGGAAACATGGCTAGCCATTGGCTGGAAACTGGTAAGTGGTAACATAAACATGGCTAGCCATTGGCTGGAAACTGGAATCATGGCTAGCCATTGGCTGGAAACTGGGAACATGGTTAGCCATTGGCTGGAAACTGGAAACATGGCTAGCCATTGGTTGGAAACGTTTACTGTTCGTACGTGTCGACATGCTCTTTCATAACTTCTAAACATGTTTTTGAAGTCCATTAACTAAAATATTAAAAAAATGTTATAATGCTTTAAAAATATGATTTAAACCATGCATGTGGTGAGTATAATTAAAGTTTTAATTTAAAGCTTTTAGTTCTGAGTACTACTTTCTTCCAAAGCAATCATCAAGATCGCCAACTTAACAACATGCATCCCGTAGCAATTCATCAAATGATACAATACTTTACAAAGGAAAGCATTTAATGTTTACATAGTGTGTAGGTTGGTCACATTGTCCGTCAGATTTTACCTCACTTATATGAAACAGATTATACAATATCCCTACGGTACCTACATTATACCCTTTAGCGAGTGAATGGAGCCCAAGTGGCCAAAAACTTTGTTTTGAACCCCTTAAATTACACACTTATTTTTCATTTTCTCGTGTTGCAAAAGAAAAATAAAATAGTTATGAGAAGTATTTACTAATCCCTTACAATATATGAAATTTTGGAACCTATGGAAAGGGATTGAGTAGATCCATTACACTAGAAACCACCAATCATAAAATATTTTTTGAGCCAGCAATAACCACATTAATTCTTCAGTGAAAGGCGATGTCCGCATTGGAGCTAACTTTTGGTCTTGTACAAAATGAGCATGAGTTCACATATTCTGCAACATGTCAAACGTGAAAGAGTATACTTGGATCAATGTGTTAAAGGGTTAAAAATGTCCTAGGGCCTTTATTTTTGTTGATCCTAGGGAGTAGTAATGTTAGACCTCTATCACTAATAAAACGTATTTTATAAATTTATTTTAACATGCTCGGACAAACATTAATCTCCGAGTTCAAGTGTTGCAATAAAGTAATTTTCTGTTATGAACTGTACTTGTGTTGAGAACATATCTTGCAGCCAGCATCATCATGCTCCATTCATGTCAAAGAGAAGTTGGAAATGTCACAAATCACATTAGCCACAAGGAAGACTGGACATTGATGGCTTGTTGTGTACAGTACATATCATAATACTCGTCCATGTACAACTCATCCACGATGGTGAATCCGCCAACTGAACGGGTTAAAAAAGCTTTGCGATCGTTACAATTTAAGCTAACTAACCACTATGTCCCAAAAACATTGTCTTATACTGAATCTGTAATGATTTAATTATTGGTAACTTGGAAACCTTTCTCATGACTCTGTTCACAAGTCAATAATACTGTCTTACTTTCCATAATAGTGCCTTCCTTATAATCTGCATTGCCTTGTGAAGTTCACCTCATCCCAACACATAACTTAGATCATGTTCAGTATTGAAATTTAAGCAAGAATGCAAAATGAGTTCGGTTGTTATTTAAAACAAAATGAAACACAGAAATTAATCTCCGAAATAAGTATGATCCAGGCGTCTGTAGGAGTCATAATTCCAATGGAGGTCCATATAACCCCAGGACATCCATGATCCCTATGGCTTCTACGCCTATGTTCGTACTCATAACATGTAGTGTGCATTATAGCTACTCATATACTGTATATACTATATATCGTAATATTTCATCTCCTATGCAACGCATGGGACAGAAGCCAATCAGACGAGAGTAAGAGAGAATCGAAAAAGTTTTGTATTTAGTTGTAAAAACAACGAATATAGTTATGATGCATAAACGATAGATTTAGAGCAAAGAATAAACGACAACGTATTAGCAGACATTTTAAAAGTTTATTCTCGTATTTACAGTCGCAAAGGCAAACATTTTAAAGCAAAGCAGACATGTCATCTCTTTTACATCACTGCCCATTTTCAACACAATATCACACTAAATCGGTTACTGTAATCCACTTTATGTATGCCAAGACAGCCGAAACATTAGAAAATTATTTACCAAAGCTCTCAACTGACTTCAAACTCGTCGTAGAATTTCATTGATTAAAAATAATACATACTTATTCAATGTTTAATACATTTCGCACAAGGTTTCTCGTCGTATGAAATGTTTTACCATTATGTTGGGGCCTCGGTGGTGTAGTGGGTAGACCATTCGCCTCCCTCCTAGGCGTTCCGGGTTCGATTCCCGGCGGGGTCGCTCCTGGCGGGTTTTCTCGGAGATCTCCCGTTTCCTCCGCTCCTTCATTCTGGCCCTTCCCCATATTTCACTTCACCCTCATCGGCTCTCAAGACGACGATGTTAAGAGCCGTCCAATCTCTTCACTCACTCGCTGTTATATCCTGTACTCTGAGCCTATGTTATTTATTGTGACCGACCATACCAGGTTTAGGTCTGCGCTGATCTACTGGCATTTAAGATGAGCTAGAGTGAGACAACTATATACACTAAAGTGCAGGCGCACCGGTTATGCTGTGTTAGGTCTGTGTTGGCTCCCACCACCGGTCCATGTGTGCACATCACAATGTTCCTTATTGGTTGGTAATCAAACAATGAAACGGGGGGCCGAAATCATTTTGCTCCATCAAGTATCCTTTACTGTGTAAAATGATTTATAATCAATGAAGTCCTTTTAAATTGTTATAATAAAATAAAACTTATAATAAGGAAAATTATTGATAGGCCTTTCTATTAATCTTATTACTGGGAATCCCTGCAGATTACATTTCATAAGCATTGTAGCCCTTCGCCATGTCCTTCCACCAAGGACAACACCAAGGTCAGCCACATTTGAAAAATATTCCAAAGATCAGAAGAGAAAAATATTTTTGAATCAGCATTGATTGACATCATAAGGCAATGAATAACACAAAAACAACAAGAGCTCTTAGAAAAATCATTATCTATTGAAAGTATCTCATCACTACAAAAAGTTACACAAGCTACAAAATGTAAAATTCTACCAATTTTGAAGACGGTCTACATTTAGATTTACATTACTACTACTCTGTGCAGTACATCTGATAGAAATCCACACCACTACATTTCCTCCAATATATTTACATTACTACTACTCTGTGCAGTACATCTGATAGAAATCCACACCACTACATTTCCTCCAATATATTTACATTACTACTACTCTGTGCAGTACATCTGATAGAAATCCACACCACTACATTTCCTCCAATATATTTAAATTGTGACGAAAACACAAGAGCGTAGACAATATCGGTTGAAAATCTTTTATTTATTTATTTTCAATTTCTGTACTTTCATCTTTGTTCAAAACACAAGAACAGTGAGATCATGCCTTTTACACATTAAAATATTTAAAAAAGCGACCCTGGCATCCAATGGCCACCAAACCAGGGCGCTCAAATAAAATGATTAAAAATACACATAAATATATAAATTGACTGAAATGAATCCGAAACAAAGGATTATAAATATATTATGAGTTTTCACTCTATACTCATTTGAAAGCAACAACAAAGATTAAATCATAATATCTTATTGCTTCTCAATTAAAATCATTCATGTTACAAAAGGAGAATATTTACTCTCAAGCACCACTACAAACGTTTAATTCATTTTAAAGGAAAAGTTGACGCTAAGAAAATATTAAACAAATAAACTTTAAATAGATTAAAAGACTCTTCTGTCTTAGTCTATCCAAAGTCCATCTGAGCTTAAAATGAGACGTTCACAAAACATTTAAAAAATACAAATGTAAACTTATTTAAGCAATTCAAGCACCTACGATCTCAAATGAATGCACTTGCAGGAGGGTTAACTGGAAGCTCTGAAACTAGAGCAAGACGGTGCGGTCCTAATTCAAAACCATGAACTTTTCAGGCGACTTGCAGCAAAGAGTTTAAAGTTTACTTATCATGAAAACGTTTCAAATAAAAGGTTATATGAGCACCACATAAAATTTGGAAAACACCAAGAAAAACCAAACAGAATTTAGAATACAAATAATATAGTGCTCACATAAAACCGTAACTCGAATTACCAGAAAATTACTTCAACACTTCACGAACCCACCTCATCGTGTTTCTCGTTGTGCATTGCTAGATACATCTCAGCTCACTCAAATACTAGCGAGGTTATGCCTGCAGAACAGAGTCCATCACGAACAGAGTCCATCTTTTCCAAAACTTTTGGTTTTAATAAAAGATTTTCTCATTGCTTCAGAAGTGATAAATTATCTGTAACTTTGTAAGTGAACTGATTTTCTACCCAAAATACATTCAAGTGTCATCCAGGACCAAGCATACATTACATGATCTTGAATAGTATAACATTATATCCATTGAAATTATTTTTCTACAATAAAATTGTATGTTTGGCACAAGAAAATATACAAGAAAAAATATATTACACGTCCACACTGTCATTTTCTAAGCCATATATGTATATCTGAACAAGATAATATTTTATGTTTGGTTAACTTTTGGTATAACTTATGGGAAACATTTTCATAAGTCCATATGGACATTTTCTAAAACATGTGTGAAAACTTCAAAATATACGTTAATTTTATACACAGACATTCCTTCTAAAATACTTTACAATAAAACAGTTTTATAAGTCCACAAGGTTATTTCCTCGCCAATATGTGATTTTACAAAGAATACTGTATCAGTCCACAAGGACATTACCTCGCCAATATATGATTTTACAAAGAATACTGTATCAGTCCACAAGGACATTACCTCGCCAATATATGATTTTACAATAAATCCACAAAGACATTTGGGGTAAGATCTTTAGTTTCCTATGTCTTTCAATGTTATTCCAAAGCCTGATATTTTCAAAGTATCGAAGCATTTTCCAAAGTAGCCTTCTAAATTTCTGCATACTAGCGCAATACCTTGTAATAACCGACCCTAAAATTATTCCGAAACACCATCCCGCCTTCCATTTTTTATATATCCAAGCATTTTTATATATTTACTAGGACTTGTAATATATACCGTGCGGGTTCGGTTCCTGGCTAAGACATGGTCGATATAAGCTGGGTTCAAATTCCGCTTGGATCATGTACGATTGTTATCTAGTTTCTCACTTTCAGTGTTGGGTAGCTATAATTGTAATATATATATATTCTGGGTTCGATTCCCGGCTAGGCCTTGTATGATATTAGATAGTTTGTAAATCAGTAATTGTTAACAATAGTTACTAAAAGGAATAATCGATAAAATATAATATTACAAATAAATGATAGTAAATACAGGAATTCGTTCGTAAAAGTAAAAGAGTGTTGAACCATAGTATTAAATTGATTTCACCTCGTAGTGCAAAAAAAAGTACATATTGTAATGACAATCTTTCGTGTAAGAAATTGTTAAATAAGAACGTAATTTAAACCTAGTGGCTTAAAACCGAACAATTACACTTTAAATTCAGATATATACGCTAATATTCAGTATATCCATACTAAAATTCCTAAAATGTGTTAAATATTTTTAATTTGGGCTACAATTATTTAAAATTTTTATTAAAATGTCTTAAAATGCATTATTCATCCATTTGATGTCAATTTCAGGCAAATAGCATTATTTTAATTTTTGCGACAAGGGAGGGTGGTGAGGGTATAAATAGGGGTACATACCCACTGGAGCTCACCAACCTTCAGCCTTGTGAACCGGTCCATGGTGTTAGGGTGCCTAGTTACATACCCACTGGAGCTCACCAACCTTCAGCCTTGTGAACCGGTCCATGGTGTTAGGGTGCCTAGTTACATACCCACTGGAGCTCACCAACCTTCAGCCTTGTGAACCGGTCCATGGTGTTAGGGTGCCTAGTTACATACCCACTGGAGCTCACCAACCTTCAGCCTTGTGAACCGGTCCATGGTGTTAGGGTGCCTAGTTCAAGGCCATCGGCTGCCCTCTCATCGTTTACCTCTGCCTGTCAGTTCCGCAATGGGGCTTTGCGACCAAGGGACCCGCTCGCCCATCGCTTCTGCCACGATGTTAAAAGTATTTGGAGCTTGCCACTCGCTCGCCTGCCAGAGAAGTCACCCGCGAAGCTCGCTTGGGACTGCGATCGTCTAACCGCTTACTAGCCTGCCCGGATAGGCTCCCACGGTGCTCTCGAGGGAATTGCGAGCACCCGGCCACCCACCTGCTAACCTATTCCTTTCAGCTCGACTGACCTGGGTTCGGGTCTTGTTCCTCAACCACCATCTTCGCTATAAGAGTTTCAGTAAGTTAATAATTTTAAATTTAAAAATTGAAGATTTTTGGTATTTTGTTTAAAATTTTTCGATTTTTCTTTAAACTTTGAATAAATTGCATGAATTTCATTCAACTTTTTAACAAACTGAATTGTGTGTCTTTAAAACCATAAAAAAAATATTTTTAAAATTCGTAAAACCTTTGATCAAATTGAATTATTGGTCTTTAAAATTGTAAAACAAGTCTTTGGAATTGTAAAACTTTTTATCAAATTGAATGATTGGTATTTGAAATTGTAAAACAAGTCTTTAGAATAGTAAAACTTTTTATCAAATGTAATGATTGGTCTTTAAAATCATAACAGAAATATATTCTGAGTGTGATATATTTTTAGAATTTGTTAAAATGGAAAATGTTTTTGTTTACTTAATGTTAATTCATATGTGTGGATGACTGTGTGAGAGAGAGAGAGAGAGTGTAGGGGAAAGGTGAGAAAATTTAATTCCAGATGTAATTTTTATGTACATTTGAGTTTATTTAGCAGAGTTGGGAGGGATATTAAGATTAACCTCCAGTAGTAGCTACTGCACTATATGGAATAACGCTGTGTCAATAACACGTAGCCTGGCCCTTAATTCACTTTTTAAATATTCTCAAAGGATGTGAGAAAACATCTAGAATCTATCGCCGATTACTCTCTGAAAAAAAATTTTTCTTCAGTATGTGGATGGCTGTGTGAGTGTGTGCAGGGGGGACTAATTCTATGTGCATGTGAGAGCGAGAATATGTGTGTGAGAGAGAGTGTGTGTGCATGAGAGAGTGTGTGTGCATGTGTGTGTGAGTGTGTGTGAGAGAGAGAGAAAGAAAGAGAGAGAGAAAGAGAGAGAGAGAAAGAGAGAAAGAGAGAGTGAGAGATTTTTCAAGTATTTTTTATGTTACAGAAAATTTTACTTCTAAAATGTAAGTATGCAGGATTGTATACTTGCAAAAGTATTACAAGTTTGAATTTAAGTAAAATGACGAATGTGTATGTAGGTTTTTATAGTTGTAAAAGTATTACATGTTTAGTTTTAAAGCACTAAATAATATAATTTGAACTATTTTTAATAAATCTGTTAAACAATTTTGACAAGTTTTATAATAACTTGAGTGCAACAGATTAATTACCCTTGTTAAAACATTCATTATTAAACTTATTCTTGAGAAATTTATAAAAATGTTTGACAGTGTAAACTAGTTTTTTCGGTATACCCTAATACATATCTTTTTACTGTGTAAATGATGTACCCTAGAATGTATTTTTTGATGGTGTAAATGATTTTACAGTATAAAATTCATAAATGTTTTTGATGGTGTAAGATTCAAAAAGTTAAAATTATGCATCTCTAGAATGTATTTTTTGATGGTGTAAATGATTTTATGGTATAAAATTCATATATTTTTTTGACATTGTAATATTCAAAAAGTTTTAAAAAAACACACATTTTAAAATGTAAAGTATTTCGTACAAAAATAACGTTTAAATAAGGTTTAAACTGAAATGCAATAGCATGAGTTTAAATTTCACTGTTATATTGTAAACGAAAGTTGCATGCCTGGACCAAAAAGTAAATCTTGTGAAAGACGAGGGCGAGCCTGGTCGCAAAGTGCAGTTAATTCTATACTGGAGACAGGCTGCGGACTGAGAGTCGGCAGAGGAACAGAGCTGGAGGGGAAGTGTCAACTTTCTCCCTTCCCCCTCCCCTGGCTCATCTCAGAGACAGCTGCAGCATCTACGCGATGAGTCGTTGGAGAGGAATGGGAGAATGTTGGAGAATGTCGAGTGGGCAGGGGTTGTCGAGCAGGAGTGGTAAGGGGAGAGTGGCCAGATGGTGGTGCACGTGGGCACTAGATGTAGATAACTGATCTATTTTTCCCATTCTCTTGTCTAGTCAGCTCCGCGTGCAGACCGGCCTGGCATGTTCCACACTCACATCTTACAAAGCTCACCCTCACCGTGTGCATGCAGTCCATCGGCCAGGCGAGACCTTGCCCCGTATATTCCCTATTGTGTTTTGTTTCTTCTCACCTGCTAGCTCCCTCCTCTCGCCCATGTTTTAAAGTATTTTGAACTCGCTATCTTTTTAGTCACTGCTCTCGCTCCTGTCTTTCCCCAACAAACATAAAATGTAAAATTAAGAAAAAAGAATGTCCTTTAGTCTAGGAAGTTAATAATAAAATTATGTTTTAGTTATATTATGTGCGTGCAAGTTATTAAGAATGTTTTCTTTTTTCAGAAGCTTGTGACACATACATATATTTATTTATTGTGGTGTTGCAACTTTTATATCGGGCAAACTAACGAAAGTTGTTAGTTAGGTGAAAATTGGTGAGCATAGGCAATCCAGTAATGACATCTTGCTTGAAGATCTTTACGTAAGCGATTCCGATTCGGAATCGCAGATGGAAAGACAAACAAGCTGTCGAGACAGTGGCCCTTCGCCTAAGCAGGCACGAGTTAATCTTTTGGAGGATGATTTCTACTTAAGTGATTCGAACATGGATTCGCTTACGGAAAGATCGTTAACAGCCAAAGGTCAAAACGTGCCCGCTTCTCCCAAATATGAGGAGGTTGATGTTTTGAATGACGACTTATTTCTATTAGACTTGGAAGATTCTTGTCATCCCGGGAGTGCTCCAACCATTTCACAGCTGACTTTCAACTCGGTTAGAGATATTTAACCAAGGGAGCCAGAAATTAATTCCTTTTCCAATTCCCAAGCCTCAGTGGAAGCTTTGCTAGACCTGGTGTACCACCTATTGGCTACGGTGTTCGCGTGACGACTAAATGATGTGCAGATACATAATGATCAATTAGAGTCTAATGCAGATTTTTCTAGTTTTTTCCAGAGGTGTAAAGTCCCTTTATTAAGCTTATAATGGCATCATCCCGACCAATTAGAATTTCAGTTACTGTAGCGGGTAAGTACTTGAAATCCCTCACGGCAGAGGACGGCACTACGGAAATATTTTATTTTCAAAGTAAAGCACCCCCTGTCCTTCATTCATATTATGTGGGTTTAATCTATGAAAATTATGTTGTTCCTTATGTCGCTAACAGACTTGAAGATATTGACATACATGGATGTCCATATGAGCCAATATCGGCCGTTCACCATTGGTGCTGCGCACATTAAACTGCCCAAGTTTATTTCCAATTGTCTTGCTTGTGTCGGTGTAGACTGCCCGGAGGGACTGTGTTTCCAATACGGCATGATTACATCTTTGTTTCCTACCATACAAAACCCACACAGAATTAATACATATCCAAAACCTCATGAGGTTTTGAATATCGAAGCTCTGTCGGCAGCTGAAGTCATACAGGATATTCGCAAGTTCGAGGAAAACAATTCTATTTCTATTAATGTCTACTGTGTGGTAGACAAAGATAGCAATATATTTGAGGAAACTTGCAAAAAGGGTGGGGTTGTAGTACTCATGCGTATTTCTCCTCTACGCCATGACAAACACGTAAATATTTTGGCGATTCGCACGAATGGAAATGCTGATCATTTGCATTTTGTATGCATTAGAAATTTGTCATGGCTGGTTGGTAGTCAGCTGAGTAAAAAACAAAACACAAAAGATGTTTTTGTGACTGTTGCCTCCAATACTTTGTTAGTAAGGAGAAACTCACGAGTCACAGTATTCTTTGCCAGCAACAAAAAGGCTATTCACAGTACTTTCCTCACTGGGTACAAGTATTTGGAATTTAAAAATTACAGCAAACAGCAGAGATTGGGTTTGGTCGCCTATTCTGACATTGAAAGTTGCCTGAAACCCATGTACACTTGGTTGCTTAATGATGAAACTAGTAATACAACCACCATCAACCAACATGTTCCATATGCTTGTAGCATTTTGTTGGTCTGCTAATACAATCTGGCTTTGTCTCAGTATTTCGAGTTTGTGGGTGAGGATTGTATGTACCAATTAGTTGACAAATTAGTTGAACTTACAAAGTGGGTTGCAGGAATCTACAGCATGATTGTTCTGATGAAACCAAAAACCCCTGCTGATGAAGCTAGTTTGGCTGCTCAGAAAAGTTGTCACATTTGTAAAGAACTTCTCGGCACAGATGATATTGTGGTCGATCAGGACCATCTGATGGGCGAAATCAGAGACCATGCACATAATAAGTGCAACTTGAATTTCACACTGCCCAAAAGACAACTTGTTGCTGTTTTCCATAACCTGCAGAATTATGATGCTCACTTTCTTATAAAGCCCTTGGCTGAACGTCACATAACTTTACGCATTAGAACCATAGTAATTGAGAATCTTTGAAAAATTCAAGTGATTGGAATGATCCTAGAGAAATACAAATGTAATACCAAACCAATTCCTAATGGGATTGGTCGCAATGGAAAGGAGCAATATTTCCAATTAAGATTTATTGATTCATTCCAATTCATGAGCGCCTCTCTGGAAACTTTGGTAGGCAATTTACTACCTGCGCAATTGAGTACCACTCACTTGAAGTTTCCAGAAAACTTGCAATTCGAGTTGGCAAAACAGAAGGATGCATTTCATAATGTGATGAGAGGTGAAGGCATTAGCAGTGAGGACTACGTTTATGAATAAGCTGCATGGGATGCATTCAACTGCATAAACTTATTACAGTATGCCATTCACTACTTATTGTGTGGACACTTGTTTGCTGGCTGATCTTTTTGAGAATTTGAGGATCATATGTTTGGGCCATTAAAGTCTTGACCCTGCCATGTATGCCACAGCTCCGTCTCTTTCATGGGATACTTTATTGTCAATGGCACATGCGTGACTAGAGCTGTTAACTGACCTAGACATGTATATTTTTGTAGAACACTGGGTTAGGGGCAGCATTATCCCCAAATTTCAAAATATGTGCGGAAGTCAACAATGTTTACATCGGCAAGGACTACGACACCAGTGTGGAATCGAAATGTATATGCGATTTTGATGTAAATGGGCTATACAGTCATACAATGCAGTTCAAGCTTCTAGTTGGTAAATTCGACTGGATTGAGGCTGACGTTTTCTCTTCATGGGATTTTGCAAACACAGTGAATGACTGTGACACTTGTTTTTTCGTAGAATTTGATCTTTTTTTTTCTGGAGGAATTGTCATGATAAACTATCTGATCTGCCTTTGGCCCCAGAAAATGGTTTTCCCCCGAACGGCTTGCACGAGAACACTCGCGCTGCAGAATAAATATGTTATACATGGGGAACACGGAGCCAGTACTTAATGTATGGGGCCAAACTTGACTCTGTTCATCATGTTTTAGAGTCGTTTCGAGGTATGACATGATCTACGGGGCTGCAGAGCAGATAGGTCGTCCTACATTCCAGGTATAGCAGATTATCGATGAAAACTTGGTCTTTATCGAGATGTCAAAGAGTTTTCCTGTGTTCAGCAATAATTTGTACACTGGTGTTGCCATTCTCGACCTTTCAAAATTAACCCCCTATGAATTCCATTATCTGTACATGTGTACAAAATTTATTCTGCCGGATTTGCACCTCCTCTATTGTGACACCGATTCCCTAATATTTTCTGTTGCTTGCGACGATATCTATAAAGTAATTACCCGAGATTTAAAGGTGCACTTTGATACATCCAACTATGCGCTCGATAATCTGTAAGGATTCCCTCATGAGAACAAAGCCAGTACTGGTGTGATGAAAGTTGAATGTGCTGGGCGCATAATCACATACTTTGTGGCTTTACATCCTAAACTTTATGCAAACATTGTTGCGAATAAGCAATGTATTGTAAGGCGAAGGGTGTTAAACCCAACATATTACAATCACTTAGATACGAGATACGAGGGTTATCGATATTGCCTCGAAAATTGCACAAGGGTTCTGTTTACATGCTCATCAAGTCTACACCGAATGCGAAACAAAGGTAGTGTTGTCAGGTATGGAGGACAAGCGCTACATTGAGACAGATAGAATATCAACCTTATCTTGTACAGAATACCTGAGTAATTGTTTTTATTTTCCTCCATCTAATAGTTTTAGCACCACAATAAATTTATAGACCTCCCAACATCACAAGGCCAATGACGTCCATTTGCCCTCACCACACACATTTCCTGTTCCACGCTCATCGCTGCTGACTAAAGCTGTATACAATCATCATCGCAGCTGAGTACACAAACTATAAACATCATTGCAGCTGATGAATAACATCTGTAGAAGTTACAATTATTCGAATAAATGTATTTGATGGCAATACTATTCGACTATCTACATCTAACAGTCGTAAATAATAATAATTTTCTATATTTGTTATATATGAATCAAATTAACTATCAATGAAGTCTGGATATTCATATGTTTAGTACCATTGGTGACCTACCGCTTTGGTAGTTATTATTGGATTATTAATATCATCTATAAGATATATTAGTCGTAATGATGGGGTTGCAATGAAGAATTAAGTTATAGCTGGTGTAACTGTTCAATTTAATTCAATTATTTGCCCTTCAAGTAAATTTCGATCTGTATGGTTATTGAAAATTAATATAATTATAGTATAGCTTACTGTAGTACAACTATTATTAAAATTATTATGATGTGGTCATGAAAATAAATTAATTGTTCTATCAAAGGGGATGCCCTATCTTGTAAATGTAAATTAGGTCAAGTAGTTATTTCTAATAAAAGTTTAATCTCTATTTATAGAACTTAAAAAATATATTTTGCACTAATCTGCCATATTGGAATTTTATTAAAATTGGTAGTTTACTATAGGTATGTTCTGTTGGTGGTAAGAATAAAATCGTTTGTCAAAGAATAAAATCAAATTCACAGTGGGAACTGTGTGCATGCATGTGAGTGTGTGTTACACTCTGTCTTTGGTGTGTGTGAGTGTCTGAAAAATAAATTAATCGGATGTGACACCTAAAAAGAATGTCTTAAGTTTGCGTGTTTTTTTAAGTCCTCAAGAGTGTTGAATATAATGTAAATAATTATGTAAAGATACTTCCATGTACCTCAATAAATTTATTTTTATCATTTAGAAGATTGTTTATTGATTTGTCTGTTTTTTGTTGTATATAGATCTCTTAAATTTTGTTTTAGTATATGTAAATGTTTACTTAATTTGTAAAAAAAAACTTAAGTTTTTTTGTTAAGATATTTGAAAGCATTTTTTTTGTTGTAAATAGTTGTTGTTGCTTTTTGAATATAAAATCTGTTAAATTGTATTTTAGTGTGTGTGTGTGTGTGTGTGTGTGTGTGTCAATATTTTCTTCATTTGGGAAAAAGCTAAAGTTTTTTTTTTAGTGAGTAATAATCTGTTTTGTTTCATAATGTCAGAAAATAATGATTTTTATAAAATAATCTTGTTTTTCGCTAAAGTTTTTAATTTAGTAAAACAAATTTGTAATTGAACAAATGTTTTTTGTAAATTGGATATTTTGTGGGACATTATAAATATAAACCATATAAGGATGATTTTGAAAATAATATTTCGTAATAAAATTTTTCTTGTTAAAAATGAAGTGTGTCTTGTTATTTTTTTAGTGCCTTATGTCAATTACTTTTTTCAATAACATCTAAACTTTGATGGTAACAGGCTAAGTATCTGTCACAAAAGAAACCTGCACAGGAATGAATAAGTTTTTGCAAAGAAATGAGCCAGCAGGTTGAAAACTTCGCCCACTCTGGCTACTTAAATTGAAGGATGGTGTAGCAGACATGACATCCTGCTGATCAACTTTTGTGACATCCCAGGGGACATATTGAAAGCGAGCCCTGGATACCTTTACAGAGGCAGGTACAAAAAGACCTCTGACCGTCCTTGCCTACAAGAAAGTTTCTCCAGCTAAAACTTTTACGGCTTCACCGAACAGAATCCAGCAAACATTAAAAATATAAAAAGTATTTCATTTTACATAAACACAGATTACAGCTCTTCAAGATCCAACACGGTGACCTCTGGCGAAGAAAACAAACATGAAATTAATATAGTTAAAAAAATTTTAAATAAAAATAAAATTAAAATCTGTCACAAACATGAATTCTTCTACTTGCAAGAGTCTAACCTAATCTTCGACACAAGTTAATTATTTTGAAACAAAACATATAATGTTCTTGTAGGACATTATATATTTAACTTATCAGAATAGATGTATACTATTGTATCTGCTTTAAACCATATGTTGTATTCAGAGTTTTGCTGTAATTCTAACTCAGTTGCCTTTATGATGCCAGCTGCGCTACATGTGTATAAGCAGGTGCACCTTATACGATCCACTCATTCATCAAGTGACCTCCGAGGTGGACAGATGTGTTGTCGGGGAGCTCCTGGTGCCATTTAATTACGTGTTTTACTTGGAAACATTCGTTTTGTTTAAAATTTAAGAGTTAAAGTCTATAATCAAACAGTGCTTTACTGAGCTCACAGCCGGACAGACATGTTTTGGGAGAGGTGCAATTTTACTATGCATGTTAATTTATTTATTTATTTTGCATGGTGATTACGTTTCTAAAGTTCTTCCTCGCCAGTCTCACAGGCAGACGGATGTGTAAGGCATGCATGAGAGGCAAAGGCTTCATATATATATATATATATATATATATATATATATATATATATATATATATATATATAATTATTGTCTTTGTTTAATTTATAGGGACATTTTGTTGTAGATTGTTAATTCTATACTGCACACTCACATAATTGTCATATTCACGTAGTCGTTTGAAATTTTCGATTCGATGAGTGTAATTTATTCATACATAGAACACTCTGAAATTCTCTAATGTTTAATTGCATTCGGAAAACAGTCGTCGTCTATTTAATCGTTTGTCATTACTAACTCGTAAATCCCATCTTTCAAAGTCACCTATCTACCAACACTGTCTACAAGCAATATCCCTACAAACACATTAAAATTGGAAAAAATAAGAAATAAATACCCTTAGCATAACGTCGCACCAAACTCAAGACCTATATAACACATTGGAACCTACCAATCCTGCCACCTAAAAAGAAAATAATAAATGTATCGCTTGGTACACTTTTGCACCAAATGCATCATATATCATATATACCCTGTCCTCAACACGCCGCACATCAGTCAACTGCCAGAGTTTCAAGGGCAAGGATGTACCAGAGCTCCCCACAAAAGGAACCAGATATATTAATAAAGTTGACACTTATGCCACTCTTACACCAAACAAAAAATCCAGAAAAAATAATTAATCAGATTAAAATCGGATTAAGAAATATTTGATCAGATTAAGAATTTTTTGATAGGATTAAAATCGGATTAAAATTTTTACCCTTATTTGTTGGCCCTTTCAATCACTATTATATATCAAAGGGTTATTCCTATTGGTCAAAAGAGAAGTGAAACCGGCCCGCCCCTACTACTGACCGGCGTCTCTTCCGCTGCACCTTGAAGAGAAACATCGCTGAAGAATCAGAAGAAACAGTAGCCAGAAGTCGCGTCAAGGAGGCCAATATTGGGAGGACCCCCGACCAGACGCCTTACCAAGGACAGTAAAGAGCCGTCACAGGATCTCCAAGCTCGAAACGAAGAGAATAATATCGAGCAATATCGTGCACTTTGACATATTAGCAACCATTACTACGGCACGTTCATCCTCCGCCTTCACAGGAGAACCAACCCAGGAATATACTCCAGGGGCCAAGACTCCTACCCTACTCTGCTAAATGCCCTATCCTTAAATATAACAACCTAATATTTAATAAGCTCGAGTGGGGACATGATTACATAGACCTAGACCAGGCTAATAACATAACAGAACTAAACACAACACGATTCTTAACAATACGATGATGAACATGTTTACATAAACATTATGATAATCCCTTACACAATGATAAACTTATTTCTATACATATGAACTCACTACTCTACCCTAACAGGATAACATCTCTCCAAGGCTCTGTTAGTTACCGTAACTTTAACTGTGATAAAGGAACTTTAGTTATTATTCCCGAATTATTAGCATCTTCCAATAAGACAGTCACTGGCGTTGAGAACTTCCTGATTACAAACGGCCCTATATACTTAGGGGCTAGCTTGGCGCTAAGCTGAGCAGCCTTCCTGATTACAAACGGCCCTATATACTTAGGGGCTAGCTTGGCGCTAAGCTGAGCAGCCTTCCTGATTACAAACGGCCCTATATACTTAGGGGCTAGCTTGGCGCTAAGCTGAGCAGCCTTCCTGATTACAAACGGCCCTATATACTTAGGGGCTAGCTTGGCGCTAAGCTGAGCAGCCTTCCTGATTACAAACGGCCCTATATACTTAGGGGCTAGCTTGGCGCTAAGCTGAGCAGCCTTCCTGATTACAAACGGCCCTATATACTTAGGGGCTAGCTTGGCGCTAAGCTGAGCAGCCTTGCTGATTACAAACGGCCCTATATACTTAGGGGCTAGCTTGGCGCTAAGCTGAGCAGCCTTCCTGATTACAAACGGCCCTATATACTTAGGGGCTAGCTTGGCGCTAAGCTGAGCAGCCTTGCTGATTACAAACGGCCCTATATACTTAGGGGCTAGCTTGGCGCTAAGCTGAGCAGCCTTCCTGATTACAAACGGCCCTATATACTTAGGGGCTAGCTTGGCGCTAAGCTGAGCAGCCTTCCTGATTACAAACGGCCCTATATACTTAGGGGCTAGCTTGGCGCTAAGCTGAGCAGCCTTCCTGATTACAAACG
Source organism: Dryococelus australis (assembly GCA_029891345.1). NCBI lineage: Eukaryota > Metazoa > Arthropoda > Insecta > Phasmatodea > Phasmatidae > Dryococelus > Dryococelus australis. The sequence continues at coordinate 3,863,546 of CM057000.1, forward strand.
GCCCTATATACTTAGGGGCTAGCTTGGCGCTAAGCTGAGCAGCCTTCCTGATTACAAACGGCCCTATATACTTAGGGGCTAGCTTGGCGCTAAGCTGAGCAGCCTTCCTGATTACAAACGGCCCTATATACTTAGGGGCTAGCTTGGCGCTAAGCTGAGCAGCCTTCCTGATTACAAACGGCCCTATATACTTAGGGGCTAGCTTGGCGCTAAGCTGAGCAGCCTTGCTGATTACAAACGGCCCTATATACTTAGGGGCTAGCTTGGCGCTAAGCTGAGCAGCCTTCCTGATTACAAACGGCCCTATATACTTAGGGGCTAGCTTGGCGCTAAGCTGAGCAGCCTTGCTGATTACAAACGGCCCTATATACTTAGGGGCTAGCTTGGCGCTAAGCTGAGCAGCCTTCCTGATTACAAACGGCCCTATATACTTAGGGGCTAGCTTGGCGCTAAGCTGAGCAGCCTTCCTGATTACAAACGGCCCTATATACTTAGGGGCTAGCTTGGCGCTAAGCTGAGCAGCCTTCCTGATTACAAACGGCCCTATATACTTAGGGGCTAGCTTGGTGTGATACCGTTTCAGGCTCCCAGTTGCTTCACTCCATGTTACCTCTAAATCCTTATCCCGTTTCACCTTTCTTGTAGCATCACTTACCACATTACTAAATGCCAAGCTAAGACGAAATAAAACCATGTCCCATTCCTTATACATGCCCATCTGGAACGTCCTTAATGCTATCTTCACATTTCTGTTGTATCTTTCAACCAAGTTAGCTTCTGGGTAATAAGAGATGGTTTGCACCATCTTGATTTTGGCAGAAACAATATATGTGCCATGGTCTGCCACTAGATACATAGGCGACCCAAACACTGGCTTGAAATTTTACAAATCTCAGAGATGCCATACTCCTTAGCGGGAAGAAAAACACAAACGTTCTAAAACTATCCACTGCTACGAGTAGGGAGGTGAAGCCATTCGAGTTCTGTGCATGGATGGCAATCGAGATGTGCTTTATCATGAATCGCCGACTATGATGGTTCAAAATTTTGATCCAATATCATAATAGTGTCTGTGGGTAATTACTGCAAAATAAATGTATTTACCAGAAGGAAAATTCGTAATACGTATTTAAATTGTTTGAGTATTGATTTGGTTGATGTTTACAGTTGTATTAAAATTAATGGAGAGACATGCAATATGAACTCCAAATATGATATATTTCTTTAATTCAAAAAGTATTGGTATCTTATAGTTGCATAGAGAAGTTACATGTGTATCTCTCCGAAGAGAAACAACGAAGAACTGTAACAGAAAATCAGAATAAAAGAAACTCACCTCGTCTTTCACACGAACCACACCGAAAAGTTGGCAGAAAATTTTGCTCACGAAATATCAAACTTCGCCGATAATTCCCACATATCTACTGTTCCACACCAATCATTCATTTTATGGATTATAATGTTTATTGGTGTTAAAGTCTACGATGGTAAATGTATGCATTTATAGGAAAAATGCAAATAAATTTTTTTATTTTACTCTAATAATTAATCAAACAATGTAGTTTGGAGATACACTAACAAATAGCACTGCTAAAATTTTGTGGAATTATAAAACAAATTCTAGATACTTAAGAATAATTCAGTATACATTGTACGACGTTGTAATTACTTAAAATAGAACGTAACGTCTAGTTAGTTGCCCAATTCCTACATCAGAATATTGGTAATAAAAATAACGAACAAGGAACTGTAGAAGGTGATACTCAAACCAGTATTCAAAACTATCACGTACAAAGTATGCAAAAATGTTGGTTATTTTACGTAGCATTGACAACATGAGCTATAGAAGCTGTCAAGTTGCATGATGGTGTTAAAAATCAATTTTTACTGGATATCTGTAACGGCCATGGGTATATTATGGCGATCCCCGAAATCCCGCTACGCCAGCGTGAGCACCTTGGATACTACACGCTTAAGCTACGTTCTACTGTGATGAAACCACTTAATCTAGTTTGAGAACGCACTCGGCACAGTATGTGGCGCCAGCCAACCACAGAAATTCTTGTGTTGACTTCGCTGCTCACCATAAAGCTAAGCTCACGATAAGATTAACAGCTGATGAAGGTTTCCCTTCTGCTAGCTGCACTGTAAATATCGCTTGCTCATGTCCTACACACTGGGGGAAGCTATGGACCTCATTTCTCGCGTTAAGTGTAAGTGCTATAAACACAAGTCCGGCAAAGCACTACGGTAAGTGGTTCGTTACAATCATGCAAACAATCTTGAGAGAGTGATGCATATTTCAACCGCAATGGTGATTCTTGTTTCAGTTGTTCTAAGAATTCACAGTTTGAAATGAACATAATAACCGTTACAGGAGGTCACCTGCCTGCGCTTGAAAAGCGTTGCAAAGTATTTGAAAAAAATAAAATAAAATTAGACAAAACTATTAAACTTACTCTCAATATAAAGTTTGCCTTCGAAAAGAAAGTGGCTACATTCCAGATGACGATAGAACTGTGCTTTCAGGACATCACGCACATTGGAACGTTATTTGAATATCCTCCAACATAGTTAGCTCGAAACGGCTTTTTCATCCTGCTAATACAGGAACCGCCCGGGTGCATGCCGAGCTACAACAGAGGCGTGCTATGCACTTTGTCGCAGAGTCACGTCCAATAGAATGACGAGATTACTGCTTGCAGTCTCGTGTGTCTCACTGACGGAGACACTTTGGGGCGCCTTACGCCTACAACTTCTACAAAGGCGTCTCATTCTCCTCCATGTAAAGAGTTTCTAGATTGCCGTTAACTCATCTGAGGACAACCTGGACTTCAAACACCTGTGCTTTTCAATATATTTGTAAATATTGAAACGCAGTTTGTGAGCTACCACGCCCTGGACGAGCTTGAACCAATAACTAAATTGCAAGAAAACAAGTAATGAATCCTGTGCTACCTGCTCTGTCTACAGCAACAGCCAATCAACAGCTATAGTCTATTGGCAGAGTATCTACACACTTTCTAAATCAGACTATAGATAGATTAGCCAAAGTATGGCGTGTTTGGTTGTTTCCTATAGTTCACCTATCACTGGTGTCTTATACTAGAGTTAACATCTAAGTATCCTATATTTCGTTAAATTGAATTTTACTTTTATTTAACACATAACTTATATATTTCGGTTATGATTATTCGAATAACAACAGTTGAAAAAGGTGTGCTGGTAATGCCTAGAAAGAAATAGTTCACAAGCAGAATATTATTAACCTGAGTGAGCACAAATACGGTGCGTTCTTCGTTTGCTGTAGTTTCTAGACTTGACTAAGCTTTGCTTCTACGAGGCGGGGGACGAATAGTCTGAAAGTTGAACCGTGAATGGACTATAGCCGAGGCTGGAGTACACAAAGAACTGTGCAGTCCAGCTTGTTGCCGAATGAATAGGCGAAATTACCGTGCCCTTGCACGTCTACAGAGCTCAAGATGTAACAGCTAAACATGCCCTAAAACTCCTATCAGCTAATGAACTATCACATTTATTTTGTAAGGTTTTTTTTTAACGCGATTTCATTGATTTCCTCATGTCAGTATAAAGACATTTGTATCAAACCAAAATAACCCAAATTGCTTTGGCTATTATAGTTACTTTGCGATAAACATTATAACTCAGTCGCCGTGAAGGAAACAAAGAATAACATTAGCGTGACTGTCTGTATATAGGTCTCCAGTAGCTGTAACTTAAGTAACACAGTAACTGCTTAGGCGTTAAGCCTACTATGTGTCTCCTGGTTTGAGTGTATACGAATAGTTAATAAGAAACATATCCCGTTCGATTATATAAGCCCGTGTTTCTTATTTAGTCTATTGCAACTTCTTATAGTGTGAGCAAACAGTCGTTTTCAAGTAACTTGGGTACACATATATCCGCTCAACAAGTTTACTGAAGTACAGGAACTCTGCTCGCTTCTTTATTTTAATTACTTCGCCATAAAATGATAAGGTCGGCACGTAACTTAAGGTACCTCCCAGTATGTATGATCTTGCCAGTTTGTAAGACATTAATTATGTTTTACAATGATTCAAAAGGATTTACTTATTTAACAACATTATACATAACAAAGTATTATAAGCTTTTAGAAAGCTGTTACAACATCACTTATCGAAACCCTGGTTTCGAGGTAATTTTCTTCTCGTATTTTATTCCACCTCCATGTGGATGGGCGTGGCGAGGATTTGCTTCAGGTGGGGGCGTGGTGCTGTGATGAAAGGAAGGGGGAGGGGGAGCAAGGAAACACAAAATAAACTATTTACAAAAAAAAACGTTTTATCTGAACATTTGAAAAAGTTAAAACTACCTAGTTTCAATGCTATTCCAACCAACTTAAATCTTATTTCAGAACTAACCTACTAGGGTTCTGGCTGAACCTGGAAAAAATGTATTTTTCATATTTATTTATCGCTTCTAGAACCTTCTTTTCGTGCACTCTCATCATACAGATACCAGCAAGCCAGTTTTCTGTCATTATTGACCGTAACCAAGTTTTTACGCTGTGCAAAGTGCTGATAGTGGACGTTCTGCAGGGCTGTCCAAGTGAGGTATGTAGCGCCTGTTTTTACCCTGTGCAAAGTGCTGATAGTGGACGTTGTGCAGGGCTGTCCAAGTGAGGTGTGTAGCGCCTGTTTTTACCCTGTGCAAAGTTCTTATAGTGGACGTCGTGCAGGGCTGTCCAAGTGAGGTTTGTAGCGCCTGTTTTTACCCTGTGCAAAGTGCTGATCGTGGACGTTGTGCAGGGCTGTCCAAGTGAGGTGTGTAGCGCCTGTTTTTACCCTGTGCAAAGTTCTTATAGTGGACGTCGTGCAGGGCTGTCCAAGTGAGGTTTGTAGCGCCTGTTTTTACCCTGTGCAAAGTGCTGATCGTGGACGTTGTGCAGGGCTGTCCAAGTGAGGTGTGTAGCGCCTGTTTTACGATTGGGTAGAATAACTGTGTTTCTTTAATTAGTACAGCTAGTTTCTCTTCCTTAAGTTCGGCTGTTGATACATTTTTTCTTTCTATTGGTTGTACAACTCCGCCGAGGAAACCATTTAAATTGTAGTAACTACAAAAACTTTCAGTATTTTTTTTTCCCCCGGAAAATCCTTATACGACATATCAAGCATTATGCGAGGGTGCATCGTAAGAAATGAGTATGCGGTAAGTTCTCAAAACGCTGCTCCAGAGATATCATTAGTGACTATATATACGGAATTATTAACAGTATCTTCGAAAACTCGCTGGGAGTCTGTGCTGGAGGATTTGCACGATATTTCTGCCGATTTGAGACTCGCGGCATACTGAACTCTGTTCCAAGATTCTGGACGATTGTTTCGACCTCCGCAATAATAACGTTGTCTTTCAACATCGCCATTTTCACAGTGTTTTCTCAACAGGTCTGTGATTATTTTTATATGATTAATTGCAGATTAAAGTAAGTCCATACTTTTTGACTGTAGAGAATTTACTACCGGTTACATATGTGGCGAGTATTTTGCTATGAGACAAACACAAACAATAAATTTTGAATTTGTGGCAGCGCAATGCATTTGAAAAGCAGCTTTTCTCGTAGTAATGTTACCGTCTTTCGACAGTGTTTCAAGCGCCATGACGATTTGCACATCAGGTTCCTTGAATATGGCGATACATTTACATTTTTTACACCAACGGGTTTCGCAGAGTATTGGTATATTTGATATGCAACCTCTCCTCATTATTTTAGAATTACAAACATGTTAATTTTCTTGACTATTGTAAGTATCCATGCTAGAAAATGTTTTCAGCGGTAAGACAAATGGAGTGTTTGTCTGCTGTAAGGGTTATCAGCAACGGTCCGCGTCCCTTACAGCTGTTTCTGAGCCAGAGAGTTGTCTGGCAGATATGTTCCTCTATTGTGGAACACATGACTACTGTATGATAAGCATTCTAAATATTGTCAACCACCTCAACACTACACAGAGTAAAGTGTATGTGAAAATAATTTATTTTCGATCATACTTGCCAAGAGGTCCTGTAGGGAGGTATACACCAACAGTCGGTCAGTCATTGGTGTGGTAATTATTAAGTACACTGGTCTATCAGACTAGCTCTGCTGTTACACATATATGTGGTCGAATAATAAGGGAAGGAACACAGTACATCCTACACTTACAACTAGCTACACCTCACCCAGGACTACAATTCCATTTATACACTGCTCAGTTATAGATTATATGTAAATGTGGCGTGTGTTATGTGCGCAAGTTACGTGTGGTCTTGGCGCCTGTTAATTCAAACTACACCTCTTAAATACACTATAAAAAGGATTAAATACCACAACGGCAAAATATTAACGTGTATTACGTGTGATGTGCTATGTTGCGCATAACAAATATGTTAACAATGAAGATAAAATAATAACCGTAATAACTATGGTCATACAAACATTTTTAAAAATTAATAACGCTAAGCTAAATATTGTTATAGGACTAAATTGTGAATATTCGTACGGAATGGTTTTTCGAATATGACAGAATTCTTTGAACAGCTGTACACAGTAAACAAATCATTTGACAGTTATGAAAGTAGAAGTCTCATAATAGTGTTTATGTTTGGGTGTGGCGGAAAGATACGTAATCAGTAACCAAAAGTAGAAATTTAGCGGGTCTTCAGAAAAGCAGTCAAATACCGCGAATCTTCTATAGCCACTAATTGTTAGCGGAACATCTTCCTAACCTAAACATAATCAAAACATTATAAATACATACATTTTGCGCTAGAAAAGTTTCTAATATCCATTTCACAGATAGCGTATTTATGTCCCTCCCGATAAAAATCTACACACGCATCACACATAAAGTGGGAATGTATATCACCATCTCATTCAAAATGTGTTTGCGAGACAAGAATAGATGGAGGGATGGAGCAGTCTCGCTTTCGGGAAAGTTCTCGGTTGTAAGAGCGAGACAGTCACGCGTACTAAGACATATATTTCTCGGGGAATCAATGCGACGTAACATTATTGATTGCGAGTGTATTTGTTTTGGTAGTTGGTAGTAGGTAGTTGAGCTCACGCTCGATTTATCGAAACCGAATGTGATGTGCGGCGCAATATGCGCCACGCGCCAATTTTGAAATGTAAATTTTTAAATTAGGTATTTTAATTTTTGTATATTTTTCGCTCACTCTTGACTACAGTGCCAAGGGGGGCGGGGGGGGGGGCAACTGCCCCACCCTGCTCCACTGTGGCTACGCTCATGACCACCACGTGTACAAATGCAATTACCATCGACATGGTAATTAGTTCATTCACTGATCAATAGGCCCACCTGATTTTGGCGAAAGTATTTATTCGCGGGCTGTAGGCCTTCTTCAATGTCCTACGTGCAGTTCTTGTAAGTTTGATTTGATTATTGTCCACGTGCCTTTGTGAGGAGACATTATTTCACCTGATTGGGCCAATCAGAACTAAGACACCCCGACAGTGAACATTCCTGATTCGCGGACGAATACCTGAGATGAGTGACGTTTAAAGTCCCCCAACCACGAAAGTGAATATGAATCGAAGTATATTGGTGTGGAACCAGTCGAATATTGTGACAAACACGTGTCTAAGTGTGAAACTGCTAGGAAAGTAAATTTTTTAGCTAAAATTCTTACTTTTATGTCTACAAAGCAAGCAGAAACTAAAATGAAAAATTCGTTTCGTACAAATTTGAATGTAAGACTTCGAATACGACGGGAAGACCAGGAACTACTTTATCTACATCATTACTTACTTAAGTGGTAGCACGTCAATGGCACAGAATAGTTTAGAACACAGAAGTGAAGCAACAGCCGCACACGTCAGCAAGATGGCCTCACTCATGAGCAACGTACCGGATCGTCCATGGTAACTCACTTGCCAGCGGTCACTTACTGAGGACTCATCAAGTGATTATCGGTTAATTATGTACGAGAATCTAGTCCTAAAGAAGACGGATATACGCCATTAACAACATACGTTCATATGATTACATATTGGGAGAGATTTTATGAGATATTAATGGATAATCTCCAGAGGTACGAAGTAGAATACTCGGAAGATTTGCACCAACAGGTATTAGAATTAACAAAAGTTGTCCAGGACACATGCAACATAACGCTACGAACTTCTAACCCTGGTGCCCCACTAAAAAGATGCCGGGATGAAGAACTAGAAGAGATGAGAACAAACATGCGGAACATATGAAGAAACTTGAAAAGAAGTGCACATAAGTCTCAGCGCATAAGTTTGGTTGGTGAATACAGAACTTATAAGAGGACATAATGCAAGATTTCTGAAGGGAAAGAAGAGAGAATCTTGGAGAAGTCTTGTAAACGAGAAAGCCTCCATGGAGGCTAGTGTATGAGATACTCGCTAATAAAGTTAAGCTTTACTAGGCCACGAAAAATCCAAGAATTCAGACAAAAGTGATGATCAGTCAGCAAGAAAATTCAGAAGAACTCATCCGGACTTTCATACGAGAGGACAGCCAAGGTGAAGAAGAGTTACATCATAAGAAAAGAGAAACATGAAACAGTTGTTATACTTGGCACACTACAGAGTATGAGTTAGAAGAACTTGATAAAATAGTGAAGGAGCTGAGAAATAAGTACGTATCAAGACATGAAGGGATAGCTTCTGAAATAGCCAAGAGGGTATACCCCATGATAAGGGCGTCCATGGTGTCTGAGCGGTTAGCCTGCTCGCCTCCCACCAAGGCATGTGTGTGCCAAACGATGATGCTGGTTGGCAGGTTTTCTCGGCGATCTTCCGCTTCCCTGCCCTTTCATTCCTGAGCTTCTCCATAATCACATCACTTACCCTTATCAGCTCTCAAGACCTCGTTGTTAAGAGCTACCAAAATCTCTGCACTCACTCACCAAAGATAAGGAAGAATTTACGACCCCTGATGTATAATTTTCTACATAATGGATGCTTCCAAAATATCTGGAAGAGTGGAATTCTCAAGATATTTTATAAAAGGGGAAATAAAAACCCACCAAACCCAAAATCGTTCAGACTCTTTACATTTCTGCCAGTGCTTGAAAAAAATGTGGAAACGTTAGTACACCAAAGATTACTAGGTTTTCTATAAACAACTGTGTGACGCTATAAGCAAAAATATGTTTTATGGAAAGGCAGGGTCACGGAAAGAGTTGTGCTTGGTGTGCTTCGGAGAAGGTAAAATACTGATGACATTCTCGTGTCTTGGGAGTTTTCCTTGACATAAGTGGAGCTTTCGATAATGCATATGGTGGCCACGTGTGCTGTGGCACGCGAGAGAAGAGTGCCAAGCTATTATCTATGCGATATTAAAGAATTAGTTCAAGAACACAATAAGTAAGTACAAAGAGAACAACATATGTGGAAGGAAGACAATGTCTAAGGGATCGGCGCTTTTTGCCTACATAGAGAAATGTCCTTTTCGACTCACTGCTACATTTTCCAGCTGACAGAATAATGTGGGATCTTTGTTTATGCCGATGATACTTTTGTGATTATTCCAACATGGAACCGAGCTGAAAAGGAGCACAAAACCAAAAATATTACAGCAGATTTAGACATGAGGAACGACAGTCAAGTTGAAATTTTTTTAAAACCGATACATTGCTATAATAGATAATATAATATAATCAAAGATCTAAAGGGCAATATTTATGTGTAGATCAGTGGAGACAAAGAGAACTGTAAAATATGTTGGGGTAGTGTTGGATAACAACGCCAGCAATGCTTCACGGACCACATCAGGCACCTGATGGATAAGGTTGTAAGCCTTTTCACAAAGATGGAGCGGTGTCTACATCATCGTTGGGGTTTGGATTTAAAACCACGATAATGTTGTACAAGAGTGTCTTTTCTAGGAGTTATGTTACACGGATCTGCAGTGTGGTATGGAAAAGCATGATTATTGCACACACACACACACACTGCAACTTACACTGAACACAGAGAGAGCCACATTGCTTGCAATCACAAAAGCATAGAGGACAGCATCCATCGAAGGAATGCAGGTGAAAACTGCAACAAACCCGTCGATCTGTTACTAATAGAGCGACGAAGTTTAATGAATGGGGCAAATGGAAGATCTGCATCAGCGGAGACGAAGAACAAAGTCAGTATTAATCCCAGTGAAAATAAGTAGAAGTTTTTTTTAGGATTTGTCAGAAGGCAACTGACGAGTTAGGGCGGCTTTTCTTCCTTCTATGAAAAAGCTGGAATATGTTATGCATACCTGGCAACGTACAAGGAATATGACCAACGAAGGAACAATGATCTAGGCAAGTAACCATGGAATATGACCAACGAAGGAACAATGATCTAGGCAAGTAACCATGGAAAATGACCAACGAAGGAACAATGATCTAGGCAAGTAACCATGGAAAATGAGACTGGAAATGTACGCACTTGGCAATAGGAAGAGGAACATGAGGATTAAATGGCGATAATCCAGACTGAAGGAAGGTTTATGCAGGGGAAGAGGTTTCTGAAAGGGGCCCCCTCCCGGCTGCTGCCTGACGAAGGGATGGATATAGTTTATATATTGTAGGGGTGAAAATAATGTGTAACTGGCCTTTGGCTGGCCACGAAAAAAAAGACAGGAAATATTCCGAAACACGTAGGAGCCAATGTCACACAAAATACTAGTTGTGCTCCGAAACACTTAAATTCAGATCCACTTTCGTGACTGGATGATATTAACTGTCACACTTCTTAGCCCGCGAATCGTGGACGCTCAGTGTCATGGTAACTTCATTCTGGTTGGTCCAGTCAGGTAGGAAAACGTCTCCTCACAGACACACAGCCCACAACAAATGTAAGCTGCAAATGTGAAAGTAGGCTATTGAAGTGATAACCTTCACAAATGTGAACGTAGGCTATTGAAGTGTTAGCCTTCACAAATGTGGATGTAGGCTATTGAAGTGTTAGCATTCAGAAATATGAACGTAGGTTATTGAAGTGTTAGCCTTCACAAATTTGAATGTAGACTATTCAAGTGTTAGCCTTCACAAATGTTAACGTAGGCTGTCGAAGTGTTAGCCTTCACAAATGTAAACGTAGGCTATTGAAGTGTCAGTATTCACAAATGCTCCAGAAAGTTCCCTGCACCCCGAGTCACGCTGAAAGAGACGGGGCAATGACCAGAACATTCTTGCAATGATAACCCTAAGAATGGAATCGCCTCAGTTATAGAAGGCAGCACGAGTCCCGATAGGCTCATCGCGGCAGCTGCTGCACTATTTTGTTAATCTCCGCGCGCTCGTCAGGTCATTACTGTGGCTTCGATACTTTCCTCCGCTCAGACGAGCGGGATGGGGCAGCAGAGCCGCTAGAATGTAGCAATATGTATGTAGTGACGTTTGTATGTAAGCACGTAGGTAGAGTGCTAATAATAAGTCGGCACTGATTAATCGACCCTTTCGAAATGCCCAAACTGCTGGACACAGAAGCATAAAATTTTAAGTGGGAGAATCTCTTAGGATTTAAAGACCAAAAAATGACTTTTATAATCTCACTTTCTGAAGTAGTAAAAACAGGTACATAAGTATAAAAAAATTGACATTTGGAAATCCGATAAAATATTTAGATAGGTTTTCCTACAGGAATTTTTTTTCACTTGAAAACAATTTCATAACGCTCTAGATTGGTCATGGAAGTGCGACACATACCAGAGCTATTGCCGCATTTGAGGCTGACACAAAGTGCGTAAGTATATAGCGTCGAAACTGCGATGAGGTTCCCTTGGTTTGGGAGCACCCGTTCTCTGATTGGCTGCACGAAGCTCTGTGTCTGACTGACTACAGCGTATTGTAGTAGCCAATCAGAGTTGCCGGCTGTACCAGCGCAGCAGGCTGACATGAAGCTGTAGTCTGCGAATGGGGTTCGCGGAACAAACTGTTATTTCACCTCTGTGTTCTGTGAGGCTGGGAAATATTGGAGCATTAAGGGCGAAACTGGCATGCGCATCATAGGCGCTAAGCGCAGTGTTGACATCGTGCTGAATAGCTATGAGCGGCCACCTGCCATTACACTGGTGGCGAGATTCACTGCAGTTCCGCTCGAGCCAGGGTACTGTGGTTTAAGACACACCAGTCTGCCATTACACTGGTGGCAAGATTCACTGCAGTTCCACTCGAGCCAGGGTACTGTGTTTTAAGACGCACCAGTCTGCCATTACACTGGTGGCGAGATTCACTGCAGTACCGCTCGAGCCAGGGTACTGTGGTTTAAGACGCACCAGTCTGCCATTACACTGGTGGCAAGATTCACTGCAGTTCCACTCGAGCCAGGGTACTGTGGTTTAAGACGCACCAGTCTGACATTACACTGGTGGCCAGATTCACTGCAGTTCCACTCGAGCCAGGGTACTGTGGTTTAAGACGCACCAGTCTGCCATTACACTGGTGGCAAGATTCACTGCAGTACCGCTCGAGCCAGGGTACTGTGGTTTAAGACGCACCAGTCTGCCATTACACTGGTGGCGAGATTCACTGCAGTACCGCTCGAGCCAGGGTACTGTGGTTTAAGACACACCAGTCTGACATTACACTGGTGGCAAGATTCACTGCAGTTCCACTCGAGCCAGGGTACTGTGTTTTAAGACGCACCAGTCTGCCATTACACTGGTGGCGAGATTCACTGCAGTACCGCTCGAGCCAGGGTACTGTGTTTTAAGAAGCACCAGTCTGCCATTACACTGGTGGCAAGATTCACTGCAGTTCCACTCGAGCCAGGGTACTGTGGTTTAAGACGCACCAGTCTGCCATTACACTGGTGGCAAGATTCACTGCAGTTCCACTCGAGCCAGGGTACTGTGGTTTAAGACACACCAGTCTGCCATTAAACTGGTGGCAAGATTCACTGCAGTTCCACTCGAGCCAGGGTACTGTATTTTAAGACACACCAGTCTGACATTACACTGGTGGCGAGATTCACTGCAGTACCGCTCGAGCCAGGGTACTGTGGTTTAAGACACACCAGTCTGCCATTACACTGGTGGCAAGATTCACTGCAGTTCCACTCGAGCCAGGGTACTGTAGTTTAAGACGCACCAGTCTGCCATTAAACTGGTGGCAAGATTCACTGAAGTTCCGCTCGAGCGAAGGTACTGTGGTTTAAGACACACCAGTCTGCCATTATACTGGTGGCGAGATTCACTGCAGTTCCGCTCGAGCCAGGGTACTGTGGTTAAAGACGCGCCCGTCTGCCATTACACTGGTGGCAAGATTCACTGCAGTTCCACTCGAGCCAGGGTACTGTGGTTTAAGACGCACCAGTCTGCCATTATACTGATGGCGAGATTCACTGCAGTTCCGCTCGAGCCAGGGTACTGTGGTTTAAGACACACCAGTCTGCCATTACACTGGTGGCATGATTCACTGCAGTTCCACTCGAGCCAGGGTACTGTGGTTTAAGATGCACCAGTCTGCCATTACACTGGTGGCAAGATTCACTGCAGTTCCACTCGAGCCAGGGTACTGTGGTTTAAGACGCACCAGTCTGCCATTACACTGATGGCAAGATTCACTGCAGTTCCACTCGAGCCAGGGTACTGTGGTTAAGACACACCAGTCTGAAAAAACCACTTTTAAAATATCTAACAGTTCCATATTAATAACATTTGCATCACCTGTGATGTCTTGAAAGTAGACACCATTCAGTCATCGCTTGGGCTGCATATTTTGTTTTATTTTCGTAGGTTGGCATATTGAGGACATGTTCTATAGTTTTGCCAAAAAGCGCGTATTTTAAATATGGCCCAAGTAGACGATCGCCTTAAGGAAGAACAAATTGTAAGGCGTACAAATAACGTATTCGATGATAAAATATAATATATTCGCACGTAGATGCAGGAGCGGATCTAGAAAAGGGAGGATGGATGGGTGGTCATCACCTTCATCCAAAAATGTCATCACATTAGATGAAAGTATCCTGTGAATGTTTTAAAATTGATGCGAAGTTGTGAAATGATTACTCAGTTATTTCATTAAATTTACAATGATTCCTAAAATTACGACAAGACAGTGCTGCTCCATCCATTGTTACTACCAAATTTCTCAAGTCCTGATCGAGTTCTACTTCCAAGATATTCCTCCGCCTCATGTAAACAAAGCAGGGCCGAGTCTATGACATTACTCCTAAGGGACAGAGCACCGCAATTGGGTGCACTCGGAGTAATAATATCTTGCATAAGAACTATTTCTTCTCGGCATTACAAACACGCCTATTTTCTCTCTGCTCCTATTCGTATTAACTATAGTAAAATATTATAACTTTATTTTTGATAGAATACAAGTATTAAAAAAAAGGAATTTTTATATCCACACGAGTATGAAACGTTACCGATACATGACATATTTAGGAAACTACCAAACACGTGATACGTGAGGTAGTTTTTCAAAGATTTGACTGGAAAGTGTGAAGAAACCGCGACTAGACTACAAGAAGTCTAGAGAGCAGCACATACATCGTGAGGAAGTTGAATATGTGCTCCTCTGTACATGAGAGGAGGGCTGTGAGACGGAAACATACTCGGCTGGCAGCACTGCTGTGAGACAGCGAGGCCAGCTTATCTGCCACCAAGTCACTGACTGATAACACTCATTTCACAAACATGTAGATAACAAGAGCCTCGCCACATCATCCTCCCTTGCAACCCCACAAGGTTGATAACCCTCCCCCCCCCCGGGGGGACAGATTGGCGTCGTCAAGTCTGCGCTGCCCGTCATCTTGCGTCAACCATAGGCAGAGAGAGTGAGAGAGTGAATGAAGAGATCTGGGCGGCTCTTTCTTGAGAGCCAATGAGGGTGAAGCAAGGTAAATATGGAGCAGAGCCGTATTGAAGGGGCGGGGGGAACGGGAGATCCTCGAGAAAACCCGCCGACCAGCGACATCGACCAGCAAAGTTCCCACTTCCGAAAATACGGAGTGAGCCGGCCGGGGATGAATCAGGTTCGCCTTGGTGGGAGGCGAGCAGTCTAACCTCTCAGCCACCGTGGCCTCGTCCAGGGTGTGATCATGCAAACATGACATGAACACGCGAGTATATGTTCTTCAAAGCCAACATGCCAGCGAATGAATGAGAGAAATTCACACACCTCTAGCCATGACTGGAACATCCGTTGACAAGATTCACCGCCGCTGTTCAGCTGTTTGCACGATAACACGACGCTTTCTTCGTGTCTAGTGGCAGTCAGTGGACACCATGGTCTTGCTCACGGGGGGGGGGGGGGGGGTTCAGGTGCCCCCCCCCCCCCAACCATCACCCTAATAAAGGCATTCAGTATGGCAATTTCAACATCTTATTTGTCATCGACCGAGTACTACTCTCATAAAAAAATGTAATCAACCTTTAAACACCGGTGCTTTGATCGAGAGTTCGCACCTCTTTGAAATTTGTTGAAACTACTTACGCATACCACAACATTAAACATCTATAACAATAACTATGCGCATAATAAATTAGTCTGTGATACATCTTGGGAAATAATTTTGAGAACAACAATAATTTAATGTACATTTTTCAAGAAACAGTATAATCTATAAATGTAACGAGCATTTTATGATTTGATTAATTAAGTGTATCCGATGTTTATTTTGTCATATTTTTCCACGCAGACATTTCGTCACCATTTTATTCAGTAACTACAGCGAATATGCAAGTCATGTTTGTTAACATAATTTTTGGAAAATGCAACCTAAAATACATTAAACACTTCACCTCCAAACAAGGTACGTTCATGGCCTGATAGACTGGGATAAATTATGAAAGGTTTTTCACTGAATCATGTGGCTGAGTGATTGGAACAGCTGCAATATCACATGTTGCGAAGTGCGAAGGTAACGGAAAGTCCAAATGGCACTACGAACTACAGTATTTCAACAAATGTTTCTGTAAGACTTCCAGCTTAACCACAGGGAAAAGAGAGTTCAAAAATGTTATGAAAATCAAAAAACACGTATGCATACTGTATATATACACATAAGTGTACAATTCTAATTTAAGTCTACACTACATGGAATTTAGTGCCCCCGTAGTTGAAATGTCTAGACACGTTTATGGTGGAGACTAGGTTCCTTTCTGCATACAGCTTCCGGTTACCAATGACGTCATCGCACGAGGAGCCGAGTGCTGCGCCACAGAGCAGATAAGTATACATAAATCAAATGGCGTAATTGCTGTGTGGCTATACTGGGCCATATCTCAGCTGGCCTGAGAGATATTATGCAGACAGAGCGGTGTTACTGGAGATACCTGGAAGTCATTCTGTACTGGAAACCCAGTGTCGGCTGTTGTAGGCAGTCGCTCCAGTTTGAGGTAGCACGGGATCGTATACTCGCACTCTAGCGGTTAGTAGGCAGTCGTTCCAGCTTGAAGTAGCACGGGATCGTATACTCACACTCTAGCGGTTAGTAGGCAGTCGCTCCAGTTTGCGGTAGCACGGGGTCGTATACTCACACTCAAGCGGTTAGTACGAAGTCGCTCCAGTTTGAGGTAGCACGGGATCGAATACTCGCACTCTAGCGGTTAGCAGGCAGTCGCTCCAGTTTAAGGTAGCACGGGATCGTATACTCGCACTCTAGCGGTCAGTAGGTAGTTGTTTCAGTTTGAGGTAGCAGGGATGTATACTCGCACTCTAGCGGTTAGTAGGAGTGTCCAGTTTGGGTAGCACGGGATCGTATACTCGCACTCTAGCGGTAGTAGGTAGTGTTCAGTTTAGGTACACGGGATCGTATCTCGACTCTAGCGGTTAGTAGCAGTGTCAGTTTGAGTAGCACGGGATGTATACTCGCACTCTAGCGTTAGTAGGCAGTGCTCCAGTTGAGGTACACGGGATCGTATACTCCACTCTAGCGTAGTAGGAGTTGTTCAGTTTGAGGTAGCACGGGATCGTATACTCGAACTCTAGCGGTTAGTAGGCGTGCTCCAGTTTGCGGTAGCAGGATCGTATACTCGCACTCTAGCGGTAGTAGGAGTCGCTCAGTTTGAGGTAGCACGGATCGTATATGCTTACGTAGTAGATGTCTTGGGTAACGATGTTATCGACTACGGTTAGTAGGCAGTGCTCAGTTTGAGGTCCACGGGATCGTATACTCGCACTCTAGCGGTAGTAGGTAGTGTTTCAGTTTGAGGTAGCACGGGATCGTATACTCGCACTCTAGCGGTTAGTAGCAGTGCTCCAGTTTGAGTACACGGGACGTATACTCGCACTCTAGCGGTCAGTAGTAGTTGTTTCAGTTTGAGTCACGGATCGTATACTCGACTCTAGCGGTTAGTAGGAGTGCTCCAGTTTGAGGTACAAGGGATGTTATCCATCTAGCGGTTAGTAGCAGTCGCTCAGTTTGGGTAGCACGGATCGTATACTCGCACTCTACGGTCAGTAGGTAGTTTTCAGTTTGAGTAGCAGGGATCGTATATCGACTCTAGCGTTAGTAGGCAGTCGCTCCAGTTTGGGTACACGGGATCGTTACTCGCACTCTAGCGGTCAGTAGGTAGTGTTTCAGTTTGAGTAGCACGGATCGTATACTCGCACTCTAGCGGTTAGTAGGAGTCGCTCCAGTTTGGGTACACGGGATCGTATACTCGCACTCTAGCGGTTAGTAGGAGTCGCTCCAGTTTGGGTAGACGGGATTATTACTCGCACTCTAGCGTAGTAGGAGTCGTCCAGTTTGAGGTAGCACGGGTCGTATACTCGCACTCTAGCGTAGTAGGTAGTCGTTCAGTTTCGTACAGGATCTATATCCACTCTAGCGGTAGTAGGAGTCGTCAGTTTGAGTAGCACGGGTCGTATACTCGCACTCTAGCGGTTAGTAGGAGTGTCCAGTTTGAGTAGCACGGGATCGTATACTCGCATCTAGCGTTAGTAGGCAGTCGCTCCAGTTTGAGGTAGCACGGATCGTTACTCGCACTCTAGCGGTTAGTAGCAGTCGCTCCAGTTTGAGTACCACGGATCGTATACTCGCACTCTAGCGGTCAGTAGGTAGTTTTCAGTTTGAGGTAGCACGGGATCGTATACTCGAACTCTAGCGGTTAGTAGGCAGTCGCTCCAGTTTGAGGTACCACGGGATCGTATACTCGCACTCTAGCGGTCAGTAGGTAGTTGTTTCAGTTTGAGGTAGCGCGGGATCGTATACTCGCACTCTAGCGGTTAGTAGGCAGTAGCTCCAGTTTGAGGTACCACGGGATCGTATACTCGCACTCTAGCGGTCAGTTGGTAGTTGTTTCAGTTTGAGGTAGCAAGGGATAGTATACTCGCACTCTAGCGGTTAGTAGGTAGTCGCTCCATTTTGCGGTAGCACGGGATCGTATAATCGCACTCTAGCGGTGAGTAGGTAGTCGTTTCAGTTTCAATTAACACGGGATCATATATTCGCACTCTAGCGGTTAGTATGCAGTCGCTCCAGTTTGATGTAGCACGAGTACGTATACTCGCACTCTAGCGGTCAGTAGGTAGTAGTTCCAGTTTGATGTAGCACGGGATCGTATACTCGCACTCTAGCGGTTAGTAGGTAGTCGCTCCAGTATGAGGTAGCAAGGGATCGTATACTCGCACTCTAGCCGTTAGTAGGCAGTCGCTCCAGTTTGCGGTAGCACGGGTCCGTATACTCGCACTCTAGCGGTCAGTAGGTAGTCGCTCCAGTTTGAGGTAGCACGGGATTGTATACTCGCACTCTAGCCGTTAGTAGGCAGTCGCTCAAGTTTGCGGTAGCACGCGGTCGAATACTCGCACTCTAGCGGTCAGTAGGCAGTCGCTCCAGTTTGCGGTAGAACGGTATTGTGTACTCGCACTCTAGCGGTCAGTGGTTGTCGCTCCAGTTTGCGGTAGCACGGGATCGTATACTCGCACTCTAGCGGTTAGTAGGCATTCGCTCTAGTTTGAGGTAGCACGGGATCGTATACTCGTACTCCAGCGGTTAGTAGGCAGTCGCTCCAGTTTGAGGTAGCACGGGATCGTATACTCGCAGTCTAGCTATTAGTAGGCAGTCGCTCCAGTTTGCGGTAGCACGGGATCGTGTACTCGCACTCTAGCGGTTAGTAGGCAGTCGCTCCAGTTTGCGGTAGCACGGGTCCGTATACTCGCACTCTAGCGGTCAGTAGGTAGTCGCTCCAGTTTGAGGTAGCACGGGATTGTATACTCGCACTCTAGCGGTTAGTAGGCAGTCGCTCCACTTTGCGGTAGGACGGTAATGTATAATCCCACTCTAGCGGTCAGTAGGAAGTAGTTCCAGTTTGAGGTAGCACAGGTCCGTATACTCGCACTCAAGCGGTGAGTAGGTAGTCGTTTCAGTTTCAATTAACACGGGATCATATATTCGCACTCTAGCGGTTAGTATGCAGTCGCTCCAGTTTGATGTAGCACGGGTACGTATACTCGCACTCTAGCGGTCAGTAGGTAGTAGTTCCAGTTTGAGTTGGACGGGATCGTATACTCGCACTCTAGCGGTTAGTACGAAGTCGCTCCAGTTTGAGTTACCACGGATCGTGTACTCGCACTCTAGCGGTTAGTAGGCAGTCGCTCCAGTTTGAGGTTCCACGGAATCGTATTCTCGCACTCTAGTGGTCAGTAGCTAGTCGTTTCAGTTTGAAGTAGCAGGGGACGTATATTCGCACTCTAGCGGTTAGTAGGTAGTCTCACCAGTTTGCGGTAGCACGGGATCGTATACTCGATCTCTAGCGGTCAGTAGGTAGTCGTTTCAGTTTGAATTAGCACGGGATCATATATTCGCACTCTAGCGGTTAGTAGGTAGTCGCTCCAGTTTGCGGTAGCACGGGATCGTATACTCGCACTCTAGCGGTTGGTAGGCAGTCGCCCCAGTTTGCGGTAGGACCGTATTATATACTCGCACTCTAGCGGTCAGTAGGTAGTCGTTCCAGTTTGAGGTAGCACGGGTCCGTATACTCGCACTCTAGCGTTTAGTAGGCAGTCGCTCCAGTTTGCGGAAGGACAGTATTGTATACTCTCACTCTAACGGTCAATTGGTAGTCGTTTCAGTTTGAGGTAGCACGGGATCGTATACTCGCACTCTAGCGGTTAGTAGGCAGTCGCTCCAGTTTGAGGTAGCACGTGATCGTATACTCGCAGTCTAGTTATTAGTAGGCAGTCGCTCCAGTTTGAGGTAGCACGGGATCGTATACTCGCACACTAGCGGTTAGTAGCAAGTCGCTCCAGTTTGAGGTAGCACGGGATGGTATACTCACACTATAGCGGATAGTAGGCAGTCGTTCCAGCTTGTGGTAGCACGGGATCGTATACTCGCACTCTAGCGGTTAGTAGGCAGTCGCTCAAGTTTGCGGTAGCACGGGGTCGTATTCTCGCACTCTAGCCGTTAGTTGGCAGTCGCTCCAGTTTGAGGTAGCACGGGATCGTATACTCGAACTCTAGCGGTTAGTAGGCAGTCGCTCCAGTTTGAGGTACCACGGGATCGTATACTCGCACTCTAGCGGTCAGTAGGTAGTTATTTCAGTTTGAGGTAGCACGGGATCGTATACTAGCACTCTAGCGGTTAGTAGGCAGTAGCTCCAGTTTGAGGTACCACGGGATCGTATACTCGCACTCTAGCGGTCAGTAGGTAGTTGTTTCAGTTTGCGGTAGCACGGGATCGTATACTCGAACTCTAGCGGTCAGTAGGAAGTAGTTCGAGTTTGAGGTAGCACGGGATCGTATACTCGCACTCTAGCTGTTAGTAGGCAGTAGCTCCAGTTTGAGGTACCACGGGATCGTATACTCGCACTCTAGCGGTCAGTAGGTAGATGTTTCAGTTTGAGGTAGCACGGGATCGTATACTCGAACTCTAGCGGTTAGTAGGCAGTAGCTCCAGTTTGAGGTAGCAAGGGATAGTATACTCGCACTCTAGCGGTTAGTAGGCAGTCGCTCCAGTTTGCGGTAGCACGGGATCGTATACTCGCACTCTAGCGGTCAGTAGGTAGTTGTTTCAGTTTGAGGTAGCACGGGAATCGTATACTCGAACTCTAGCGGTTAGTAGGCAGTCGCTCCAGTTTGAGGTACCACGGGATCGTATACTCGCACTCTAGCGGTCAGTAGGTAGTTGTTTCAGTTTGAGGTAGCACGGGATCGTATACTCGCACTCTAGCGGTTAGTACGAAGTCGCTCCAGTTTGAGGTACCACGGGATCGTGTACTCGCACTCTAGCGGTTAGTAGGCAGTCGCTCCAGTTTGCGGTAGCACGGGATCGTATTCTCGCACTCTAGCCGTTAGTAGGCAGTCGATCCAGTTTGAGGTAGCACGGGATCGTATACTCACACTCTAGCAGTTAGTAGGCAGTCGCACCAGTTTGAGGTACCACGGGATCGTATACTCGCACTCTAGCGGTCAGTAGGTAGTTGTTTCAGTTTGAGGTAGCACGGGATCGTATACTCGAACTCTAGCGGTTAGTAGGCAGTAGCTCCAGTTTGAGGTAGCAAGGGATAGTATACTCGCACTCTAGCGGTTAGTAGGCAGTCGCTCAAGTTTGCGGTAGCACGGGATCGTATACTCGCACTCTAGCGGTCAGTAGGTAGTTGTTTCAGTTTGAGGTGGCACGGGATCGTATACTCGAACTCTAGCGGTTAGTAGGCAGTCGCTCCAGTTTGAGGTACCACGGGATCGTATACTCGCACTCTAGCGGTCAGTAGGTAGTTGTTTCAGTTTGAGGTAGCACGGGATCGTATACTCGAACTCTAGCGGTTAGTATGCAGTCGCTCCAGTTTGATGTAGCACGGGTACGTATACTCGCACTCTAGCGGTCAGTAGGTAGTAGTTCCAGTTTGATGTAGCACGGGATCGTATACTCGCACTCTAGCGGTTAGTAGGTAGTCGCTCCAGTATGAGGTAGCAAGGGATCGTATACTCGCACTCTAGCCGTTAGTAGGCAGTCGCTCCAGTTTGCGGTAGCACGGGTCCGTATACTCGCACTCTAGCGGTCAGTAGGTAGTCGCTCCAGTTTGAGGTAGCACGGGATTGTATACTCGCACTCTAGCCGTTAGTAGGCAGTCGCTCAAGTTTGCGGTAGCACGCGGTCGAATACTCGCACTCTAGCGGTCAGTAGGCAGTCGCTCCAGTTTGCGGTAGAACGGTATTGTGTACTCGCACTCTAGCGGTCAGTGGTTGTCGCTCCAGTTTGCGGTAGCACGGGATCGTATACTCGCACTCTAGCGGTTAGTAGGCATTCGCTCTAGTTTGAGGTAGCACGGGATCGTATACTCGTACTCCAGCGGTTAGTAGGCAGTCGCTCCAGTTTGAGGTAGCACGGGATCGTATACTCGCAGTCTAGCTATTAGTAGGCAGTCGCTCCAGTTTGCGGTAGCACGGGAT
Organism: Dryococelus australis; assembly: GCA_029891345.1. Taxonomy (NCBI): domain Eukaryota; kingdom Metazoa; phylum Arthropoda; class Insecta; order Phasmatodea; family Phasmatidae; genus Dryococelus; species Dryococelus australis. Next base: position 3,885,890 of record CM057000.1, read on the forward strand.
CGTGTACTCGCACTCTAGCGGTTAGTAGGCAGTCGCTCCAGTTTGCGGTAGCACGGGTCCGTATACTCGCACTCTAGCGGTCAGTAGGTAGTCGCTCCAGTTTGAGGTAGCACGGGATTGTATACTCGCACTCTAGCGGTTAGTAGGCAGTCGCTCCACTTTGCGGTAGGACGGTAATGTATAATCGCACTCTAGCGGTCAGTAGGAAGTAGTTCCAGTTTGAGGTAGCACGGGTCCGTATACTCGCACTCAAGCGGTGAGTAGGTAGTCGTTTCAGTTTCAATTAACACGTGATCATATATTCGCACTCTAGCGGTTAGTATGCAGTCGCTCCAGTTTGATGTAGCACGGGTACGTATACTCGCACTCTAGCGGTCAGTAGGTAGTAGTTCCAGTTTGAGTTGCACGGGATCGTATACTCGCACTCTAGCGGTTAGTACGAAGTCGCTCCAGTTTGAGTTACCACGGGATCGTGTACTCGCACTCTAGCGGTTAGTAGGCAGTCGCTCCAGTTTGAGGTTCCACGGAATCGTATTCTCGCACTCTAGTGGTCAGTAGCTAGTCGTTTCAGTTTGAATTAGCAGGGGACGTATATTCGCACTCTAGCGGTTAGTAGGTAGTCTCTCCAGTTTGCGGTAGCACGGGATCGTATACTCGATCTCTAGCGGTCAGTAGGTAGTCGTTTCAGTTTGAATTAGCACGGGATCATATATTCGCACTCTAGCTGTTAGTAGGTAGTCGCTCCAGTTTGCGGTAGCACGGTATCGTATACTCGCACTCTAGCGGTTAGTAGGCAGTCGCCCCAGTTTGCGGTAGGACCGTATTATATACTCGCACTCTAGCGGTCAGTAGGTAGTCGTTCCAGTTTGAGGTAGCACGGGTCCGTATACTCGCACTCTAGCGTTTAGTAGGCAGTCGCTCCAGTTTGCGGAAGGACAGTATTGTATACTCTCACTCTAACGGTCAATTGGTAGTCGTTTCAGTTTGAGGTAGCACGGGATCGTATACTCGCACTCTAGCGGTTAGTAGGCAGTCGCTCCAGTTTGAGGTAGCACGTGATCGTATACTCGCAGTCTAGTTATTAGTAGGCAGTCGCTCCAGTTTGAGGTACCACGGGATGGTATACTCACACTCTAGCTGATAGTAGGCAGTCGTTCCAGCTTGTGGTAGCACGGGATCGTATACTCGCACTCTAGCGGTTAGTAGGCAGTCGCTCCAGTTTGCGGTAGCACGGGGTCGTATTCTCGCACTCTAGCCGTTAGTTGGCAGTCGCTCCAGTTTGAGGTAGCACGGGATCGTATACTCGAACTCTAGCGGTTAGTAGGCAGTCGCTCCAGTTTGAGGTACCACGGGATCGTATACTCGCACTCTAGCGGTCAGTAGGTAGTTATTCCAGTTTGAGGTAGCACGGGATCGTATACTCGCACTCTAGCGGTTAGTAGGCAGTAGCTCCAGTTTGAGGTACCACGGGATCGTATACTCGCACTCTAGCGGTCAGTAGGTAGTTGTTTCAGTTTGCGGTAGCACGGGATCGTATACTCGCACTCTAGCGGTCAGTAGGCAGTAGTTCCAGTTTGAGGTAGCCACGGGATCGTATACTCGCACTCTAGCGGTTAGTAGGCAGTGCTCCAGTTTGAGGTACCACGGGATCGTATCTCGCATCTAGCGGTCTAGGTATTGTTCAGTTGAGTAGCGGAGTTCTCGATCTAGTTTGCAGTGTATTGAGGTACACGGGATCGTATACTCCACTCTAGCGTTAGTAGGCAGTCGCTCCAGTTTGAGGTAGCACGGGATCGTATATCTCGCTCTTAGCCGTTAGTAGGCAGTCGCTTCCAGTTTGAGGTAGCACGGGATCGTATACTCCACTCTAGCAGTTAGTAGGCAGTCGCCCAGTTTGAGGTAGCACGGGATGGTATACTCACACTCTAGCGGATAGTAGGCAGTCGTTCCAGTTGTGGTAGCACGGGATCGTATACTCGAACTCTAGCGGTTAGTAGGCAGTCGCTCCAGTTTGCGGTAGCACGGGTCGTATCTCGCACTCTAGCGTTCAGTAGGCAGTCCTCAGTTTGAGGTAGCACGGGATCGTATACTCGAACTCTAGCGGTTAGTAGGCAGTCGCTCCAGTTTGATGTACCACGGGATGTATACTCGCACTCTAGCGGTCAGTAGGTAGTTTAGTTTAGTAGGATCGTATACTCGACTTAGGGTTAAGGCAGTCGCCAGTGAGGTACAGGATCGTATACTCGCACTCTAGCGGAAGTAGGTAGTTATTCATTGAGGTAGCGGATCGTAACTCGACTTGGTTGTAGGAGTAGTCGTGAGTACCACGGGATCGTATACTCGCACTCTAGCGGTCAGTAGGTAGTTGTTTCAGTTTGCGGTAGCACGGGATCGTATACTCGCACTCTAGCGGTCAGTAGGTAGTTGTTTCAGTTTGAGGTAGCACGGGATCGTATACTCGCACTCTAGCGGTTAGTAAACAGTAGCTCCTGTTTGAGGTACCACGGGATCGTATACTCGCACTCTAGCGGTCAGTAGGTAGTTGTTTCAGTTTGAGGTAGCACGGGATCGTATACTCGAACTCTAGCGGTTAGTAGGCAGTAGCTCCAGTTTGAGGTAGCAAGGGATAGTATACTCGCACTCTAGCGGTTAGTAGGCAGTCGCTCCAGTTTGCGGTAGCACGGGATCGTATACTCGCACTCTAGCGGTCAGTAGGTAGTTGTTTCAGTTTGAGGTAGAACGGGATCGTATACTCGCACTCTAGCGGTCAGTAGGAAGTAGTTCCAGTTTGAGGTAGCACGGGATCGTATACTCGAACTCTAGCGGTTAGTAGGCAGTCGCTCCAGTTTGAGGTACCACGGGATCGTATACTCGCACTCTAGCGGTCAGTAGGTAGTTGTTTCAGTTTGAGGTAGCACGGGATCGTATACTCGCACTCTAGCGGTTAGTAGGCAGTAGCTCCAGTTTGAGGTACCACGGGATCGTATACTCGCACTCTAGCGGTCAGTAGGTAGTTGTTTCAGTTTGAGGTAGCAAGGGATAGTATACTCGCACTCTAGCGGTTAGTAGGTAGTCGCTCCATTTTGCGGTAGCACGGGATCGTATACTCGCACTCTAGCGGTGAGTAGGTAGTCGTTTCAGTTTCAATTAACACGGGATCATATATTCGCACTCTAGCGGTTAGTATGCAGTCGCTCCAGTTTGATGTAGCACGGGTACGTATACTCGCACTCTAGCGGTTAGTAGGCAGTCGCTTAAGTTTGCGGTAGCACGGGATCGTATACTCGCACTCTAGCGGTCAGTAGGTAGTTGTTTCAGTTTGAGGTAGCACGGGATCGTATACTCGAACTCTAGCGGTTAGTAGGCAGTCGCTCCAGTTTGAGGTACCACGGGATCGTATACTCGCACTCTAGCGGTCAGTAGGTAGTTGTTTCAGTTTGAGGTAGCACGGGATCGTATACTCGCACTCTAGCGGTTAGTACGAAGTCGCTCCAGTTTGAGGTACCACGAGATCGTGTACTCGCACTCTAGCGGTTAGTAGGCAGTCGCTCCAGTTTGCGGTAGCACGGGATCGTATTCTCGCACTCTAGCCGTTAGTAGGCAGTCGCTCCAGTTTGAGGTAGCACGGGATCGTATACTCACACTCTAGCAGTTAGTAGGCAGTCGCACCAGTTTGAGGTACCACGGGATCGTATACTCGCACTCTAGCGGTCAGTAGGTAGTTGTTTCAGTTTGAGGTAGCACGGGATCGTATTCTCGCACTCTAGCCGTTAGTAGGCAGTCGCTCCAGTTTGAGGTAGCACGGGATCGTATACTCACACTCTAGCAGTTAGTAGGCAGTCGCACCAGTTTGAGGTACCACGGGATCGTATACTCGCACTCTAGCGGTCAGTAGGTAGTAGTTCCAGTTTGATGTAGCACGGGATCGTATACTCGCACTCTAGCGGTTAGTAGGTAGTCTCTCCAGTATGAGGTAGCAAGGGATCGTATACTCGCACTCTAGCCGTTAGTAGGCAGTCGCTCCAGTTTGCGGTAGCACGGGTCCGTATACTCGCACTCTAGCGGTCAGTAGGTAGTCGCTCCAGTTTGAGGTAGCACGGGATCGTGTACTCGCAGTCTAGCTATTAGTAGGCAGTCGCTCCAGTTTGAGGTAACACGGGATCGTATACTCGCATTCTAGCAGTTAGTAGCAAGTCGCTCCAGTTTGAGTTACCACGGGATCGTGTACTCGCACTCTAGCGGTTAGTAGGCAGTCGCTCCAGTTTGAGGTTCCACGGAATCGTATTCTCGCACTCTAGTGGTCAGTAGCTAGTCGTTTCAGTTTGAAGTAGCAGGGGACGTATATTCGCACTCTAGCGGTTAGTAGGTAGTCTCTCCAGTTTGCGGTAGCACGGGATCGTATACTCGATCTCTAGCGGTCAGTAGGTAGTCGTTTCAGTTTGAATTAGCACGGGATCATATATTCGCACTCTAGCGGTTAGTAGGTAGTCGCTCCAGTTTGCGGTAGCACGGGATCGTATACTCGCACTCTAGCGGTTAGTAGGCAGTCGCTCCACTTTGCGGTAGGACGGTAATGTATAATCGCACTCTAGCGGTCAGTATAAAGTAGTTCCAGTTTGAGGTAGCACGGGTCCGTATACTCGCACTCTAGCGTTTAGTAGGCAGTCGCTCCAGTTTGCGGAAGGACAGTATTGTATACTCTCACTCTAACGGTCAATTGGTAGTCGTTTCAGTTTGCGGTAGCACGGGTCCGTATACTCGCACTCTAGCGGTCAGTAGGCAGTCGCTCCAGTTTGCGGTAGAACGGTATTGTGTACTCGCACTCTAGCGGTCTGTGGTTGTCGCTCCAGTTTGCGGTAGCACGGGATCGTATACTCGCACTCTAGCGGTTAGTAGGCATTCGCTCCAGTTTGAGGTAGCACGGGATCGTATACTCGTACTCCAGCGGTTAGTAGGCAGTCGCTCCAGTTTGAGGTAGCACGGGATCGTATACACGCAGTCTAGCTATTAGTAGGCAGTCGCTCCAGTTTGCGGTAGCACTAGATCGTATTCTCGCACTCTAGCCGTTAGTAGGCAGTCTCTCCAGTTTGCGGTAGCACGGGATCGTATTCTCGCACTCTAGCCGTTAGTAGGCAGTCGCTCCAGTTTGAGGTAGCACGGGATCGTATACTCGCACTCTAGCGGTCAGTAGGCAGTCGCTCCACTTTGCGGTAGGACGGTAATGTATAATCGCACTCTAGCGGTCAGTATAAAGTAGTTCCAGTTTGAGGTAGCACGGGTCCGTATACTCGCACTCAAGCGGTTAGTAGGCAGTCGCTCCAGTTTGCGGTAGGACGGTATTGTATACTCGCACTTTAGAGGTCTGTAGGTAGTCGTTTCAGTTTGATGTAGCACGGGTCCGTATACTCGCACTTTAGCGGTTAGTAGGCAGTCGCTCCAGTTTGAGGTAGCACGGGATCGTATACTCGCACTCTAGCGATCAGTATGTAGTCGTTTCAGCGGGAGGTACCACGGTATCGTATATTCGCACTTTTGGCGGTTAGTAGGCAGTCGCTCCGATTTGATGTTTCACGGGATCGTATACTCGCACTCTAGCCGTTAGTAGGCAGTCGCTCCAGTTTGAGGTAGCACGGGTTCGTATACTCGCACTCTAGCGGTCAGTAGGCAGTCCCTCGAGTTTGCGGTAGGACGGTATTGTATACTCGCACTCTAGCGGTCAGTAGGTAGTCGTTTCATTTTGAGGTAGCACGGGATCGTATACTCGCACTCTAGCGGTTAGTAGGCAGTCGCTCCAGTTTGCGGTAGCACGAGATCGTATACTCGCACTCTAGCGGTTAGTAGTCGTTCCAGTTTGAGGTAGCACGGGATCGTATACTCGCACTCTAGCGTCAGTAGGTAGTCGTTTCAGTTTGAATTAGCACGGGATCATATATTCGCACTTTAGCGGTTAGTAGGCAGTCGCTCCAGTTTGCGGTAGCACGGGATCGTATACTCGCACTCTAGCGGTTTGTAGGCAGTCGCTCCAGTTTGCGGTAGGACCGTATTGTATACTCGCACTCTAGCGGTCAGTATGTAGTCGTTTCAGTTTGAGGTAGCACGGTATCGTATACTCGCACTCTAGCGGTTAGTAGGCAGTCGCTCCAGTTTGCGGTAGCACGGGATCGTATACTCGCACTCTAGCGGTCAGTAGGTAGTCGTTTCAGTTTGAAGTAGCAGGGGACGTATATTCGCACTCTAGCGGTTAGTAGGTAGTCGCTCCATTTTGCGGTAGCACGGGATCGTATACTCGCACTCTATCGGTGAGTAGGTAGTCGTTTCAGTTTGAATTAACACGGGATCATATTTTCGCACTCTAGCGGTTAGTATGCAGTCGCTCCAGTTTGATGTAGCACGGGTTCGTATACTCGCACTCTAGCGGTCAGTAGGTAGTAGTTCCAGTTAGATGTAGCACGGGATCGTATACTCGCACTCTAGCGGTTAGTAGGTAGTCGCTCCAGTTTGAGGTAGCAAGGGATCGTTTACTCGCACTCTAGCCGTTAGTAGGCAGTCGCTCCAGTTTGCGGTAGCACGGGTCCGTATACTCGCACTCTAGCGGTCAGTAGGTAGTCGCTCCAGTTTGAGGTATCACGGGATTGTATACTCGCACTCTAGCCGTTAGTAGGCAGTCGCTCCAGTTTGCGGTAGCACGGGTCCGTATACTCGCACTCTAGCGGTCAGTAGGTAGTATTTCCAGTTTGATGTAGCACGGGATCGTATACTCGCACTCTAGCGGTTAGTAGGTAGTCGCTCCAGTTTGAGGTAGCAAGGTATCGTATACTCGCACTCTAGCGGGCTCGTTGTTAGTTCAAATGCATTCATGGCGTATCTAACAAACTGAGGTCCAATACGAACATAAACTGTATACGCTATACGTTATCATGTGACTGTAATTAACTCGTCCTCAAGTGAATTTTGCGAAATTTCGGAGTCTCTACACATATTGTAAATAATAAAATAATTAGTTACGTTGACGAATAATTTTTCGCAAGTATGCTGAAGCGAGTTCATTATTGTCGCGCTGGAAGATTATTTTGAAATAGCGGAGAAATTGCCAGATTGCTAGCAGCATGTATTTTTCGCGAAAAGTTTACACGACTAGTAGAACTGCAGACATTTTAGTGGAGATACATATTGGCCGTTAAACATCTCCCCTACCATGAAGCTGCAATTATAAAACTAAACTAAACTAAACAGCACCTTGAAACTTATGAACAAACTGTGCCAATCTCGAAATTTCATTATCCTCTAACAAGCAATGATAATTGCTTATTCCTAGAATATTTATGGGCTGTGCCAGAAAACTATGTTCACTATGAAACTAAAGTTGACATATTTTTGTCCCTACCGGATTAACACCTCGCATTTCCAAACGGGCTCGAGGTAGGGATATTCTTAACTGTATCAGGTGAGTGGCCGCGAATCACGGACTTTCAGTGTCGGAATAAACTTGTTTCTGATCGGCTGACAGTCAGGTTTCAGATTGTTTCCTTACAAAAACGCGCGGACAAAAAACACTGTACATCTGCAAGCACGCACTGAAGCTGAGCTAGCGCGGAAGTCTCGTTGTAAACAATCAGCTGTTCATGTTTGTTACTTACTCAGTACCACGTCTGTCTCTCGCCTCAGAGCTGAATAACCATGGCCACATCCGCTCACAAGTACACTGCACATCGAAATCTCGCGTCACGCTTGGTCTCACAGACCAGTTTCACGAGAATGTGGTGAGATTGTGTTTGGTCCGAGGATGCTGGGTTTTGGGTAGGAAAAGTGTGGGTTGGGGGGGGGGGGGGTGTCAGTTGAAATTCCTGTTCCTACACTCTTGGACATGTTCGTTACAGCAGTAAAAATAGAGATGCAAGTCTGGGGGTGTCTCCAGCGAGGAAACTGTAACTTCGTGATTCAGAAACGTATATTCTAGAAACATGTATTGGACACGCCTTTCTCCCCTCTGCTCTTGTAGAGCATGAATTTTTAAGTTCAAGGGACCGTTGTTGGGTATTTAATATTAATATTAATCCAGGAGATGTCGCACATGGAGGTGGCTGTGGTGCACGCCATTACTGCCAGTTTTCCTGTCACAAATTTTTTTTTTGAAATTTTCCTCACTTCTCGTTTATGAATGGTTGGTCGAGCACGCACCTCGCAAAATGAAGTAAACAACCAAGTAAGTTGACGGCTTAAAGAAACCAATTAAATTGTTTATGTATTTTGACTTGATATCCTTTAATTGGTACAGAATCATCAAAACATACAAACAAAAAGTCCAATGCTATAGGTTTACTGAACAATAAATATTTAAAAAAAATAGCTATTAACATGGTTGCAAAATGCGATCTCGATACTAGTATAGTTCGCACCAAAATAACACACGAGCTCAGAAAAGTATGTGCGATCGAGCGTGTTCGTACTTTTGACGGAGAGGTAAGAGTGAGTGGACTAATTTAATTCCATAAAAATCGTATTTTAATTATTTTCTTTAAAGCATGTATATATGCGCGTAATAATTTGTAGAAGTGAACGGGGCGCCAAAATTTTCACATGCAAGAGATAAAGAGCGCACCTGCGTACCCATATCACTATAGTTCAACTGCGGTCCATTTCTTTTTCATCCGGAAAATTATTTACGAAGCTTTAAGTTTACAAACTTAATGTTTAAGGTTTTTTTTTATATATCTGTGTTTACAACTAACCTGTTGCGCTGATAGAAGGGAGGAAATGTATGGGGGGGGGGGGGGCATTCATCATCATTTTTCTTTATCGGGTTACGTGTTAGTATGTCAAAATGTACAATATCAGGAAATCAGTGTCATACACTTATCATCACAGCCGACAGACAGTCGGCAAAGTTACCGCCTCAGCACACTCTTTATAGCTACGAGACGAGATGGAAGATGTACGGCGCTGTCTACATGCGCACTAGCCTACTGCGCATGCACCCCAACAGCGGCTGCACAGGAAGGATGGCAAAGTTACCGCCTCCGCGCACTCTCTATAGCTATGAGACGCGGGGGAAGAAGTACGGCGCTGTCTACATGCGCACTAGCCTACTGCGCATGCACACCCCAACAACGGCTGCACAGAAAGGATGGCAAAGTTACCGCCTCCGCACACTCTCTATAGCTACGTGACGAGGGGGAAGATGTACGGCGCTGTCTACATGCGCACTAGCCTACTGCGCATGCACACCCCAACAGCGGCTGCACAGAAAGGATGGCAAAGTTACCGCCTCCGCACACTCTCTATAGCTACGTGACGAGGGGGAAGATGTACATCACTGTCTACATGCGCACTAGCCTACTGCGCATGCACACCCCAACAGCGGCTGCACAGGAAGGATGGCAAATTTACCGCCTCCGCACACTCTCTATAGCTACGAGACGCGGGGGAAGATGTACATCACTGTCTACATGCGCACTAGCCTACTGCGCATGCACACCCCAACAGCGGCTGCACAGGAATGATGGCAAAGTTACCGCCTCCGCACACTCTCTATAGCTACGTGACGAGTGGGAAGATGTACGGCGCTGTCTACATGCGCACTAGCCTACTGCGCATGCACACCCCAACAGCGGCTGCACAGGAAGGATGACAATTCAAAATTGTATTTAAAAAAAATAATCGAATACATCTGCACTTAAAAATTGGATTATTTAATCGATACAAAGACCACCGATTTTTTAAATCGATATATTTCTTACAGAAATGTTTTCCAGTTCAGCTACTCATTTATGCATATATTAACGTTATGAATTTTCTTGAGTTTTGAATTGTCGTATTCATCACGGACTGTTCGATTTTTACGATTTTTAATTTTTTTAATTTTTTTTTATTCTCCATTTTTTGTTCATTGATATTGTAATACACACTTTTCCTGACTGTTAAACAAATAATTTGCATTTGTATTGGGCACAGTTAGTTTTTCTTAATATCTATGGCATTTTATTTAATTTTTTCTTAATTTTTTTTGTAAGATGGCAATATTTATTCAATTATTTAATGTGTCAGCAAAATCAGAGTATATTTTGTGTGTGTTCACGATATTTTATTGTAAGCCGCATATCTATATGTATTGCCAATATTGTTACGAGTATGTTTTACGGCCTGTGATTCTATGCTATCCAGACGTTATGGAGGTTTAAGTGGTGTTTTAAATGAAATGTCAAATGTGAACCTTAGGATTGGCTGTAGGGCGCCGAATATTCCTGAGCTATATCTGCAAGGCTAGAACGTACACGCCATCTTGAATCGTGCAACGAGAGGGCTGGTCGTGTGTGCGTGGGTTGTCATGAAGAGGAGTATTAGACTAAGTATGTAGGGAAGTTAGAGTTCGCCCCGGAAACATTCAGGACGTCATCAAGAGATGTTCATGCGGGGGACAGTAAGTTGGCCTGATGGAGGCCTCTCCACGTTTCTTTCAGGAAAGTAGACTTTTTAACAAGTTAACAGATCGTTAGCTCGTAAGCCAGGAGCTTACGTAGTAAGACTTCAACTTAATTTGCATTGCAGGTTGTTGTGGAGGGGGGAGGGGGTGCCCTATCTCCTCACCACGATCTTCAAGTACTTCCAGAGTCAACATAAATTAAACCCATATAAGAATTTCCGTTAATAAAGTCTCGTCATTTTCTTAGAATTTGAACTTCAAGGACACTGTGATAGCCACTATGTTGTTCACAAAAAATTTGAATTTCCTCATATTTTACCACAGTGAACCTATAAGATATTTTGATTTACTGCTAGCTACTTGAAATATTTTAAATTTGAAACAAGTTTTTGAAACAGATGCTCCAAACTTATTATATTTATTTTTGAACATTTTTTTAACCTGAAGTAAACCAATTACAAGGGCTTGAATTTTGTAGCGGGCACTGCCTCAAACAGCCACATTTAGATTTTTTGATTCAACTTTTATTTTTGCAATTGCCATCTGAATTAAGATTATTAACTGTCACGGAGAAACAGTCATTTTAAAACGAAATTAAACATCATAATTTTCAAAATTATGACCACCCATTGTCGTCTTCGCTAGAAAAGTTAGTTTTATTCTGGTGCTCCTGTGTTAGTATCCTGTCGCCTAGTATTTGTGCCACCGGATTATAGTCCAGCATTGTGTACAAATAGTGCACGCAACGTTCATCTGGGTAAGATAGTGTGTGTCACCTATGTTCCAGCCTCAACGGGACAGGACCAGAATATCTCGTCAGTCTGTTGGACATTGTCAGTGATTTGCAACTGCATTATTTTCAGTTTAATTTATGTGTTCATGGGTAAAAATGTGGAAAGATTTGGTTTCTATCAAGCACACTGAGTCAGACTCGGTTTAAGGCTATTGGTAGTGCCCAGCTAGGGTGTGCAATCTACCCTAAAAATATGTTACTAGAGTTCCAGCTGTCGCAAGGTCATTTGTTTACCTATATAAGTATACCCTACCCCTCCGACCATGCAAATTGACAGTATTTTACATTCTAGTAATTGTCCTTTCATTGTTAAAATCACTTCTGAATGTATGACGTATGCACGCTGTGGTGGCTAGCTCATATGTATATATAGTAAAGGTAACCATTATCACCACATTTTGACACCTTTACGTTGGGCCTATTTTACATCTACATAGTTACATTTCATTACGTCACATCACATTTTTGGCGCCATCACGTTAGGCCCGAGAAAAGGGAAAATCATATGCTGTTTTCAGAGACCCTGTGGTTTAATTAATAGTAGGCAGCGAAACGTTTGTAACCTGAGACATACTGCTACGGTAATGGAGGAAACCACGGACGTTATACATTTGGTGGAGGATACACGAAATGTCACAAACACTGATGAGGTAATCACACAAGACAAGCTGCAGGTACATCACAGCATGTAACACCATTGGCTAATCCAGAGGCCATTAACTAGGAGGCAATAATGCAGACATTTATGCGGCAAATGTCTGCAATGATGGAGGAGAAATTCAAAACACAGGCAGTTCACCTAGAGGAATCAGAAACAAATGCAGTTGAGAGTAGGTCGCACCTGGAGGAAAAACTAAACGAAAAATTACAGGATTAGGGCAGTCAAATCCAACTGCAAATCACGCAGTTAGCAGGTAGCTTAACCGCTAAACTGGTGCAACAGGAAGAGATGAATACCATTAGCAGGGAGGTAACCGCGAATTGGGATGAGCTTGATTTGGTTAAGGGACACTGAGTGTTGCAAGTGAGTGCAGTAGAGCAAAGGATGCGGGTCTACGCGACTGACCCGCCAGCTGGATTCGTTCTACCGGCACATCAAGCAAGTAGAAAGGGCGGCAGCTGAAAGGATGGCTGAAGTAACAGGAAAAATTAATTTGCTTGGACAGGTCGTCGAAGGTATTAGGAATATGCACATTGTTACCAGGAACACAACAAGGGAGGAAACACCCTAGCCTGAACCACAACTACGGCATCTATTGACATGCCTAAGCTGGAAACAGGCACAATGACGACTGTAGATACCCCACCAGCACAACTGAGTGTGTGTATGAGTACTTTACTGCTCCACCCATCCAAACTCTGGGCTGAGCAATTACCCAAGTTTGAGGGGAGACTGGGAGAAAACACTGTGAATTTCCTAACGAAGTTTGAAGAATATGCAACACTTTTTGGCTTGCCTAACAGCGATATGCCATGTTGTCTAAATTTACCTCTCCACTTTACTACATATTATTGGTGGGAGGTAATAAACATCACAGTCATCAATTACTCCCAGTTCCGACAAAAATTCCTGGAACCCTTTTGGAGCACAAAAATCCAGGGGAATTCGAAAGCACAACTCCATGCAGAGTGATTCGTCCCAGGGAAAGCCATCGATCGCCTGCAGAGCAAGCTAGTCGTGAGGGAGAACATAGGAGCCAAGCAATCGCACACCTCCACTTTACCCCGGAAATGAATTTCAGGATTTCAGAGGATATTCTAGGCAAGACAAAAATCTCAGAGTAAATGCATATGAAGTGAAACATTTTCAGCCTTATCATTTGTACAGTCAAGACGGCAGGCAGGACAGTCGACATCTGTACCGTGAAAGGATGTATTACTCAGGTAGAAGGCCCAGGCTAGGACGTCGCTACCGAGGTGCAAGATACGAGGGATGTGACCATGATGGGGAATGGTCCGATGAAACCTCGGACACAGGTCAAGACACCTGCCGGAGGGGTAAGCACCCCTACCTCCTACTCCACCTAGACCTACCCAACAAGGAGCACAATATTCTAGCAAGCAAGGGCAAGGAAATTCGCACAATCAAGGGCAACAAACCAACCTCGCTCATGGTGACGTAGTGAGACAGAACTTGAAACTGCAGTACAGCCAGGGGACTGCAGGTTACGTAGTTCACCACAGAGTGGTTATTTTGCTAATCAGGCACTCTTAGACCCACGTAGACCGGTCTTTGTGCCTACACCGCCAGTAATCGAGTGGGTAAATCATAATTTGGCAGCTTCCTGCAGTCAAAGTGACCAGAAGTTAAACTAATCGAGTCAGTAAAGAAGGGGCCCGATTACTGACCTGGAACCCAGTTATTACCACGACGGGGTCCACATGTACACCAGCTGTAGGCATTGAAGTTGTAGACAAGTTGTAGACTGAGTTGGTTGAAGTGGTCCTCACAACTGTCTTGTTAGGGAAACGGACAGGGCATTTTTATTAAATGAACCAGCTGACGAAATATTAAGTTACCAGGAAACACTTTACCGGAGTTAACAGTTAAAGTTTGTGGTGTGAAAGTACCATGTTTATTGGCTGGTGGTGCAGAAGTAGGCAGTGTTTTCAAAGATTTGGTAAACACTATTATCGCATCTGACTATAAGGTACGCGGTTTACCCGACATATTTGGCAAAGCGGCCTAAGATCCGTGGATGTGCTGCCCACGACTGCAGCGGTAAGGCACCCACTATTTAAACCATTCAAGCTCCGCATGAAGAGCCTGGGAACATGCTACGTATTTTCTGCCATTCGTCTCAACAGAGCTGGAGAGATAAAGTCAAGTTGGTAGATTATGTAATGAACATACAGTTCATGAGTCCAATTTGTTGACCTCGTGGGAAGTGTTAACAGTCATCTTTAATACCGCAGATTTGCCAGTTCCGCCTACAATTTGAGGAGCGTCAGACATGCCAGCCATTGAAGTGAGAGAAGAGGTCGAAGCTATGGTAAGGAAAAGGCTTCACATCGCAGCTGAAAGGAGCAAGCACACTAGAAAGTCTCTAAGTTGAGCATGTTACAGCCAGGTCAGCTGGTGTTGGTGCATGTGGTTAATATAAGTACATACTAAGATAAGATAATGAGCATGTTGATGCTACTATTTGAAAGACCATATGTGGTGAGTAGGACAGTGTATAAGAATTTTTACAAACTCGTAATGCCTGCAACTGGAGAGTCAGTAGGCCGTTTTAATCTAACTGCACTATGTCTTTACTGTACTCCACTAAATTTTAACTGCTTTTAAGGTGACGAGCAAGCCCGACGAGCAGTGTTAAGCTAAAGTGTGTTGGAAGGGGCTGGTCCACAGTGGCACAATGAAAATGTTTTACATGGTAGAGTTTTTCAGCGTGAAGAATGTGAATGCACGACAAGTACCGCAGTCCCTTTAATTTGCCAGGAATGAGTTTAAGTGTTATGTCACTCCCAAGTAAGGGAAGCCATGCTCTGGTCCTTTCGTGAAGTCAGATTTGCGATCTCAGTACTGCTAATTGGAAATGAAGCCGACACCACACCAGAGATCTGCCAACGAAGAGGGAGCGGATATATGTTGGTTACGTAAGTGCAAGTAGCTTACTAAGTCGCCTATCAACACACAGAACCTGCAAGGGAAACAAGCTAAGGTATGCCTAACCAAGAAATTGCTGCCTACCCGCCCTTTCAAATAATGAGGTACTCATTGTTGGTCCCGAACCATTGGCACGAACTGTTGACCTGTAAGCAGCAAGAAAATAAGGGCCCAGACGAATAACTCACAAAGAAATAGCTCTTTTCGTAAACACACGTGTTAGACCCTGTAATTAGAAGAATTGCACACTGTGGCTCCTGCAACAAGATGTTTGATATTCAGCTGTCGATTAGGGTCTTCTATATTTAATCCAGTCAGGTGGTGCTGTGATTGTTGTGATTTTTCGGCGTTGAACTTCTAAAATCATAGTTGGGATGCCATTTATATATATATATATAGTTTGTATGTTTTGTGTCTTTTCAAGTTATCCATGTTTGTGCTGAAGCGATTGCTACAGGGTTTAGCGCATGAGTGTGCATCAGTGCAGTGTGTTTGTTGTATACTGTATGTGTATTTATTTTTATCTTTATCTTTTTTTCTGCCCTTATTTGGTGTTAATTAGTTATTCTTATTAATTTTCTATCCAGTGGTAACTCCCATAACATTCACATGTGTAATAGAGACATGTGACATACCACGTGCATGTTAGTGAAATGTGTATTTTGAAATGGTCTTTTTAATTCTTTGATGTGTGGCGGGAGGCTGGAAAGGTTGGATTTTTATTTTCTGGAGCGATGATAGTGAAATGTAGGAATTAGTATACCCAGTAGGTGCTAGACGCTGTCAGGCGACGTCAATGTTGATGCTGCTCCTCTTAACCTCGGGGTTGTGGGGCGTCGACCCAGGACCAATCTACTCACCATTGAAGTTGAAGTGTTGACATCCGCCTTGTTGACTATTGCTTCAGATGTATGTAGTTAACTAAACGATAGCCTGTCGGTCGGCTATGCACCATAGTTGATGTTGGCCAAGAAAACCTTCTAACTCTTAAACGCACGTGCATGGGCTGTCAGGGCCTCCCACATGCCCATACAATGCAAAACAAAACTCAGAACACTTGCAGATAAGGCAACCTACGCAAATTGAATGAGCGGGTATTGTAACGGCCTGTCCCCTGATACGCATACTGTGACATAAGTAAATAACATAGTGAAAGTTCACACTCACATATTTATTATGTTAAATAACATCCCTTAGATGAGGGTACTTGACATGAATACACTTGGCTATTAGGACCGGCCATGCTGTAACACTGCGAAACGTCTTCGACAAACTTACATTAAAACTGAAGCTCCCCGGGACAATACTATTCCACCGGGGAGTGGAGATGGCTTGCAGTGCGGCTGAATGAAAAAGAAGGTACCTGATACTTTAAAGTCTATTGCAGTTAATGTCCAGATACAAGTTGTTGATGGCCACATGGCGTGCACTGGAAAAATACCGGAGCTTAACACACGCCAGCCACCTCCGATGGATGTTTCACGCAGACTACTTTATTAAATGACTTGCATTATTGATGCTTGCTATATATAAACAAGTAAATAAAGATATCCATTTCCCAGGCTGTTGAACTGAACAGGTCTCCAATCTGTCGTCTACTACGTGCCATCCCTGCACTTGCTGCTGTTCGCATTGTTGAATTTTCTCCTGTGCGAACCTGCAGTTGCATTGCTCCTCGACGACTTCCCTGTACACATCGCTAATTAAGCCTGACGTGGCGCCATGGTGCCAGAGTGGGTGGATGCAGGATTTATAGCAGTGAACTTTTGAAGGTTATTTTACCCAGCGAATTTCCCGGTGAATTAAAAACTATGGAGATTGAATGATTGAAAAGATGAAGGCTGCCCGAGCGTGCAAAACCCGAGCCACAGTAACACGCAACCACACCCCCGAGAGGCTCGTAGCTGACTGATTTGCACACCGTGGCATGCCGGCCGAGTTTGGCTGTCCATGTGGATCTACTTTCTTAACATTGCAAAGTACATAGTAACCCTTTGCATTCCTTACTTTGTTCTCGAACGTGTGTAAATAATTCTTAAAAATAACATCGTATAAGGAACACTGCTTACATTTGGATGAATGAGGTGAGGATGGCAAATGTTGTGAATGATACATAATGGAACACTTAAAAACAAACTTTACTCACTCTGAAATGCACTGGGGTTGTTTCCTTGCCTAAATGACATAAAAACGTGAACGCCCATGTTTAGATATTACACACAAAAACCTACATAAAATATATAACTGAAAATATCGATCTATTTTATATTAATGCGCTACAGCGGGTGCTCTGATGCCATGTGCTCAAGTTTGCATTGCATTGCGTCCACACTTGCACTGCACTGAACTTGCTGCTCTGCTCGTCGAGAGCGCATCCCAACCGTGCAGCAGTGTAGTGCCGCAGCTGTCAAACAGGCTTAGTACGGGACACGTGACACACGTCAAGCACTCATTGTTTGCAGTCGTGATTTGTTGCACATTTCCCTCCGATACTGAGTCACATGAATTTGGCGGCAAAATGTCCTCCCATCCTGTTTCATCTCTGACAATTACCCCATTGTTACAGTTCCATGACAATGTATCTGCCAATCTGTTCTGTTTTCCGGGCACATGCTCTACCATGAAATCGTAGGCCTGTAAGAGCAATGCCCATCCCGTCAACTTACTCCGGGCTTCGCACATGCTGTGTAACCACACAAGACACCGATTATCAGTTCTTAGCGTGAACCACTGGTATTCGAGGTATGTGCTGTATTTTTTAACTGCCCATATCACTACCAAGCATTCTCTCTCTTTCACGCTGTAGCATCTTTCAGCCGGTCCTAGTTTCGCACTTGTGGAATCGATAACATGTTTATCCCCACTGTCGCCAACCAGGTACAATACTGCACCCATTCCCTCTGGGCTCGCGTCAGTCTGAAGGTACAAATTCTTGCTAGCATCGTAACGTGCCATTGACGGACACGATCTGAATTCACGCTTTAAGTCCGAAAATGCTTTTTCCATCTCACGCATACAGTGGAATCTTTTCTGTGGTGACAAAAGTTCTGTCAAGGGTGCGGTGATTGCTGCAAACCTCAAAATATGTTCCCATAGTCAGTTAATAAATCTGAAAAACTTTCTCAGCTGCTTGTGGGTTTTCGGCTATGGGTAGCTGTCGCATAGCCTTAATTGTTCCGGATTCGGCCTGTTTCCCTCCTGATCGACTAGGTGGCCTAGAAAAACGTTGCTCGTCTTTCCCACATGGCATTTATCAATTCAGCACGTAAGGCCATTTATCGCAAGCCTCTCCAGGACTACTGCTAAACGATGTACATGTTCGTCCCAGATGTTTGGCCATATAATGACGTCATCGAGTTACCCCAGTGTATACTCTCCAATAATGCCATCCAGCACTCGAACCATCATTGATTGGAATGTAGCGGGTGCACATTTCAACCCAAATATCATTGTGTAAAACTGAAAATGCCGGCCATCAGGAGCCGTAAATGCTGTTTTTGGCTTGTCCTCAAGTTTCACCGGACCTGCCAATATCCAATTTTCAAATCCAAGGACGTTCAAACTTTTGCTTGCCCTAGTGTACTCAGTGCATCCTTCACACTTGTATATGGTGGCAGTGAACTGCATGTGACTTGATTTAGAGGTCGAAAGTCTACACAAAATCGCCATGTTCCATCCCTCTTTGGAGAAAACGTAAATGCGGAATTTAATGGACTGTCTGTCGGCTCTATCATGCCATCATTGAGCATTTCCTGGATTTGTATTTTGATTATCTGCATTTGGTGTAGTAAGTAGCCTCACAGGTTAGCGTGGACTGGTTTTTGTCTACAAGTGGTATCACGTGTTCAGTGACGGATGTGCTTTTCAGTGCATCATTTATGCCGAATACATCACAGCGTTCGTCAAGGGTACACTGAAATGCGGCCTGGTACTTGCACTGGATCTGGTTATCAAAATCCCCTAACTTGACCTCGGGTAGGCTACCCATCGGGCAGCGGTCCATATTGTACACTGTGCATCTCTCTTTCGCTCCAAAATGTATCCTTCTTAAGGCCAGTTTCACTATCGTGTGTTGTTCTGTTAACCATGGTATCCTCAAAATAACTTCCACACGTATTTCTGGTGTAACAATGACAGTCGTTGTTGTCTCAATGACACGTACTTGAACTTTCACTACCGCCTGTCCTATGGCCATACTACAATGCTCGTTCGTGGTCAACCGAATTACATGGTATGTAGGCGTCACGCCCTAGTTGCGTACAATGTGCGGTCGTATGAAGTTGTGTGAGGTTGCAGTGTCAATGAAAGCGTGGCACAATTGACCGTTTATGGAAACCACAATACGGATAAATGGTGGGTGGTTGCTGATAATTTGTTGCACTGTGCCTGTTGTGGAGTTAATTTCGTGCTTGGTGTTGTTCAAATTTTAGTGCAAGGGGTGTCAAAAGCGTCTGGCCCCTTCACTCCTGTATCCCGTTTCCCTGTTGTTTACATTCTGCCGCTTACCTGATCTTTCTCATGTGCGGGTTATTTGGGCATTTTTTATGCCAGCGATACTGTGGAGTCACACGGTACTTGCATAGGCGTCTGGGCGGATAATCCAGATTCCATCCATGCTGTTGTTGATTACCATTACCTGTTCCGCTTCGATATTGTGGCTTCTAACCACTCGCTCCCATGGTTCTGCTCCTCTTCTGTTCCTGTTTGTATGTGTTACCATGCGTTTTCTCATTATACCATTTCCCATGTTGTGGCTCATTATTGTTATTCCCACACATTGGTGCACCATGACTACTAGGATGTTGTTGGACATAATATGATATGCCAAAACTATGTTTGATTACATTTTCCTCTTTTGGCTCGTATCGCCATTTTACTCCACTTACATCATGGCGGGATATGTCATGCTTTCTCTCTAAAATTATTGTGGCATGCATTAAGTCTTCTAGTGTTCCATTTAACAACGGAATCAAAGCTGATCTAAATTCGGGTCGAGCTGTTTCTGCATTGACTTCAAGCACTTCCCATTCGGGAAAATTAGGATGAAAACGTTTGACAAGTTTATTTTAACGTGTAATGAAAGCAGTTAATGACTCACCCAATTATTGACCTTCCATAGTCACTCTGCCCTGGACATGTAAAGAAGTGAAAACTCCTCGAAATCTGCATTACCACTCTTGGTAATTCGGCATAATAGTTGGATGGACTGGTGTAAGAAATATGTGTGGTATGCACATCGAAACTCCTCCCACTGAAGTCTATAGTGGTTGAGAGATGTCCATGAAGAGTGTGCATCTCCGAGCAGTTGCGCTCCGACACAACTGGCCCATTCATCATGGCTTACCCCATACCTGGTAAGGCGGGATACACAATCAGCTAGGAATGCTGTCGGATCCTCCATTGGCATACCTGCAAATATGGGCAACATTTGAAATTTCGATGGTATTTTTGCAGTTGTCGGTCCTGCAAGAAGTTGAGGTGTGTTGGTCTCCGGGGATCCATTTAGGAGTGCGTTTTCCATTCCACGATTTGCGGTGTCACTGTTATGTACCGATTTACGAGTGGGAAATTTTGAAAAGGTTGTTGGTAATTCGGCATAATGGTTGGATAGACTGGTGCAAGAAATATGTGTGGTAGTGGCGGGTAAAAAGGTGTTGGTGGTTGGCAGGCGTGCGGTGTGATTGTTGGGTTAGGTTCGGGTGGCAAGAGTTGGTTTACATTCGCCATGTGCATGGTGGGAGAGCACGACATCTCCCCTTCGATTGCTATCCTCCTCTACTCTGCTGCCATTCCCCTCCTCTGCTCTGTGCCGCTCCACCTGACACATTGTTCGCATCCCATGCTACTATTATCTGCGATAGATTCCTGTTCACATTCACTGCTATGTCGTTTTTCCACTGTCCTAATAAGTCCAACACTTGATCACGTGGGGTGTTCACGCCATGCTTAAATTAGGTTGATGTCGTGTGACATGATAAATAAACAAATGTGAATCCAGCAACTAAATTCTGTTCTGTGCTTTTAAGGCATTCGTGATGATATTTTACGTCACACTGTACACACTGGAGTACAATGGTACCCTGTCCATTTGCACAACAAATTGTCACATTATTGTGGAAAATTGTAATTTGGAAAAGGTTCGTTTTCAGATTTCACTTTGGTTAAGAAATTTTTTCTGACCTACATTGTTTCACTGCTACTGTCTCTGTCGGCACGGGTGTTTACTGGGCTGGTCTTACAATGACATTGACAATAGGCATGGTTTGAGCTTAGCGATTGTTCATTGGTTACCATAGGGAGTAAACACTCAGGGCACCACAGTGCCTGCACACTGTCAGTTGTCCTGCCAGCCATACTTTGTTTGTCAACAAAGCCATGTGTGTGGTAGACGCGAGTGAGAGCGGAAGCGTGGGGTTGGGGAAGAGGGATCGCCCTCCCCTCACATGGTGTAGCTGGCCTGCCTGTGCAAGGGTTGATGACCTTGGCACCACAGCTGATGCGCGATGAGCTCAAGGGGTCAGCTGGCTGTCGGCGGTGGGGAGTGTAGGGTGATGGGGGAGGGTAACTTCCACACTGCTGCTGTCCACTCTCCAAATGGTGTGGCATGGCTTACTGCACGGTGTCACCTGCTGATTGTTGACAATATTGACAAGCCTCCCAAGTGTCTATGTGCATCCCATAGGCATGCCGATGCTGCTGTTGCCTTTGATGCCTCCTTACTGTAGTCCTCGCGCGATTACAAACAGGAAAAAATGGGAAAAATTGATATTTCAGAAAAAGTTAGGAAAATTTTGGAAATTTGCAGAAAAACTTGGAGAAAATTCTGGCTTGAAAATTTTGATGGTAAGAGAGTGGCCCCACTTGGGTCAGCCAATGGATGCGTGGTGGGATGCTGGAAAGATTGGGATAGGGTTTTCTGGAGCTAAGCTGGTGAAATGTAGGAATGCGTATACCCAGTAGGCACTAGATGCTGTCAGGCGACGCCAATGTTGATGCTGCTCCTCTTAACCTCGGGGTTGCAGGCTGTCCGCCCAGAACCAATCTCCTCGCCGTTGAAGTAGAAGTGTTGACATCCACCTTGTTGACTATTGCTTCAGATGTATGTAGTTTACTAAATGATAGCCCATCCTTCGGCTATGCACTATTTTTGATGTTGGTGGGGAAACTCTCTAAATCTTAAATGTGCATGCGTGGTCTGTCAGGGCCTCCCACACGCCCATACACCGCGAAACAACTCAGAACACTTGCGGATAAGACACGTTATGTAAACTGAATGAGCAGGAATTGTAAGGGCACTTCCCCTGACACGCATTCTGCGACTTAAGTAAATAACATAGTGAAAGTTCACACTCACGTATTTATTACATTAAACTACATCCCTTCTATGAGAGCATTTGACATGAAATACATTTGGCTTTTATCACTGGCATTGTGGTAACACTGCAAAACGTATTTCGAGATTTAAAAACTTACATGAAAACTGAAGCTTTCTATGGCAATGGTATTCCACTGGGGAGTGGAGGCAGCTTGCTGGGCTGCAGAAGGAGAAAGAACGTTCCTGATGCTTTAAAGTCTATTGACATTAATGTCCAGATACAAGTTGTTGATTGCCACCCGGCGTGCATGGGAAAACGCCAGAGCTAAACACACACCCGTCACCTACGTTAGATGCTTCTCGCTGACTGACTCTCCCGTCTCACCTGGAGATCGCCGAGGCTTGCCCTCGCACCGAAACAGGACTACTTTATGACATGACTTGCATTATTCACCCTTGCAATATATAAATAGGTAAATAAACATATTAAAAATACATTTTGTGGGAGACGAAAATAAATAATAACACATTATATTGCAAATAAGACAAATAAAATACACAAAACAAAACAAACCATAAACATTTAAATCAGAGTAAAAGAATAAAGTCTTTAATTATGCCTTAGTTCACAAGTTTGGGTTAATCTGCCTTTGCCGTCTACTTCTGCAGTGTCATTCGCTTTCATGGCAACCACCGGCTGCACTGGGCTGGTGTGCCCTGCTCTTGCTCTGCACCTGGTCACTCCATCTACCAGACGCACAATCGATCCGTCTGTAGAGTGCTCAGCCCCACTGCGGTGATATTGCAGGTTATTGCTGGACAAATGTTCTTATTGGGTGGAAGCACACAGCACACGTCATCTTGTTTTTGCCCGTGCGATCCAGTGTTCTTTGTGTTGTGATTAATTTTAGGATATTTTGAGTGCTGTGTAATTATGTATTATTGTGAAGGGTAATTGTTGTCATTATGCGCAATGTAAAATAGAGTATACAATACCATACTACTTTGAAGTAGGGCGTGCATTAACATGTAATAAATACATATAAATATTGCACCCAGTGGCCGGTATAAAAGGTCTACATACTACGGGCCTTGTCCTGTATCAAGTTTGCAATTTCGCAAAACAGTCACACGTAAATATGTAAATAAATTGTAAAGAAATGCATTTTAACTATAAGTAAATTTAAGTTTAGAACATTAAGCATATGTATTGTCATGTTGTTTGGTATTAAAGTATGAATTTATGGAAATAATAAATCCCAAATTCTCCGCATGGACAACGCCATGCACACCACATCACATAGCCACAAATTGGAGGTTAAGGCATACTTTGTAAGGGTAAGTGTTCCATGTTACATTTTATTTTTTAAATTTTTTGTTATTATTTTAAGAGTGCTGTGTAAGTGTGAAGAGTCTCATCCCTGCCGTATGGCCATCTGAAGTCATTTCATTCCATTATATAAAAAATATATATATATAAAGTCACAGCATCACGTGACATGAGTGGGGACACTCGACCAGTGAGCAGGTGGCCCACCCGCCATGAAAGTAGTAGCATTTTTGTACTCATGTTAGTTGGTCATGCATGCACATGTGACATGCAATAGCTAAGTTTTAATTTACTGGAACATTTTGCATTATTTTACTCCCGGAGAGAGCACAGTCCAGCAACCCCGGTGTTTTGTACATGCTGGGAACATAAGTTACATTAAACCTTTGTGTAGCCATGTGCTAGTTCCTGCAGCTTAGGAGCTCGCCGAGCCGAGTGGTAAACCAAACTTTGTAAGTGCCCTGTTGGGAAAGTATTTAAATAAATAGTGTGGAAGCATTTTTTTGGTGTTTATTTATATTTGCCGCATCTCTGCCTTGTAACTTAAAAATGCACATGGAAAGTATGTGTGACGTATTTTTCGGGTGTGATGGGGCCCAAAACACTCTCCGGTAAATGAGTTATGCATCGAAGGAAGGTGACAGCACTCGTTAGCCCAGGTTTCTTGATTTTTATAACAACTTCGCCGTTCACAACATTAGCTGTGTGGATGCAGCAAACTGTTTGTGCAGGAGGTACAGCTACTTTGGGTGATCGGCCGTATGTCCCCAAGATCAAGAGTAATCATGTTTGCTACTGAGTTGACTGGTGCCCCTTGGTAACATTTTCATCCCAAATACCAAACCAATCCACATAACCTCGCAATCCCTTCTGGACCAGAAAAGCACATCCATCAATTCATACCTCCATTTCCAACATAACCTACCACTTTTCTTACGGTCCAAAACCAAAACTATCACAATGTACAAAAGGCATGTGGGAAGCCACATAGCCCTACTCAAGTGTGTATTTTTTGTAATTTATGAAAGTCTGCAGCAGTCACGTCACATCTCCGTACTCAGACACAAGGGAACACAGGGTATTTTAGCCCGTGCTTTTCGACGAAAACCCACCTCAAGGGTTTCATGTTAACCAGAGTAGATCTCCTCTCATTGGTTAGCTGGCATTCACAGTATATAATAACTCATGTTCGAGACCCTGTCACCACACTGCTAGCAACAATTCGGTATACACACACTTGGGTTTAACAGTGCCGATGCCCCGCTATGCATCAATTGGTGCTCAAAGTGGTGCTGAACACCACGGCCGTGTGGGTGACCAAGTCGTGGAACTGCCATTTTCCATTGTTTCCGAATGTGGAGTGCGAGGTGTCCGCCATTGTTGGTGTCCTGTTCCAAGAACTCTAACGGTAATGTTTTTTTTCCTCCCTCCACTTTTCCACATATTTTCCCTGTTGTCCACACTGAGTACCGCAAGGGGAAATCCGAGCACATGCTCGACCGGCCCCCACACTAGCCATGGCAATCACCATTGTAAACATTGTCCACATGCATGCTACAAGTATGTGAATGGGAGGGCTATAGCCTCCGTCAAGATTTCCATGCAACCATGCAGCTGCATCATACAACCACATTGGACAGCAGTGCAAGTGATGTGTTGACGATGGCGTGTTGGCATGGAATTACATGTGGACATTGTGGGAAAGTGAAGGACAACAACATTTTTGCCAAATAGGAACCAGCAGCCAACATCTGCAGATGTCTCTCAGGCAGAACTTCAACGTCATATGTACAAATTGACCGACATCGTACAGCGACATGTAGGACCAGAGCATGATCTGATGTTCTGCACACATTGCTAAAGACAACGACTCATAAATCCTGTCAACAAAGTGGAGAAAATCAGAGTGCAGATGCGACAATTTGCATGCTACCAGTTGATGTGTGCTGTGTATCCCCTCCCAGAAGTCCATTTACCCGCTGCACCAAATTGCTACAAAACACAGTGAGTATACGCACTCTACACCGCAGGTGGCGTAGGTGCAGTGAAAAGAAAGGTGTCACACAAGAGCAGCGTAAGTGCAATAAGATTCGAGAGCGCAGTGATATGCAAAGAGATCCCACATGCTGCATTAAAATTCATAAGGGCTTAAAAGGCAAGGCCGGTGCTACACCAGGATATGTGTGCACAATAGCACCTTAATAAAACACCTAAACTCCCTAATATATACTTTTTAAGTGTTTTTTGTAATGTAACATAATTTTCATTCTCACGTGTTTCCATCCTCACCTCATATCATCGTTTCAGTGTTCATGTATGTTAATCTTTTATTCAAGGGTTAATTTTACAAACGTTTAGGAATCTGCAAATATAAGTGCAACATATTCTTAATGCCAGTGTTATGTTAACAAGTAGTTCCACACAGTGTGCTTACCTGCCAAACCCATCCGACATGCCACATTCCACAAGTCAGTCATAATTTGTCTTGCAAAGGGGTGCGGTGCATTACACCATGACTCACGGTTCGTGCTCTCGGGCGGCACTCAAGTTTTGTTTACTCATTTCTCCAATAGACTTTTAATTAATCAGGGACCATTATTCATCTGGCTGCCCGAGACTCCACCCCTCGTATCACCCAGTGTTTGCATCGCCTGGGTGAACTTTACTACCTAAACTAATCAATGTGTGACCATGTGTCTTTTATCTGTATCAACCACACTGACGGGTATAATTCAGCAGCAATGTAAGTGTCCTCAACTCTGGCATGTTTGATGTTACACACCATTCACCGGCGCTTCTCTGGCTGTTTGGAGCACATAGCCGATCTGCCACATAGTGCAACAAAGAGGGCGAGTCGAACAGCCCCAGAGTACATTGGTATGGGCTGCCAAGGTTATCATCTATCCTTTTCCTCGGTGACCCAAATCGCGTAACACACAATGGCCTTTTTGTTGATAATCAACAAGAGGTAACCTTTGTTGTACATGGACAAATGGAAAGTCACTGCATCCCGAATGAAGCCAAGAACAACAATTGGAGGGAGTAAGTGAGCTGCCTGCACAGCAGTACATTTGCATCCTAAAGTGTGCATCGCGTAAATGAGCCTCGTGGCTGATACATCGAGTGTGTGCAGCGCATGTCAAGCTAGTTATGTTATGGATTAGAATACCCTGTTTAGGCATTAGTTTCCGTCCGCACGGAATTGAGGTTAACAACTAATGGAATGCATCATACATAGTCACAGGACATTCCTTTATGTACAGTCACACCTGTGGATTCTAAGTGCAACACTCCCGAGGGCAGAACTGTTTGCATGAAGAAATAAAGGGAATAATATGTAAAGAGTTTTAATTAACAAACATGTACGTTCAAGCAATGCAATGATGTTTAAAGGGTTTGATGTGCAATTTTCTTAAGAGAAGTATTTGTTAATTAGTGACGCTCAGGTCGTGCTTTCTGAGTAAGCCCCGGCCACCTTGAGAGCTGGCCGGCCTCATACCCGTAGTCTGTCTCTGCCACCAGCATAAGTAACAAGCATGTTTGTCGCACACTTTGTGCATACCCTCGGCACAACTTTTAGGAGGCAATCATTTAGTTTATTAATAAATGTAATATACTGAAACCTTACATTAATTTATTAGTGCCGAGGGGGGAACTGCATTTTTCTTTTGTCATGTAACACAATTTAAGTTCGCTGCTTCACTGCAATTTGCAGTTTTGGTTGCTGATGGACCTGAGCATCAGGCCTGTTTCAAATAGTGATATGTTCAAAGGATGTGCTTGTACATGAAATACAATAATAAATCATGTGACAGCAGCATACCATTTTTCATTGTTTTAACTTTGAGAATGGCACCCTACAGCCGACTATAGAGAGCAAGAGTGTTGTCTTTATGAGACCTGCGCCCTTTCACAGAGTAGCTTCAGTGTCTATGAGTAAAGTGCAGACCTGCACCCGTAAACGCAGAGAAAGAGCTGTGTTTTCTTAATAAGTGCATGCCAAGGGCCGACATCTGGCAATTTGATATGATAATACATGATACCATTCTTAGCATCAGTGTTGGCAAACACAACGAATCACCGAAAGCAGCACCTGAAAGAAGGCGACTTCAGGGACACCCTGTTGGCCATCGGCCCACGACCCAAGCAAAGCAACAGCTCAAGTGAGCTTGGCAACCAGGCACATCAACTCGCCCCGGTCTTGAGTAAGAGACAGGGCGAAGTCACCCTCAACACCCTAACCCCCTTGAGAGTCTAATCACATAATGCTGCTTATCAAATCCTAATAAAATATGTAGTGATGTGCACTACCGCTGGAATTTTTATTCAGGAAGCTGCAAGGTATTTCAGGCACGGGCCTTCTCCCACCAATTTTACCTTAACCATGTACAGTGTACATAATGAAGTGTTTAATGGTCACATGTAAGCGCAATGTAAGTAAAGAGTCGTACAGGCATGTGGGGAATCCTGATATCCCACAGCGCAGCCAGCAATAAAAATACTAGTTTTCAGAAGACTATTTCCAATTCCTAGAGGGTTCATGCTGTGGTCGTCGACCGCACGACCCTGAGACAAACGAGTCAGATCTACTGACATCACTGTAATTGTTTTAATTTACCACACTTTGACCATGCCAAAGTGTCGTCCAACATAATGGCGAATCTCTCCAGAAATCTCATCAAAACTCTTTTTCTGCAAAATGATCAGCAAAAACTCGAATTTCCAATTTTTTTCCAAAATTTTCCTAAGTATTTCCTGTAAATACCATCAACAAGAGAGTTGTGTGGTCAACCAGGTGACTCGCAAAGTCAGTGGCAGCGTCGTGATACCTTCCAGATACCCAGAAACCGCCAGGAAGGATGAAATTGGCCAGTGAGGAAATCGCTCGAAAAACTTCTCAGCGCCGCCATTATTCAACACAATGGAATAGCGGAGAGAAAGTGGCCACCCTTGAAAAGTGGCGTGATGTCAGCCCGCGATTCCTTGGCACTGGATAGAAGAACAACTGACCGGAGTGAGTCACACAGACCAACCTCATGCTCTCTCATGTCCGTCACACCGCAAGGAGGACTAAGGAGAATGTACAGTGGGAAGGTGAAACAAAATTATGTCCCCTCTCCACGCCGATCGTTGACTCTTGCACTGTGCCGAGCAGGGACAGCCATGATGTGTCATCTGCGCCGGTCAACTACGCGACGCAACAATACTCCCGCACATTGCTTCCGTGTCCACGTGGTATTGTTTACCAACAACGATGGATGGCCAAACACCCTGAAGGGCCCCAGCACTGGGGTGTTTGCATTGTTTATACCCACTACCAACTGACATGGTAGATAAATATGAAATGGGAACACACATCTACAAGTGCATTCGTAAGACCAGCCCAGCAGTCAACCGCATCGTGAGCAACCACAGAACTTCACTTCAAGACCAAGCAAGGAACATTTTTCGGACACTAAAACCTCAATAATTTTTCAAAATTTTTAGCAAATACATTTGTGCACAAATTTGTTATGTACGGGTTCAGGAAAAATCCCGATCAGTTGTGGATAGTGTGAAGCACAAGCACACCGAAATGCTTAAGCAACGCAGAAGCAAGTACAGTAACAGGTTTACAGTACATTTGTGACGACTGCAGTGAACATTTACGACCGCAATTGATCCGGAAAATTTACGATGACCTACTAACGGGATCAGAATCCCATTACGAAGAATGTCACCAATAAAGGGAAGAAAGGCAACAGAATCAGCAGAACAAGGCATGCGCCGAAATGGTACCAGAACTTTCAATGAGTAAGAGGTCAGACACTCAGGGAGCGCAGCATGAGGAAATCAACTGCAAGGTCAAGTATGTCGGAAGCACCACAATTTCACCCGCCCAAGATGTACCAGTGACAGCTGACAACCATATAGTCCCGAGGGAGCAGTTTCCACAACAAATGCAAACCCATCCACACTTACCTCTACCACTCAAGTCAATACCACGGTACCTACCGCCATTTTATACCTCCCCACCTTTTCCCACACCCACACTTCTAACTTCATTTCCAGTGCACAACTACAGGATCAATACAGCCCCTAGCTGGCCAGCAGAGCAGCAACAGCATAGGAAACAGAATGACAGTCACCACAAGAATTTATTTTATTTTTGCTTTGGTTTCGCAAGCGAAGAGAGAGTTTCCCATATCTAACAACTGCATGTCGAAGTGTAAAACCATTACAAAATGTCATCATGCAAGCAAGAAGGGAGTTCATTGTCTATACCACCACAAGTAAGAAGGGAGCCAAGTAGTAAACAAAAATCTTAGAATGTAAATATTGTATTTCACATATATCACCACAAGTGTGAAGGGAGCTCATTGCAAATATTCATTGCAAATGTGGAGGGAGTTCATTGCAAATATTCATTACAAATGAGGAGGGAGTTCATTGTATATTTCACACAAGTTAGAAGGGAGTTCATTTCAAGTTTTAATTGTTTCATTCCAGCGAGTATTTATCGTTCATCACATCATTGTCTTGGTAACATTGTGCTCCTCACTCATCCCAATGTCAGCATCGTTTGCCCGACTCATCACGCATTTCATCGTCATACAAGTAAAGATAATCAAGGGGGCGTCAATACTCCTCTGCACGTGACATCATCGCCACCATCGTGCACGCACAGTTAATCGGTGGGCTTATAACTCCCTTCTGCACACTGTGTCATTTTCACATATGCGGATTTAATCAGTGGGTACCAAGTCCCCCCTTTTCCCGTGAGTCACACAATTGGTACGTGCAGTGTGGCGAGACAGTCAGATGAGATAAGCACATGTGTTCGAGACAGAGAGTCATTACCCACATCATCATCACCAAAACTAGCAAGTAGAGGAGGTAATGTACATAAAAAGCAAAGCAAGCAGAGGAGTTTGTAGTGTGTAGAAAGCAAACAAGTAGAGGTGATACATGTACATAGCAAGCAAGTAAGTAGGAGGTAGTGTGTAGGAAGCAAGGAGAGGTGGTAGTCTAACGTGTACATAGCAAGCAAGTGAGGATCAAGGCATCTAAAGGCACCCGGAGATGTCATCTACAAATACGCACATGGAACCCAAACACCCAATGACGGCACACCGCATGCCGAACAAGCCACGTAAGTAAGAGAAGAGGAAGATGATGTGGCACGTCCCACAGGATGCCGAAGCACAATCGATGCTGGACAAGACCACGTCCCTCCGGTGTCAGACAAGGGCGGGCATAGGTGATGGGATAGTTGAAAACGGAGTGGAAACTGAAACCTCAACACAACTACCAAGTGAGTAGCAAGAAGAATGTGGTGAGGAAGTAACAAGTGGGCCAGAGTCCCATGACGGCGATGTCGGGGAGGAGCTCCTGTAGGAGAGCATATGGGAGGAAGGTGCATCCACATCCTCCCCAGCGACAACAGCAGCAGGTGTGGAAGCACGACGTCGCCCGGCAACATGGCTCTAGAGGGCGAGTGCCCGAACTTCGAGCCCAAGTGGTCTGATTGTGCAGTGGCTATGAGAATCCCTGTTTAAGACCCGGGACTGGAAACAAGTGCAGCACCCCAACTATAAGGTGCCTATTGTCAGGGCTCAAACAGTCGATTGGGGCCAGCACATCAGCGCGTTGGACATTGTCATCAGCTGGTGATTCCGAAACATGGGGGACTGACAAGAAGTCCCTATGCACTACTTCGACGACGAGCAGATGCCAGGACATACATCTGCCGCTAGTGACGTGTACGGCTGTAAACTGCCAAAAAAAGGGGTGTTGTTTGATGCATACCACATTACCCCTCCCAGCAGTCCATTTGCCTGCACTGTTCAACAAAGAGGTGATGTGCGAGAACAGCACAAATACAACGAGCGCTGAGAGTGTAATGATATGCAAAGAGATCCCATATCTCATGTTGTAATTCATAAGGGCTTAAAAGGCAAGGCAGGCACTACACCAGGAAATTCCTTCTGCTGTCCTTACACAATTTTCAAAACCATGGTGGATGGCAGGTCGTAGTGAAGCTCTGTACTCCGATTATACAGTTTATATTGCTGCTTCAAACACATCCGTGGTGGCGATTTGTGGGTAAAATCTGGCGACCAAGTTCACTTTCCACTGGACCAACATCTCCAGCTCTTCATGTGATTGTTGTCTCTCGGTGAAAATACCAACTTGTGTCTGTATTGTGGCTAGCATACTGGTGTACACGTGAAGAAAATTTTGTGACGGACTGTTCCCACGTCATTTGGTATTCCGTGACAGTTCTCCACCACACTCGTGTGTCAACTGTCTGTTGTGCGCCCTCTACACTCGGCCACTCTTCCATCGGAACCTCATAACTCTACAGTCTGATGTATGTCACGTGTCCGACCTAGTTCGTTGAGCACGTCATCAACGTGCAACACTCACACTCGACAAGCAGCCACCATCATAGATTCGAATTGATGATGAGATCGCATTAGTGCAGGGGTTCATGCATTTATTATGGCTGTAATACATCAGATAAGCTTAAATCACTAAGAAAAATAATAATCGAACACAAGCAATCTAATGCTAACAATACAAAACAGACAATTGTTGAAACAACTCAGAAACAATCGATTGAAAATGTTTGTGAATCTATGAATGAAGCTCAGTGTGAAACAACAAAAGCAAAATTTGGATAAGCCTTTTACATTGCGCAAAATGACCGACCACACAGTGACCATTTCGGTTTGATCGGACTTCAGAAGCTAAATGGGGTAAATGTTGGTGTTGGTTTCCATTCTGGATGTAGTGATGTTGAAATTGTAGAAAATATTTCAAAAGAAATGAAGGAACATATTATTAAAGAAATAAAGGATGTTTCTGAGGACATATCAATTATAACTGACGAGTCAACCAGCCTAAGCCAAAATCTGTGTTAATAGTTGAGTGTGTCGCTCCTCACCCTAGGCCGTTTGTCACGACGGTCGCTCCCAAGCACAACACGCATGCGTATTCGACGATTGATCACCGCTTGGAGTGTCAGTGTCATGTGAGTGCAGGAGTGGGTAAGATCGGGCAAGTGCAATGCAGTTCAGAAGAGTGTAGCGCCACGTTCACATACCAGCCTGGGAGAGTGGGCGGAGTAATACACCAACATGCGTATTACATTGAAAAGGGTTATAACACTTACACAAGTACATTTATCGACACATGACCTGCAAATAAAGTGTAATATGTCTGATAATCTGCAAAAAAAAAAAATGCTAATTAAGTGATGCATCTGCTTCATTCGATCTCTCAAAGAGAAGCCTGGCACTCGAATTTTAGAGGCCCCAATTGCAATCAAGAATGGACATTTTTGTTCCATACCATTAACCCATACTGCGAAAATGACTTCCATTAACCTGCAACAATTATTGTCTAGTGTAGCAAGTAACCTGAAAAACATGCTGTTGACAACCATATGCAGCCATGGGTCGACATCAGCACCATCTGAGACTGATATATAGAATGTTCAGTATGAAATGCTGTTGAATCAAATCAAAGTTCTTGACTTTGATCAATGGCCTACCGATTTTCCTCTAGGGTATGGTGAGAAGAGATACAGAATCTTTGTACAAGATTCCAACTTAAAGCAACCAAGATAAAAAAAATGCTTACCGGGATTATATTGACAATAGCCACTGTAATCCTAAAGAATTAACTGAGTTAATGTACTGCACAAAACTTATAGCCTGCAGTTCTGCTGAATGCGAAAGTGGGTTCGGTTTAATGAATATCATTGTATCTCCTACAAGGATCAGATTTTTAATACCACATGTATCTTCACTAATGTTCATCAAACTTCTGGGACCATCCCTCAAAGACTGGAACCCTGAGTCTTACATTTCAACGTTATTGAGATCGCACAGTTCAGCAGATGATACCAGAACCCGTGTAGTAAAAGGGCGACACCAAGATGTGCTAAAAAAATGTTTATGCTAGTTTATGTTAAATTTTGCCGAATGCAGATGTTGTGTGTAATCTCATGTGACAGGTTTGTAGTTTGGTAATATATTGTAGGTCCCTAATGTAAATGTAACTATTGTGTGCTGTTTCTTTCTAAATTTTTTAAAATTAATTTTCTCTTCCTCTTCCACCCCTCCTCGTCACTGGTGACGCGATCTCTGACTCCGCCAGCGAACTCGCCTGTTAGAGGCAGGTCACGACCTTGCAACATATGTGTGGCCGTCGTTCCTGCGGCCTGATTAACTCGTGTTGTGAGGGTTAAGACGATAGCAGGGAGTTGTTTCTCCTATGAGGCATGGTTCTCACCCACGCGCAGACACAGCTGAGTGACAGTTATTCATTGCATCATTCAGTCGAGTTTGCATGTGGATGTTAGACCACCATTGTAATGTGGCAAACAACCTATTTCTCACACATGTTTCGCAATGTCCAGCCATTGAATTGGGTCTTGTTATCACTCAGCACGGTGTGTGGGACACCAGCATGTGAAGAGCTCACTTTCAACAACCTTTCCAATGGTTTGGGCACGCGCACTTGACTCTGGATACTATTCGACCCACCTGGAAAATAGATCCTTGACGACGACATTAAACCATTTGCCTGTCAATATGCGTGGATACAGGCCCATCAAATCCAGTGCTTCGATCTCTAACGGTTCTTGATGGGTGCGGGGCTGTTGTACAATTCCGTACGAAAGTGCGAACAACGAAGGACACTCCCGGCCAGTAGAAGTGTTTCAGGTTTTTCCGACGTGTCTGTTCAGCACCGGGATGTCCCGCAAGGTTGTTGAAATGTGCGTATTGTGGGACCACACTGCGGGCAGCAGTTGGCACAAACATTTTCCAGGTGTCGACATT
The DNA here is from genome assembly GCA_029891345.1 of Dryococelus australis. NCBI lineage: Eukaryota > Metazoa > Arthropoda > Insecta > Phasmatodea > Phasmatidae > Dryococelus > Dryococelus australis. The sequence continues at coordinate 3,920,190 of CM057000.1, forward strand.
AGTGTTCGCATGTGAATCCAAGGCACCAATTAACACACACAAACAATCACTGACATGTTGCTCGAATTCGGAAATCCACTGCTGTGCAATGGGGCGGTCTGCTTGTTTGTTTATCACGAGAACAATGGTGACTAATGATAACGCTTGCGGTAACACTGTTACGTTAGCACATTGTACTAGTGGCGAGGTGTGTTGCTTTGCGTCGGGGGAGGAGGGGGTAAGACAGTTTCCCACTCCTCCTTGTCATGCGCTACATCTGTCTCTAGTGTTCGGGAAAGATGTTCGCCTAGCTGATTCTCTTTGCTGGCCATATGCTGCATCTCGAAGTCATATGCTTGCATTAGGAGGGCCCAGTGTGTGAGTTTGCTCCCTCTTTCTCTCTCTCATGTTGTGCAGCCCCAGTAGGCAGCAGTTGTCGGTCCGCAATGTGAAGCATTTCTAGTCTTACAGTGATCTGTATTTCTTCAAGCTCCAAACCATGTCTAGGCATGCCCATTCATTCACATTGTACCGTCGCTCTACTGGACCGAGCTTCGCATTCCTGAAGTCCACAATTTTCCGTGCATTGTCACCGATAGTTGAAAAACCACAACACCTAGTTCCTTTTCACTCACTTTCATTTGGACATACAAGTGACGACTTGAGTCGTACCTTGAAATGTACGTTTGGTGACATCAGTTACGTTAGCAGGGCAGTGATGATGAAAAACCACTCGATGGATTCTCTGAGTCAGTTAATGAAACAGAAAATTTTTTTCAACTCTTTGCAGATAGTAGGCGTAGGATACTGTTCGATGAGGTTGAGTTGCTCTGGTACTGGTGTCCGTCCATTCTCGCAATGAGGTGTGTGAGGAACTGGATGTTTTCCTTTCCTATGTGGCACTTCTTGTTGGCACAAGTCATACCATTTGTTGCCAACAGCTCGAACACGATTGACAGGTGGTGTAGATGTTCGGGCCATGATTCACTCCACACAATCACGTCGGCGAGGTAAGCCAGTGTGCAGACACCAATCAAACCATACAGGATGCAAATCACCATCTCCTGGAAGGTGGGTGGGGAGCATTTCAGTCTGAATGGCATGACACAAAATTGAAACTGGCGTCTGTAATGGGCGGTGAATGCCATTTTGTGCCTTTCTGTTGGTTTTACCGGTACTTGCCAATAACCACTGCGGAGGTCAATAGTTGTTAGTACCTTTGCTCGTCCCAGCATATTCAAGGCATCTGGGTTGTGGATGTACGGCGGTGGAGCACTGCAGGTAATCAAGTTTATCCTACAGAAGACCCACACAAAACACCAGGTGCCATCTTTTTTAGGCACCAGTGTAATTGCGGAATTAAAGGCACATCTCGACGGTTCAATAACGCCTTCGGATAACATCTCCGACATTTGTTCCTGTATTATTTCCTGTTGATGCGGGTAGTAATGACATGGGTTGTCATAAAGTGGTGTGGCCGTCGTTAACAGAATAGCATGCTCCACGATGGTAGTTCGACATAATGGGTCGGCGAAAGCGAATACATCCCTTCGTTCGTTCAGCAGCTTTTGTACAGCTTCGCGATACTCCGGGCGCACTGCATGTAGAGGTCATTGAAGGTAATAGCGAGTGTGTCATCCTGAGTTCGCGGCTGTAAGTTGTAGACTCTCCGGCGTTCCTTACACCCGAAATGTATATGTTGTACGGCAGGTTCGACGACTGCCATTTGTTATACTAACCAGGGGATTCTCAGAATAACATCTTCCCTGAAGTCGTAGGAAACAAATGCTGTGGTGATTGTCGTAATGTCTCAGATGTTGACTGCGACTGTGACATCGGCGATCATTATACCTGTATGCTGCAGTGTTGCCAGTTGAATTTCGTGCTTGTTCAGTTTCACCTCGTCCGGATCCACGTAGCTACAATGCACAAAATTATGCGATGCAGCCGTGTCTATTAATGCTGAGCAGGGGATGTTATCAATTTTGATTCGAATGCATATGAAGTTGTCTGTTTTGCTTTGATTTGACGTAGAGAGTTGCGGGTTGCTTTGTGTTGTTGTTCTGGTAACGACCCGGGGGGAGGTGGAATCACGCGCCCTACCCTCGCAGTCCGTTTCCCGACTGTGCCCTATGTTGTTGTTTGCGAGGGGATCCATGTGGGAAGTCTGCCCACATCGGACAGTCATACCAATGCTCTCTGTTGCACCATCTGCAGAGGCGTGGAGCCGGTCTTCTTCCACCCTCGTGCCTCGGTGAAGGTGTGTTGTCCTGATTTGACTCAGTCGCACTAGGCTGTGAAGTAGTGCCCTTACCTGGAATTGTAGCTGTTTTTGGTATTCCATTCGCAGTTTTCCCGTGGGCGGGTTTTTCCATTTGTTAGCATTCGCCTCGCGGCATGGCGGTGGACTTTCCCTGTCAAGACATTATTGCGATGGACTATCGGCGTCCAGCAGCAGCACCATTTGTAAAAAATCCTGTTCCATAGTATGAATAGTGGATGCTAATGCAAGGTGGTGTTCTTTTCTAACCAAGCTCGCAACCTCTTCCAGGATGTCCCTTAGTTACAGTCCCGAGTGGTAAGTGCGTACAAGATTAATCTTGCTGGTAGCAAAATCATATAACGACTCGTCGGCTGGTTCTTGCATGATCGTCTGGCTGCAGGCTAGTAAAGATGTGATTGTGGTAGTGAACCTGCACTTGAAATTCTGTTGGAACGCTTCCCATGCCAGTCCGTGGTGGGCTATTACGCGCCACCAGGTCTTGTAATCTCCCATAAACCTTTCCCCGATGTAATCAGGCCAATCCTTTTGATCGACTCTGTATCGGCTTAACCACTGCTCGCAGTATTTTATGAACACTCAGGGGTATTCGCTGGCTGTACCCGCATAGGTCGGCAGAGACTGAAATCTGTCCGGGGTTACTAGTTGTTTTGGCAACACTGATGCCTACTAACCTACTCCATTCAGGTTGTCGGCAGTGCGTAGTGGGTTGCCTTGGGGCACTTCTCTCAGGAGCAGGTTTGAGTGTGAAGGCAGACGGTGTAGTACCAGCTGTGGGGTGTGGAGCAGGTGATCGTACACTGTATCTCACTGCATCTTGTGTTGATTTTGACGTCGGTACTGCGTCGGTGTGAGGAACATTTGGCCTATACTTTCTCTGGTTCGTACACATGCTTGTTGTACTGGTTTCAAACTGGGTTGTTCCAGTACACAGCGGGCACAGTCGATGCCGTGTGCGTTCCTACACGTAGTTCTCTCCCACTGCATAATACACACCTTGTGGTAGACACATTTACATTTAGTATACACGAGAGTAGCAGTACCATTTCCGTCACACCAATCATAGTATGCACATTTCCTCAGGGTTTTTTCGTGACTGTGACCTCACCGGTTCCATGTTAAGGGCTATCAGCGGACATGTACACAAGACTGGTGGGCATGCCAGATTGATAAAGCCTTTGGTCTGTTGTGATTTCAGGCAGTGGTTGCACATCTAATCTGCTTTCCCCATACTGATGTAGGCGAGCATATTATTACTAAGTTCCTGGTTCACTGTCTCAATTTATTGCTGTATGCGTTGTATGGCAGCCGGTTCTTCACAAATGCACATTTTGTCGCTCTTCCATCCGAATGAGAACTGATAGGAAGGTGCAGTGGATCGCAGGCATCGGATACACAAGGAAGCCAGTTTCTCATTTGAGCTCTGCAGATAAAAATTTCCTTTCTTGGCACGCATCATGGTTGACACGATGACAACATCTTGTTTCACACGTGTCCACGGCTCGGGACTGACACCCATGTGCGCAGCATTTTATGGTTTGTCCTGCCAACACGACACGAGGTGGGTGGAGTGGGTTGCAGGTGGTAACTTACCCTTGGCAGTGCTTGTCCAAGATGGCCGACCTACATCATCAAGCCAGTTGCGAGATGACCAGGTGGTCTTCTTCAAGATGGCGGATGCCAATGATCATTTTAGCACAATTTTTCGTGGGGGGAATTGAAGATTATGTGGATAGGAAACAATAGATGTGATATTTTAACGTAGGCGCCAGTACTAGATAGTGGGCAGAGTATGATGTTTATGTTGCTGTAGACGCTCTCCATCTCGGATCATAATAGCCAACGACCATTCCTCTTCCCGATGTCCGACGTCTAGATGAATGTTACCGGAATGAATAATATTGCAGCCGACCTCACTAAATCCAAGGTTGTGTCTCCTAGTGATGGTTGTCGGCCACCCTCATATGCCAGCTCACTCCTGATGGGTTATTTTGACTACCCAATGCCCTGATTCGACATGTGAAAAATAAACAAAGTGAAAAAGGTTAAGTAACCAATAGGCTATATGCATAAAAAAAACGCAGGCACTTCGCCATAGAATGTTTTATTACACTTCTTTCACCAACAGGGCACATACTATATACTATTGCCATTCAAGCAAGGTGGGCTCTTAAACTGTAAAACTTAACCATAGGGCAGGCAAGGTTAAATTGTATATTAAGCCTCGGCCATGTAAAATATGGACCAAGGTGTGAGCGATCGAGTACTCCAAGCTAAAAACAAAAAATGTTCCAGTGAACTACGTTTAGTAAACAGAATTACATGATGATTGAAAGAACAAAGTTGAGGTGCCTGGAGCACCACGACGCGGTGATCAGCTCACAAGGTCTAGGATGCTACTACTCTCCTCGTTGGCGTGGAGCCTGCTCAATGGCTGATGCTGCTGCCCAAATCATCACATCACATAATTTACACAAATTGAAAGAAATGGAATGGGAAGACACGAATCCTACAATGCCAATGGGGTGAACATTAAAATAACCCCTTGTTAACAAAGTGCCATTATACACAACAAAATTGTAACAATTCAAATTCTGGTTCAACAGCACTGTGTTACCGTGACAACCTAACCTCAGTTGCTTTACTGGTAAATACGTCTCGCTGTCTTTATCGGGCCTCCCCTAATAAAGTTTATTGTGGCTACACATATGCTATCTTTGTTAAATTCCTTCAGTTCATATTTAATTGGCTATAAACAATATTAAAATAGATTTGCATTTATTAGCGGCATTTTAGCCACGTATCTGTGTGCACCAGTCCACTTCAGTGCACAGTAGCAGAATGTAACTGGCAAGGTCAGTCTTTCAATACTGGTAGTACCATATTTACTGGATAACACAATTTAAATATATATATTAAAATATCAGAGAACCCTAAATATACATTAAAGCTGACATGATGGATTATAAATAATATTACTAAACATAACACTCGCCACAGCGGCCTTGTGTGTGGCAGTTTCAAGAACTATAAAAGATGGGACCTTTAGCACTCTACTGTCAACATGTTAAATAAATACGCATATTCTTCATGACATCATAAAAGCACTGAATAATTATATAAATAAAAAGGTAGACTATTTGTCTCATACTTCCGTGTGGTACAAGGTGAAATGGGAACAATAAAATAACACTCTGACATAATACTTGGCAACATTCACATAGCCCTAAAAACATAATATAATAAACATAAACATTGGCACATGGCCATCAGCTTAGACGTGCGTGACATTTGCAGGTTTGAAAAGTACATACCTGTGTTTAACTGAATATTGAATATTGTGATGTGCACACGAATGCATGATACAGAACTGTAGATGATATTAAACACTTTATACGAAATTACACTAAAGAACACTGACAAGATGGCATTTCAGGTGAAGATGCACATACATAAAAATAAACAAAGTACTCACACACTGACTAACATAATAAAAAAGCCATTAATGCGCTCTCAACACGAACACTGCATTAACACTGAAACACATGTGCTACTCCATGGAGCTGTGTTGCATTTGTGACATCCCAGATGGCATGGCGTGGGGAATGGCCCTAGGCCAAGGCGTTGTCAATATCACCACCAAACATCTCAACAACCAAGGACTACCACAGGAACTGGGGTGTCCACTGGTGCTCTTGCCCTGGCACAGTTCCTGCCAGTGCTGCAACAGATGTGCTATCCTACCGTATATATTCCGCTAGCAACTTCCACGCAACACATGGCAGATAAACATGTAATTTCAATGCCTACCAGGCCCCAGTCACTACCCATGTACGTGGGTGTAATAATCGAAGACCCGGTAGTATTACTCAGAGACTGCAAAGACCGCCTGCACTGGTATGGTGTCGATAAGACAGATTTGCCAAATTGCATTGGGGACCGCCTATAAGGAGACACAAAGTTCTGGTGGTGTGGAGTAGCACATTATGGGATTACGTGGGATGAATTCTATAATTCCTCCACCTGTAGATTCGCGAAGACTTTAACTTTCTTACGCACCAGAAGCCAAAACATTCTAGAGGAACAAGGGGAAGAGAGCATGTACATCTTTGCGACCCGCAAAAAAATCAGTCTACTCACGACATACCACCCCACTTTAGCTTTGAGAGACATCCTAGAAGTTATCACCCGCACTACGCACACAGAATACCGGACAGCACTTATGCCTGTGATCCACATATCATAGAAGGGCTACTTCATTCAGACTATCATGCTGCTAGATGCTAGGATTCGGCCACAACCGCCCCAGCGAGATTTAGAGAGTAAGTATCGGAATCCAAGGCAGATGAAATGGCGCCGAAAAACTCTACCCCTGCAACGGAAATCTGCCGGACATCCAACACCACAACAACTGGATCGGCCATGACAGAGATAGGCATGTAATGTCCACCACCTGGAGGTAGGCAACCCTCTAGCCCCTACCGATGGTTCAGTGTACCCCACTGGGGTAATGACTGTACCCCATGGGAATATTACGGGGCAGTTGAGGAACAGAGCCGACCAGTTTCGGGAAACGAGAGGATGAGGTAAGACAACCGGACATCACTTGCCTTGGATCTGACACAAAGCCATCAGACAGGACACCACAACAAATTATCCTGGAACAAGTAATGGAAAAATCCGACAGTTTCATCCTCATAACATTTTTTACTAACGGACATTCGTGTACATTCGTCTAATCGACATCGCAGTGTCACATAATTTCGTGCATTCGCAATTTGTAAATGTCTGCCACATCAAGCCAGTTCAGAGGATAATACAGCTAGCCACTCGGCAATACATAGGAGAGATCGTGGGCGAGTTGAACATCCAGGTGCGCATGCGGGGAATAATGACAGCTACTGCTGCCTTCATTATCGATGACATCCTCGAAGACATGATACTTGGTGTACCATGGCTTACAGAACAGGGGACAGTGGTAGAACTAGCAGCTATCAGGATTCTTTTTGGGAGGAAGGAGCGAAGAACCGTATACAACATCGACCCCCGCCCAGCGGAACAAATACATGTTATATCACTGTGCAGGTTGGACCACGAGGTACCCCCCGAATTCCGGGATGCGATGCAACGTCTACTGAACAAGAGGTGCGGCGTCTTTAACACCGCCAACCCGTTCTATCGAACGATGGTTGCCGAACATTGCATCCCCCTCACACTAACATGCTCATCTACATCCAACTATGGCAGTATTACCCACATCAGTGCCATATAATAACAGAACAGATTATGGAGATGCTACAGGAGGGTTTTCAATTCAGCAACCACACTAGCCCGATAAAGATGGATCTTGGAGGTTCTGTGAAGACTTTTGCTGCCTGAACTTGGTGACCAAGAGTGCACCCCATCCCTACATCCACGTTTAGAATGCCTTGAATACGATAGGACATGCCAAGGAAACGACCAGCTTCGACGTCCGGAGCGGATACTGGCAAGCACAATTAAAACCAGAAGACCGCCATAAAATGGCATTCACAGTGTTTGATGGGCGATGGTTCCCGTAATTACGCAATGCCCTTTGGCCTGAGGTATGCGCCGTCCACCTTCCAGGCTATGATGGTGCGAGTTCTGATTAGGTGTATTGGGGAATTTGCTTTGGGGAACTAGAGGATGTCATCATTTGGTCGGAGTCCTAGGACAAGCACATCAAACACCTCTCCCTGATACTCGAGTGCGTGGCGATAAACCAACTGAAGAAGGCCAAAATCTAATTCCTGGGCACATCATTGAAGAAAAGTGTAGCCGAATGACTAAGGAACAACTGCAAATCATCGAGGAATATACCCTGCCTACAACCAGGATACAACTACGAAAATCCTTTGGTTTGGTTAATTGGCTGCAAGAGTACATCGCCAACTTCGCAACCATGACAGCATCACTAACCAAGATCAAATGTCACTAAACATCCGCTTTAAGTGGACTACCGCTCAGCAGATAAGTTTCGAAGAATCGAAACAATGTTTCCGGGAGTGCCCCGCACTCGCACGGTACGACCCAGCGAAGCATATCAACGTGTTCCTACCATCTACGTATCCCTTGTGCCTGTTTGTTCCATCGCAGATGCATAACTTCACAGCAACACTCGACCGATCGACATTAGGTCGCGGTCTCAACCAGTGCAGGTCAACAAGATCGGCATTTACACTTTTCTCGCTGCCCTGTAACTTGTGGCTGAGGGTCATAATATTTAACATCCACACGAGATGTAATTCGTGTGATTTACCTCTTGTGATGAATGGATATGTGGCCTAAATGAGTGTGGCTAATTAAGTCATGACTGTTAGAAACAACAGACATTGGAGTGAACACCGGGATAAGCAGTGCTACTTATTTCCATAGCTTTCCAATGTGCATAATGTCGACGGGCCCCGTGGCCGAATCCAGAGGGCTATATGGCTCCCAGGTAGTGTCAAAAGACGGGGAATAACATTCCCGCAGGAAGTGTAAAGTGGCGAGCGGCTCCCTAGCCGCATAAATAAATACGAGCATTTTTAGGCAATTTTAGTGGTGATTGCAACACAATGAAATAGGGAAACCACCACTCCATATATATATATATATATAATTTATATATATATATAATTTATATAATTATGAATGTTTCAATTCTCTCCTACACTATACATTGAAACTATAAAATGTATCCTGTGGGCTGCAGCTGGGAGACTACGGACTCTCCTACACAAGAAAAATGTGAGTTTAATTAGCACACTTGCAAACAACAGACCAACATACTAGACATACATCACGACACTAACATGTGCTCCAGCCATGAGGTTGAAGGGAAGCCTCTCTCCCCCGTCGAATACAACCAGATGTAACTTAGTTTTAAAATAGGCAACATATTAAACTGCCTTAACATGGGTCCAGTGCCCAAGAAACCACAGCTACACTGTGCTCATCATCTTACCCAATGATTTGAATACGTGCCGGGTTGCATTTTGTCTTTACAAACACCCTGAAGTTATGGGATTCTAAGTTCCTGGTCTCACGAGACACAGCCCATTCGGTAATGTCTGAGGGTTCGGCAGCAGCGGAACTACAACTACAGCGACGTGGGGACATCGAGGGGGCCACTTCAGGCCATCGGCCGCATGACCAATTCATCACGCGTGCACACCACTAAGAGTGCTGCGCCCTCCTTAAAGATCTACAGTAATTTTTCAATTCATATCCATATAACCTTTCTCCTCGATGACCCAGCCTAAATTTCACATCAACAGGAAATTTGTTCCCGGGTGATTCAACCCGCAGCACACCGAGGTCACCAAGAGTCTCCAAGCCAGATCATCATCATCACTGATGCCGCCCTGAGCGACATTTGGCACATATTGGGTAAAACCAATCCCCAAACCCTAACCTAAAACCTACACCGCCTTAAAAATGTTTCCTAGGCACCATTTCACCCAGCAACACACACACAAATATATTAATTAATCCAGTCAATGAATGCTAAAAGTGGCCAGTTGGGTGAATCAAATGTGACAGTTTTGAAACTTGGCACACTTGTTTATAAGTATCTAGTGTTGATTATATCGAAAGTCTCGATGAATTAAAGTTGAACTCTAGCAGCCATCTTGAAAAATAGGTATGGTTTTTTGGTTTTTCGTAAACTATGCTAATCCAAATTGAATATCACAAAAGTTCACAAAAAAGGTCCTCTTTTTTTTTCCTTATCTCTAATAGTTTCCGAGATAATCTGGTGGGAATGTTGAACATTTTTGCTGTTAACAGTATTGCTGCTACATGGTGCATGTGTTTTCATACAAATAAGCTCGTATGGTCCGAACTTTTCTTTGAGTTAGCATATATATGTATTATTGTATAGCCAAACTGCGCTGTCATCTGCATCTCGACTTGGAACGTTGCAGATAACAAAAAGGACGATGTCCGCAGTCAGGCAGCGAGGCTCTTCTGGCAACCTCTGTTCGGACTAGATGACTTCCCATTAGGGATGATGAGTTGGCATCAGTTGCCAGATAGCTTCAGTGTGAGAGAAACTTCGATAACGTGCGGGGGTGGTGTTCTCGCAGACGAATGTTATGATTGCACTATGGTAAAAAAGTGTTTTATTTGTGACTAAGACCTAAACGAATTTGACATTGGTGTTTCGCGAGTTGGTAAAAAAGGAATATTGTCATTATTACCAGCCAGCACTGCAAGAGATGACAACAAGGTGTCTCAGGTGAACATCTTAGAAAGTGCATACTTTGTGCCGGAATAATTTCACAAGACCAGGTAGCATAGAGTCTGATGTGAAAAGGCAGCATGTCGCCTCTATGTCACAACCTGTCTATGACGACTAGCCTGTGACTTTGAAGTCTTCACTGCCGACATCTGGCTTCAAAACAGAGTGTTTTTTTTATGTACAGAAGTGATTGACGAACAATTCAAGGAAAGAGAGAGGTTGAAACCCAAAGAGAGATGTAGAGTAATATGTGATGTTCGATGTTTTTCGTTGAAAGATAAGGTTTTGGATGCAGCCTCTAAAAGGAAGGATAAGTGGGCAGAACAAGTGGAAATCTGCCTGTCCACTGTAAGTGATTTAGTAGCTGTAGAAGGAGTATTCCACTCGGGCGTCCTGTGACCGATTATGTATTAGCATATACATAACAATGATACATATTATGTATAACCATCGTCCGCACCGTATACAGTCAGTTTGAAGTGTGAATAGCTCATTTTGATTAAATAGGCATGCTGTAGAAAGTGTATATGTAGTTTGTTTACATCTGTTTCCGTGGCCCTATAATAATTGTTTTTTAATTGTTTTATCTCTTTCAGTGTTAATAAGTGTTAAATTTGCTAACGTACTTTCCAGGCCTTTTTTCAGATTTAATATCATTTGTTGTCACATGACCACATGGTTCGAATAATGCTACACCGTGTGCACTAGTGTGACATTTGCGCGACCATGTGTTCCATATTTTTGTATTGTGTATATCGCCTGTGCGATAAATTGCCTATGTATTATTATTTCGTTTAAAGGGTTTTGTAGTGTTTTTATTGTATTCTGTGTTTTTATTGAATGAAGCAGCCACGTAGTAAGACTCCACACACTTGGAATATTCATATGTTATTTTCAGTGCACTTTTATTTACTTATGTTTGTTTTAATTTATTGCTTTTAATATTTTTTCGTAAAGAGGACAGTGCTAACCAGTACCAATACTGGACGGCCAGGATTTTGTGTTACGTCGGCTACAAGCCATTGGACACAATACTGTAACGTAACACACACGTGCCTAAAGGTGGCCAAAAATATTGAGTGTTATTTCTAATTTGTGTTCCCTTTAAAGTGTTATGTCAATATGTTGTGTACATTAAATTAATAAAGTGCAAATGAATATAGATGATTCCCGGCATGTGCAGGGCCATGCACCAGGGAAACGTAAGGCACCAAGCAGAGGTTAGGGTGCCTTACGTATTATTGTTAAGTATATATTTTTATATCTTTTTATTTCTCATTATTCAAGTGTGATTTGTCATGTGCAGTTTTAAGTGTTTCATATTCATTTTGGGCCAAGTTAATCCATTCAATTTCTTTTATTATGCATTTTTTGCATAATTTGTGATCACGGGATACAGCACAGAAGATTGTAACGGGAAAGTGGCAGCCCACCACCATGTTTCAGTAGTTACCTCTACTGCATCAGTGTGCATCCCACTTTAGTGGGGCAAGTTTTGTAAGTGGTTCTGTTAAAAGTCTAAAGAAATAAATATTCATGTCACGCAAATTGCCATACTGTGTTTATTTCTTCGGTCACCTCTTGACCACGTAACTTGTTTGAATATTTTTACAAGGTGTAAGACAGCATGTAACAGTCCGGGAGTGAGCATGGGCGTATGGGAATAGCCCTAATAATTCCCACTAGATGAGGCATTGGATATGGCTATTGGAATAACTGTTACAACTTCTACAACTAGAGGATTGAGATGTGGGACATCAAAGAGAACCCCATTCAGACCATCGACCACATGCCCGAACCGAACTCGTGCTCTGTACTGAGACGCTGGTGCCCCCGAACAACATGGTGGTAATTCTTGAGTCCTTTCCACATAACCTATTTTCCTCCTTGATGATCCGGCCTAATATCCAGAGACATGTTAAGTGGCATTTCTAAATGATACCATTGTCTCCTGACTTCGACCCTTACATGAATGGACCATTCGCCAGTTCGTGCTCGGCAATGCTGACTTTAAAGTCTACATAATTGATGGATTAAACATTTTTCATGCTATGGGAGGCATTAAATGCACTACACCAGAAAGTTCATAAGAAGAAGAGAAATACCAAGATTAACCAATATACCCAGCTCGAAATCTTCTGGAGAGCTTGGAATTCTTTCACTAGAAGTATTAGGAAAAATGGAAGATGGTTTTATAAATGTGATTGTGGAGGACCTAGGAGTTCTGGAATAGGAAATGGCACAGCCTAAACCTTATGACATCGTATGGATGTCTTCAAAATGGCTCAGTATTTCTGGGGTTCCAGAATGCAAGGCGTTTATGCATTCTATAACAAAATACATATACAGTGAAAAGACAAAAGTTGTTCCCCTCCGTTTCATTACTCACAAACATCTGATTATGACACAATATACACAGCATTGCGATTTGCTGTTGAATTATGTGTCAAAAGTAATCAGAAGTCCCCGATTGTTACTTTTGACCAACCACTTTGTATTAATGGTAAAGAAATAGTCTCAGTAGCTCCACCTGACTCCCCACTGTATAAATGTGTAGTACAACTAGGAGGATTTAACCTTTTGATGTATTTTTGGGTACATTGGATACCTTATGGATGGAAGTGGTCTCAAGGAACTGATGTGTACCATCAATGCCCTAGTATAAGACGATAAGATGTTGCAAGGTCATGCTTTTGCTAGAGCAGTGCGATCACACTTAATAATTCAAACAGCTTTGTCAAACATAATACTTGAGCAACTTGACTTTAGTGCTGAGGAACAGAAGGCTATCGATGAGGTCATGACAGATTTTCAAGACGAGTCTCCTTCACTGAGCTCACTAAATCAAAATTCCCACCTAGTATCTCTAGCAAAGAAAATGGAAAACAAGCTGATTCAGCTTAAGAATAATGGACTGACTGCAATTACCTGGGTTCTATTTTTCAATCTAGTCAACGTGGTAAAGGAATATATTCATGCTGAACAATCAGGCGACTGGGATGGCCACCTCAGATGTGTACAGCAAATGATGCCATTCTTCCATGCCTGTGGCCGTTTTACATATGCTAAATCTTGCCATTTTAATGCAGGATTGCGATAGCTACAGTAGATAATGGCAAAAGAAGAATATGAGAAATTTGTGAATGAAGGGCACTTCATGATGCGAATGATGGATCGATTTTGGACGGGGGTTTGGTCAGACTTGACCATTGAACAGACTTTGATGTGGAGTATCAAAAGTGTGGGTGGCCTAAAATTTGCATTTCCTTAGAAGAATTTTGTGGAGTTCATTTTTCCTCCAGTGAGCAGCACAAAGATTTCAGGGAATCGCGTAAAGCTAGAGACACCACAGACATTGCTAAGATATCATTTTGGTTTGAAAGTCGTTCCCCATTCCCTGTTACAGATAGAATCATGTCAATAGCTACTGGAGTTGTGGGAGAGACACTAACACTTAGTATAATGCTCTAGCAATTGGCAAGCAGGCAATGGCCAACATGGTTGTGACATGTGTCGCACTCACCCCTAGGCTATTTGTCATGCCGGCCGCTCCCAAGCGCAGCACACACGCACTCTTGATGACTGATCACCAGCAAGCAGTGTAGTGTAGTGTGGGTGCAGGAGTGGGCAAGAGCAGTGTAGTGCAGGTAGTGCAGCACCACGTGCACCCACCAGCCTGGCAGAGCAGGCGGAAGAATATAAAGCCACGTGTGTTATCTTAAAAGGGTCGTAGTTTTTCCACAAATATATTTATGGTGACATAATAGAGACATGTGACAAGAAAATAAGTGGAATATTTTTAGACACCTTTATGAATAATGTTATTGTTTTTAAAGTGTTATTGTTTATGTCACAAATGTTAATTTTTATCACCACCGATGTTACGTTCACCTCATGTCATTTCAACCACAATGTAAGCTGTAGAATAATGATTGATTTGTGTTTTGTGCAATATTTACAAATATAATAACATGTAATGGTATATTTGTGTACCCATGTGTGCAAGTAGGTCCCTCTACAGAATGTGGGCCCACCACCGCCAGACCTCGCACCACAACAGGAAGTCAGTCAGCAAGTCGCACCCAGAGGGGGAGGCATGTGTGAAACCGTGTTCGTGCTTTTCCCACCCGAACAGTATCACCTTTCATCACCAGACATCTTTGTAAGCAATAGTAAGTATCAAGAACCTTTTTTCATTTTAGCCGTCCGGGATACTCCCCCTCGCCTCCCCAGGAATTGCATCGCCTGGAGAGTTTTTAACGTACCTAGCACACGTAACTTTCATGTAAGCCTAGGGATTCTTTACATACTGTATAGCCTTCGCTGCAGGTTCAAAGCAAGCAAGCATATAAGCTATTCTCCTGGAAAATGTTCAAATTTGTAATAAACAGCATAAACTGATGATCGTGTTTATTCGAATGCCGCAAGGCAGTTCAGGGCATGGACGCCTTAAAACCAGCCATTTCCTGATTCAAGAGACTGCGGATTTTAATGGTAAATATTGATTTTATGTGTGCTGCAACCTAACCGAAGTATCTCGAGTAGCATTTATAGGCGTTTGGTTTGGCCCTGACAGTCCACACGTAGGGAATACTGATTTGATTACATCAACATCATACTAATTTGCAATACCAAGCGGTGATTGGGCGGCCCGAAGAGCCCCTCATTTAGGAAACATGAGGTCTCCACATCAGGTGAACTACTGCAAGATCTACACGGGAATATGTTCTGGGTGATCGGCCTGCAGAACCCCGAGGTTACAAGGACTCAGCTCTACTGCAACAGCATCAGTGATGCCGCCCCAGCATCGTCTGGTTCCTACCGGGTATGCAGTTCCTAACACTTTTTTTCAAATTATGTTGACCGCCTTTGTAAATCCTAATCAACCCCATATCGTCCAGACAAGCCACGTCAGTTGGTAAACATCTTACAGATGTGAAACTGTCACGAAAAGATCGGGCACTCCCCCTGGCCAGCATGACCTGTTCTCTTAACATTTATGATGATAAAGTGGTAGTTGATGTTTTCCTGATTTTCCAGAGGATATCCATCAGTAAGCAAACTGATTATAACTTAAAGAAAAACTTGAAGCATGAGTTGGCTCAATTTCCATTAGTCCTCTTCGATGAAGCTGGAACGTGGAAAACAAAGAAATCTGCCCTATATGACATATTCGAAGAAAGAGAAATGAATGTAGTTATCCACAACTTTGAGATAGTTATGGATGGTGGATTCCTCTTATACAAAGTTCCATGGCCAAGAGCTTCCACATGTTCGACTATTTGCCAAAGCTACATCGATTACATCCTCAAATATTACTCTGGTAAGAGTTGTACTGTTATTTTTGATGGCTACTCCAGAACAGCAAAAAGTACCATAGATTTTAAGCAGACCCGAAGATAATGATTCAAGAAGTCTGTAGACAAACACTTTGGTGAAGACATAAAGATCACACTCATCCAAGACCACTTCCTTGGCAATGAAAACAATAAATCAAGACTGATTTCCATGCTGTCAGTCTGACTTCGTGTCAAGGGGATTGGATGTTGAATCTCATCCGATGATGCTGACACATTAATATTTACAAATGCCTCACTGAGAAAAAGGTTTTGATGAATCAAATAAGATGTGTATGGTGCAACCAAATTATTTGTTTGTATAGGGACAATGAAATATTTTGTTGCTGAAACCAAATTATTTTGTTGTTCTTATTTGGTTGCCCTAAACTGTAAGAATTGATAGGTGCAACTAAAGATTTGTTTGGCTACATTTACATTAAACAGTTGGGCCGATATAAAATAATTTACAAATTCGTCCGAGTTCCCAATCTAGATCACCTGCATTCTGGAACTACGCCTTAGTAACCTCAGCTAACATGACAACTGATGAGGTCAGAGAGTTTTGTCAAATAGATATACTGCAAATATTGGGAAATGTATGCAAACAAATATTTAAAGTTTTACAGCTTTACTTGTCAGTTTCTTGTTGAATAGTTTTATTAATGTGTTTATACAATTGGTAAGCATCAATAGACGAACTAACAAACACTGTTACTATCCTAATTGTCACAAAAGATACAAACAAACTCTCGAGCTGTATTTTCGAATGAAGGCAATCAAATTTGTGGTCAAACAAATACATACAGTTGATTAAACAAAATATTTTGTTGAAAGTCAATTTTTTTTTGGCCCAACACAGAGATTTTGTTTATTCAAACATATATTTTGTTAGACGAACAAAACTAATATTGTTGTTTTTCAAAGATTGTTTGCTGAACAATATATTTTGTTAGGGCAACTAAATATATATTTGGCCCTATACAAACAGATATTTTGTTCGAATTTCTCTCAGTGCATTGACGAATCCATGATCAGTGACAATGCAGCACTTGTTCGTGAAGTCATTGACCTCGTGGTTCTGCTCACAGCATTAACCCTAGCCGAATGGGAAATATTATTTGTGAAGCCGAGTCATGGCAAGACTAAAACAAAAATCTATTCATCGAAGTACTTACAAGGACTGGGAATGAAGAACAGCATACTTTTCATACATGCATTTACTGGGTGTGATACAACATCAGTAGCTTTCTGTAAAAAAAAAAAAAAAACTAAGCTGTTTTTAACTCTTTAGGAAGCATACTGATCTGCCTGATGTTGTTGATGTATTCAACAGTTCCACATCTTCACCACAATGCTGTAACAGAAGCAGGGAACAAATGTTTCCTGAAATTGCACAAAGCACCTACTAAAAAACCTCCCTCACCTTATGCAGCTATCATTAATTCACAAAGTCTGTTTCCATTTCCAAACCAGTTATTTCTGTGCTGCCACCAATGGAAAGAGCAGCCAAACAGCACTCCTTCCGAGTATATCATCAGGTGCAGCTGTAGCTAGGGAATGAACTACCTCCGGAACTCTCGGGAAGGGGGCACAAACAGAATCGGCTCAAGCCAGTGATATCAGAAGACCCCATCGTATGATTCTATTCTAAATGTCATATTCTGCAGGTGTACCACTGGCTGTGGTGGTGGTAAGCATGGGTGTAGAAAACATGCAATGAATTGCACAACCATTAGCCACAAATGTCATGGCGAGTGCCTAAATGTCATCTGGATGAAGTCAACGTGTAAGTCAACAACTTAGAACCACTTCTTCAGGCCCCCAAAGAGGATGTGAATTCAGAACCATCTACGTCTGCTGTTGATAAACCAGTCTCAATACCCTCTCACCAGAGGAAAATACAAATAATAGTGTAAAACAAATGTAATGTAAATCCAAATTCTGTCATTGATTTTAATTTTAATTTTAAAAGTCATCCATACAATAGATCAATAACGTTAAATCAATGTTGGAATATATTGATATTTACTTTAAAAATTGTTATTTCATTATATTTACCATACCCTTCCACCCTTTTATGTTTATTATTAACTCTATTTCGAATATATATATATATATATATATATATATATATATATATATATATATATATATATTATATATATAAGCTTATTTGTAATTATATATGTAGTCTTATTGGATCAAGCATCGAAAATGTACAACATTAACGTCAAATTATCCCGGAAACTATTAGAGATATGATGTAAATGAATATATTTTTTCTTGTGTAGAATATTGTCAGCTTCAATTATTTACAAGACAGTTTTGAGCTGAGACCAACAGTTTTCGAAATATTAACGAAAACCCGAAAAACCGTTAGTAATTTTCATGATGGGAGATAGTGCTCACGTATAATTCTTCGGTACTTTTGATACAATCAACTCTAGATACCTATCAATAAGTGTAACACTTTTTTAAATCGTCGTATTTATTTCACTTGGGAAATCTATTTTGACTGGGCTAAATAGTAAATAATTAAAAAAAAGTGAGAAGGCTAATGGTTTGTCTAAATTCCAAACGAACCGAAACGATTTAAAGTAACTAATTTATTTAAATGGTAAACACTAAAGTAATGTAAATATGCATGAAACAGTATATTTTTTTCCCCTGAGATTACTGACGTCTCTATGATAGGTGCAGATACGTATTAGTTTCATTTTCACTACGCTAGACAATGTAGTGCCTACTCCGTAATGTGTCTAAATAATTTTCGAACATGCCAAAAAAAACGCTTAGAGAATCCTAGAAATAAATTTATAGTATTTACAATTTAAGAAGAGTCTCATATATTCTTATTGGCCAAGTATATATGTAGACATAACGAAAAAAATTTTTTTACGAACGGCCATTATGCTCGTTAATTTATAGTGCTGTGCTCTGTAGGTAAAGGAAACACAATTAGTTTTGCAAGCCAAGTTTTGTATTTAAATAGATACTGCATACAAAAAAGTTATAAGTTGTCAAATTTTTCTAGCCTTATAAAATAATTTTTAACTGGGCACTTATTTCTTTCAGTTCTAAAAATACCTTATAAACTACCACAAAATAACTCAAACCTATTGGTTGGTATTGCACTCAAGTTGGCTATATTTACCATTAATTGGCAAGTATTTCATATGTATCTTTAATTTCAAAATATGCAGATACTGTTAAAAATATTTACGTAAAAAAAGATTTAAAAAAAATAATAATAATACATTAATATAATTTTACAATAGATAGCGCTATTAATTATAAGTTATATTATTATAATAATACTTAAAGTTCTATATATAATAAAATTTTATTAATGAATATTTATATTTGAATAGAAAATAACAATTTTTATTATAACTATGAATATTTTATCCCAATTATGTCACACTGTAAGAAATATTTGCATAAAAGAGCATGACGTTAAAAATAAATAGTTTTATAAGTTAGTATCAGTGCAGAGATAATTTACCTTTTCAGTAGGGGTCATCACTGACCACTACGAAAATGGCAAATGATGAAAGTGTAATATGAGACTGTGATTCTATTGCGCTCAGGATGAGAGACATATCGTTTCCCTCTTATTCCTGAAACTGATGCCATTCTTTCATACATTCATTGTCGTAACAAATTGTGACATCTTATAATAAAACTTTTCTATTTATTCGAACTGGCTTTTGCCAACACCGCCAGTTTACATCACTGGGACGGTACTCCCTCAGCGCGGGGGTGGATCGGTGGCCACCCAGTTGGTTGTCAGCTTGCGGTGGCGATGAGATGATAACCCCTTCCCCCCCTCCTAAACTAAACCATTCAAACATATTTTATGCTGCAAAGCTAGCATTCTTTTACAGGATTCCCAGGGTCCAGCCTGGGAGCTGTTTCCATAGCTGAGTTTTACTCTCTTTTTCCCTGCCTGTACGGGATAAAAGAGAGTGGTGAAGGCCTTTGCCAACATATGCGAAAGCAGGAAGGTTAAGTGTTTTTTTTTTACACAGTACTTAGCATATTGTAAGGTTAGAATTTAAAAATAATTAATGTTTATAAGTAGTGATGATGAGATACCATTATATATATATATATATATATATATATATATATATATATATATATATATATATATATATATATATATATATATATATATATATATACACACACACACACACACACACACACTGGTATCGGAAGAGGCATTGAAAGAATTGTATCGAAAATCAAATCGATATCGGAAGCATTAAAGGATCGAAACCTGTATCATATAAGTACCAGTAAGAACAAAGGGATACTGTAATAATACACTGTTAGGGTTACTTTTGATATTTTATATATTGTTATGACTGTACACGATTTTGGGTTAAATGAAAAAAATTACATAACATTATATTAACATGTGCTCGCGTCTCCTACCTAACCCATTTGTCAGGCCAACCACTGCAGCGAGCATCCACTATCTGTGTTGGTCCAGTAGTGCGGGTACGTTTTTGAATGTGTGTGTGATTATGCATGTAGTGTATACGTCGAGTTCAGTGCAGAGAAGGACAAGCTAGTGTAGCACCTCGAGCGCCCTTGTCAACCCCAGAGGCCGCCTACTCAGCCATGCGGAGGGATATGGAAAGATACAAAAGTGGGCGGGTGAAATATTACTTCAGTGAGGTAATGCTGTAAAATGGCGCAAAGCTGATAAATTATGTACAATTATCCCCATGTGATGCAAGCACGGGTGAAGAGGGGGATGGTGTCTCGGGCAGCTAAAGAACAACGGTTCCGGTGAATTAACGACTATTGAGAGTGAATGGTTGAAAAACAAAAGTTGAAGCTGCCCGAGCACAAGAAAGCTGAAAAACTAAATTTACTCACTCTGAAATTCACTGGGGTTATTTCCTTACCTAAATGATGTCAACGTGTGAAAGCCCGTGTTTACATATTACACACAAAACCCTAAATTAAAGATATCACTGGAAATAACTATCTATTTTATATTAATGAGCTACAGAGGATGCTCTGACATGATGTGGTCAAATTTGCGTAGCGTTGCATCGACACTTGCACTGCATTGCACTTCATGATCCGCACATTTAGTGTGCATTCCAGACTGTACAGCATCGTAGTACCGCACCTGTCAAATGGGCTTCGGACGGGACACATGTCACATATGAAATGCTCCACCCCCTCCCGCCTAAGCAAAATTGTGGTCGCGCGAGATCACACACAGCAGTGGCACTGCTTCCCTGGCTGTCTCCATGGTCGCAGCAGGTAGGAACTCCTCACCATATCCACGCGGACTCGAAGTATTCGTTGCGGTACCCTCCTTCTTCGGCACTGCTCGTTGCGGGACGTGTTCCCGCCCTAGCAAGCTTTACAGGCCACTGGTGATCTCCTCTGCCGATGTGATTCGCTGGTCTGTATGAGGCGGTCTATCCACTGTCCTCGCTGTCACCCTGGAGTGACTCTTTCATCTCCTCTGCTACTCTTCCTGTATCTTGTGCTGCAGTTCCCCTGTCTCCCAGCGGTGTCTCTTCGACGGGTGTTGCTTCATCCGTTGTTGGAGCTGCTGTTGGTCATGCAGGTGCCAGTAATTGTACTGTATCTGGTCATGTGGTGCTTGTTGGCACTTTGCCGTCAAGCATCATCAGGGCTTCTTTCGCCCACGTACATTGCTCTCTTGCTCCCTCACTAGCTTGCACATTTTCTCCTTCACTTACTTGCACATCTTCCCTCGCTTGCTGTTTCGGGGCGGTAGTGCCAGCCTGCAATTTCACAGCGTCCCGTTTTGTGCCTGTGTCCAATCGAATTGTGGTAGATGTTGCTATATATGGCATCGACAGCATTTGCACAACAGGTAAGGGCCCCTCCTGCTCAGGTACTGGCCTACCTTCCTCCCCTCTCGCCTGCTTGCCTTGCTCATCGGCTCTTTCGCCATCGTGGGTGTCCTGGTCACCGGGTCTGTTCTCGCCAGCGACATCGCCTGGTGCTCATTTCACGTCATCCCGGTGTGCCAGGAGCAGTCTCCTGCCCACTCGGACTAGGTAGGTGGTAGGCCCGATACTTCGCACCACCTTGTGCAGGCTGCTCTATCTCGCTGCCACCCCTACACAAAATTTGTGCTCTGCTGTGCATTGCGGCTGCGTTCGCAGATAAACCTGTGGCCCTGCTATCAGTGCCGGCGTTGGTCTCGTCATTGTCGGGACCTGCCAAGAGATGTACTGCTGTTGTTGGGGTAGCTGTTCGTGTCACTGTAAGTGTTTCCTTCCTAGCTGTCCTTCGTTACTCTCAGCCCTGCTACACGTCGGTTCTTGCGGACATTGCTTTTCATCCGCCAAGGCCAAGTTGTGGCCTAGCAGGATCTGGGCGGGTTTTCGTCCCGTGGCTTCATTAACACGCGGGCGAAGGGTGAAGAGGACAGCGGGCAGGTCTCGAAAGGTTGCATAGGAAATCGTGGCAATTATTGTTGCCTTCCATCTGCTCTATGGGACTTAAACTGCCGACACGTCACATATCTCTGCATGTAGTGACGTGTCACCCGACACTCCCGGCCAATAAAATTTCTCGCGTAGGTTTCTAACTCTCTGTGCTGTTACCGGGTGTCCCGCAGTCTCACTTACATGTGCGTGTGTTTGTACTAGTGTCCTCTTATTCACCGGTACAAATAACCTCCATTTCGTCGGTTCTTGTGCAGAACAAGGTTCCAATTGGCTGTCCATCATGTGCCCATTTTCCACATGATGTGTCTCACACCTTGCCTTCAGTTCGTTTGTAAACAAACACACGAGCTGGGCTGTCACTACCTCCCCTCACATGTCACTCACGAGTACATTGTCCTCTATTGTGCTCATTGCATTTACATATATAATTCGTGAAGGAATTCCTTGTTGGTTGGAGGTAGGACGTCGTACCATTCCAGGTTGTCATTCACGATGGCGCTGCTCCAGTTGTCTTGTGACAGTTGATCTGCCAGCTGATTTTCTTTTCCTGGGATGTGCTCCACCACGAAGTCATACGATTGGAGAAGCAGCGCCCACCAGGTTAACTTGCTTCTGGCTCCCTTCATGTTGAGGAGACATACAAGACAATTGTTGTCGATGCGGAGTACAAACAGCCTTTACTCCAGGTAGGAATGGTACTTCTTCACCGCTATCACTACTGCTAGGCACTTACGCTCATTCACATAATATTTTCGGTCTGCTGCTCCCAACTTAACGCTCGCTAAGTCGATAATCTGCCGCATGTTGTTGTCTCCACACTGGAAGAAGACTGCTCCTAGTCCCTCTTGGCTTGTGTCTGTTTGTGGGTATAACTGCCGGCTCACATCATACCTTGCTAACGTCGGACAAGGACGGAAACAGTTCTTCATATCTTGGAATGTATGCTCCTCTTTCTAGCACTACATAAAAATGCCATGAGGTAAGAGCAAATCGGTAAGCGGTGCTGTTACTACAGCGAACCCCTCGATGAACTGACGTAACCAATTCGCAAGCCTGAAGAACTCGAGGACTTATTTGCAGGTCTTTGGCGCGGGGTAGTTATCGATCACCTGTAGCTGTTCTTAGTTTGGCAGGATCCTGTTCTCCTGCACTATGCACTATGTGCCCTAGGAATCCCAGGCTGCTCTTACCTAGGTGGCATTTATTCCCCGTACAGGTGGTCTGTTCATTTCCAATCGTTCGAGGACCTTGGACAGATGTTGCATGTGGCCTTACCAGCTGTTCGACCAAACCACGATGTCGTCCGAGTACGGTAACATGCACTTCCCAATCAGTCCGTCCAGGATGCGAACCATCATGGACTGAAACTTGGCAGGCGCTCATTTTAGACAGAATGGCAAATGCGCAGAACTGATAGCACCTCCCACTGGCATGGTGAATGCTGCTTTTTCCCTGTCTTCTTGCTTGACAGGCACCAGCCAGTACCCCCTATGCAAGTCCAACAATGTCATAATCTTCGCATTGTCAAAGGAACTCAATGCGTCTCTCACACTCATGTAACGTGGTAAGGCATTGCAGATCACCTGATTAATGAGGTGGAAGTCCACGAAGAACATCCAGTTGCTTTCTTTCTTTGGTGCGAGTGTGATCGTGGAGTTGTAGCGACTCCTAATCTGCTCTATAATGCTGTTCGCCCACATTTCTTTCACCTGTTTTCATATGATGCTTGCCTGGTGGGGTATGTAGCTTCTTCGTGCAACATAAATCGCCTCATCTCGCATCAGCTTGATTTCGTGCTCTGCCACAGTCGTGTGTCGACGTGCATCATGTTCCACGAAAACTTCGCGATGCTCACTTAGTAGTCGCTGGAACGCCGCCTGATGTTGTGGCGGGACTTTGTCGTTGAAATCACTGATTTTGGCGGGTGGTAACTGCTCTGGGTTCTTCCGATCGATGTTATACACCATACATCGCTTGGTGGCACCAAAATCGATCCTCATGACAGCAGGTTCCATAATGGTGTTATGTCCATGTATCCATGGCACACCTTGCATTGCATTTTCTCTCATCTCATTGGTGATCATTGCTGTTGGGATCGTTTCCAAGTCATGTACCTGCACCTTCAGAATCTGATAACGTGATTCGTTGGTGTGATGTCCTTTACATTTACAAATTTTAGCAGCTGTATCAATAAGTGTATGACATGGTTGCTCATTAACGTGGATTTGAATTCCGATCAATTGTGCTTGTGTATCTGGGTGCTTCTCTCTGGCTGGGGCATCAGTGGCGTCTGGCTGCATTACTCCCATGGGCTTTTTCCCTCATTGCTTCTTGCTGGGCCACGATAACTGTCCAGGTGCGAGTTGTTGGGCACCTACTCTGCCAGTGGTACACTTCTGCTGGCCGATAAAAACGACACGGAGTTCGGGGCAGGTAGTCCCTTCCTACTCTGCTGTTTGGTCTTCTCTCACCAGGTCGTATGTTGTGCACCCTCTGAATGGGGTTATCGTGGTGGCAAGAATTCTCTCTACTGTGGTTCCTCAGTCCCGTCGCTCTGTCTCTTTGCTGATTTCCTCCCATTCTTGTTTGCCGGTAGAATTGTTCACACGATTGTACACGGTCACTGCCCCCATCTCGTGCTTCCCTCGCACAGCGTTTGACTCGCGGTTTGTTTGACGCGAGTTCCATTCCAGAATAACAGCTGTTTTCACGAACGGTAACAAAGATGCACGATAGTCTGGGAGCCCTGTTTCGGTGCCGATTTACAATATTTCCTGTGTTGGTAAGTGCGGTTGGAACTGTCGAAATAGCTACATCTTTTGCATGATAAACGTCGGCAATTGCTGGTCGGGTTATTGCTCTTGCCCAAGCAGTTTCATCTGGACTTGTAATGACGAGAAAGTGCTTCTGTATCTGCATTGGAATGATTACGCGAATTTAACCCATCTTAGTCTTTAGTGGTTAATGGCAGTGTACCAATTTGCTGCCCCTCCAATGCGTTGGTTCCCGATGCAGATCGCCCACTCATCTTCGCACATGCCGTACCTTTGAAATTGTACTGTACACTCCTCCACAAACGCCTTCGGATTCTCATTTGCAGTTCCGGAAAAGTTGGAAGGTTTTGGAACTTCATAGACATTCGCATTTGTCGATTTTCCTGGTTTGTTTCTGTCTTAACTTTCACCTCAGGTCTCTTTTCGGTTGCCGGTTGCCAATACTGTAATACTGTGTTGAGTTATATCCATTGCTGTACATTGGGAAATTTACAGGGGTTGCGGTCGGAAAAGGATTTGTTAACACCGGTGTGTGATACAGTTGTTTTGGGTAGTAGGCAGGTAACAGGGTGAGATATGGAGTGAATGGTTGCACAGGTAGGGGAACCGTGGACAAGGTTGGGATAGGCAGGGCTAACTGAATCTCTATTGCACTGTTTATGTCGAAAACCACGTGCATTGAGGCAACATTTGGCATGCTGCTCCTAACACCATCCTCGCTCACGCAGCCCATGTGCTCTTGCTTGCCTGGTGTTGCCAATTCTTCGGTATTTTTCGTACGCCTTTCCCATGTCTCCTCTTTGCTATTGTTCGGTACTGTAATTTCCTCATTCGGCTGCTCCAAAATTCTGTATCGCAGTTCTGCTACAAGCTAATTCCAGTTACTTGTGGATGGTCGTGGACCAAAGTTCTGGTTGCAACTGTCACAGGTAAATTTCATTTCCGACCGTGTGCCAGTCTCTTTTGCGCTAAAACACTCTTAGTGAAAAGTAGTGTGGCACTGTCCACATTTAAGTAATTGTGTCCCTTGCCCGGTGCACAAAAGATTTAAACACCAACTGGTGTGTGACAAATTTTAATTATGTTCTGTGATTTTGGTGGGTTGTTCCCAATATTCCGTTATTGCCTCCGCGATTTACACTTAATGCAACACTGAAAAACAAACTTTGCTCACTCTGAAATGCACTGGGATTGTTTCTTGCCTAAATGACGTAAACACGTGAATGATCATGTTTACATATTCCACGCAAAACCCTACATAACAGATATCACTGAAAATAACTATCTATTTTATATTAATGCACTACAGTGGGTGCTCTGATGTTACAAGCTCAAGTTAGCATTATGTAATGCGCCCACACTCGCACAGCACTGCACTTGCTGCTCTGCTCGTCGATTGCACATCCCAACTGCACAGCTCGTGGCTTCGCGGCTGTCAAATAGGCTTAGGACAGCACACGTAACACATGCCATACACAACAGAAATATAACAATAAATAATCCGTTTCTATCGGCCCTAATAAAGATTATTGTGTCTACATGTATTCTTTCCCTGGTAAAGTCCTTGAGTCTATCTCTAGTTGACTATATAAACAATGTTAAAATATATTTGCATTTATTAGTGGTGTTTTGGCCATGTGTTTGTGCACACGGATCCACCTTGGTGTGAGATTGCGGAACGAAACTGGAAAGGTCAATATTCCAATATCTGTAGTACCATTTTTACTGGATAAACCCAATTTAAATATAATTGAAAATATTTGAGAACACTTAATATTTATTAAAGCTGACTTGATTAATTGTAAATAATATTACTAAAACTACTCTCTTCACACCAGCCTTCTATGTGGCAATTTCATGAGCTATACAAGATGGCACCTCCAGCACCTTAATTCTCAACATGTAAAGAAATAAATACAGCACTACCTGATGTTAAAAATACACTGAATAATAGTATAACAAAATCGAGACTATTATTTTGTCTTGACTTACGTGTGGTAATAGTTAACATGGGAACAATAAAAATATCTCTCAGACCTAACACTTGGCAAAATACACATATGCCTGAAAATATATTACTGTAAACTTAAACATTGGCACATGGCCATCGGCTTTGACGTATGTGACATTTAGAGGTTATAAAAGTAATTACCTGTATTTATCTGAATATCTAATATTGTGACGTGCACACCTATGCGTGATACAAAAATCTAAACTGTAGGTGACATAAAACATTTTACACATGGCCATGAGCTTTGGCATGTGGTTTCAGGCAGTGGTTGCACATATACCTCTGCTTTCCCCATACTGATGTGAGCGAGTGCATTATTACTAAGTTCCTGGTTCACTGTCTCGATAATATTTCCAAAGAAGCAAATGCCCCGAGAAAAATTAAAGATTATTCCAATGTCAATTTAATTACAGAAAATCTGCCGCACTAAATAAATATTCCCTAGCAACTGCACAGAATGTTGACGAAGCTATAACCGCCACTACAGTCACAATGCAGATAGGCGTGGCTTAGTGTGTTCCAGAAAAGACACAAACAAATAAATTCGATACTTTTCCGCAGTATATACGGGATTTAATCATGCAAAAATACCTCCTAAGACACCATTATACTAGAAGCCGAGGTCGGCAAGCTAAGACGTGAATTAACGAAATAAAGGCTGTCATTTCAGAGGAAGTAACACTATGGCGGGCCAGTGTCTGGGATACTAAAGTAGCTAAGCCAACACCACCACGAAAAATAATTTATAGGGCTTAACTAAACACCTCTTAAATAAAACTGAAAAATAAATCACGCCTTTGCAAACTAACACAGGATTTGTTTCACACCTGAAACAATGGCAACAGCCTTTGCAAATATCCTCGAAAATACTTTCCAGCCAAATCAGGATCCCTGTGATAGAAATTTTATAATCCACATTTATCGCGAGATTAAAATAAACCGACTGAAGACGAACCTGAATTTACACAGTCGCATGAAATAAAACTGGCAATTCGTGCATGCATCCCAGAAAAGTTCCAGGAGCAGACGGAATTCAGGCTATTGTATTAAACAAAATGCCCGAACTGGCCCTCGAGTATCTAGCTACATGCTTTAATGCTATGTTGAAGCTGAAATACTTCCCAGACGAATGGAAAACTGCCAACCTGATTGTCTTTCTCAAACCAGGGAAGAGTAAGAAACTCCCACAGAATTATAGGCCAATTACCCTTTTAAATACCCTTTCTAAAGTTGAGGAATATATAATCCTTAGACAGATTAATTCTCATATAAGTAATAATAATTTACTTTCCGAAGAGCAGTTTGACTTTAGACAAAGAACTCTATAACACACCAATTGGTACGTATTACTGAATATATTAAAACCATGCCTTTAACTGGAAAGACTATGTAGCCAGTTTTCTTAGATATTGAAAAGGGTTTTGACAGAGTTCTTCATTCAGGACTAATTTATAAATTAAATGAATTAAAATTCCCCGACTGCTATATTAAATTATAAGCTATCTATTTGAATTGTAGGACATTTTCTGTCCAATGCGAAGGGGTGAAATCAGAAAGTAAAACCATTTATGGTGGAGTGCCTCAAGGCAGTATATTTGGCCCAGTTTTATTTAATCTTTATATATACGATTTACCGAAACCAGACCACCAACTGGTGCAATTCGGTTGCTATGCTGATAACACTGTCATATTTAGTCGCTCACACGACCTTGGTCTAGCAACATGACGATTACAAACGGCCTTAACAGCCTCTCAAGAATATTACTTGAAATGGCGGATTAATTCAATGTCGGGAAAAGCATTGCGATCGTTTTCACGCGCAGGGCACTGCCCCAAGCTGCGAATCGTCCGAAAATCACTTTATTTGGCGAACCCATACCCCATAAAGATGTTGCTAATATCTAGGTGTACATATGGACAGAAAGTAGACCTGAAAAGCACATATAGACGCCAAATGCGTAAGTGCGTACACCAAAACTCTCCGCCCTATGCCCTATACTTACAGACCTAAAAGATTAGCAAACGCGATAAAGCGAAAAATAACGCGAATTTTGTCATAAAAAACGAAAACTGCGATTTTTGAGAATTTCAGCACGAATTGTACAAAATCCTGTAGAATTTTCGCGAATTATTATTGGTTGACGTCATATAGTTGCTTAGTAAGACGTATTTTATGTGTCTTTAGATATTCGAATAAGAATGCATGCATAAGTTAGCCAGTAGATTTCTTTCCATCCAGTGAATTTACAACCATAGATAACACGAGCGCATGTGATGATGCTTCAATTTGTGTGAACTCACAGCCCTGCAACTCACAGCCATATATAACATGGTGCTCATTAGGAGCACCATGTTATATATGGAATTCGTCTATTCACATTCGTATCGTAGCATCGTTACGTTTTAACCAACAATTCTTTATTATTTGGATTCGTTAACTAGCTGGAGGATATGCTAACTAGATCTCAAGGTGTTCCGATCGGCTGAAACTAGCTCTCGAGGTGTTCAGATCGGGTAGTTTGTTACGAATTGTTGTTAGAAAAGTGCATTGCAAATGGTTCTGAGTGAAATCTGTTTCCCACCTTTTCTAATAGCGACAGTGTGTATCACTTCCGTGTGTTATATTCACGACATCACTGTGAAGATGAGACAGCTACACCTACCTACAATGCAGTGAGTAATCATCCCCCATTTAAATGGGGGATAGCATCATGGACCACGAGGTGAGTGTCGTTGATGTTTGTCCTGCAGATGACCGATCGCTATCTTCACAACACTATCCCGAGATTTCGAAGGATCAAGTTGCTTGTACACCCTTCACCTGCTGCCTTTACTTTGCAGAAAGATTTATTACCTTCTGATCATCACCAAACGACTGTGTCATTGTACAGTCGAACATGTCTGGGACAGTACATTGTCTTTGTCGAAAGTATAGACAAGAATGTCAGTAATCATCATCAGGTGTCTGTAGGGAAGAAACTACACGGATTAACTAAGGATATCATACAAATTCAAAGGGCGGGTCCAAATCGCCTAAAACTGACCTTGAAAACTGTGCAGGCCGCCAATGATTTACTTACACATACTCATCTTAGCCAACATCAATTGAAAGGGACCATTCCACTCCCCTTCTACAGAGGCAAGGCCTTATATATGGAATCCCATTGGATCTATCAGAGCAAGAAATCTTTGATGGTATTGAAACTCCATATGAATTACTTAAAGTATAACGAATGTCCAAGCGTGTTTATGAATCCAATTAAACAGTTTACCGACCCACCAAACTCATTGCTCTAACCTTTTCGGGTCAACTATTACCCGACAGAGTCTTGGTTTACAAACACCTATACAGTGTTAAACCTAAGATCCAATCAGTTATTATTTGCAAAAAGTGTCACCGTTTTGGGCACAATGGGAAAAATTGTCGCAGTATATAAAGCTGTTGCCCTGCTTGTGCAGATGACCATAAGCTTTTGTAATGCACGGCGAAAACGCACACTTGTCCCAATTGCCATGGATCCTTGTACAGAAAGTAAAACAATCAATGGCTACGCTAAATTTAGGTTAGTCTGCAGTGAAGAGGAAGGTTCTTGATGAGTCTACACAACTTCAAGATACAGATGGTGCTTTGTTACATTCTGTGTATCCTGGGACTAAGGACCACCATACCCTCTTTCCTGACAATATCCCGGTATGTGGAAGAGAACATCCTGGAGATTTGGGTGTACCTTGTCAATCACCTCCGATTGCTCTCCCCACATCTGCCACTTATGCTGATTGTGTTAAAACCTCTGCCAAATGACAGTTAGAAGATAATGGAAAAACTCCTGCAAAGGCTATCGATTTGCAATGCCCAACAAAACTGCATGTTGCTTGTCGTATCTTGTCTCCTCAACAATCTTCGAAGTCGATATCTGTGGCCCAGTACTTTTCTCAGTTTAATCCTGTTGGTGAACACACCGGTAATGGGTCGAGTTCAAGACCTCTCTCTACAGGGACCACCGGCTGTGGTGCGTACATCCCAAGATAACCCTTCGACCAGCTATACTGCTCTCTGTGATATTGTCTTAAAATTAATAGCATTAATGGATCTTCTCTCGCTACAAGGTAATCCTGCCTTGCAGGACATTGCCGCCGAGGTGAAGAGGCTTGTTAGTGATACAGTATACAGCTCTTAGCTTTCTGTTCCTCTATATATCTCCTATCATGAGAATACTACAGTGAAATTATCAGTCCTTGTCACTTCGAGGACTTCTACAAAAGTATCTTTGTACCACACCAGCTGATGTTATACTGCTACAATAAATGCACAGATGCTTTGCAGCTAACCAACAAGGTCTCTTTTCTGGGTATACAGTGTATCATAATGCTCCAATGAATGAACATGGTGGAGCCATACTTGTCAACACTGCCATATATTTAGTGGAATTACAGGTGTCCAACTTGCCTGATAATGTTGAGGCATTTGCAGCTAAGGTTGTCTCCCATGGCGTCGAATTAGCTCTACTTTCCATTTATGCACCACTGCTGCATACTACCAGTACCTTTTTCTAGGACAGACTGCTTGGGGCATACAATCATGGTGCCATAATAGGAGGTGATTTTAATGCTCATCATACATTGCGGGGTGATGTGAGGTGTGATCTGGCTGGGAAGAATCTGGGAGAATATATTGACACCTCGCTTTATGTGTTATTGAATGATGGCAGTCCTACCTATGTGGGAGTTTATGATAAACACAGTTCTGCCATTGATCTCACGCTGTGTACTCCCAGACTTGCCATGGACTTCACTTGGGCCATGCTTACTGATCCTATGGGTAGTGATAATTTTCCCATTGAAATAGTTAATCAGGAAATGTGCACAACTACTCCTCTTAATCATCCTAATTTGTAGCCCTTGTGGTACACCTGCTATAATTTACCGGCGCACTTCATGGCAGGCATATCGTGAACATATAGTACATCATATAAGCTCCCCCACTATCTTGGGTGGTGATGTCCAAACTGTGTATGATCACTTTCAGAATTTGATCACGTCATCCATTCGGGCCGCTACTCCACATAAGTCTTCTCAGTCTGGACTCCGTAAACCATGTTGTGCATGGTGGACTTCTTCTTGTACGTCCCTTAATGCGGTTAGACGTCTGGCCTTCCGCACATAAAAACAGCATAGTACGAAGGCAAATTTTTTACTCTATCTGGAGGTACAAGCTCGTCTTAAGTTGACTATCAAAACTGCGAAGAAGGATCACTGGCTCTCTTACTGTCAATGTTTCTCCTATGCTACTTCTTCCTGGGAAGTCTGGAAGGTGATCCATTCTCTATGACAACACTCATCCTCTCCTCGATCCGGAAGTTTGGGATACTCCACTCTGACTGCTATCTATAAATGTTTTTCTCCAGATTATGTCGCAACCAATAATGAATCTCCTTGTTCTTATTCTGCATCTGCACGTAACTCCAAGAGACAGCATACAAGGATACTGCTATCTTGATGTCTGAAATCAGCATTGCAGCATATCGTCACTTCCTTCGAGATGGATGGAAATCAACAGGACTAGATGGGATTACCTATCAGCATGTCTGGGAGCTTCCACAGGAAGGCCATCACCTATTACTTTGTATCTTCAATGGTATATTACTACATCAGGTAATTCCTACTCAATGGCAGGAACACATCGTTTTGCCCATTCTCAATACTGGTAAAGGTGTAACATTACCTACATCCTACAGACCTATTACGTTGTCTTCTTGTGTAAACTAATTCTTTGAAAAGATTTTGAAGAAGAGGATGGAATGGTGGCTGGAGACTAATCACCTCTTACGCAGGGAACAATTTGGTTTTCGTAAAGGACCGACCTCTCTGGATGCTGTTACAGTATTGATAAAATGGGCTAAGGTTGTGCTTGCTAGCAAGGGTGTTTTCATGTGCATGCTTTCTTGATATTCACTCTGCATTTGATGCAGTAAACATTCCTGTTCTTTTGCACAAATTAGCTCAGATTGGGCTGCCACTGTGTCTCGTTCCCATATTCAAGGCTCTCCTTCAAATTAGGATCACTTAACTTAAAACAGACACCTATATTACACCTGAAAGGCTGGTGTATCAAGGCGCTCCAAAAGGTGGTGTTCTTAGTCCTCTTCTGTACCTTATATACACTCAAGATCTTATCTTCCATCTTGGCCCATTTGTTCAACTTATTTGTTATGCTGAAGATATTGTCTTGTTTCCTTTGTCCTCCACTGTTGGTGATGCGGAATCAGTTATGAATGATGTCCTCCAACATCTTGGCGCCTGGCTTTGTATTCATTGTCTGACACTATCAGTTCACAAAACTAAGGGTATGTTGTTTACTATAAAACGTATTGACCGGCCACAGAGCCGTCTGCTTCTTTGCAATACGCCTTTTCAGGTGGTAACAACTACTACTTATTTGGGCATCGTTCATGACCCTACTCTTACTTGGGTGGATCAGGTAACTCATCTTACTGTGAAGATACAGCAAACATTTCAGTTGTTGAAAATGCTTGGACACTCTGCCTGGGGTAGTGATCCTCACACACTGTTACTGTTTTATCGAACATTTATTCGGACCAAGATAGATTATGGTAGTGTCTTTATGACTTCACTATGTGATACTACCCTCACGATCTTACAGCGTTTACAAAATCCCTGTCTATGTTTATGTCTAGGGACACTGCGGTCCAATCCCATTGTGGCACTTCATGTTGAGGCGAATATACCACCATATGGCCTACATAGGAGGATATTGGCTAACAAATTCTGGACCAAAGCAAATTATTATCATGAATCTCCTCTCCGTACTATTATAAATTATATTGGTATTGATGTTCTTTGTTGTTTTTTGAAGTATCGCCCGATTTTCCCTTGTGTGAAGTGCATTACCGCCTATATGATGGACTTACCTTTGTTTTTTTATACATGTAAGGTGGACAGCATATTTACAAAACGCAAATGCTGCATGAGTGGTGGAGAAGTTCATGCACTATACCAGCAGTGTCTGAGCCAATATCCCAACTTTCTCCACATCTATACTGATGGATCGAAATCCCTACTTGCAGTTGGTTGTGCCTACTATATTCCTGCATACAGATCGTCTGGTCTATTTAAGTTATCGTCTTCCGATTCTATATTTTATGTTGAAGCATATGCTATCTTATAAGCTCTGGAGTATTGCCGGACTATATCAGCCCAAAATCTCTGCATATTTACATATTCTAACAGTGTTGTCACTGCTCTTGCCTCTCTCCACTGTCATTGTCAACCAAATGATATTGTCTTACAGATTAAGCATCTCATCTATACTATTGAGATCACGGGTGCTAGGGTTGTGATTGTTTGGCTTCCGAGTCATGTGGGTATACCCGCCAGCGACATGGCCGGAAACCTGGCAAAACTGGCTTCTGACACAGAGACGTCGATTTCTGCTCCAGCTCTGGATATGTTCACTACAATTGCCAAACGTCACTTTCGCGGTATTTGGGAAACCCAATGGCAAGAATGTGAGGTTGCGCCGTCCTACAAGAATATCCAACCGCACTTACAAACACAAACATGGTTTAGTGGCAAAGTGAGGAAAAAACTTTATTTCACTACGATTATCCGACTGAGGCTAAATCATGGAAATTATAATGTACATCTTCACAAGTTAAATCTGGCCGAATCACCTAATTGTCATTGCGGCGATAGTGCACAGACTATTAGTCACATTCTATTTCATTGTCGCCAAATACAAGCTCGTGATTTTTTTTTTTTTTTTTTTTCCCCGTGTAATGTGTTGTTGTTGTGAGCCCTGGAGTGTTCGTGTGGGAAAAGCCCCTCCGACCGGGAGGTACATATGGGCTTGAATGAGAATGAGGGGGCGAAAAGTGTAAGGGCGGGGCTGCTGGGGAGGAAAAATCTTACCAAGTTATTGGGTAGCGTGCTTACCTTGGAGACTGGGCACGCATGAGGGGGAGATTATTTCTTTTTGAATTCGGGGCGAAAAAAGTATGTCAGTTAATTGGGGGAGAAAAGGTGATGGGACGTCAAGTGGGGCGAAGAAAGTGACGGGGGTGATGGGGGCAGCGCTAAGTCAGCCTTGGCCTTGGCCTTCGTCAGGTGTCCGGCGGTGGTCCATGGTCCTCGGCGTCCTCTTCGTCCTCGGCGGCGAGGTGCAAGTGCTGCGTTGAAAGGAGAGGGCGGCGAGGATACGGGGTAGGCGGTAGCGGGTTGGAGAGTTGACGGATGAGGGGGTTGGTGAGGTGGAGGGCGCAGGAACGCCGGAAGCGGTCGGTGTTGGTGGCGAGGATGGAGTGGAAGTGCGGGACGCGGGCGGTGGCGAGGACCTGGTCGCGGGTGATGGGGAGGGGGAGGCGGTGGATGAGGCGAAGGGATCGGAAGAAGATGTGGGTGGGCGGGCGGAGCGCATGGGTTGTGACGTGGGACCAGGCTGGGGAGGCGTAGGTGAGGATGGGGATGATGAGTTATATGACTGTTTGTATCACTGTGGGATCTCTCCGCCATTTGACAGAGAGAGTGTTTTATACCCTTATCAGATTAAAGTATATGAGACACTATTTGCGTTTTTAGTGCGGAACAAATTTCGTCTATGAATACTCAAAGAACTAAATTCTCATCAACTGAAGCTACTGTTTGCACAAAAAAAGGAATCCATTTTATTGATCTGTCTGTAGCGATACTATGCTGAAGCTGTATTTGAAGCATTATAAAATTTCGAAATATTTGGACTCTTTGTTACGATGTCTCTCACGTCAGTGTAGTTCCAGTCTCTGTGGAGGAAGGTTGTACGTCTCGCTCCGGCACTGCGACATGTCTGTGAAGTGGGTAAAATGGCGTACCTAACTTCTATGTCTCACAAGATGAAATTAAGTCTCATAATGTTGTAGCTGTCAGTGTTGTTCCGGTTTTCGTAACTGACGGATGCATGTGACCTACTTCGGCAAGAAACACGTTCGTTTACGTCAAATTATCGGTTGGGTACTTTTCCTCTCTTTCTAATACGGGTAGAAAACAGATTTCGCTATGGCTGTACGGGGAACTGAGGCCAGAAAAGACAACTGAACGGAACTTTATTATTTACAAAATGTGAAAGCAAGCGGTGTGGCGTAACAAATGTGTTTATATGCATTTACTTACGTAGATTTATCATGTATTTTTAACTTGTATTCGTCCAATAAACTGTATTTTTTTCGTACACATTCTCTGTAAATATATACGGTAAAAAACGAGACGTTTTGAAGAAACGGAAGTTTTGTCAGCGGGCCTAATGAAAAAATCTGTTGTTGAAAGTTTCGATAGTTAAAAAACGTATAATCAGATTTCTCTAAATTTTTTTCTGTTCGTACAAGGCAATTTGCTAGTTGTGTATAAATTGTTTACATTATTCATATTCTTTTCATGAAACAGTATTCCCTTGCCAGTGCATTGGGACCATTTGTTGTTCCAGGTGACAGGCAGAATACCAAATCTTAAGTAAAATCTGAACTTGTTTTTAATGTTGTCTGTTGATAAACCGCTGTCTGTATTAAAACTATATATTTCTCTGGGAGTTAGGAATTTTTGCACGGAAATAATTGATAAAAAACATCTTGTCAATAGGAATAACATTGCCAATTTCAGGTTTTATGAATAAAGTGACATATCAAATTATGTATGTCTTTATAAAGAGCACATTAAAAATTGGAGCAATTCTCATGCTGAAACCTGCATTTTTGTAACAAGAAAATAACACTTTTTTTTTTTGACAAAAATAACACTTTTTTTTCTCGAGAAAATTACACATTTTTGAACAAAATATCACCTACTTTTTCAGGTCTCTACCTATACTTAATAGGCCAAGTGGCATAACACTAAACACAGCAGTATTGCTATATGCCATGCTCATACGGCCTGTTATAACATATGCTGCACCCACATGGGCCCATGCAGCTAAAACACACATCAAGAGACTGCAGATTGTGCAAAATAAATGCCTGCGAATTGCGGCAGATGCACCTAGATACTACCCCGTTACAGATGTGCATAAAGAACTCAAAATCGAAAAACTAGACGAGCACTTCGTCAAAATGCGGGAAAATTTTTACAATGATTGTGCCACACGTCAACCCGAAAATATCTAGTGTCTGCGAATATGACCCCAACGAGACTCAAAAATAATATAAACGGCCTAAAAGCATTTTAGCTCACAGGCCACCTTATAACACCAAAACTAGAAATGCAGGCCTCAGCCATGCACCCGATTAACTAATTAATCCTGGAAACCAGTAATACTGCAGTACACTTAACTACAAAATACCCTCTTTGAGAAAATAATTACCACAAATTAGCAAAGCACTATACAATCACAGAACAAGGCGAAGCAGGCTCTGTTCAGCCTCTGGCCACGGAGATGGTCCTGTGATTCACATTGCATCCACACTGCACCACACACACATGAACTACGAAGCTTCTCTCATTCAACAGCTGTCTGTATGTATGGC
Organism: Dryococelus australis; assembly: GCA_029891345.1. NCBI lineage: Eukaryota > Metazoa > Arthropoda > Insecta > Phasmatodea > Phasmatidae > Dryococelus > Dryococelus australis. Next base: position 3,957,782 of record CM057000.1, read on the forward strand.
CCGTCGCCACTGCCGATTCCAAGGCAGTCACTCACAGCAATACAGCAGCATAGAGGCTGTGGAAGTAAACTCCAGAGATTGGCTAGCAGCGAGATGGCTTGTGGCGTAGGATGCTCTCTGTAGCGGCTGGTGAAGGCGGTGGAGTGGCACCCCTACACTAACACTCACTCACACCTCCATTGACACACACTAACACACCTCTACACGCAGCTGCTCGCGAGGTCACAGACAAGGTGATAGAAACATTACCCCTAGTTTTAAGTCTCTTGTAATTGTCTGTAACACGCTAACACTCTTTCCTGTGTTACGGAGTGATGGCTGTCATGTCAGGTGGGTGGGTCAGTTCTATCCTCCACCACCAGGATCGCCTAGCACGACCCTGGTTATCAACCTAGCTACGACCTTGTAATTGCCTGTAACACGCTAACACTCTTTCCTGTGTTACAGAGTGATGGCTGGCATGTCAGGTGGGTGGGTCAGTTCTATCCTCCACCACCAGGATCGCCTAGCACGACCCTGGTTATCAACCAAGCTACGACCTTGTAATTGCCTGTAACACGCTAACACTCTTTCCTGTGTTACAGAGTGATGGCTGGCATGTCAGGTGGGTGGGTCAGTTCTATCCTCCACCACCAGGATCGCCTAGCACGACCCTGGTTATCAACCTAGCTACGACCTTGTAATTGCCTGTAACACGCTAACACTCTTTCCTGTGTTACAGAGTGATGGCTGGCATGTCAGGTGGGTGGGTCAGTTCTATCCTCCACCACCAGGATCGCCTAGCACGACCCTGGTTATCAACCTAGCTACGACCTTGTAATTGCCTGTAACACGCTAACACTCTTTCCTGTGTTACGGAGTGATGGCTGGCATGTCAGGTGGGTGGGTCAGTTCTATCCTCCACCACCAGGATCGCCTAGCACGACCCTGGTTATCAACCTAGCTACGACCTTGTAATTGCCTGTAACACGCTAACACTCTTTCCTGTGTTACGGAGTGATGGCTGGCATGTCAGGTGGGTGGGTCAGTTCTATCCTCCACCACCAGGATCGCCTAGCACGACCCTGGTTATCAACCTAGCTACGACCTTGTAATTGCCTGTAACACGCTAACACTCTTTCCTGTGTTACGGAGTGATGGCTGGCATGTCAGGTGGGTGGGTCAGTTCTATCCTCCACCACCAGGATCGCCTAGCACGACCCTGGTTATCAACCTAGCTACGACCTTGTAATTGCCTGTAACACGCTAACACTCTTTCCTGTGTTACGGAGTGATGGCTGGCATGTCAGGTGGGTGGGTCAGTTCTTCCTCCACCACCAGGATCGCCTAGCACGACCCTGGTTATCAACCTAGCTACGACCTTGTAATTGCCTGTAACACGCTAACACTCTTTCCTGTGTTACGGAGTGATGGCTGGCATGTCAGGTGGGTGGGTCAGTTCTATCCTCCACCACCAGGATCGCCTAGCACGACCCTGGTTATCAACCTAGCTACGACCTTGTAATTGCCTGTAACACGCTAACACTCTTTCCTGTGTTACGGAGTGAGGCTGGCATGTCAGGTGGGTGGGTCAGTTCTTCCTCCACCACCAGGATCGCCTAGCACGACCCTGGTTATCAACCTAGCTACGACCTTGTAATTGCCTGTAACACGCTAACACTCTTTCCTGTGTTACGGAGTGATGGCTGGCATGTCAGGTGGGTGGGTCAGTTCTATCCTCCACCACCAGGATCGCCTAGCACGACCCTGGTTATCAACCTAGCTACGACCTTGTAATTGCCTGTAACACGCTAACACTCTTTCCTGTGTTACAGAGTGATGGCTGGCATGTCAGGTGGGTGGGTCAGTTCTATCCTCCACCACCAGGATCGCCTAGCACGACCCTGGTTATCAACCTAGCTACGACCTTGTAATTGCCTGTAACACGCTAACACTCTTTCCTGTGTTACAGGAGTGATGGCTGGCATGTCAGGTGGGTGGGTCAGTTCTATCCTCCACCACCAGGATCGCCTAGCACGACCCTGGTTATCAACCTAGCTACGACCTTGTAATTGCCTGTAACACGCTAACACTCTTTCCTGTGTTACGGAGTGATGGCTGGCATGTCAGGTGGGTGGGTCAGTTCTATCCTCCACCACCAGGATCGCCTAGCACGACCCTGGTTATCAACCTAGCTACGACCTTGTAATTGCCTGTAACACGCTAACACTCTTTCCTGTGTTACGGAGTGATGGCTGGCATGTCAGGTGGGTGGGTCAGTTCTATCCTCCACCACCAGGATCGCCTAGCACGACCCTGGTTATCAACCTAGCTACGACCTTGTAATTGCCTGTAACACGCTAACACTCTTTCCTGTGTTACGGAGTGATGGCTGGCATGTCAGGTGGGTGGGTCAGTTCTATCCTCCACCACCAGGATCGCCTAGCACGACCCTGGTTATCAACCTAGCTACGACCTTGTAATTGCCTGTAACACGCTAACACTCTTTCCTGTGTTACGGAGTGATGGCTGGCATGTCAGGTGGGTGGGTCAGTTCTATCCTCCACCACCAGGATCGCCTAGCACGACCCTGGTTATCAACCTAGCTACGACCTTGTAATTGCCTGTAACACGCTAACACTCTTTCCTGTGTTACGGAGTGATGGCTGGCATGTCAGGTGGGTGGGTCAGTTCTACCTCCACCACCAGGATCGCCTAGCACGACCCTGGTTATCAACCTAGCTACGACCTTGTAATTGCCTGTAACACGCTAACACTCTTTCCTGTGTTACGGAGTGATGGCTGGCATGTCAGGCATGTCAGGTGGGTGGGTCAGTTCTATCCTCCACCACCAGGATCGCCTAGCACGACCTGGTTATCAACCTAGCTACGACCTTGTAATTGCCTGTAACACGCTAACACTCTTTCCTGTGTTACGGAGTGATGGCTGGCATGTCAGGTGGGTGGGTCAGTTCTGATCCTCCACCACCAGGATCGCCTAGCACGACCCTGGTTATCAACCTAGCTACGACCTTGTAATTGCCTGTAACACGCTAACACTCTTTCCTGTGTTACGGAGTGATGGCTGGCATGTCAGGTGGGTGGGTCAGTTCTAGTCCTCCACCACCAGGATCGCCTAGCACGACCCTGGTTATCAACCTAGCTACGACCTTGTAATTGCCTGTAACACGCTAACACTCTTTCCTGTGTTACGGAGTGATGGCTGGCATGTCAGGTGGGTGGGTCAGTTCTATCCTCCACCACCAGGATCGCCTAGCACGACCCTGGTTATCAACCTAGCTACGACCTTGTAATTGCCTGTAACACGCTAACACTCTTTCCTGTGTTACGGAGTGATGGCTGGCATGTCAGGTGGGGTGGGTCAGTTCTAGTCCTCCACCACCAGGATCGCCTAGCACGACCCTGGTTATCAACCTAGCTACGACCTTGTAATTGCCTGTAACACGCTAACACTCTTTCCTGTGTTACGGAGTGATGGCTGGCATGTCAGGTGGGTGGGTCAGTTCTATCCTCCACCACCAGGATCGCCTAGCACGACCCTGGTTATCAACCTAGCTACGACCTTGTAATTGCCTGTAACACGCTAACACTCTTTCCTGTGTTACGGAGTGATGGCTGGCATGTCAGGTGGGTGGGTCAGTTCTATCCTCCACCACCAGGATCGCCTAGCACGACCCTGGTTATCAACCTAGCTATCGACCTTGTAATTGCCTGTAACACGCTAACACTCTTTCCTGTGTTACGAGAGTGATGGCTGGCATGTCAGGTGGGTGGGTCAGTTCTATCCTCCACCACCAGGATCGCCTAGACACGACCCTGGTTATCAACCTAGCTACGACCTTGTAATTGCCTGTAACACGCTAACACTCTTTCCTGTGTTACGGAGTGATGGCTGGCATGTCAGGTGGGTGGGTCAGTTCATTCCTCCACCACCAGGATCGCCTAGCACGACCCTGGTTATCAACCTAGCTACGACCTTGTAATTGCCTGTAACACGCTAACACTCTTTCCTGTGTTACGGAGTGATGGCTGGCATGTCAGGTGGGTGGGTCAGTTTCTATCCTCCACCACCAGGATCGCCTAGCACGACCCTGGTTATCAACCTAGCTACGACCTTGTAATTGCCTGTAACACGCTAACACTCTTTCCTGTGTTACAGGAGTGATGGTGGCATGTCAGGTGGGTGGGTCAGTATCTTCCTCCACACCAGGATCGCCTAGCACGACCCTGGTTATCAACTAGCTACGACCTTGTAATTGCCTGTAACACGCTAACACTCTTCCTGTGTTACCCCCCCCCCCCCCCCCCCCCCCCCCCCCCCCCCCCCCCCCCCCCCCCCCCCCCCCCCCCCCCCCCCCCCCCCCCCCCCCCCCCCCCCCCCCCCCCCCCCCCCCCCCCCCAAAAAAAAAAAAAAAAAAAAAAAAAAAAAAAAAAAAAAAAAAAAAAAAAAAAAAAAAAAAAAAAAAAAAAAAAAAGGTGGGTGGGTCTTCTATCCTCCACCACCAGGATCGCCTAGCACGACCCTGGTTATCAACCTAGCTACGACCTTGTAATTGCCTGTAACACGCTAACACTCTTTCCTGTGTTACGGAGTGATGGCTGGCATGTCAGGTGGGTGGGTCAGTTCTATCCTCCACCACCAGGATCGCCTAGCACGACCCTGGTTATCAACCTAGCTACGACCTTGTAATTGCCTGTAACACGCTAACACTCTTTCCTGTGTTACGGAGTGATGGCTGGCATGTCAGGTGGGTGGGTCAGTTCTGTCCTCCACCACCAGGATCGCCTAGCACGACCCTGGTTATCAACTTAGCTACGACCTTGTAATTGCCTGTAACACGCTAACACTCTTTCCTGTGTTACGGAGTGATGGCTGGCATGTCAGGTGGGTGGGTCAGTTCTATCCTCCACCACCAGGATCGCCTAGCACGACCCTGGTTATCAACCTAGCTATGACCTTGTAATTGCCTGTAACACGCTAACACTCTTTCCTGTGTTACGGAGTGATGGCTGGCATGTCAGGTGGGTGGGTCAGTTCTATCCTCCACCACCAGGATCGCCTAGCACGACCCTGGTTATCAACCTAGCTACGACCTTGTAATTGCCTGTAACACGCTAACACTCTTTCCTGTGTTACGGAGTGATGGCTGGCATGTCAGGTGGGTGGGTCAGTTCTGTCCTCCACCACCAGGAACGCCTAGCACGACCCTGGTTATCAACTTAGCTACGACCTTGTAATTGCCTGTAACACGCTAACACTCTTTCCTGTGTTACGGAGTGATGGCTGGCATGTCAGGTGGGTGGGTCAGTTCTATCCTCCACCACCAGGATCGCCTAGCACGACCCTGGTTATCAACCTAGCTACGACCATGTATCATTCACCCTGCATCACATTCACAAAAATCTATCTTCGTAAACTAACACCACACTACTTTCTCCAACCCTAATCCAATAAAGGAATTACATTTATCCTCTGTGACTGTCGCATAGTTTTCTCCAGGCCCTCTCTGCTTTGCCTGGCTTTCTTTGCCCCTTACTAGATAGATCCTTGTTCTTTCGAGGTGTCCCCATGGCTACAATTGCGGCCATGGCACTATAACCTTGCTTAGCCGCGATGCATGTGCCCATTATAATAGTTAAACCTGACATAAGGCATAAAGGGCTCGCCCTGAGACCCATCCCATTCTCCAACCGACTTAACCACTAACATGCATGCCAAAGGGCACACACAATTGTGAAGGTGCTCACGTTGGCGTAGCGGGATTTGGGGGTTCACCAGAAAAAAAATTGGGATCCAGTAGATATTCTTCCCAAGTCATTCTTGTTTCTTCTCTTGCGACATCCCGAACACTACCTAGTTCTGGGACCTCCAAAGATCTACGAAGTCTTACGTACACCTCCTTAGGCAACTTCCATCAACGACGACCAGTCATCCAGTGAACACGCTTATACTCATTTAATTCACTTTGTCTGTTCTAGACAACTGTTCACTCAGTACAGTTTAACAGTAATATACTTTGTATTCGTTTAGAACTATTTCCTTTCCCTTGTAACATAAAACCAGGTCGCCTACACCTGAATAACGCAGTTACCTTCAGCACACTACTGTTCGGTACGAGGTAGCACGGGTCGCATGTTTATTGTGGTCTCAATAAATATCTGTTGTTCTCTATCCTTAAGCTTTTCTTCTTTAGAGCACTTTTCTGTTTCACCAGGTAGAAACAAGATAAGACCTTGCACTGCCGACAGGAAGTGGGAGATTGTTAGTTAACCTAATTAGTCTGAGTACGGACCCCCTTCAGGAGTCCGTGAGTCTAAAAACACATACATTACACAGACACCTGTTTCTTTTCACCAACCCGAACATTATTTCATAGCTGGAGGGCAGAGACAGCGGAGCTCCAACCACTAGTAACACCATCCAAGGAGGGGGCTACAAACTTGGGTTATTTCCTCACTTTGAGCTGAAGTGACCATAGCCTGAGACTTGCCCCTCAACCTTACCTTAACGCACAACGAAGTAGTCTTGGCGGCCCACACGGCTCCCCGTCTCTGATAACCCGCCAAGCGGGGGGGATCAGTGGAGACTTTTACCAAGCTTGTGCCAGCAAGCAACTATTGGGCAAACACTGTAGATACTGTTTTTGCCCAGGTGCACTACGTAAATTGTTAAGTCACATTACTTTATACCTTACAAGGTGAGGCATGGCCTCAAGTGTAGGGAACAATACCAGGCTTTCCTTGCTGCCAGACAGCGGCCTCCACTACCACCTCCTATGAAGGAAAGGCAGGCACAATGGGACAGTGTCGCCACACTCAGACGCCAAGCATTCGCGGCTGCTCCGGTCATAATTGTATACTTTTCACCGTCCTTCCATACCACCCGGTACTGAGAGGGTTAGTCTATCAGACCGAGGCTATGCACGGCTGGTGCAATCCACACTTCTGGAGCAGAGAGTCGTCCGCCTGGAATGGCCACTGAGTAAGAACCCAGGACAACAGTGTAAGTCAGTAACCGACATAGCTCGCCAAACACCGCTAAGCCTTATTAAAAACCACGCTATTGGTCTAGCATTAAAATCCTAGATGAACGTGCCATTCAGACTTAACCGGGCACGCGTCAGTGCACATCTAAAAAAAGTAATCAACGGACTATATAGGCCTATTTTAACAATTTCTAAAACTTTTTTTAAATTTTGATAACATATAATGTTAGACAAAAGTTGTGGAAATGTAGCCAGTGCTGGAGCGCGAGAGCATGACCTCACAGTAACACATACTCCTACTCCAGCTAGAGACAAGCTCAGCCAGCTCACTCCACGATAACGAGCCAGCACGCATGACCACCAACCACTGTCTCAACAAATTGCTACCCCGGGTATTGTGTACATAATACATAGCACTGCGAGGCTACACTGTGTGCAGCTGATTAACAAACCGTGTTACTACTCTACATATGACATGCCAGCTGATCACAAAACCTACACATCACTGGTTCTGACAATGAAACAAGTGTTGTGTCAACTAAGTACTATGTCTGAAGGTGATAACGTCCAAGTCTTGATCTCTCGTAAACATAAAACTCTCTGTAACCACTAAAGAAATGGGGAAAAAAGACACAAGCTTCATTAAGTACTAAAAATAGTTTATTTTTGTACACTTAAACACTCCAAAATTTTCACACATACATGTGCATATAAAATACAGAACTTTACATTTTCTTACATACAATGTCTGAATTTCACGTACATTAGGGATGTAGCGTTTTCAAACTGCTCTTCAAAAAACTACATTAACAACTAGTCTTCAACTACAGTGAAACCTCTCTTAATATTAACCTCAAGGGACCTAAATTTTTCCAGTTTGTAATAATGATGTTTGTTTAAATGAGTTGTGATAATTATGATAAATATAAAAAATTAAAATGTTAACTTTGTGATTTAGCGTATTGGAAAATAAGACTATTTTATCACGAACATTTCTTTTTGCCTGTGTACTTGACGTTACATTACTCTACATGTAACACAAATTAACAATTACGTAAACAGTACATATTTGTTATTATTAGGGAGACCCAATTTTTGCAAAAAACATTTCTTAGACTGGTTAAATTTCGAAACTCTTTTGCTCGGATCCAACTTTGATATTGGATGATTTATTTGTTATGTTTGTTAGGTGAATGCCCTGGAATAACCTTATTCTGGTTGGCCAGTCAAACAAGAAAATATTGTTCAAGTCTGCGGCCAGTAAGCAAAGAAATACTGTTGCAATGCCAGTTGAATTCCAACATGCATGGAATTCCTTTCACAAAAATCTTGTGTCCCTAGTTACTACGCAAACACAAATTCCATCTCACTGCAAGGATTTGTATAAAAGAAGTTTTTAACGAGGTTTCGTTGTACATTCCATAACCACTGAACAACTGGCACAAAACCTTACAACTTACCAGACTGTATCAAAAATATTAAGGTGCACAAATCAATTTCTTTAAATATAAGACTTATTGAGTCAAAATAATGAGCACACTATGCAAAGCGACAAGCTACACACACAATAAAATTTCAAATAATAATCAGTAACATTCAATAATATTTACACAGAGTCATTGAGGTATTGGAACACATGAGACGTCAGCATTATCAAACCAAGCTTATAAAGTAATACTCCTGATTGTTACATTAGCTGCCGTACGAGAATGTACAATAGTACTGGTTCCCAACTGTTTTGCTTAATTCCGGCACACACGTTCAAAATAACTGCAATACATATCTTGCAAAAGTAAACAACATATCACTATTCCAATGAGCAAATTACAATAATTACAAATCTTTAACGTATTTCCTCCCTTCTCTAATTTCACAGCCTGACAGCTCCATGAATATACGTAAACAGAAAAATTGTCATAATCCTGAAAAATAACATTTGTATATATTTTGTAAATTAATTTTCAACTTTAATGCACAATTAATACACACTCACAGTACACTTCCTTTGTACTATCACATATGTATGTCGAACAGTGATTGTTAATTATCACTGTAGTCAGTAGTGACGGAAAAGTTTAGCTGCAAACTATTGAATAGCTTTAAAAGTACGTATCCCCTTTGACACTTAAAACTTATCATCTATTTCTGCTGTCTACTCTCATATTTTTACCATTTATACAAAAAAACCTTGGCCATGGTAAATAAGGAAAATGTTTCCACGGTGATGAAGTCATTGAAAGTAGGTGACCCCCGTTTGTAACACCATCACGAGCCACGTACATCACTAACAGCTTCATTGTGTCTATTACAAGCAGCTTAACAAACAAACAACATGTGGGTAGTTGCCATACGTGTATACATTTTTCTGCCCTGGAGCTGAGTTTCACAACTTAGTTTCCATAGCAGGTGAAGAACTTAACAAATGAGGTCACTGTAAACAATATTTCTAAATCTCAGTGGATATGCGACAACTAATCATTGTGAGGAACAAACATGTGTTTACAAATAAACCTGCCATCAGAACATCACTCAAAATGAAAATACTGCATGTAAAGAATTTTCCTTCATTTTCTTCTACTTTAACATACTATGTACGTTGGGGATACATATTTACATATGATATGTGGGTTTATAACAAACATGGGGAAAATCCCCTAACAAAATATTAGCCAGACACATTCTTACTGAATTATCTGGAAACAATTATACTACACTACATCTAGTTTGTACAAAATTGCAGTAGGAAATAAACTGTAGAACAACTATTCACCGGTTTTCAAGGTTGTATACAATACACTTACACAACTACTATAACACAACCATATTTTTAATTAAATTTGTATTTATATTTATATTGTATTTATATTGTATTTATATATAATTTACTTATTTAACAAAAGTTTTTATACGACACGACAACAGCAACAGCAGTTTATTTACACATTGTCTTTTGAAACTCCATGTCCTGATGTTTGTAAATATGAAATGAAACTACACAAGTTACAACAGCCAGAAGACATAAATGTTAGTTTATTCTATGTATAATGGTATCTGTGTACCAACATATAAAAAATGCTCGGGTCAGTCTATGAACAGTTCCAGTACTGCATTTGAATGTGTAGCAAGCATATAGGTTCCACCCATCTTTGTGTCGTGGAATCTGCACTAATACCTGTGAGATTGAATGACTGTGATAATTACACGTGCAAGCATTGTTTAGCAACAGAAAGATTACAAATATGATAGGAAATAGAAAAAAAAGCCTGGCGAAAAAAGAGTGAACGTATAATGTAAAATATTTTTGGCTGGCAAATTACATTTGATCAGATATACAAGAAATACACGTGCTGACCAGTAAATGCAACTTGCGAGAAACAAGAAAGTGTTGTTGGGAATAGAGCTGCTTTGATTAGTGGAGGTTCTCTTTAGCAGGCAAGAGCATCTGATATTCCTGCTGATCAACAGTTTGGTTGGAGGAAATAGAGCAAGCTGCAACTACACACAAAAACGTGAAGAAAAACTGTGCATCAAATGGAGGGACTGCAAGGTTGAAGGAACACATTGCTTTAGTAAACGTTCACGAACAATGTAAAAGGAAATTATAAAATAGCTATAAACACAAATGTTTGCATTGAGAGCGAAGAACTGTCATTGGTGCAATGCGAGCACATGTGTAACCAATATTAGGAAAAATTATTTCTTTATTTTTGAGGTACTGTTTTGATTAAACTGGCACGATGCTGTGTTTCTATTTTATTGTATTTAAATGTATTTTGTGTCTTCAAAAAACTACATTGTTTTCGTCTGTATATCCAGCTGTTCTGTTTGTCAACAGCTGATGTTAGGTATTGATTATATCAAGTCTACAAACTTAAGTCTGTTCCTGATAAAAACTGAGAGAGATTTTAAGGTAAAGTTTTAACTTTTATACATATCAAAATTTTCTTTTTATCTATTAATGCTATTTATTTCCCCAACTTACTGTGGTCTTGTTATAACAATTTCAACAAGACCCAAAACTCCATACTCTATTTGTCCTATAACATTCCTATTTTTACTTGGAAAAAGTTATGAGTGACCTTATTTTCACAAACTAAAATTTCTGAGGTCTATATTTTTGACGGAGTAGTAACATGTAATGGACAAGAGTTTTTGACCAGAGGAATACAATATGTTTCGTTACAGTATAAGCCACTTAACAAAATCTTTTAACAAATAATAAACTATTTTATTATTGTAAAAAAATAATAAAATACAGGGCTGGTTCCAGAAAGTCTCACTTCTTTTGGTTTAATATATTTGAGATGTAGAAAAAACTGATTAATTACAGTATTAACTCTATAGTAGTATTTGAACACATTTGTGTTTCAATATCACTGTCAAGCTTTGATGTATGTGTGTGTGTATGTGTGTATGTATGTAATGTGTGTAGTTACTTTGAGATTTGTTTGTAAAAGCAGAGGTTACATATGTGCAGTGAGCCATTAATGATCATTAGTCAACTTTCTGTGCATCTTACTCTACTGAGCAAATGTGGCTTTTACCTCACAAAATGAAAGAACTATGTTACACACTTTTTACAAAATATTTATATTTTTATAAGTTTACTTAATAATGTGCCACTGTAAAAGACACAGTGGCACATTATTAACTAAAATCTGCTGAAGAAACAAAAACAAACTTCACAACAATATTTCAATGCATACTGAAGAAATGAAGTGGTCCGCCTAACGTGGACACACCGAAAATTTCCAGAACTGTTGCAAATCACAAATTGTGGTTTTCGGTAAATGAAATTACGTACGGGGGCAAGTAATTTTCCGCAAAGTGGCTATTCATAACACGTGTATGAACAGAAATAATTAAACCACGTATGATTTTTCCCCTGGAAACATACATTTATTTCAATGGCATCTGAAAGTACGCACAAAGAGGAATTCAGTGATATAGCATATCCAATGGAAAGTAACACAGAAACGCCAAGAAATAAAGTGCAAGGTGGGCCAGTAGCATGGGGCAAGGGACCTGTACTCACAGCTGTAAGCAAGCATCATGCGCCGTGACTCATCCTGGCGGGACCGCTTCCTTATAGCAGTGCAGTAACAGTCCCCGTCATCTGTTATGGTAAGTGGTATTGCAGTGTGTGGCTGTACGCACGCAATGAAGTTCAATGACGAAAAACTGGACGCTCTACTTATTTACAATGAGTGTAGCAGAAATACCAAACAAGCCGCCCAAATGTGTGGTGAAAGGTATCCTGATCGGACGCCCATCTCATGGCAAACGATACAAAGAATTTGCACATGTCTCTTGTCACGAGGTGATTGGAATTTCACAACATGAGTGCGACGAAAGACTTGTATGGACGAGATGCATCAATACGATGTGTTGATGCAACACCCAACATGGGTACACAAGAACTTCCCAGGTTTGTAGGAATAAACAAGTGTGTTACGGATACCGCACCAACGGAAATTCCATCAATATCACGTGGTTTTTTTATCAGGCATTACATGAAGATTTCCAACAGTGTGTTTGTTCTGATGTCTGTATGAGATGACAGCAATTTTCTGAAGAACATACTATTTACTGATGAAGTGACCTTCACAAACCATGGGCGCGTAAATTTACAAAATATGCACTACTGGGTGATGGAGAATCTATGTTGGCTCCAGCACATGGCGCACCAGCAACAGTGGAAAGTGAACGTGTGGTGACTACGTCATAGAGCCATATTACATTCAAGGGACAATGGTCGGCTTTACATACCCCCATTTCCTCAGAGAGGCCTTACCGGCACTTCTGGAAGACATACCACTCGACATACGTCCTGATATGTGGTTTCAGTATGATAGTTGTCCTACGCATTTTGCTTTGGTGGCGAGGCAAGTGTTAAACAAAACATGTCCAAACCAGTAGTTAGGGCGTGGTGGTGTAATATGGCCAGCTTGCTCATCCAACCTCACACCTCTCGATTTTTTCCTGTGGGGAACACTCAAAGATAGGGTATACAACATGGTTCATACGATGCCAGAAGACATGTAGGAACACATTATGGCAGCTTGCAACCATAACTATGCTCTTTTGTACTGTGCATGCGGATACAATTGCATTTATTCTTAAGTTGGTTTGTTCTATTTTCGTTGTGCATCTGTACGCACTAGTTAATTAGGACAGTTGATGCATGATGCCTTTTCAACAATGATTAAATGACTTCTACTCATTAGTGTGCATGCCTTTGCCACTCAATTTCTACGGAGTTTAATTGTTGTTACACTTCACGAGACGTCAGGAATTGTACTGTCTACCCAAGGCAAAGGATGGATGTTCCACACCAGATAGTACTGTTTACCGGCCAAGCCACCGCATCGATATCAACCAAGTACTGAAGCGCATCGCCGGATGGCACCACTAGTACGATCGCAGACATGAATGGATCCAGCACCAGCCGGTGATGTCACACACCCAGAGGCTCTATGCCATGTCTACCCCCTCTCCAACTCCAGCCAGTCAAGGTATAAATAGTGGACCTCGGCCCCTGGAGTCAGTCAGTTTGTCTTGTTCCTTCACCGCACTGCGTGGTGCCGAAGTAACCATCGCCTATCTCCTAGTCTTCACCGCGCCTCTGGTGCCAAAGACTACTCCTCTACCTTCGTCTTCACCACACTCCTGATGCTGAAGACTCCATTGTTCTACCAGTCCTTACCGGTCGTCTTCTACATCGTTAAACACTAGACACTGCCAGCCCCTTCAAAGTAGTCCAGTCCAAATTATTCTCATAACACTTGTCTACATACCCTTGTTAGCCTAGGAACAGGTTACCTTCACCTGTGTAATGTAGGTCAGCTGCCGCAAGCTCTAGCTGGTAGGAGGTAGTACACCACCACTGTTTATTTCCGTCACTGGAATACATACGTTTTATCCACTTAAAGGTGTGTATCCAGTAGCAATAGCACCTTCCTTGTAAACATCAGCCCAGTCAGAGGGACAGCAGGTGACGGGGAGAATTTTCTACAACAAGCATCATGGACGGCCACCCTTTCTGTGCACCATGTGTACAGAACAGTAGATCCCAGACACCAGGTACACGCTCTCTTAAGGTCAGCTTGCCGGCTTGGTACTTATGTGGTTCTTGTATCGAGACTGTCAGTCAGTGTGACCTGACTCTATGTATCCACCATGCTTCTGGTACCGGATACAGACTAGGGATCCTGCACTAGGTGGTACATGGTTTGACATCTGAGAAGGACCACAGCCCCTGCTTCACTTCCGCGAGGTTCGATCATAGTGTTCTCTATCTCAGGCCTCATGCTATATTCCTACTGCAGTGGTATCCATAAGAGGGTAAAACGGGCAGAGACTTTCTCTAAATACCAGCTGGAGCCTAGCCCATTCCCCACCGGACTCAAGCACCTGAGTCCCTGAGATCAAACTGCAGCCCTCCACAGGAGACTGATTATGCCCGACTACAAGTTACGCCTCTTTGAACCGCCCACTCAGAATCCCGGAGATAACACCCAGTACTTGCCGCCTACTTAAACAGACGGGACAGGTCCTTCAGCTGGGACAATTTGTGGTTTTGGGGAACCCCGTACACTCAGAAAGCACCTGCGATGAACAGCACCTCCGAGCTCTTGCACAATTGCACACCGGCCGCCGAAGCTCAGCCCAAAACCCCACAAGATCAAACGGTCAAGCGTCGCCCAAGTATACAAGACAAGTCAAGGGAATATCGCCACAGGACTAGAGTGGCAGTCTCCCTCGGGCACGTGTGATCTAGCGCCCCACCAAAACGCTTGGCGTAGTAACATGCCTCCAGCTACCACAGGCCGTTGCGCGTCACAGTTGGTGACTAGGAAAGCAAATCACCTGAATTACATTGGTATCTGAATAAAATGTAACGTATTGATATTGAACTTGCATTCACATTGCTCATCTTCTCTCTGCTGTGGTGATCACATTTGTCCAATATCACATTCCCTGCCTCTTGCCCCAATAAGATAAGAGCTACACTGCTATAAGGAAGCGGTCCCGCCAGGATGAGCCACGGCGCATGTTGCTTGCTTACAGCTGTGAGCACAGGTCCCCTGTCCCATACTACCGGCCCACCTAATTTAATCATACTTGCACTTTATTTCTTGGCATTTCTGTGTTACTTTCCACTGCACATGCTATATCACTGAATTCCTCATTACACGTACTTTCAGATGCTGTTGAAATAAATGTATGTTTCCAGGGGAAAAATCATATGTGGTTTTAATTATTTCTGTCCATACATGGGTACGAATAGTCACTTTGCTGCAAATTACTTGTCCCCATACGTAATTTCATTCAGCGAAAACCACATTTTGTGATCTACAACCATTCCTGAAATTTCGGAGGTGTCGATGTTAAGCGGACCATTCTGTATAGAGGCAAAAATTTTCACTGTTTGTCAATTTAAAAAAAGAAAAACTTGATAAGCACATGAATGTATAGATTGTATATAGTTTAAAAATTTCCTTTCAATATGACTTCTGGGAAATAAATTTCTTATTGTAATTGAAATGAGAGTTTTGATTTTTCATTATTGGTATTGGTACACCAACACTTGTAACCCAAATATATTCTGTACTGGACAGTCTCACAGAAAAGGATAAACTATATAATTCCCCATGAAAGTAGGATATAACAGGGTTACACTTGACATTTGGTCATGAAACATTGTTCCCAACGTACTTTAGAGTCTTACAAAGAACACGTCATGAGATACATACAGCATGTGTTAGGAGAGCATAGCTGTAACAATCCCCCTCCCTCCTTTGATAGGCAAAATTAGGACAACTTGTTTAAGAATATGAAGAAATTTAGATAGCCACTGCAGTTGATACTGTTGCTTTGTGCTGCTGAAAGAAATTTCAGATCACAGTTTGTGATTCTTAGCAAAAATTCAGCATACGTACTTAAACAATAATTTATAGTAGCACGTTATTTTATTTACAGAAAAATTAAACAAAATGCAGAAGTTAATTTGCGACATCAATACTGGCAAGATATGCACAACATGCAACGTGGAAAACATGCACACAATCAACACTTAAATAACACAGTTTAAAAACTTAACGCTGACAAACGTGTACAAAAATATATAGTGTTTTCAAATCAGTGTGCACACGCTTGTCCAATTAATATTCTAAACACATTAAGTCTTTATAAAAAAATTACATTCATAAGCACTGTGAAAGACAGTTTGCTGCAACATTAATTAAAATATAAAACTGTCGTTTACACTTTTAACTTACGAGAAACAGTGGAATTTGGTATGCTTGTTATTTGTGGCACCATTTACAGAATTCAAAACACTGAATGTGATGTAGCCAAAGCTCTTCACCAAATTCTACAATTATTATGTAATGACAAATTTTTGTAAATGGTGGGAACATGTTACCTTACATTGAATGAGATTTAATCTATTGCACAAAAGAGCATTTCTCACAGTTTACTACCCATGAATTGTAAAAGACCAAAATACAGTTTGGGTATAGGCATAAATTTTTCGAGGTACGTAAACAGTCATGTTCCCGAGACACATTACCTACTTAATGCAGTAATCGCTGCCAATGTATTACGAGACAATACGCAACAACTGTGTATTACGACACATCTTGTACACATCTCTGGTGGCTGTACTTGCTGACATCACCCTAATGAAATATGGAGGCCGGATCAGTAATCATTTACACCCAACTTCCAACAACTTAATACGTGAGCGCCAAGTAGCCAATGGTTTGGAGTCCACTGTCATGAGTCATGTTGCCCTTGTTATGTATGGTGAAGGTATCCAACTACACGTGGTAGACAAACACAGGTACAATATCTGGGAATTGTTCTGTGGTATTCCAACCTCCAGAGTTCTTCCAAAGCATCAGGCTTCAACGCCAGTGATCCTGGCCCCTGTGTATCTTCCACTGCAGAGACGACAGAACTGATTCACCACCGGCGACGGCACCATCACAACCTATCCCAGTCCTCCGGCCTCCTTTGCGTATTATTTCAGCCCCTCGTTGGCGGGCAGCTTGCCCGGTAACCTGCGCTGCGCGGTCCTCGAGCGTCCCGCACAACACAGGAGCAATTGGTCCAGATAGTTGGGGTTCTGTAGTTTGTACTTCACCAGCTTGTCCAGCGGCTCATCAAACACATTGTTGTTTTCAATATCCACCTCTGTGTCTCCTACGTCACACCTGGAACACAACCTTTCCTCTGGAATTATGCACGTTGGCATGCACATTTCCTTCTTTACACAAGAAACAAACCAAATAGCAAAATAAACTTACAAACAGTGTACAGTCATAAACAAACACCATATTGAGGGTTTGAAAATACCACGTCTGTTTTCAATTTTATATGTACACACTCAAATTTCACTTTAAAGTACTTTTTATTACAAAACATGTATCTTCAAATAACTACCAAGTTTTACATTTGATAACTGTTCAGCATTAAGTACTTTAATTATTACGTGAAAAATCAAAAGAACCTTTGTGTATGCACTTTGAAACAAAATTTCACTCTACCTGGCACATTACATTTCCAAACAATCCAAGCATAAATTTAAAAGAAACTGATGGTCAATTTACATATCCTAACAATCAATTCTACAAGTAAACCATAATTAGCGATGCAGAGAAATTCAACAAGCTACGTTTCTCCCCATATGTATTTGTCAAGTGTTTAGTTGTGTGTTAGTAAATGTAATTTGTGACGTACTTGTTGTTGAGGTTCTGCAGCAGCAGGCTGAAGTGTTTAGGCAGCGTGTATATCCTCAGAGGCGTCACATGAGCCAACATGTGCCGCTCATCCGTGAACTTGTGAAACCTGCACAACCACAAGCCATCACAATCTTCTACTGCAGTATAACTGTATTACCTTACTACATTATATTATATCATATTCCATCTCCACTCCATCTACATTTGGCCAGTCCTCAACGTTGTCTGACATGTACATGTACACAACACAGGTCTAGGCTGTTCATGGTAAAGTGAGCACTTTTTAAGGCCCTAATAAATTTTTCCTTTCATCCAATTTCCATCTTCCTACAGCATTTTAATATAAACATTGCAATGTGACCACTAAACACAGTGTATACATTTCACCACCACCAAAATGTAATGCCTGAGTCTGCAATAAGATATATTTATTAGCGGTCAATGACTGTTGGGAGGGCCTTAAAAAGTGCTCACTTTATCGTGAGGAGCCTATAAGTAACTGGTTAGTTCAACTTGAGCATATAAACCAAGCTGTAGAGCACGACCACAGTACTAGCTACACCCTGTATATATTCATACACCAAAGATGACGAAGACTAATGTTCATGTATTGTCCATGTCCCCAACACTGGAACACTTTGACAACGTGCTAGCAAATCATTCGATCAAACAATAACATGATGCTGCTTTCTCCAGCACATTTGAACTTTGTATTAAAAAGTTCAATTTTTTTTTATAGATATAATATAAATACAGAAAAACCCTTTTAAGAAGTTCCATGTTAAGAACAATTCCTGCTTAATAAGTGTGATGGAGTTTTCTCGTCACACGTTTAACTTTTTCCTTCTGTTTCCAAAATTCAGATCTCGCAATGTTTAGGGTGTAATATTTTTGTAAAGCATTTAACTTGCACTAAAAAGGAGCGAATGGGCTTACGAGAAGTATAATGATGCCTGGCTCCAGAGTTCTCGTATTACAAGAATTTGCTACAAGATGCAAGTTACTTGGAAGCATTTCTACCTGTCAAACGCTGCTGATGTGCAGGTTTCTGCCCGAACCAGCTTAGGCGTTTTGTCATGCACGCCATGGAATGTCCTTGTGAATCTGTATCTGATTGGTAAATTGTTATGCCATCTCTGTAATTGCTTGTAATTTTTGCCAGATGACCTGATATGATGTAATACTAAGTAGATTGTTCTGGAAGTTTCTTGACCTGAAGTGGGGGGGGGGGGGGGTCAGGTGGTATAATATACACGTACTGCAAGGCGAGCTCAGAGCGGGACACGGCTGTTGGTGAGAAGATTCTGCCGAAGACGTTTGAGGAGACTTCGCAGAGACTATGCTTCGCTGTATAGGATGGCCTGAGAAACAGTCAAAGTTCAAGTATATGTTGGGACTCTTAACTTTTGCTGCAAAGAGTGTGGATTTAGTCGTGAGGCAAGGAGTTGTCTTCAGGAAGATGGGCTAGAGAATTACTGTCGGGAAAATACTTGTACGCTCCAGCAAAGGAAGGGATTTGAGGGGCATGTTCTGAGATGATACTTTTCAGGAGAGAAATAGTGTCCAGGCAATTCCAACTCGTCGGGAATCGAACTCAGTTCTCCTTGGTGAGAGACGAGTAGTCTGACCACTACCCCACCGCGGTCTAGAAGCTACCAGCAGTACGCTGCACTGGATGGTTGTTGTTTTGGACTTGGGAGGTGCGTGAGAACAAGTAATCAGGTGAGATTGACTAGCATCGCAAGGTGTCTAGGTGGGGAGAATATCACCATCCCCGGCTATGCCCTGATCTACGAGTGTGGTACTGTGGTAAACTCCTCCTGGAGTCAGATGAGAAGAGTACCCTCGGCTCCAGAGCTGATGCTGCAAGAGAGAGTGAGTGTGTGTGTGATGGGAGCTGGAGGAAGATTGAAAACTTTAAATTTATTGTTTCTCGGGGGAGCCACTTGTCTAGAGCCTGATTAAATGACAAATGTAAATAGTATGTGCGAGTATTTGTAATGTTATCTCAGTTAGATTTTCAGTCTGAATAATATTTCCAATGTTATTAAATGAAAAATGGTCTTTATCTTTTCTTTTTTGTAAACCAAACTTAATGTCATTTCTCAAAGAAAAAAAAAATATATATATTGCCACAATTAGATTGGAAACTTTAATTTTGACTTTGTCATTTGTATTTAACTCCACCAACCTGAGAAAGCAAAATTACAGAGTCAAATGTTCTCTTCCTAGTAGGGTGCAAATATTTTGGAATTAATGCTTCCCATCCCTTCTGAATCCCAGCTGCTATTGTGGGCAGGATTGGCGGAGGCTGAGATGGTAAGTGGCGGTGGATGGTGAAGGAGGGGAGAATTTGCCACATAAGATTACTTAATTTACACCTGGTCTAGAAATGTGAAGGTAATTGATATTTTAAAGAACTTTTCCTCGTTGATAAGCATACATATTTAATTCCTTTTAGAAACTTCTTAAGACAGTTTTACCATAGTAGTTCTATCAAAACTTTGCTTGTATAAGTGTATTGAACTTACATAGCACACACCACATTTATTTAATGAGTGGTGCTAACTACAAGCAATGCATATTGTTCTCACAGGTTTAGTCTAGAAACAGCTTTTGCAATCACATTGGCTGCTGAGTAGCTTGCGTGCTCTAGGAAGGGCCGGCAGTTACCTGACGTGGTACTCGCGCTCGTAGGACTCCCGGAGGCCCTCGCGCAACAGGTACTCAAGTGCACAGATGAAGAGAGAGCTGTAGGGGTGTGGCTGGGCGTAGCAGAGCGTCGTGCACGAGTCGAGCGCCAGCTGCCGCCGCTGAGCGCACTCGCTGGAGACGATGACGACCTTCACCTCGGGCAGAGACAGCAGGTTGCGCAGCCACTGGGTGGGGCCCTTTGCCACCTGCTCCTGGCACTCCAAGTCGAAGCAATCATGCACCTACGCACAGTATCTCCGCTGAGCAGTCCCGCACACCAGTTCATCTACAGTGTTTCCTAGCTGCGTGCAATAAATCTGCTGTAATACTGGAGAATAAGAATAAGATGTGTCTGGTCACAATAGGCCCTTGGTGTGAACAACGCAACCTGCCTCGACAATTCAAGTGATACATGTTGTTCCAGTGGCCAGCAGGATTAGGGATTCAAACCCAACACAGCAACATGCCGAACAGGAAGCTGTAGGGTTGGGTAGCTGAGAATACTGGGTTAACAAGATTTTGCTGCTAGGTGTCTATCGCAAGAAACCTCTAGAAATTGTGATAATATAACTGATAGTTCATATCATGAACTTATATACACAATATACAGATACACAAAACATAATATTATGTAACTAGTGTATCAAGTTTAGCCTACCTCACAACGGCAACACCATTAATTGAAGATAATGACTCATTCAGAATAACATGTTGGTATAGAGATTGTTGTAGCTACAAAAGGTCTCATAATTCGCGACTCAATAAATTGCCATATTCTATTCACTTCAAATCTAATTATATTTTGTGTAATATGTCAAATATGAAGTCTTACAAAAAAGGTATGGAATTAAAATGTAGACAGCTAAATAATAAACATCTACAGAAATTTTTTCCATGTCTCAGGCATTTTATAATATATCTGCAACGTACCAAATTTTCGTTAAGTCCAATTTTGTAGCCTTGTATTTTTGTTATGTTTATGTATTACTGCATATAAAATATTGACATAAAAACTAAAGAATTTCTTTATTTTCAATTTTTTCACCACTGAAATTTTATTCTCCCAAGTCATACGGGCAGTTTATAATTTGTGAACAAGTTATGTACCAAACATAGTCACCATCAATCACCATGTGCTCGATTTCTTGACTTGCATTTTTGAGGCAAAATGGTTAGTGCATGAATGGTGCTGTAGCTGTGTATTCTAGTAGTGTTCCATGCATCAGTGAAATAACAGTGTAAGAACCAATATTTTGGTTTTATGGATCAGACAGATAAAATAAAAACAACAAAGTAAATAAATTATTATTATAAAAATTAGATGAAGCGGTGCATCAAATGCATCCATTGCGAGCTGCCACTAGTAGTATTTAGTTATGATACCAACTGTAGATGTGATACCTTTGGTAGTAATGTTACCTTCTGTAGTAATATGATACTCCTGTAGTAATGTGATGTCGCATCAGCAATACTTATTTTTGCAAACAAGTGAGGTGGCACAGTATTAAGAGCACGGGGCTCCCGCTCAATCCCAGTCTGATCATTCTGATTTCCCAAAATCACTCAAGCAGAAAGCTGTTTACTACAAAACACAGCCAATTCCTATCCCACTCCTGCTTCCCTCAGCTGAGTAACTTGCTCAATCTCTAATCACATCGCAGTCGACGCAATGTTAAACCCTAATTGACTACATAATATGTGAACACTAATTAACATCTAGTTGCACTTTATTCCGGATTAATAAAAATACTGTGGTGCGACAGTAAAACACACAAATAACTGGATTATCCGAAGAGTGTCAGTGTTACCTTGATGCCGAGTTTCTTCAGGTTGCTTCTGAAGATGGCCATGAGGTCCATGAAGAGGTTGCAGTCGAGTGCGTAGAGCAACAGGATTTCCACAGGGCCCTGGTTGCCGGGCGGCTCTGCAGACAAGCACACATGACACGTACAGCTGTGAGGCACACACACAGAGAAACATGCACATGTGTAAACCCTACCACCAAACAGTAGATTCCATGCTCCACACTGTGAACTAGGCAGCCTGTGTTGTAGGAGTGGGTGTGGTGGGGAAAGGAAGTGAGCAATGTAATCCCTACTGAGCAGTAACGTATTATTGGGAGGTGGTAGGTCCTTCACTACTCTGGTTGTGTAACAGGAGTCCGAGTTCTGGTTGTGAGATGTTGCATGTGCTACAACTGGCTTCTGGCCCCAGTTATGGCTTGTTTGGTGTCTGCTCTATGGCCATTCATTCTTTGTCTGAGAGTGTTGGTATGTTGGTGGTGAGGCAGATGTATTCTGCATTGCAGTGGATGTACCGCAACTGGTAGATAAGATTTTCTATTGCACAATTGTAGCTCTCTGCTGGGGCGCTCTACTAATCTAGGCTCTCACGGTCCTCTCCAAGAACTTCCAGTTCTTCGACTACTACTCGTGGCTGCAGCCACCACATTCCAGAGGCTTCAACACCTTCTGCAATCACCAGCAACCAGAAGCTTTTCGTCTACCAGTAGACAACAACCCTACTTAACACTTTCGTTGCAGATCTTCCTGGGTCGACAGCCACCATTACTTGCTGAGGGGGCTACAATGGCTGAGCTGTTAGCCTGCTCGCCTGCCACCAAGGTGATCCGAGTTCAAAACCCCGCTGGGTCGCTCCGGACGATGCAGCTGGTCGGCGGATTTTCTCGAGGTTCTCCCATTTCCCCAACCCTTCATTCTGGCATTGCTCCATGCTCACCTCAATCACCCTCATCGGCTCTCAAAACCTCACTGTTAAGAGCTGCCCAAATCTCTTCACTTACTTGCTGGTAGTGGCCCTCATAAGTTAGTGTCTCTTCTAGACAACCCGATAGGTTTGGTTGCATAGTATTTAGTTTTGATATCCTTTGTATCTTAAGTAGCTTTAGGAGCAGGTCACCTCCACCCATTAATTGTGTAGCATTACTTCCGTATATACTCTGCTTGGTTACAGTACGAGTTACCCAGTATTTATTATCATGGTAAATACTAGTTCTGTTGCCTTATCCGTGAGCACTTTTGTCCTAGAGATAAACCCTTCTTCTCACTGAACTCTGACTTCAGAAGGAACAAGCAAGGGACTGGGCTGTTTACTATTGTGAACTTAAGTAGGACGACAGACCCCCTTCAGGAGCCTGGCCGTCGCCACACACAAAACCTCATCTTTCGACGGCCACCCATTCTGTTTACCTCAGTACACAGAACGGTAGAGCCTCAATCACTAAGTACACACCCCACTGAGGCGGGCAGTCACCTCAGGTTATATCGCTGACCGCAGCGGCTAGCTAAGGAGCTTGCAGGGGATTTACCTGGGTCTGGAGGCCCTATCTGTGTGGACTATCCCGGCAGTGGTAGGACAGAGGTCTTACGACCCACAGCTCCAGGTTTGAGTACTAGTTATCTGCACTGATTGGAGTTAGGGAGCGCACAGTCAGCCTTACACTTAGCCAGGGTGTTCGTCAATTGCTTGCCACTACTGAAGGGCTATTGAGTGTTGTTCTACTTCCAAGCTAGTCAACGTCAGACACTGGGCTCAGAGAGAGGTAAAGAATGTGGAGTTCAGTATTGCCAAGCAGATGTGTGCCGCCAACCTCGTCGCTTCGAGTATCAAAACTCCACGTGGACGAGCTCGGGAAGACAGACTTCTCCCGTTGGGAATTTTGTTTGCAGAACCCCAGTAGGACGAACAGTGGGTACCATCGAGTGATTCTGGCTCTGGTTACCGGGAATGACACAAGTATCAGGATCGCCAATCCTTATTTTGGCAGCTGGGAAGACACCCAGTGGAATCGTCAGTAACTGCTCGACCACTATAGCAACTTCACGATCAGCCAGACAAGGAAGGTGACAGAGTTCAACTGCCTATCTCGCAGCACCTCTGCTCCGCAGAAACAAACCGCTCAGAACCCTGGTAAGTCAGCATTGCCCAAGCAGGCTAGTGTTCCTGTTCGCCATACTGCCAGACCTGTTGAACCAGACTTTTTGCCTAGCAGACAGTCAATGCGGCAAGTGTTAGTTTCCAGTAAGAGGTCCAGTAAAGTAACATTGGAACAATGCAGTGGGTGACTGATCTAGCACAAACCAAAAGATACTTGCACTAAGACAGTTAAGCGACATGTGTCAATTAAAATGTTTACGTTGTGATTCAGCATATTTGAAAATAAGACATTCTTGTGACTGGCATGACTTCTCTTTACCAGCGGACTTGACATTACATTGTAATACAGATTAAAAAATATTTTAATTAAGTACTGTAAAAAAATTCACATTAAATTCGCTATCTTACTCCAACTGTAAAGAAAACAACTTTGTACTATAGTGAAGAAATTTTTATTATTGAGGGTTCATTGTACTGGGATTGGAGTAACGTCATCTTGCAAACTTCAGGCAGCATTCCCATTTCCTCACCAGATTGGGGCAACCCCCTACTAGTCCACACAATGCGGGGAAAACTACAAAGAGGCCAACGGGAACTGAACCCAAGACCTTCCATGTAACTGTACTGGACTGCTGGAGGTGACGTACTTTTGGGGTTGAGGGAGCGGTACTCTGGTCTTGAGAATATTTCCTTCACATCGCGCCTGTGAGCAGAGCTGTCCTTGGTGCAGAGCCAGAAGGCGACCGCAATGCCAGCCAGGATCAGGACGAACATGATGGTCACACACCAGTAAAGCAGCATTTTGGTCGAGCTGTCCGTGACGAACGTCACCTCTTCGCGGCTCGAGCTTGTCTCGTTGGCTCCTGTAACACGTATGTCAGTACCATGCTTGCCACACAAACTGTGCTACTGAAGTTTAATACCTGGCCATATCAAGTAGACATTCTTAAATATATAGTAAAAAAACACAACTATTTCTCTGACCCACTGGTAAATATGCCACATACAGTAACCTTGCATATGAAATACCCTATTTGTCTTCTACTGTTTTTTATATATTTATTTCTTTCTTTTCTAATTATTATACAATTTTTTTTTACTTACATTGTATTACTGTACAGTACATACAATTACCACAAAGGATGAACTTTAAAGCATGTCATGTAAAACAAATATTACAAAGTCATGTTCACAACATATTGTAGAGAACTTCTGTTGCAGCTTAGTTGCTGAGGGCAGTGATAGGGATCTCTGTCGGGAGGTGACGACACTTGGTTTTCGCGGTCATGCTACTGCCAGAAAGCCGCTGACCACGCACGCACCACTGCCTAATGTTATCGCTAGTAGTGCCAACAACACCATCACTAGACTGTGGAGCAGTGGAAGATAGTCTTAAGGAATGATGAGTCAGCATACATGTGTCTGGTACTCGGACAGATATCTGTGAACCTGACAGATACCGGGCAAACTGTATGAGTTTGTTGTGGTGGCAGTAGTGTAATGGACTACAGCTGATTCTCTTAACTGGGGCTGGGAAGTTCATTTCAATTGATGGTACCATGAGCTGTGGCATGTATCAAGACATTTTGGACAACAAAGTGTTTTCCACACTGAGGTAGCAGTTTCGGATAGCCTCTTCCTATACGAGCACTGTCTAAAAAGCAAGGTCAATGGTGTAATAATTTGAAGACAGGTGGAAATGCTAACTGGCCTGCTCAAAGCCTCGACTTCAACACAACAGAACATCTCCGAGGTGAGCTAAAGCATAGTTTGTGTGTGTAACAAACACTCGAGCAACGAACGAACTTCAATTATTAGCCATGCCACAAGAACACTAGAAACAAATTCTGCCAACTGTGTAACAAAACTCAACGGCTCTTCTATCCCAAAAGGATTAATTATCATCCTAATATGAGAAAAGTGAAGTCTAAGTTGGCAGCTTTGTAATCAACAGCAGTGTTATCCAGTCACTTCTGGCCACATAGCAAATGATGAAGGAACAACTTCATGTTTTGAAGGTAAATAATAAATTATTTCAAGAGAAGGAACAAACTTACGAAACTGGAGAAACCACCGACAGACGTATGCTTTGCCATGATCCATCCACACAGTGTCTGTATAACAGCGGTCATCTTTAATGCTAACCTGAAACACACAACATATCACCAATTAATAGTATCAGGCAACATGTCTGTTACATGGAATTTAGCAGACTACATGTCAAATTTTTTGTCATGGGACTCAAACCTAATAACACAGATGCTATGTCAACTGCGACCCCACTGTTATATGCAACTGCCAACGTTAGAACACAGAGTAAGCAATGGTCACTTTGTTATGTTGGCAGACAATGTGCATAATTCACCAGCATGTTTTTTTTAATTTTAGACTGGCCTGCATTATCTGGGTGATATTGTTGATTGTTTCATTTATTTAATTCTACAAATGCACACAACAGTTGACATAGGCCTCGCTGCCTTCCTCAGGAGCCAGATTAATGCTGTTCGCTCATGCATCAGCCACGCACGGCCGTGTGTCAAGTGCACGTGTCTCGATGCAGTTTGTGCAGAATGGGTCTTTTGATCCGTCTTGTGACCCGAAAGAACTGTCTTCCCAAGAGTAAACTAGTGTCTATGAGTTCCTTGCGGCAAAGTGCAGTGATCTCCCAAAGGCAGAGCCTAGAGTAAACACGGGCAAATGTTATTTCTCGTTTGCTTTCCCTGTGTGCTGTGTATTTAAATAAAGAGTACCAGCCTATGTGTTAAAACGAACCTACAATTTGTGACGCTCTAAAATCATTCCATAATTTTCTAGTGCGTGGGTTATGTTTCTTATATTCTTAAAAGGGCGCAATCATATTTTCAATTTCCAGTAAAGTAAAACATAATTGATCTTGGTAGTTCCGGCAGCCACCATACCAAGCGCCCAAACTTAAATTCGTAACTATTTCACTAAACCATTAATATAATTGATTAAAGTGTAATAAAAGGGTTATTTGTGTTGTTTAATGCGTATGTGATTTTTTTATATTTTCTTACGTCTTTTGCAAGCCCATTCAGGCTTTTTCCAGTGAACTGCAATTACTCCACATGCATGGCAACTGGAACATTAAGCCTTTATATTCAATGAAAATGCATCTGAATTAATGTCTCCTCCGCAGTCTAGTGCGGCAGGCCTTAGAGGGTGCATGCGTTAGCATCACGGGGTAACAACTTCTTGCCTAGTCATTTAGCTACAATAGTAAATGTCTTTGTCTGGAACATTTTATTAATTTTTGTTTCTCCCTCATGCTCGTATCCTCATCTCTGTAGACTTGTTGTCCTACAGATTTATTTACTCTTTAACTCCTCACGCTAAGTAGTGTAGGCCGATGGCGGGCCTTGTACGCCATGCCCGCATAATTCGAGGGACTCGTATCAGTGATTGTATGTGTGTTTCTATTCAATCAATATATGGATTTGCATCGTCCTTCGTCTTATTTAATTTTAACATTAGCTTAACCTCTGGTTCTGGCCAACTCCAGAAAGTAAGTCTACGTGCTCATGTTTGAACTGTGATTGCAGTAGTAACTTTATCTTATAGCTCTTTTGGAAAATGTGCACTGCGAGAGAGATTCGCCATGAGGCTATCAACGTACTACTGCACTGAGAGCCGTGTACACGTGCTCACCCGTGATATAGATGAGCTGGTACCCTATCGAAACTTTACAACTGTCCAGTGATATTTAGCCATGTATCTGGGTTTTCTTTATATCCGGCATCTTTCGCCCTTCGCAAGCGACCAAGTTGCGTTACAGTATAAGAATAATAATAACAAAGATTGAAAACTAGGTACTCTACAAACAGTTTCATGCAAACATTCATAAAAATTGGTACACATGGTATGAAAGAACAGTCTTGAAATACACATACACAATATTGTGCTACCAACATCAAAATGAAAATGTGTAATCAAGCAAGTGTTTCTACAATATCTAAAGAGAAAACCTACATGATTGTTTATTTATGTTTACACAATAGACAGGTAGTCTGTTTAAATTGACGCTGGCAAACAGCCAGCCGCGTTAAGACCATGACGGCACTCACCACTCACGTGACATGGGAATGCACGTGCGCAAAGAGGCCGTAACCTGAACTTTCCATAACGGAATATTTATTTGAAGTGTTAAATTATGTCTCTTGTTTATTTTCAGGTTTTTAAAGTGTTTAAATGTTTAAAATGTATGTTTGATAATATTGTACAATGTTTGGTTATAAATTCAAAATGCACTCTGCGCGAAGTAGATATTCCCCAGCATTATGCTTCCACTTAACCTAATAATTTGTGCCCTTGTAGCTTTTTGAAAGTAAACTAGGAGGAGGAGAAAGATGTCGAAGAGGCCACGCGGCCCGCGCAACTTTGAATCAGGCGCCATCCACCAATGTTAAAGGCGTTTCATTGTAATTTCTGTGTGCAATTTTAAGGGCTTTATTTTTATGTATGTATTTCAGGGTAATCTTCATGTTTAGTTGTTTTACAGCCACATCACTTGTGACCATGTGGTTGATAGCCGCCAAGTCAATGTCTGCGCCATCCATGCACTTTGAGAGTTTATCTGTGTAACATCATGTTCGCTGTAATTTATTTCAGGGTTCTATGTAATTTTTCATTCAGGGTTCCATGTATTTTTCACATAATCGATGCTTTGTATGTATGACCACGCTGTCTATCCCAAGATTGATTTTCCCGCCATCAGGCATGCTAAAAGCCTATCAACATCACAATTTGCAGGAGAATATTTTTCCTATCAACAATAATAATTTGTCTTAACAGAATTTGCAGTTTTTACGGAGAAAGATTGGAATTTCATCTGCACCACGTGATCCACTACGAATCATATCCAGCGGCATCCGCGCTATCTAAGTTTGCTTTCACGCATCTACATGTTTATTGTGACCATTCATGTCATATTCCATCATATTTCAAGTGTATTTGTGCCATTTATGTAAAGTGTATGGTGATATTATTTCCGTCCTAGCCGTCTATGTGTATAGGCCGTACCACACTAACCACGTGTGGCAAGACAAACCCCGAGGAGTCCACGTTAGAAATACCAAATAATCACATGTGTTTGTACATTTCGTAATTCTCTGCGCCCTGTCTTCAGGAAAAATTGGCAGTCCACCCTAGCGGCTGTCGACCCCTTTCCTTGTGAAGATTGTGTTTTCTAACATTCCGGAGAAGTCATCCATCTAGGAGCGTGCTAGATTAATTGCGGGCTAGGGAGCACCCAAACTGAGTTAGCTAGACACGTCCGAGTTTCATAAGATTAATTTTGGCATGATTTTGTATGGTTAACAAAATAAAAGCAAGTAACACAGTGCTCTAAGTCTTTCCTTTGTAGTGACAGCAACCTCCTGCCATTTTTTTCAAGTGATAAAAATTTAGTAATGATGTTTAGTAATGAGAAGTGTTTTGTAAGTACGCTTGGGTGAGACAGACACACAGAACCCACAGCATCCCTGAGAACCCCGAGTTTCAACAGTGCAGTGACTGGGAAACACCACTGGCGCCCATCTACCATAAGTTATTGTGTCACAGTTTGTCTCGTGTCTCACTCGACGGCATCAAAATTTGCAAACATTTTTTTAAATGGTGGAGTTGTAAGATTGTAGAACCTCAACTTCAGGTATCTTCGGTAACAATTCAATCAACTTGTTTGAGTTGATGAGGAGTGTTTTAGTTTGTTGTTCTACTGCCACGATGTGACCTTACTTCGTCTCCTTACGACACCTTGCGAGGTGACTTCTCAGTAAACATTTCAAATCCCACAACATCACACCACATTTTCAGAACGAAGTGGCTTCACCGTGTACGTACTGTAGCTTGATTACTTACAAATCAGTTCAGCAACAGTGGAATATTGTTACAGGTGACAGAAGTCAACAGACTGAACTGCCCCTGCCGCTTTGCATTATTCTCTTTTCTCTTAGGAGAAACTATGTATTTTCACTTACGTCGTGAAAATTTAAACAATTTTAACTATTTATTTTTTAATATTTAAAATCCAAGTGGACACTTGCAACCCTCAATAAATGATTTTTTCCCCTCTCCTGATAAAACTATTACCACCTGCAACCCCCCTTCCCCCTTCTTGTTTATTTTAGACAATGGAAATTAAAATTCCTAACACATTTGTGTACCCAGAGCTGGTGTGAAAAGGACTGAGCCCCTAAATGTTTCTGCTTAATTGTAGTTCTGAACATAGTTAGTTCACAGAACCTTATTTACTCACCATCATGCAGTAATCGCCTGGCTCAACATTGTCCACAACGCACTGAAGAGATGTATTTTCCTGCAACAGTTCCTATGTTCTTAGGAAATTGGAGCAATAATTTGTATTTTTATAATGGCTTAAAAAGTAACAAACAACAATGTTACAAGTGAAAGAAGACATAGGCTGTCATCTGACACTCCCAAATTTATATAAGTGTTATAAATGCAAAGAACATTACATAAATTTCAGTGTGATATGCTCAAAACATTATAAACTTAAGTTGAGACCAAAGTAAAACACATTTTGTTTTATTCACATGAAACATGTTTAACTTTAGTTACTGTAATATCTCAGTAAAACTACATAAAACTCGGTATCTACAAAAAGTTTTAAAGCTATACTTCTATCAATACAATAACTTGTTCACTCCTGCTACCACAGCACATCGTCTATATATAATTGCATTTTTGTACTCAGACCCCTAAACGACTTTTAGTACAGTTACAGAGAAAATGCTTAAACTATGAAGCTTCGAAAACTCTGGGATCTCGTGTTGTGCTTAAGACACTTTTTTTTCTTTCCTGTTTATGTTAGCAAACTTATCTGGGGGAAAATACAAATCATATATTAACTGAAATTATGATATTCAAATTTGATCCAAATTCTTGAATATTTTATGAGAAGGGAACTCTCAAAATGGGAACTCTCCCTGGGTGGAGGTACTGGCTGGTTCTTACTACACTGTCGTAGTCCCCACTGTGTCCAAGCAGTACTGACAGTCCACTGCTCGTAGTACCCACTATGTCCAAGCAGTACTGACAACCCAATGCCCGTTGTACCCACTGTGTCCAAGCAGTACTGACAGTCCACTGCTCGTAGTACCCACTGTGTCCAAGCAGTACTGACAGTCCACTGCTCGTAATACCCACTGTGTCCAAGCAGTACTGACAACCCAATGCCCGTTGTACCCACTGTGTCCAAGCAGTACTTACAACCCAATGCCCGTTGTACCCACTGTGTCCAAGCAGTACTGTCAGTCCACTGCTCGTAGTACCCACTGTGTCCAAGCAGTACTGACAACCCAATGCCCGCTGTACCCACTGTGTCCAAGCAGTACTGACAACCCAATGCCCGTTGTACCCACTGTGTCCGAGCTGTACTGTCAGTCCACTGCTCGTAGTACCCACTGTGTCCAAGCAGTACTGACAGTCCACTGCTCGTAGTACCCACTGTGTCCAAGCAGTACTGACAACCCAATGCCCGTTGTACCCACTGTGTCCAAGCAGTACTGACAGTCCACTGCTCGTAGTACCCACTGTGTCCAAGCAGTACTGACAACCCAATGCCCGTTGTACCCACTGTGTCCGAGCAGTACTGTCAGTCCACTGCTCGTAGTACCCACTGTGTCCAAGCAGTACTGACAACCCAATGCCCGTTGTACCCACTGTGTTCAAGCTGTACTGTCAGTCCACTGCTCGTAGTACCCACTGTGTCCAAGCAGTACTGACAGTCCACTGCTCGTAGTACCCACTGTGTCCAAGCAGTACTGACAACCCAATGCCCGTTGTACCCACTGTGTCCAAGCAGTACTGACAGTCCACTGCTCGTAGTACCCACTGTGTCCAAGCAGTACTGACAGTCCACTGCTCGTAGTACCCACTGTGTCCAAGCAGTACTGACAACCCAATGCCCGTTGTACCCACTGTGTCCAAGCAGTACTTACAACCCAATGCCCGTTGTACCCACTGTGTCCTAGCTGTACTGTCAGTCCACTGCTCGTAGTACCCACTGTGTCCGAGCAGTACTGTAAGCCCACTGCTCGTAGTACCCACTGTGTCCAAGCAGTACTTACAACCCAATGCCCGTTGTACCCACTGTGTCCGAGCAATACTGACAACCCAATGCCCGTTGTACCCACTGTGTCCGAGCAGTACTGTCAGTCCACTGCTAATAGTACCCACTGTGTCCAAGCAGTACTGACAACCCAATGCCCATTGTACCCACTGTGTCCAAGAAGTACTGACAGTCCACTGCTCGTAGTACCCACTGTGTCCAAGCAGTACTGACAACCGAATGCCCGTTGTACCCACTGTGTCCGAGCAGTACTGACAGTCCACTGCTCATAGTACCCACTGTGTCCAAGCAGTACTGACAACCCACTTCACGTAGTACCCACTGTGTCCAAGCACTACTGACAGCCCACTTCATGTAGTACCCGCTGTGTCCGAGCAGTACTGACAGTCCACTGCTCGTAGTACCCACTGTGTCCAAGCAGTACTTACAACCCAATGCCCATTGTACCCACTGTGTCCGAGCAGTACTGACAGTCCACTGCTCATAGTACCCACTGTGTCCAAGCAGTACTGACAACCCACTTCACGTAGTACCCACTGTGTCCAAGCACTACTGACAGCCCACTTCATGTAGTACCCGCTGTGTCCGAGCATTACTGACAGTCCACTGCTCGTAGTACCCACTGTGTCCAAGCAGTACTTACAACCCAATGCCCATTGTACCCACTGTGTCCGAGCAGTACTTACAGCCCACTGCTCGTAGTACCCACTGTGTCCCGGGAAACTTGCTCACACACATCAGTTTTGAACGTCTGATTGATGTGGCAGTGTCAGCCTTCACCATTTGAGAAGATGTTTGTTTAGGATGTACTATAATAGCATTGAACCTGAATATTTATCAGAAAAGGTGAAACTATTACAATACTAATTGTAAGCTCTTGGCTAGTCTATGCAAGATTCACAACAGCAAAAATTAAAGTTTCAGTGAGTTACTTACTATATTACAAGTCATGTTGGCATAATTTGACTTGGATGCTCTGCACAGTGCTGGTGTAGATTCTTGTGGCTGTGAGAACAGACAATTCCATCAGTCACCTTTGTACCGCATTATAACAACAGAATACTGCAATACATACTAAGCAGTTTACTATCAATTAAAATACTAGTAATCAATCATACACTATTTGCTTCAACTACAAATATAAGAGTAATGTTATTTTTACCTTAAATGTTCCCTGTGATTAAAATTAAATATGTACAAGAATAGCAATTTTATTGTGTAAATGTACGGTACCAAAAAAGCTTATTTAACTAAAAATGAAATAAAAACAAATAAACATTAAACTTCCATTAAGAAAATTATATACATAAATTATTTTTGCACCTAGTACCTACGAGGTATTTATCATGCATGCAATGGTCCAACTGAATGGAGGGTGACGTGTGCCACGTGTCAGCCCATTCACCACTTCACCAGTAACAGTGCCTCAGTTAACAACGTTGCCACATGAAGGCAACAGCCTACACGAAGCCAGTGTTCCGCATGCGCACATGTATGTGCACAAGTGCAGTGCATCATCAGTTATTTAATTTTATTTATTTATTTATCTACGTGTTTTGTAATGGCCTTTTTTATTTATTTTATATTAAGTAGGCAGTGTTATTTCTCATGTGTTAAGTGTAGCGTTTGTGTTCATAATGTGGTCTACCAAGTGTACATGACCTTTTGTTTACGTCTGATATTTTTCATAAAATATTTAATTGGTATTTCATTACAGTGCACATTAGTGTTATTTTGTGAGTGCTTTGTTAGTGATTAGTGTCAGTGTATTTATTATTAATTATGAAGGGTTATGTGTTATGTTATTTGCGTGCAACCACCAGTAATTTATTTACATGTAGCGCCTATAAGCCAAATGCTTGCACGTACAACCTGTCATTTATAATTTCTGTTTCAATATATAGCCAGTATTACATCCAGTACCATATCCAGTAGTTTCATGTAATAAATCATAGATCACTAGATGCAAGCCTTAGTGTAGTATTACCCACATAGTGGGTTAGCCTCACTTTTTAGAGATAGATACATAGTGTGTGCTTATGTTAGTATTATGCATTTTTTAATTAAACTTCACATAATTAGCAGCCATCTGAGACATTAATCAAGATTGACCATGAACTAAGAGCAACACGGACTTTCCTTGAAGTTATATAATTTTCGGTTATGTGATACGTTAAAGGCTTAAGTGTTAAGTAGTATATTTATATTTTTGTTAATTGTGTGTGGTAATAAAGATGAAAGGGTTTTTGTATGTTCCTACTTCACCAGCATTGCACTCACCCATTTCATTTCACTTGCCATCATAATTTTTCATAATTACAGGTACAGTTTTTTTTTCATATAAACGCGGCAAGGCTCGGCCACTCAGAGAGCTCTGTGCCAACCCCAAGTTAGCTACGTCGTACTCAGGTGGAGTGGACGTCCGTGCGTGACCTCCCTGGTCCATCACCTTTTGTTTCAACCATCTAGTGTTAAATAGTTAAATATCTCTCATGTAGTGTTAAATAGTTAAATATCTTGTACCGGAACATTTAAATAGTTTTCGCGTAGCCTGGGGAGAATACTGCTCCACAGACTGGACCGTTTGTTCACGGCTGGACCTTAAATTCTTACC
The DNA here is from genome assembly GCA_029891345.1 of Dryococelus australis. Taxonomy (NCBI): domain Eukaryota; kingdom Metazoa; phylum Arthropoda; class Insecta; order Phasmatodea; family Phasmatidae; genus Dryococelus; species Dryococelus australis. Next base: position 3,992,831 of record CM057000.1, read on the forward strand.
TTCATTTGACATGTAGGCTTCACACCTTTTTGTAACAGTTTCGGAGTTCACCACACTTACAGGAAAAAGCATGTAAGTGCCTCTCAGTTCTCACTAGCCTAGGCAAATGGATTGTAGATAAGTCATCATCAGCATCAGCACCTGAAGTCGCGCAGGAGATGGCAGACCACTTGGAGAGAGGAGATCACGACCTTGCAGCAGCTCCTCTAAGAGAGCTGGTGCCTGACCTGGTAAAACCATACTCAAGCCATTCCCGTCCACATAACCTCTCTTCCCAAATGGCCTAGCAAAATACCAATGCTGTCACAAACCTTGACCCTTTTATAAAGGCAAAGTGTTGGCCCAAACTATTATTTTCATATTGTTTTCATTTGAACACTAAAATTAACTTATAAAAAGCCTTGGAGAACTAAAATCCCTATGCACACATAAGTTGGTTTCACATACTGTTGCACTGTCACACCTACAACTAGGCTGCGCTGCAATTTCCTCAGAGCCGCGAGACTTTGTTCCACAGCCACTCTTTCACATCAATGTAGCGTTCACAGGTGGGATGATTACAGTGGTAAACTACTGAGTGTAGCTTTTAGTGTCACAAACCATACTGCCCATGTCATGGCACTGTTGAAGTTGGCAGCTGATGACGAGGAGGCGAGAGGCGAGCCCAACCTCAGATCAGACTTGCCCGGACTGCATGACTCGACATCCAGATCATGTAAGCATCAGTGACGACCCTCTATGTTGGACAGTATTTGGTGCTTACTCGACATAAGTTTTCACTGTTTGTACATACCCACATTCAGGACTGTCCAATCACGGGCCTCTTCACACTGCACCCATGCAGTGTACCACAAAGAGTGAGTCCACCTGGGAGGACGTTCTACTGTGACCAGGGACTCTCAACGCTAGTACACTCTTTGTATCACTACAATGATACTGTAGCATGCATACAGAAGATGCTACAGTACATACTCAATACAAATGCGAGGCTTCATACAGGGGACCGACTTCCCTTTATAGGGCCGCTGTTGATGTACTATGGTGGGTGTATGAAGTACAAAGTCAGCCAGATCCTCAAGAATCCTCTACATTGGGTGCAAAGTCTTAGCGAGGGAGGGTTTGTTGGCTATTTAATATACTCATGGAGATATACCTTCCATTCCTTACCTACATGGAGAGTAACCCTTCTTGTGTTGGCCTGCCTTCACCAATACAACCTCACAACTGTTACACATATGTCCTTCCCAGCATGTTACCAAGGAAATACACTGGACCCCCTTGTTTTATGACAAGTCATTTACGCTTATTTATGGACAACTTAACCAATCAACTATCTTATGTTAATTTATGAGTTTCCAAAATGATGTAAAATTATACCAGAAAGCAACTGTCAAAGCAAAACGTACACACTTTCCTATGTACATTATTTCTAAATGAAATCTTACACAGTAATGTTACATTTCTTGTTTAATGCATTCGTATTTATGTTTGTTGACGCCAAATGTTTACAGGTAGCATAAGGTCACTGCCCAAACCCATGTACACCATAAAAGTTTTATAGGCCACAGGTTAGTTACTTCTAAACATCCCATCTACTAACAATAAAAATGTGATTCTCTACCTGTAGTGCCAAATTATCTGCAGTACCACACTCGGCAGACATATATTTTGAGATAAATTTAAAAAATATGCCTGGGTAACAGTGGATATCCTACAGCTTCTACACAAACCATGTTGCATTCAAAGACTAAATTTCCACCATACTGCACTACCTCACGACAAACATGATAATTAGAGGTCCGAGACTTTTGCAGATTCATTTGGCCTCAGCCAAGACATACTCCGGCCATGCTTCATTATTCATTGTTCAATAGCTTATTGAGAAGCTATTTTATCTCTAAACATGGTTGCATATTATCATCGGCTCATATTTGTCTGTGTTAGTTAATTTTTCAGAGTTGGCCAGGGTGTTGCACTACAATCGTTGTTCGATCATAACAATGGACTAAAGTATATATACATCAAGTCTGACTATAGTTGAATTACTTTGTGATATTCACGTATCAATAACGATATCATAGAAATATGAAGATGTGGCATTGCGATAACATCTTGCAACTTCTCCCCAGCAACCCACCTTATGCGAACAGCAGACGTCCTCAGATCCTGATTTCTGACACACGTCAGTTCCCAAGTCCAGTACGAGCTCACTACTTAGCTTCACGTTGACCTGCACGACATTTATCTCATGTCCCATTTCCACAGTCAGGCGCAATGATCTGTAACACAACATGCAGCTTGCTACACAATATACTCTCAGCAACGCCAATAATTACAGGCTGATCGTGATGCAAGTCAGCACCTTGCTTTTCTTTGTATCCTTCTAACATATATAACATTGGCATCATCACAAGCCAGATTACTCTATGCAACTACCACCCAAGTGAAACAATGGAACTGTCACTAACATGTTAACTCGTACTCTTAGCATGTACAAAGCCCATACTTGGGATTAACTGTTAGAGGATGTTCATGATAAAGTGAGCACTTTTGAAATTAACCTTAGAAAAATGTCACTGCCTCTGCCTGCACATATTTTAATGGGTGCATTGAGTGACATGCGGCCGGTTAGGTTGGTAACGAGGGATAGAAAGTAGTTCCATACGTTAACGTCGAATAAAAAGTGTTAGGTAACCATTTGTGATAATTTAAATTACCTCTCTCGTTTGTTCTTTTTTAACACCTCAGTGTGTAAAAATTAGTAGATTTATAAAGTGTTTACTTTTCTAATAATTTCACAGTTTCACTTGGCCGACACATGAATAAAGTGATGAGGCCCATGTCAATGTTAGTTTTACATAAGGCGGAAGAATACACAACGTGCATACAAGTATATCTTAAGCAGGGCTTTCAAAAGTGCTAATTTTACCATGAACAGCCTATAAAAAAAGTAAGGATTAAAATTAATTGTTTAAAAAATGTGTAATTTTTAACATAGTTTATTTTTAAATATTAAATTTAACTTTTAATTCTTAAAATATCTGGTTAACTATTAGTTCACTTTGCAATTGTTACATATGTACTGAGTCACAGATTAGTCACATGCAATGTGACTGTGATGTAGGCAAGGTACCACTATTGACACAATCTCTCACTATGCAAATAGCACAATGGATGTTCCTTGTCCCGCAAGCGCAGTTCGATGGTTGCTGCAGTCACTGCTCGCACACCAGGCACGCAAATCTGTGCACCTCATGTATGGGTCACCGCTGCCATTCATGCAGGAACAGATCACTGAACCGGGTCATAACCCGTCTGACCCCTTGTTACCACGAGTTAACTCAGCGATATGCATGTTCAGTGCAATTCTGATCCATGCCCCATAAAGTAGAGTCCAAAATCCACAAGGGAAAGTGTTAGCTCCCATTTGCTCCCCTTAAACAGCCTGCCAGTATGAAGCCACATGGGTTTTGTTTCAATACAGAACACGAGCTAAAGACACTCATAATTCCTTACATAATTTTACAGTGTTGATGTCATATTTTGTTTGTTTTAAAAGGAACAATATTATTTCTTTGAAGTGTATTAAAATAACATGTAAAATATCCTGGCAGTCCCAGCTTCTACCATGTCAATTGCCCAATGATAAATTCTTTCACGTATATTAAATTATTTTCATTATTTAATTTACATGTTTTAAAAGTTAACAAAATCTTTACACGCCATGTTAATTCAGTGTATCGTATCCACGTGCCTTGCCGGCCCATTACCAGTTTGTTTTATTAATTTTTTTTTTTCGAACAGAAAATACATAAAAAGACTCTGTGACTTGAATTAACAGATATAACTTGTCGGAAATCTTGCATCAATTGTTCCAGTGTTTTTCAGTGATTTCTTATATACCATTTGTCAACTATGTAATTATAAAATTTCTCTCTCTGTGTTTGGCGGGAGATCTCTGGCGAGGTAGCCAGGCATCTCTTCCACCATCTTCAGTCTTGATCCTGTGGGCCCAATAAGGACAGGCGTTCCACATCGCGGGAGCCTTCAACGCTTTGTCCAACCATTTAGCTGCAATATTGTAAGTCTTAACATAACGGAAACTTTTTCTTTTTGTTGTTACTCTCACACTCTTACTTCTAACTCCGCCAGACTCGCGGCCCCGGAGATGTTATTGCCATACTTAATACCACGTGCTGAAAAGCACTTTTTGCAGCATCAGCCGAGATGGCAGGCCCAATAGCCATGCCGGTTTCAGAGTAGGGGCAGTGTATTGTGTAATCAGTGCACCACCACTTTTACCAATATAGGTACCTTTACTCTTGTTTCAGTTTATTCCGCACAAAGTATCTTCAGAGCCTGGCCCACTCCAGGCAACCACATGCATAAGTGTACTGACTGTGTTAATCTGAACTTTCTCTCTCTTTAATGAAACGTGTACTTGTGAGGGGATCTCCAAATGGGTGTCTACCTGCTACTGCCCTGAGAATTACAGTCCACGTGCTCACCTGTGCGTAGATGAGGGGGCGCCCTACCGGTATTTAACAACTAATTTCACAAACCTCATCACCATGAGCCAGGGTTTATCTCAAATATGGTGCATCTCGCCCTCATCAGAACGAGAGACACTGTAATTACGTATACTGATTGGAAGAGAACCAAAAGACAATCAATTACACGAAATCCCTAGAACGAAAAGGACATGGCGCATAATGGCCGCCATTGCGAAAAGCACTTGTTAGCACATGAACAGTTTAAGGCAGTAAAATAGCCGGGGCCGTGAGACTACGGAGATGACAGTGCGGCGCGGGGGAGAAAAGAAGAAATTAAATGTTCCGGTATAAAAACCACTTACTATTGCTGTTACTGGTTAGACAAAGGCGATGAAATTCTCCCACGATGCAAACGCGTGCACTCTCCTAGGCCTACCGAACTACACTGAGGAGGATGGCGTGTGTGGAGATGCTGTTACCAAGCTGAGATCTCCCAACAGCTCCGTGAGGGAAAAAGACGTTACACATATCTTACATACACGTATATGTGAAACTGAATACAACATAGCAAAACACTTGGAGGAATTAAGGTATTAATTTTGACACGTTTTTATTTCTTTTCATTGTTCAATGTCTTTTTTGCTATGAGTGTCGGGGAAAACTATGAGAGCTTAGAAAAGTCTGAACAGACTTGCAAAAGAAACGCAAAACCATACAAAAATTTCACATGACATTTTACATTCAAAAGACCCTTCAAAAACACTTCAATAAATTAAAACATTAATTTTGTGAAAGCTCTAGGAATTTAAGTTCAGGCATTTGGCATGGCAGCTGGCGGAACTACCCAGACCAACTTACTGTTTATGTTAAAGAAAACTGAAAACATAAATATGCCCTTTAGAAATAACATAAACATAGCACGACTCAAAACTTGAGCATTGTTTTAAAGTGTTTGTTGTTATTTCGAAAATGTTAGGTTATGAAATTCAAAGTGCCCGCGGCACCCAGATTAAGAACACCAATATTCCGGCGTGAATGCCGTCATAAAGAGCCACCAAATTAATATGAAGAATTGATAGGAAAATTATAAAATGTAAAACAATATCTAATTTATTTGTGCAACTGTTATTTCAATAATAAAATATTTTACTTTGTGTACATAGCACTTCCGCTTATGTGAACCCTGTAGGCGGCCATGGTAGGTCCGTGCGACGCTTGCCTCTGGACAATCTGTCAAGGAGACCTGGTGAGGTAAGACACTGTCACGTACGCACTACAACCTTTTGTTCACTGAAGTAGATTTCAATAGCACTTTTAGTATACTGGTTAACCATTGATTGCATACGTTTTGCCAGACATTTACCCAGCATTATGCTTCCACATAACTAATTTCTTGCACCCTTGTAGCATTTTCAACTTAATCAAGGAGAAGGAGGAGAAATATGTCAGAGAGCTCACACGACCTGCGCAACTTGAATCAGGCGCCATCCACTTCTGCTAAAGGTGTTTCATCATAATTTCTGTATTATTGCTACATGCAATTTTAAGGGCTTGTTTTCCTATATGTATTTGAGGGGATTTTTTATGTCTGAATATTTTACGGCAACATCAAGTATAACCACGTGGAACTGATGCCAAGTATATGTCTACACCATAACTGCATTTTGAGAGCTTATTTATGTAAAATCGTATGTGCAATATTTTATTCAGGGTTCTATGTTCAATCTTGTCAGGGTTCCGTGTAATTTTCATGTAAATGGATGCTTTTGTGTTTGACCACGCTGTTACTTTAACGTTTGATTTTCCGCTATCAGGCATGTTACATACCTGTAACAACTTCAATCGTGAAGAGAATAATTTTCTCCATCAGAATAATATTTTGTTGGAATTTAATTTAATGTTTTCACAAAGAAATATTGCAATTCCACCTGCACCATGTGGTCCGCTATGAACTTCATCCAGCGGTATCCGCGCCATGTGTGTGTTTATTATGAATACTCATCTCGTGTATCATCTTGTTTCATGTATCTTTTGAGGGTTTATGTAATTTTGTCATTTGTGTACAGTGCAATTATTCCCGTCCCAGCCGGCTCTGTGTATAGGCCATCACGACACTACCCACGTGCTGGAGGGCAAGCCCCGACGAGTTTGCGTTAGTGATGCAGAGTAATCACACGTATTAATGTATCATCAGGGTTTCATTTTGTAATTCACAGTGTCCTATCTTCAGGGACTGTCAGTCCACCTTAGCAGCTGTCGACTCTCTTCTCTTGTGAAGATTGTGTTTTCATACACCGCAGTGAGATCAATCCATCTAGGCATGTGCTAGAGTAATTGCAGGCTGGGGAGCACCCAAGTGGAGTTAGCTAGACACGACCGAGTGTATCATTAATTTCATGGCACGTTGATTTGTACGTACAGTATCAATAAAAACAAGTCTCACAGTGAAATTACCTCTTTCATTTGTAGTGACAGTGTCCTAGCCACGTGTGTTTTTCAAGTGATAAATATGTTAAGTAAAAGTTTAGTATTGTCTACATGTTTGTAAGTACGCACGGGTGAGACGGACACACAGAACCCACAGCATCCCTGAGAACACTGAGTCCCAATAGTGCTGTGATTGGGAAGCACCGCTGGCGCCCAAATTACCAGTAAGTATTTGTGTCATCGTTCGTCTCGTGTCTCACCCGACAGTGTCAATTTTATATATATATATATGTGTGTGTGTGTGTGTGTGTGTGTGTATATGTATGTGTGTGTGTATATATATATATTTTTTTTTTTCAAAGTAAGATTTGTAATAAAATAGATAGGAATTAAATGACACTGAATGCTGAAGCAGCACACACACTACCAGCTTGCATCCTGTTTACGCAAATAATTTTCAGTCAATTGAAAAACAATGTTTTTTTGGCAGAATCCGCAGGAGAAATACAATTTATAAAATGGCTTATATGTACATTTATTAGCACTTAGTACCAGTGAAGACTACTTCAATTGACTTCCCGATGATTGTAATTGTATTTTATTACAAACTATAATATTATTTTGCTTTGTATGTATATTAAAAGTATAACTAATGAAATAACACAATGCCTTGTTATGGTAACATGTCACTACAAGACATGTAGCACTGCAGCGGCTACTTCAACTATGATATTAACTTGGCAGGTTTATCAGGCCAGTGTCCAGACCTCCTTGTCTTAGACCGTGATTTTTATTATACAATATTTGTGATTGTTAACATGATAATCAATTTCTCTCAAAAGGCTAAGGCTTTATGCAGAATGTTCATATATAACAGCACATGCTTGTTTTGAAAGAAGCACATATCTGACTGGACTTGTAGACCTACATATTTTTCTTTTATTATCTTAGGATCAAAACAAACACCAACAGCAGCCATTTGGGGAAGAAGAAGCATACCTATGTTAAATAAGTTGGACATTTAGACTATATTCAGTATTTGAACTTACTTAAAACAAATTATTTGACTTCAGTCAAAAACAATATTTACTGTATGATGGACTGTATATCATTAGAATATCACCACAATTTCAGAAAGTGTGAAAACTGGACGAATATTTAGGAATTGCAGATAAGTTGAATGTACATTATATGTTTCCAGAATTGACGGAATTTGCTAATTTTTTTTTTGTGGTGTCATATGTAAAATTAAGTAAAAGATTGAGTTCAGTGTTTGTATCAGACAAATAAGTATATATTGTTGATATCTTATGTAATCTCTCAGTTGTGGTAAAATTTATTCTTAGTACTATCTCTTCAAATGATTTTAAAGAATGATTATTTTTTGTCATATTCTTTAAATGGAGAGATGAAGGAAAGCGATCAGTTAATTTACTGAAACAAAGTCTAGCCAATGCTAATTGCCTAGACATGTTGTGGGATGTCACAGGGTGTTGTCCAGTGTCAAGATGGCAGGTGCCATAGTTCTGCTGTTGTAAAATGAAACCTTTGTGATGTATGTATGTCCTCATGTAACCTCTGGTACCAACACCAGGCCACAGTGAAACTGGAATGCCCCACATACCTGGCAACTGTACAATACTTCCACCCAGCCTCATGTAGACCACACTGCACATGTCTTATAACAGTAGCGCTATAACTACTGTGGAAATATAACTGCACTCTGGTGACCATTCTCAATTACATAGTTCACTGCAACTCTTCAATCATTTACACACTCCGCAGTAGTACCCATGTTTACAGAATAATGTCCAATTTGGACCATTCCTTTTGGGTGCTTTAATTTTTTTGTCAGTCAGTGTACATACTTCTAAAACTAAAAAAAATATTAATATTGTCTCAAAGTCTACATGATATAAGACAACATGGTGAAGAGGAAATGGTTAATAAATACCACAAGCCTGCAAGAAACACTTAAAACTTGAATGATGAAAACTTAATAAAAAAAACCAATAAAATAGACTGTGCATTGATATATGATTAATGGTAAAATTGCAGATGGAACTTACGAGTGTATATGGGAATACTGTGGGTTTAACACAGGTGGCGTATCCAAGAGTTTCTTTGTGTAGTTGGTCTCCAAGAATTTAGGACAGGATTTGTACACCTTGCTCCCAACGTCAGGGTGAAAGAGGAAGCTGATTCTATAGCATCCTGTATACACATAAGAAAACGACTTTCTTCCTGTCTGTAAAAAAAAAGTAAAAATGGTTACCCATTCTGAAGATTATAATGTTTAGGGTTTCATGCAAACATTTATGGCCTTTATTTAAGTACTGGGAACTGTGTGTGTTTCAGGAGGATAAATCAATTTGAATGGAAAGGGCTGAGAGTGCAGTCAAGTGGGGTGGTTTTCTCACTTCTAGCTTTCCATTAGACTGCTCGCCTCGCACCCAGGTGAACCGGGTTCAATCCCCAGCCAGTTCACTCTGGATTTTTGTAAGTGGGAATCATGCTGGACGATGCTGCTGGTGGGCAGGTTTTCTAGGGGATCTTGTGTTTATCCTGCCCTTTCTTTCTCGTGCTGCTCCATTCTCATCTCAATTCACACTCATCTGCTCTCAAGGTCTCTTCACTCACTCTAGCTTTCCACCCATTTCTCACCTTTAGTGATCTCATTACTTCGCATCACGAGCTGGTATTTCGTTTGCCCTGACTGGTACCTCGTACTGTAATGAAATCACTGAAGCAGCTACCTGAGCCAACCAGACTGGCTAGCCCATCCAAGGAATATGGAGTGGAGTGTGCTTCCAGTTGCTAAGTAATCAACTTTGGTCTCAATACTAAATAGGTTTCTTCCAACACAACTGTTAAAACCATAACACATTATTTACACAACCACATGTTTTGAAATGTTAGCACATGGCACTTAACAAGTTCTCATTGACAATTTAGTAATTAGTGTGGTTCCATTGGAACTCTGTTGATAGTAGCTTGTTTACTGTGATTGTGCTGTGTGTCAAGCAAATATGTAGTCTGCACTGCATAGCTCACGCTGGCATGGTATAGCAAATATGTAGTCTGCACTGCATAGCTCACACTGGCATGGTATAGAAAATATGTAGTCTGCACTGCATAGCTCACGCTGGCATGGTATAGCAAATATGTAGTCTGCACTGCATAGCTCACACTGGCATGGTATAGCAAATATGTAGTCTGCACTGCATAGCTCACACTGGCATGGTATAGCAAATATGTAGTCTGCACTGCATAGCTCACGCTGGCATGGTATAGCAAATATGTAGTCTGCACTGCATAGCTCACACTGGCATGGTATAGCAAATATGTAGTCTGCACTGCATAGCTCACGCTGGCATGGTATAGCAAATATGTAGTCTGCACTGCATAGCTCACGCTGGCATGGTATAGCAAATATGTAGTCTGCACTGCATAGCTCACACTGGCATGGTATAGAAAATATGTAGTCTGCACTGCATAGCTAGCACTGGCATGGTATAGAAAATATGTAGTCTGCACTGCATAGCTCACGCTGGCATGGTATAGCAAATATGTAGTCTGCACTGCATAGCTCACACTGGCATGGTATAGAAAATATGTAGTCTGCACTACATAGCTCACACTGGCATGGTATAGCAAATATGTAGTCTGCACTGCATAGCTCACACTGGCATGGTATAGCAAATATGTAGTCTGCACTGCATAGCCCACACTGGCATGGTATAGCAAATATGTAGTCTGCACTGCATAGCTCACGTTGGCATGGTATAGCAAATATGTAGTCTGCACTGCATAGCTCACGCTGGCATGGTATAGCAAATATGTAGTCTGCACTGCATAGCTCACACTGGCATGGTATAGAAAATATGTAGTCTGCACTGCATAGCTCACACTGGCATGGTATAGAAAATATGTAGTCTGCACTGCATAGCTAGCACTGGCATGGTATAGAAAATATGTAGTCTGCACTGCATAGCTCACACTGGCATGGTATAGCAAATATGTAGTCTGCACTGCATAGCTCACACTGGCATGGTATAGCAAATATGTAGTCTGCACTGCATAGCTCACACTGGCATAGTATAGAAAATATGTAGTCTGCACTGCATAGCTCACACTGGCATAGTATAGCAAATATGTAGTCTGCACTGCATAGCTCACACTGGCATGGTATAGCAAATATGTAGTCTGCACTACATAGCTCACACTGGCATGGTATAGCAAATATGTAGTCTGCACTGCATAGCTCACACTGGCATGGTATAGAAAATATGTAGTCTGCACTGCATAGCTAGCACTGGCATGGTATAGAAAATATGTAGTCTGCACTGCATAGCTCACACTGGCATGGTATAGCAAATATGTAGTCTGCACTACATAGCTCACACTGGCATGGTATAGCAAATATGTAGTCTGCACTGCATAGCTCACGCTGGCATGGTATAGAAAATATGTAGTCTGCACTGCATAGCTCACACTGGCATGGTATAGAAAATATGTAGTCTGCACTGCATAGCTCACACTGGCATGGTATAGAAAATATGTAGTCTGCACTGCATAGCTCACACTGGCATGGTATAGAAAATATGTAGTCTGCACTGCATAGCTAGCACTGGCATGGTATAGAAAATATGTAGTCTGCACTGCATAGCTCACACTGGCATGGTATAGCAAATATGTAGTCTGCACCGCATAGCTAACACTGGCATGGTATAGCAAATATGTAGTTTGCACTGCATAGCTAACACTGGCATGGTATAGCAAATATGTAGTTTGCACTGCATAGCTCATGCTGGCATGGTATAGAAAATATGTAGTCTGCACTGCATAGCTCACGCTGGCATGGTATAGCAAATATGTAGTCTTCACTGCATAGCTCACGCTGGCATGGTATAGAAAATATGTAGTCTGCACTGCATAGCTCTCACTGGCATGGTATAGCAAATATGTAGTCTGCACTGCATAGCTCACACTGGCATGGTATAGAAAATATGTAGTCTGCACTGCATAGCTCACACTGGCATGGTATAGCAAATATGTAGTCTGCACTGCATAGCTCACACTGGCATGGTATAGCAAATATGTAGTCTGCACTGCATAGCTCACACTGGCATGGTATAGAAAATATGTAGTCTGCACTGCATAGCTAGCACTGGCATGGTATAGAAAATATGTAGTCTGCACTGCATAGCTAACACTGGCATGGTATAGCAAATATGTAGTTTTCACTGCATAGCTCATGCTGGCATGGTATAGCAAATATGTAGTCTGCACTACATAGCTCACACTGGCATGGTATAGCAAATATGTAGTCTGCACTGCATAGCTCACGCTGGCATGGTATTCAAGTGAGAATATTTAAATAAATGAATAAATAAATCCATTTATTCATATGGAAAAATTCATGGACACCTAATATATTTTTTTGGTTACATTTACATCCAACTTATTACATTCCACAATGTTACACTGGAATTAATTTCATGCATACAGGTGTATGAATACTGATGTATATGCATTTTTTTATGACTTCACATAAAATTATAATGTATATCTTATGAAGACGTTTATAACAGTTTTCTATGTCGCATAAGGTTAAAAACAAATATGGTGGCAATTTGGGATTTGGAAAATTAGTATTTAGTAAGTTTTATACTAAAAACTAAATGCTATACTACCAAATGTTACACCATCAGTAAACTAAAAGTGCCAATTGAAACACTGCCTGAGATACATTCACAATATGCTAAATAGTTTTATTTTATAAAAGCAATAGTCTGCAGGAAAACTGCACATAAAGAAATGTGTATGGCACTAACGGAACATGTAGTGTTTGCAGTGGTGTGAGCAGTGCTTGAGTCCAATCAGGGATGCCACATCAGAGTGAAATCTACCTCATCTTTAGTGTCTATGAACGATCCTGGGCCCTGCTGCACCCTTAATCGGGAAACTATAAATGTAGGTGTGAACACGCGACAGGCCAGGTACACAAAACACCAAAGGAACACTTGTTAGGAAAATTTTTAAAATACAATAGCATTCTGCTTGTGGCATAACAAACCTCAAATAGATGATAAAGAGAGCAAGGATAACAATATTTATTTGTTGTTTTCACTTGACAAGATGAAGATGAGCTGCAGAACTTCTGAAGGTTAACACAGCAGGTACATCAGTGCTAGCCTTCGCCACACTGTCTGTTGGTTCCTGGCACGATCACCTATTACAACACTGGCTAACTCTGTCCACGCCTTTGACTGATTGCTCCCAGTAATCCAAGGATTGGAAAACAGTATACCCTGAGCTACCATCCCATTTGAAGTGCTGCCACCCACTTGTGTTCCTGTTATCAGGTTGGCTGTGCTGTATGCTACAGTGGTCTCCCTAATGAGGCCCGAGTCCTCCCTACGGGAGGTGGTGTCAGGGCTCGCTTGTCGAGTTCAGTACATCCACAGTAGACGTGAGTAAATAGTTTGTTAGTTTACAAAAGGCTGTTCATAATAAAGTGAAAAAGCACCCTCATTGTTTGTAATCGTACAGTATGATACACACATGTACGTTGGTTGCCAGAGTACATAAAATACTTCTAAGATGACTTGATGTTGTATTGAGAGCGTAATGTATACATTTCTGGCTACGGAAATTAGTATTTCTTACTTTATACACATAATAATACACATTTGTAAATTATTAAAATATTTGTTTTCCAAAAAATTCCACGGTTTGACGATGGTATGAATGAAGTGAGACAGTTCATGCATATGTTAAACTTATGCATAGCAGCAGTATAAACAATCGGAAGAAAAGAAGATTTTATACTGGGCTTTCAAACGTTCTCAGATAACCTTGAACAACCTACATATAATAGTTAACACTGACAGTTCGTTGTCTACGTAAGCAACTTCTCTGCCAACAACACAAATCAAAATCATAATTCCATGAAACTTGCAGGCTGCACGTAAGTTTTTATGTCCGTAAGTGTCTATGCTGTTAATAGACAGTAACACACCCAAATAATATGTTACTGCCTTTCCCTGCACATATTTGTACAGCAAACTGACTGCCATGCATTCGAATACAGTTTGTAACAACTTAGAGACCATACTTCCTGTGCATACCGTCTGATAATTAGCAAATTTGTAAAATATTTACTTTTCTAATAATTTCAGAATTTCACTTGACAGATACATGAATATAGTGATGAGCCCCATGACAATGTTAAGTTTACATTTGGCGGTGGGAATACACAATGAGGAGGAAAGTAGTTCTTACGCAGAGTTTTTCAAAGTGCTCTCTTTACCATGAACAGCTGATGTAAACAATTTGAGTACAAAAAATTTGATCTCAAAAGTGCAGTGGTGGTAATATAGAAAAACACTGCAATTTATTCTTAACTCTCTGTAATGAAATAAATGTATAGTCAACAACTCTGAAGTTCAGCTTTTATTTTTAAACATTTAAAAGGCACAATGTAGAATAAAATTTTTTGTCCTATTACAACATTTATTGTCATCAATCTCTTTATGTAACAGCTTGAACTACTAACATACTACAAGTGAGAAATTTATTTTAAAACTATGCTTTATTCTTCATTCTGCCTGATTTGCAAAAAATTACAAGATTTTAGGTCCCCAGGTACCTCAACATACACACACTGTTTGTTTACAGTTAAACAATTAATGAAAAAGTTTGAGACATAAACTGTTGAAAACAAAGGAGTTAAAGAGAAGATACATATTTGAAAAGGAGAAATGAAGAATGTATCACCTCTAGACAGGTGGTGTTCTCCATATCTGTGTTACTGACACTGGACACAATAAATTCGCGCGATGAATGGAGTTTGAAGAGGGCAGAGTCGTGGTGACATGTCTCGTTTGTAGTGTCACTGTATTCCAGGTCGATCTGGTAGGAGCCAGGATCATCAAACAGCAGGAAGTCAACTGTCATCTCTCCCAGAACCTGATCGCTTATGTTCACATTCCACCACAAGACTGGATCCATGGTATCGCAGCCCAGCTCATCCACTACAACAGACAGTCACCAACAAACAGTTTCCCTAACATTAAACAAAACATTACTATTGTTTATGTGCTTCCTTACAATATTTTCGGGACTTTTAAGCAAAACTACAAACATACAAAAGAAATTCTTTTGCTGTGTTTTTTTTTTTGGAACTACAAAACATAATTATGCTGCATTACTAACATTTAATGAGATAGTTAATTTAAGATGTCGTAAATAACTTGTCTTAAATTAATAATGATTATGATATAATTTATACTGTACATCTAAAAAAAAAAAAAACAGTTCTTAAATGAAAATGTTTAAATTAAGTTTTAAATTTTTACAGACTACCAGGTGCCACTTCGGTCAGAAAACTTACCAATTGTACGGAATTATTATTTATAATCGGAGACTGAGGATGGAATATCTGCTTCATAAGCAGCGCATAGACTAGGAAAATTAAATGCAGCCCAGTTAGTATCACTATTGTGATTTATGAAAGCCACAAACATATACTGGTATTGTATATGGCTGGTGATACTGCTGTTACAAGTTAAGTAGAGCTCATGTGAGAGTTTACATGTGTGCAAACTGCAAAGTGAAGGTAAATACACCATCAGCGGTATCTAAATTAAATCACATTTAACTATCATTGTAGTACGTAGAACCCAAACAGCAGTATGGCCTTAACTGATACCATATGAATTTTATATAGTAAGAAGGCACCATAACCTAGATCAGGGGTTCCCAAACTTTAGTTTCTCACGCCTCCCTTCTGCAAAATAAAATATCTACGCCCCTCATATCACAACTTCATTATTATAAGGGCAAAACAAAAACTAATAAAAGTCTCAAAGGTTTTATTTAATCATTAAATTTTAATGATTATTGAACACAAATTGTGGTGAACAAATCAATCAATGAGACAGATGAGCTTGCATATTTTTTAACAAGATTCCCCAATTCTTGGTTGAATAGAAGTAATTACACAACGTAAATAACCGGCAATATAGAGTTGGCTTCTATACTTCGTTGTTATTGCTACTACTGCTGAAAACACCCTTTCACACAAATAAGTGCTTGGAAAAGGTAAATAGAATCGGAGCGCTTGCTCTGCTATGTCAGGATAAACTTTGAAGTACTTCACTAAAAAAAAAAAAGATCTTTTATCAATGTTCTCAAAATCGTATTTCGCAACAGAATCATTATTTGATCTCCTACGCCTGCTCTTTGAAGAGTTTCTGGCAGCTAGTCTATGCCAACATGGACAGGATCCGTCACTAATATATAAATGTTATTATCGCACGAGTTAGGAAAGTAATGCCTGAACTCATCACTTAAGTGCTGCAAATGGTTTGATATTTTTGTCTTAGTGACAGTATCCTAAAAAACCTCTTTAAAGCATGTTTCATCTGAGATTGCATACAATTTTGAAAAACAAGAGTAACTGCATGGCTCTACCAAAATTTTACGATTCCAAAGTTACAACTTCTCAGTAGGTATATGCCGTGATGGCATCACAATGATAAATTATATTGGAGTCTCCACCCTGTAATTTCCAATTGAGGTGGTTCAATTAATCAAATATATCGGACAAATAAGCTAAAAATACTCGGACACCTGCTGCGTTCGTACCACTTCCACCCGGGGCTACACTTGGTTTTGTCGTTTTGTAGTAGCTATAGGTATAGGCTGTTCATGGTAAAATGAGCACTTTTGAAACCCTGCTTAAGATCTACTTGTATGCACGTTCTGTATTCTTCTGCCTTGTGTAAAATAAACACTGCTGTTGGCCTTATCACTTTATTCATGCGTCAATCGAGTGAAACTGTGAATTTATTATAAAAGTAAATATTTAACAAGTATGCTCATTTTCAACATTTTTCTGCGTAAAAAAACAAGAAAGCGAAACAAATATTTCAGTTATAACAAATGGTGGCCTAACACTTTTGATTCATCGTTAAGATATGGAACTACTTTCCCGTCAATTGTTACCAACTTTACTGGGCGCATGTCATGCAGTGCGCCCGTTTAAATATATGCAGGTGTGAACAGTGACTATTTTCTGACGTTGATTTCAAAAGTGCTCACTTTATCGAGAACAGCCTTTACCTATACTACAGTCCCATTTAAAAAGTTTGAATTTTATTTATTAACCGTACAAGTGAACAGCTCGGTGCTCGCACCCCTCTTAGCATTTCGTCACGCCTCCCTTACGAGGCACCCCCCCCCCCCCCCCCCCACTTTGAAGATCAATGATCTAGATAGTTAAAGGGGTCGTGGTGTGATTGAGTGGTTAGACCTCTTGCCTTCCAGAAATGCGAAATGGGTTCAATCCCTGGCCGGGTCACTTCCACATTTCCCCAAGTGGAAATTGTGCTGGATGCTGCTGCTAGTTGGTGGGTTTTCTCAGGGATCTCCCACTTCACTGCTCTTGCATTCTGGCACTGCTCCATTCTCACCTCATTTCACCCTCATCGGCTTCCAAGACCTTGTAGTTAAGAGTTGCCCAAACTACTCAACTATATGGTTAAAGATATACATACTCAAGACTACAGCTAGAATAATAAATTCATTTCGCATACCATTACCATGTGAATAATTTTGAAAAAAAATATATTTAATACAAAAATGGCTGTATTACAAAAGCAAAGCATCCCTAAAGTATGATTGCTTCCCATACAGGTATTGCAGCTTACCTCCTTTAGGGCTGAAGCATTCAGTATCATCTTCTGCAGATTCTGAATTCTGGAATACAAAAAAGTTCCTTCAGCATATTAACTACCTGTGAGTGGCACATGGAAGAAAATTATTATTTTAGCAGAACTGGTGTGAACCAAAATACTCTCCATGTTTACGGCATGCAACAATTTAGATATTTAAGAAAGTACACATCCATGTGTTTGCACACATGCATTGGCTTCTCCCACATGATCAACTAACACTTTACAGATAGCAGACACACAACAGTTTCACACAGGCATCTCAGAAACACTTAATCCAACTTCCACAACTGAAATAGAGCTAATATGATTAAAGTGGCGCCACCATGAGCGAACAGGAAGAGAGATGGAGCAAGAGAGAATGAAAATGAAATCTGACTATTTTATAAACCTTAAAAAATGTTCTAAATATGCTTAAACATTTTATAACATACTTTAAGGTGCATGCATATCTGGTACTTGAGTTGCTGTGTGTTGGAATTATATGTTTATATACAGGTGTCCCCAAAGTACTGACCACACTTCAGGTAAGACAGGACTAGTGCTTCCAAGCAAAGCCACATCAGAAATGCTATTTTGGAGCACTTCACTGAAACTAAAACTTTAATTTCAGGCTGCTGTATCAGGTAGATGCAGAGCTACGATATACAACTTAACTGTACTTCGCTACACACTTTCCACCAATAAAACTGAACGGTCACTGCTACAAGTCCCATAGTCACGTAGTCACATACATCACAATGAAAGGTCTGCATGACTGTTCTGTGCCTTGCACAGACACACACCTGTTGCACATGTCAGTATTTTGCCTGTCGCTCCCATGCTTCTAATGCACTAAACAGCTCTGGATGAACAAGTGCCTTAACAGCTAGATTAGGCCTTCTACGAGATAAACATATTTATTACATTGAATGATGGTTTCAAGTTTTTTTTTTTGTAAACTTCCTGTGTACTGGAAAATTACCTTCAATACATCAGCTCATTTAGGTGTTTTTGCTATAAACTCTTATAATAGAGCCGATTAAAAACATCTGAGTGTTATACAAGCATCCTGTAGACGTCTGAGCTCATTATAAATTGTTAATTACGTTTTTGGTACCACAGTACCGACTACTGACATCTACACGATAGGACTGAATTCGATTGACAAACTTCGTGAGGCAATTAATTCCTTATGAAAAATCAAGTGGCAAAAATATAGGACACTTTGTACTTAAACTAAATATTAAGGGCGTAATAAGACCCAAGTATTGAGATTTTGGAATGAATTTTTGCGAAATATTGGAAACCAGGTACGATGAAAGTACAATTTGCGGAAAATTGATTAATGTTATCGGGATCTTCAATCTCAGAGTACTTTCACAATAATAACACTCCCCGCACACAAATATTCCGCTGCTGCGATACAGCGCTTCGTACGTAGGCAATACGCAACACATGCGTGTACGGTATACATTGTTTGTAGCAGGTCCTTGTACGCCGCCATCGGCTCTGGGGTGGCCATACACGCATGTAGGTATAAATGCCTGCATACTAGGCGCTGTATCGCAGCGGAATCTTTCTGTGCGTTTTAAAAGAAAACGGTGGGTCCTAGCCACAAGGAGAACATTTTTGTTTGGTAGGCTATACTGCTCGATAAACCAGCATCAAACGTTCATAATTCCCGACGGCTACGAAGTTGCCTGCAATAAGAGGACGGCCACCCCTGTTATTTTTGTAACGGGGAGTGTTTTTATTGTGAAAGTGCTCGAGATTGAAGATCCCGATAACATTAAACAATTTTCCGCAAATTGTACTTTCATCGCACCTGGTTTCCAATATTTCGCAAAAATTCATTCCAAAATCTCAATACTCGGGGACTTATTACGCCCTTGATATTTAGTTAGGTACAAAGTGTCCTATATTTTTGCCACTTGATTTTTCATAAGGAACTAATTGCCTCGCGAAATTTGTCGGTTGAATTCAGCCTACCCTGTATAGGCCGTTTGCTGTAAACTGAGCACTTTTGAAAGCCCTGCTCAAGCTCTACTTGGATGCACACTGTGCATTATACCGCTATATGTAACATTAACATAGCCGTCATCACTTTGTTCGTGCGCCAGTCATGTCAAACTGTGGCATTACTATAAAAGTATATATTTTACAAATTTGCTAATTCTTACATTGATTCGCATTTTAAAAAAATAAAAGAAAAAGAAATCATTAATATCCAAAGATGTTTACGTAGCAATTTCGATTCAACGTTAAACTATGGAACTACTTCCCCTCAATTGTTATCAAATTTACAGGGCAAATGTCACTCAGTATGCCCTTTAAGATGTACGCATGTAAGGGCAGTGACACTTTTCAAAGGTTGATTTCAAAAGTGCTCAAATAACAGTGAACAGCTTATACCAGCAAACGACAATCTACACACAATGATACAGCTTTACGAGTTGGCCATGAAAGTAGTAGAACGTGTGTATGCTTACATCAGTGTGCGGAGACCAATGATCGCACTGGTCCTTGTAACACAAAGTGTTGGTAGCATACAGTGCTACCAATAGCACGAGCCTCGCAAATACGTTGGCAGCCATACTCCGACCAGCTGCCGTCATCACAACGTCTTCATCATTGCATTATTCTGAAACCAGAACAACCATTTCTATCGCACACACCAAGCAGAACTGCAGTCTCATAACACTTCAATACAAGTCTTGTCAACAAAAATATAAAAGCTTTATGTGCAAGTTACAACATCTACTATAAAGTTAATTGGCTTTCATATTTCAGACTGCAAAAAGTATGCACACAAAAGTTTAAGTTAGCTAATGGTTGGAAAATTTTTTATTAGCTTCTTATGTGTAGTTTATTCGCGGTTTCTTCACACTTTTTAAATCAAACCCTTGAAAATTCACCCCATGTATGACGCATTTAGTTATTTCCTATATATGTCATGTATCACAAGCGTTTTAAGGTTGTGTTCGTCTACTGGGAGACAGCAAGTGATGTATGTCGCCAATACCTCCTGCTACATCGATGGATACTGTTTCCGCAGACCATCATGACGAGATAGTTAATGCTAATGACGGAATGAGAGACATACGAGGCAAGATTGAGTCGGTATGTGTGAAATGGCAAGGTGTTAGCGTGAGGTAGAAGAACGTCATAATGCATGGTTGTCAGCTCTAAATACTGATGACGTCCATGTGAGCCCTATAATAAAAAAAGTAAACTTGATATTGAGGATGAAACAAGCGGTGAAGATGAACATAAAGACAGTAATAGTGCTGAAGAAGATTATGGCGATTTTCTTCGATGGACTGACACACCCCTCCAGCACATGTGCTGCAATGAGCAACACGAAGAAGGCAGAAGACGCCAAGAATACTGGCTACCTATTTCCCGAAGACAAGAATGAACTTTTTGATAGCCCAATATATTTCTTTGATCTTCAAAA
The DNA here is from genome assembly GCA_029891345.1 of Dryococelus australis. NCBI lineage: Eukaryota > Metazoa > Arthropoda > Insecta > Phasmatodea > Phasmatidae > Dryococelus > Dryococelus australis. The sequence continues at coordinate 4,013,932 of CM057000.1, forward strand.
ACGCGGGGATTTCACGCACATAAAAAGAGATATATTCAATTATAAGTAAACTGGAAGAATCGGGGATATATCGCATGATGTGATGAACTGCTTTCTTCTGAAATTGTAATTACAAAATAATAATAGATTATCATTATTATAAAATAATAGTTTTGCTTTATTTTTTGTATGTCGTATCCTCTCATCCCTCACAACTTTAAAATGGAGCCATGTGCACTCGACTATTAATGAAAAGATCTGCATATAGAATGATAATAAAGACTTTATTACAAGAAATGCAGGAATAGTTGATAGAACACAAAACATTAATTCTGTCGACATGTACAAATTTTGGAGACAGTTGGTGAATCGGTTTTTTAAAATATGTCTGGATAGAGACAGACGACAATCCATGGATTGAATATGGATTGATGATTGATGGAAATATTGTGAAAGACTGATGGAAAGAATGGACGATAGACGGACGAACTGATAGTCAAGAAGAGCAAGGAAGTTAAGACTGTTTATCACCCTCGTACATTACAAGTCTCAAGGGCCTATTGGTTCGTAAACCATAGACAACTATGCTTTTAAAAGTGTTGGTAGATGCTGATCCGTACCATTATTATATCATACTTGTGCAGAAAGTCATTACTCATATGATTGGTCACATATACATACAATTAAATAACCTGTGTACCATATTTATGTCCACAAAACAACATAGGCAGAGAATAATTTGCAAGTTCCGAAATCGTGTAGTAATTGGACTTCCAAGGGAGGAGACCGGATATAAAGGTGAGAGAACTTTTTACATAGTTTCGCTGTACTCTACGTACAATTTCAGTACAACTTAAAAAATATATATTTAATCGAATAATAAACACAGAATTTTTATTTGATATACCCTATGCCTACAAAAGCAATATGGCTATCAGAAACAAATGCAGGGGGAACATCAACATCAGCAGGTATTCAAGTAGATGAGTTCATTTCAGTTTAATTGTGGCAATCGTGAAAGGCACATCGTCTCTGCTCTCGTAAGCAATTTGAATATATAATGGAAACAATGGTTGCTGGTCCATCATCGGCGTGATAGTGAACAGTGACGTTGTGTGCTTCAATGCCTACAACAAGTTCGAGTGTATCACTCGACAACTCATCAGCAGGTGCTACATCTCTTTACATGAAGACAAGTTTATTCCTGATTCCTCCTCCTTCCGACATAACAACAGCCAAACCACCTGGGTCCACTAGAGTATCATTTACAAAACTTTCAGTGGCTAACTAGTGGCGCTACTGCTGCAAGGACTTTGCCTTCAAGTTGACTGCACGACGACACGTGCTAGAATAGTCGGTTCCATGTTTAACGAAGGACTGACATGTGTATAAGGATGCGCACTTCACAGGGACGAACATGAATATTTTTGAGTGATTATGTAGTAAAATATTTTAATAAATTTTAAAACACTATATATATATATATATATATATATATATACACTTCCTTATTAATCTTAATCATAGCCAGTCTGTTATAAACTGTTTTCGTTAAAAAAAATCACTATGAAGCAAATATTGGCTAGTAACTAAGTCTATAAAGGGCTTAAACATACATTCCTGGAGCTAGAAATGATACTTGCAAATAGTATTTCACGAGCCTTTCTCCTAAGGGTTCGCAAATTATTTTTCGCCTACCTAAAATGCCTGTAGATATTCGCTTGCTTACGAGCCGACTTGCGAAAAAAATGTTGTCTGCTACATAATAATGTAAAAATGATATGTAAAATCAATCAATGTGGGCATAGGTACACATGATTCAGATTCCGACTGAAAATAATGAACGGTTTTTAATAAAACATTTACCTTTAAATAATTTTTCAAATGGTAAATACAATGAATTGAAACTGAAAAAACTCTCAAATAAATGTGGCCATGAGCCATATATGTATTGATTGAAAAAAAAAAATAACAAAATGAGGGAATGCAGCCTCTTCATTTGGTGACTATTGTTCAAATTCCCATCCCCCATGAGAAATTTTTCTCCTTTTAAATGTTACCATGTGTCATGGGAAAGTGTAAAATTTACATAGTTTAACGTTTATAAACTGATTTGGCATCAAAGATACATTTTCAATACATTTTACTGTATTTTTTCTTTTAAGAATTTGGCATTTTTCAGACATTATATAAGATAAATATTTAATAAAAGAATTATAATTATTTATAAATGCATAGATTCCTAGATGCCTGATCGTTTTACGATTGATTTGTCAAGGTCGCCTGCTGCCCTGCCTGGCCATGCATGCTCGCACGCTCAACTCCGGTAATCTAAATGAAATTTCAAAAATACTTTATTTTATTTTTAAGTACACCCTTTCATAATATTTTTAAAAATAACATTACATTATTAAAAAGAAACTAAATAAGAAATATTCAAAAAGAAAAATTCACTTAAAACAGAATTATTACAATATGAAAAAATTCTTATTGCATGTCTATGACTATATGAAAAAAAAACTTATTGCTGGTCTGTATAGGTCTGGGAAGTAAAAAAAAAAACACACGCATTAGAATAATTGCGACAAAATATTTATTGCCCCCTCCCCCCAACACACAAGCAATTACGTTTAAACCCTTGTCCCAGCACATGTCCCAATAACAGAGTGGTCTAAGGCATCTGGATACCAACACAAAGTTCTGGCAGTTCGAACCCGCCCTCCTACAGTCGATATTTTGAGCTCCAAAATAAAAATGCAGCGCCCCTAGCGACTAACTCCAGAACCAACATGGCGGCCGAGCGACAGCGACACCAGCACTCCTAGCAGGTGATGAAGGAACTACTGCAAACAAGATGGCGGACACACACCAGCGCCACTATAAGGCTGCGAGGGAACTACGTAGATGGTGAGCGAAGAAGGCGACAAGAGAGAAAAGAGTGAAAGAGATGGAATGAAAGAGTATGAAAATACAAGACGAAATGATAGAGCTTAAAAAATACGAAATGATAGATAATGAAGTGCAAAAACAAATTCGCGGATGGCGCCTAGTGCCTATCCCCTTGTTCCCGGATCGGCATGCCCCTATTACTAATACAATTGGTTCAATGTCAATATGACGTCATAGGGCTTGCATACACGTATATTATACGCAATAGGTCAGCTGAGAGACTTAGTTTGACAACAGCTAATGTGAAAGGTGGATCGTCTCGACTGGTTTCTACACCAGGTAATCCATGGTCAGTTATGTTAAAGTGGATGGATATTGCCCGCCAATGGTTTCTCACCATCAATTTCTTCTTCGAGTGAGATGTCTCCTGTTTTAACAGCGCCATCAACTTCTTCAGCTGAGATGGTTGCATCACTAGCAGCATCTACTGCAACCAGTGCAGCACGATCATTTACAGATGGTATAATACCATCGACTTCTTCAGTTGTTACACATATGAAATCTTCAATGGAGCCATGGAACTTTTCGACTGAGGTACCTAGAACACCACTGCCTGCTTTACCCGCTTCTTTAGGTCCAGCAACTACATCTCCAACAGGTCCATCCGAGTCTTTGCTTGTACCACTATGTCGTCATCAGTGTCACGTTTGTGATAAGACATTTACTTTCGGTCACAACGAACGATGATATGAGAGCTTTCATTGAGCTAAAACTCACTGTCGTACGCCACATTTGTGTGACAGGTGCGGTAAGCACATCAGCCGAACCGATAGTTTACTGACATGAAAAATAAAACCGTAAAGGTGAAGTGCATTTCTCATCAGTAGCAGGTTTGCTGCAAGCAGGTCTCTTGCGACTTCGGTACATGTCCTCAAAAGTATAGGTACCTACATAACCCGCCCTGCAGAGTGTGTCGGTGTAATAAATTGCATGATATTTTCGTACAAGGACAACACCAATACAAGTGTAGATAGCGACATGCATACGACTATAATCTACAACAAAGTTGCATATATTGTGTTTATTTCACGATTACCTAATTTGCCAGAATATAATTAAAATTCAAAAGGTACAGAAATCAAATTAATTTGATTAAAAAGTATCGTTTATAGTATCATTGTAGTATGTGCACAATAATAATTAAATAAAAATATGTATTTAAAATTGAACTAAAAAATATATATATACATATTTAATAAATATTATGCAGGTAGTCGAAAGTCCCGTATCATGCATTTAGGTATACAATTGGTCGAAAAAAAAAAAAAAACGTTTTTTTAAATAGGAATTAAAAATTATAAATGTTTCCTATATCTATAAATATAAGTGCCATCAGCTCACCTGGCGGCTGAATCGAGAAATTAACTCCACGTATGTTTCGAAAATAGAACCCAACATGGAGGGTGCCGACAGAGCAACCTATACATAAAAAACAAATAAATATGGCTGCCACCTAGTGGCTAAATCGACAGCATGCCCGTTGGCGATATCGATTATTAATACACAAGCGCAACCTAGGCGATGTTGAAGTAAACACATGAAATCCAAGATGGCGGTCTCCAGCAATGTATAAACAAATGACAAACGAAAAAATCCAAAATAGCTGCATACGACTGAATGAGTGTGGGTGGTGGCCTGCCGACTATTTAGCTAAAGAGAAACATTGGTAGGGGAGGGTAGTGTTAAGACAATGTGATTGATTGGAGGAGGTCAGTTGTCTGCTGGACATGGCACTGGGAGGAACTTCTGGAAATGTAAGATTTTTTAAATACATTTTTAGTAATAAGTTTAAAAAATAATTTTTAGAACATTTCTTAACAATTTTTAATTTTTTTTTAATTACATATTTTTTTACAATGCGATACGTTCTCAGAAAAGGCACCTTAGGATTTTGTAGACAATTCTACAAGGAATTCAATGAAATAAGTCGCACCTTTGTAGTGTCAGCATGTTCCGTTCATATCTCGACGATAATTTTCGCATTTTCAACATTTTTCGGGCGTCCTGAAATACGTACATTTTCACCCTAAGATACCTTTTTTGAGAACATGTAAAACAATTATTTTTTAATTTTTAATTGTTTGTTTTCATGGTCAATGGTCAAGGTCACCTGAATCCAGTATGACAGAACCAAGATGGCTGATGATTAGGTCTGACTCCGATCCCGCATTCCATGTATCGATTTGGCATATCCTATGCCTATAAAACCAATATGGCCGCCACTGCTCTGCCCTCGAGAAGCGAGCCTCCCAAATCACCAGAGCTGCTGAAAAACGCCTTCCTGCGGCTCTTTTTTACAGCTGAGGATCGGCTTTTTTTTTAAGGGAAAACGGGGAATCTTGAGGTAAAACAGAAAATTTAGTCGATTTTTGAGGTAAAAAGAGAAATTTTGAGGGTAAAAGAGAAATTTCAAGATGGCCGCAATCGAATCTCGCTCGGACGCCGAACGCCGATGTGCCAAAGTCGGCTTTTTACTTCTACTACAGAGAGATGTATCATGGTCAGTCGACAGCCAATCGGAGGACAGGAGACAACATATCTGTGACATGAGCTCATACCCCGTGTAAAATTGTGTGGTATACACCATCGATTTGATGTGGCCTCACAGCCAGAAGTCAGGTTGTGTGATATCAGGTGAGCGTGGTGGCCATGCTATAGAGCCTGCCCTAAATACGTAACTACCAGTTAGCTCGTTCAGTCACTGCGTCCACGATCGAGGACACGTTGCAAATGAATGACACTTATGACCAGTACTGTACAGACCCAAGTCATCAGTGCCTAACACACTGACAGTCTACCTTGTGGCTAATCTGATTTGTGGAATTTTCTACACTTCTTTGACTGAATAGTTCATCTCCATATCATTGAACAAGTAGCAAATTGTTCATTGGCTGCGAGAAAAATTCTGAACACAAGTACAGCTCAAACCAAATAATTACGTGATTGTAATACGTTGACTGAGAAATAAATGTGTGAACGAACGGGTTAAGGGAGTGCAAGTCGAGGTTCCAGCAAATAGCAATGACGCAATGAGGTGGGGCCCATCCCTTTGAAACTACATCACCTCACGAGCACCTAAAGGACCATCCTCCAAGTATTCCAGTGACAAGTTCTCAGGAACTGGAGATACTGAAACAGGGACCATGCAGTGGTATAACAACACAAAGTTGCATACCCGCCCCTGCATATTGCCACTACCATTAACGGGTTAGCTGTGGACGTTACGGAGTTTCTTCCTTGATGAAATATGCTCCATTTGTACTCATCTACCCCACTCTGGCTGGTGTTTATTATCATTTGTTCGAGTACACCTGGCGTGCATATATTTTAATTACTTGCCTACATTTACGATTTTTTCTTTTAAAAAGTATGCTAAATATTGCCACGTGTTAACTTTCATTAGACCATTAAAAATTTTCTCTCTTGATTACGGCGAGCGGGCGGCCATTCCACGGCGTCGTAAAGAAGTGTGTGTTCTATTTTCTACTGCTATTTCTTACTGTGATTGTAGTACAGCCTCAACCAGGGCAAAGAATGTGTAGTAATGTAACAAATACTGGAAATCGACCATTGATGCTCCGTCGTAGTAATACTGTCATCTAGACAACTCTTATAAAACAGAAGTTGTGGCAAAACACAACTTGATAAATAAGAACAATAAGAACTATGTGGGAACGGGTGGAAAGTCTTGAAGGCCTCTAAAACCTTGACCTGAGATGAAAGTCGCCGACCCTGAAGGGGAATGTTAAGAGTGGAAGGAGGGGCTAGAGAAGAGTAGTCTAAGTAATCTCCCCACATCACTCATGTAACCTCCATGATGATACAAGGCATTCTACCGCACCGCGCTGTTACTGCTTGCTCTAACTGAAGTGTAGGCCTACTTGCTACATTTCCGCTGCAAGCAGACCACACACTAGCTGAAGTGTAGGCCTACTTGCTACATTTCCGCTGCAAGCAGCCCACACACTAGCTGAAGTGTAGGCCTACTTGCTACATTTCCGCTGCAAGCAGCCCACACACTAGCTGAAGTGTAGGCCTACTTGCTACATTTCCGCTGCAAGCAGATCACACACTAGCTGAAGTGTAGGCCTACTTGCTACATTTCCGCTGCAAGCAGCCCACACACTAGCTGAAGTGTACTTGCTACATTTCCGCTGCAAGCAGACCACACACTAGCTGAAGTGTAGGCCTACTTGCTACATTTCCGCTGCAAGCAGATCACACACTAGCTGAAGTGTAGGCCTACTTGCTACATTTCCGCTGCAAGCAGCCCACACACTAGCTGAAGTGTACTTGCTACATTTCCGCTGCAAGCAGACCACACACTAACTGAAGTGTAGGCCTACTTGCTACATTTCCGCTGCAAGCAGCCCACGCACTAGCTGAAGTGTAGGCCTACTTGCTACATTTCCGCTGCAAGCAGACCACACACTAGCTGAAGTGTACTTGCTACATTTCCGCTGCAAGCAGCCCACACACTAGCTGAAGTGTAGGCCTACTTGCTACATTTCCGCTGCAAGCAGACCACACACTAACTGAAGTGTAGGCCTACTTGCTACATTTCCGCTGCAAGCAGCCCACACACTAGCTGAAGTGTACTTGCTACATTTCCGCTGCAAGCAGACCACACACTAGCTGAAGTGTAGGCCTACTTGCTACATTTCCGCTGCAAGCAGACCACACACTAGCTGAAGTGTACTTCCTACATTTCCGCTGCAAGCAGCCCACACACTAACTGAAGTGTAGGCCTACTTGCTACATTTCCGCTGCAAGCAACCCACACACTAGCTGAAGTGTAGGCCTACTTGCTACATTTCCCCTGCAAGCAGATCACACACTAGCTGAAGTGTACTTGCTACATTTCCGCTGCAAGCAGACCACACACTAACTGAAGTGTAGGCCTACTTGCTACATTTCCGCTGCAAGCAGACCACACACTAGCTGAAGTGTACTTGCTACATTTCCGCTGCAAGCAGCCCACACACTAGCTGAAGTGTAGGCCTACTTGCTACATTTCCGCTGCAAGCAGACCACACACTAGCTGAAGTGTAGGCCTACTTGCTACATTTCCGCTGCAAGCAGACCACGCACTAACTGAAGTGTAGGCCTACTTGCTACATTTCCGCTGCAAGCAGACCACACACTAGCTGAAGTGTACTTGCTACATTTCAACTGCAAGCAGCCCACACACTAGCTGAAGTGTATGTCTACTTGCTACATTTCCGCTGCAAGCAGATCACACACTAGCTGAAGTGTACTTGCTACATTTCCGCTGCAAGCAGCCCACACACTAGCTGAAGTGTTGGCCTACTTGCTACATTTCCGCTGCAAGCAGACCACACACTAACTGAAGTGTAGGCCTACTTGCTACATTTCCGCTGCAAGCAGACCACACACTAGCTGAAGTGTACTTGCTACATTTCAGCTGCAAGCAGCCCACACACTAGCTGAAGTGTATGTCTACTTGCTACATTTCCGCTGCAAGCAGATCACACACTAGCTGAAGTGTACTTGCTACATTTCAGCTGCAAGCAGCCCACACACTAGCTGAAGTGTATGTCTACTTGCTACATTTCCGCTGCAAGCAGACCACACACTAGCTGAAGTGTACTTGCTACATTTCCGCTGCAAGCAGGCCACACACTAGCTGAAGTGTTGGCCTACTTGCTTCATTTCCGCTGCAAGCAGACCACACACTAGCTGAAGTGTAGGCCTACTTGCTACATTTCCGCTGCAAGCAGACCACACACTAACTGAAGTGTAGGCCTATTTGCTACATTTCCGCTGCAAGCAGACCACACACTAGCTGAAGTGTACTTGCTACATTTCCGCTGCAAGCATCCAACACACTAGCTGAAGTGGAACTATTGCTTCAGAAAAAAATGTAACTACAACAAACATTTTAAAACCAACCTTTTATGTATATATGCACTAAAAAGAGAAAAATAATTATAGTAGTTACAGAATTTGTAGAACTTTTAAGACGTGGTCGAAAGGCCGTAATAAACTTTACCACAAATTAATATGTTTGTATCAATTTATATTTAATATATAAAATCTTGGCGCAATATAGAACGTACATCTCATTTGCATAAATGTAGTAAGCACATGTGTAAGAATCTTAACCTTTCACAGTGTAAAATGTGTATCTCATTTGCGTAATCGTAGTAAGCACATTTCGTGTGTAAGGCTGTTAACTATTCGCAATGTAGAACGTATAACTTATTTCCGAAAGAGTAGTAAGAACATATCATGTGTAAGGCTCTTAAATCTTCGCACCTATCTTTTATATACTAAATATAAATGGATATATACGTATTAATTTGTAGTAAAGTTTAGTAAGGCTTTTCGACCACGTCTTACAAGTTCTACAAATTCTGTACCTAATATAATTATTTTTCTCTTTTTAGTGCATTTATAAATAAAAGGTTGGTTTTAAAAAATTTTCTATAGCTAAATTATTTTTCAATTTTTAGCCTCAATATCTTTTGTTATTATTATATTTGTAGAATGTGTATACATTCGTGAGACTAAGAAGAATAAAAATTTGCAGTTGAACATCGGTGGCCCATTCCAAACTTCGGGCTGCAACCTGACGAACAGTGATGCGCTGCAGGCAGACTGCACGCCAGTTCAGTGCATAGGTATACATGAGGTCGGACAGACACCGTACATACAAACAAGTCAAGTTAAATAAAAGCTTGTAATAAGTAGTATCTTCCACAGTGATGTCATTATAAACGGAGCAAGTTGAGTGTTTAGTTGAGAGATTTGAGCGGTTCTTAACAAGGTCTTCAGAGTCGATGATAGTGAAACGAGATGAAAATGGAGCAGCACCAAAATGTAAGGGTAGAGTAAATGGGAGATCCCCAAGAAAACCCAATGACCAGCGACATCGTTCGACACGATTCCCACTGGCAAAAATTCGGGAGTGACCCAACAGGGGATTGAACCCGGCTCGTCGTGGTGGGAGGCGAGAAGTCTAACCACTCTGCCACCGTGACCCGGAGAAAGTTGCCTGTGCTCTTACAATATTCGCCTGGAGAGATTACTGGAAACCCTGGAAAACCAAAATCAGGTTGGCCTCACCAGGAATCGAACTCGGGTCCACCCGAATGAGAGTCTAGAGAGTTATCACTGCACCGCCTCGCTCAGCCACCCTTTTATAATATTTGAATAAAAGTCTGTGCTTACCTTGAGTATTTTAATAACATTATAACTAGATGACAGTAACACCTCAGTAATGGTTACTTTTTTTTAAATATTTATTTATTTCATTAACCCTACTTAGCAGTACAGCCATCCAGGGTGTTCAATTCTATAATGACTACTACAATATAACAAGCAGTATATAAGTTATATAAATTCACAATATTTTTTGAGGGAGGGGGTTGTTCGCCTGGGCACCCGTAATTTACACTACAAATTCTACTTTTATTCTATTCAAAAGCATCATTCACACTTGCTAGGAAGGTGGTGAGCTATTCTGCACCGACCAAGACAACTCTCCGACGGGTATCCTTTCGGCCGCTTCCCATTTCGCCACCTCCACCGGAACAGACCAGGGACCTTGATTCCCACGAATCCGCCTGCGCGACCAGATGCCATCGGGCCCGCACACAGCTAACTAGCCTTTCGACCGGTCCGCCATGGCACCCAACAGTCGAATGGCCCCCAGGCCCCTCTCTATATGTACTATTCTATTTTGTTCTTTTTATTTTTTCCCCTCACCCACCGTTCTGCTCCAACCTAAACATCGTCCAGGACATCGAAGTACCCCTTCTGGACACCCAGGCCTTCGTTTCCCGGTGGACGAGGGAATGGAGCTCCGCTCCACAGATACATACACAGACATCAACCAACATTTTATCACAAAACACATCTTTCCCTAATTTATACTTTCTTTCGTTATTCTTTTATCTTCTCTTTCCTGCTGCTTCTCCTCCTCTTTTCCTCTCTTCTGTTGTTCTTCTACTTTTATCCACTGTCCTCCCCATTTTCTTTCCTCTTCTTCTTCCTCCTTATCGTTCTTCTATTTTTCTTTATTTTTCCTTCCATTCTTCTTGCATTCATTTAAGATCTTGTGTTCTTCTTTATAACTTTTTTGTGTTTGGAGCTTTTCAATTTTTTATATTTACTGACAACTATGTTTCTTATCTAAAAGAGAGAGTTATTTATAATTTTTATTTAATTTAAACGATAAAACACTAGACAAACACATACACTCGCTTATTAATTCTCTTAATTCCAGCACACTCTCATCCGCTCCCTAGACTACTCAGTTAAATCATCATTCATTGTTTTTACCAAATCATATATTTTACTAATACTTTCGTTTATTATTTCTACAATTTTCTTGTCATATATATTATGTTTTTGTAATGACCATTTGTCATTAAAATGTTTTAATTTCTGTTCTAATTCTTTCTCTTCTTCTCTAAACATGTCACACAAGTACAGGATATGCTATACCGTCTGAGCTCCCTTTTCACATTGACTACTGTCGTCTTCTATTTTATTTATTTTAGCTAAATATTCTTTAATTTGAAAGTGTCCTGTTATTACTTTCAACACACTATTATTTATATCGTTTTTACTTTCGTACCAGTGCTGTATATTTTTAATATATATTTTTGTATTTAGGCCGGTTTCTGTTGCATCGTACTCTGTTTGCCAATTTATAACACTTAGTTTATAGATTTCTTTCTTTAATTCTTTTAAACTAATAGGTTGATTATTTATCTTTTTTTTTTTTCAATCCAAATATTATTGTGCTCTACTAACTTATTATATGTGTTTCCATTGTATTCTATTTCGTCTACTTCATTTTTGATTTGCTATAGCATATTTCTATCTTCTATACTATAGTATATTGGGCTTTCTTTACTAACAGTTATCGCGGATACATATGATGTTGTTGATGTTAAGTTCATTATTTTTTATCAATACATATCTTTGTGATGCTCTTAGTATTCTTTTAATGTGTGTATTTTCAATTTTATTTTTGTAACAAGTGCTAGCATATTGTATAATATTACGGTACAATGCCTGATATATTATTTTCTCATTTTTATTATTATAATTTTTTATATTCCATACTGTTTGTTTTAATTTTTAAAATATATTATTAACTTTTTCGGTTATATATTTAACATGTGGGACAAAACTTAATCTATTATCCAAAATAATGTCCGAGTATAGGTAGGACTGCACGCCTCCCACCGCCCCCAGATTTTCGCCAATGGGAATCGTGCTGGACGATGCCGCTGGTCGGTGAGTTTTCTCCAGGATCTCCCATTTCCCCCGCCCTTTCATTCCGGTGCTGCTCCATACTCGCCTCGTTTCACCCTCATAGGCTCTCAAGATGTCGATATTAAGAGCCGTCCAAATCATTTCACTCACTCATAAACAGTGCTGTAGCCTCAAAATTCGTCCACTTTGTTTGTGGATAGTTGGCAGGCGAACAGTAGAGTGGCGTGCCATACAGAATCACTTCCATGCAGCTCGAGAGTATTTCGTCTGACAGGCGACTGAGAGATGTACAAAACGATCCCCAGGTAATGGTGGAGTTCGGAACGGCGTACTTAATTAAATTACTACGTAATAAAAACCAATTAAAAGAAAAGAGAGATGAATACGTTTACAACATAATTTTACAAACCCGTCCTGTATGGTAGTAATATGATTTACGACAGACTAAATGATCGCAACTACGTGAGTCTCTTGTATGAAATCAATATAAATGACACGACTTGAAATCGTACAAGGAGGATGAAAAACACATCCGTTCACTTGGGAAGACGGTGCATGACAGAGCTCGCTTGCGATTAATGTTAGGCTGTGAGAGGGAAGCAGCGCGACCTTGATGTATTCTACCTGTTGAGCAGTGATGCAGAGAGAGAGAGAGAGAGAGAGAGAGAAAGATATATATATATATATATATATATATATATATATATATATATATATATATATGCATTCCTCTGTAGATTCTGCATTGTAGATCTAGGTGCTGCTGTATCCTCTGACGTTATAGCCTCTGATGTTGTAGCCTACGGTGTTGTAGTGGATGCCTAGCACTGTAGTAGACGCCTAGCGAAGTAGTGGACACATGGCATTGTAGTGGATGCCTAGCACTGTAGTAGACGCCTAGAGAAGTAGTGGACACATTGCATTGTAGTGGATGCCTAGCACTGTAGTAGACGCCTAGAGAAGTAGTGGACACATGGCATTGTAGTGGATGCCTAGCACTGTAGTAGACGCCTAGAGAAGTAGTGGACACATGGCATTGTAGTGGATGCCTAGCACTGTAGTAGACGCCTAGCGAAGTAGTGGACACATGGCATTGTAGTGGATGCCTAGCACTGTAGTAGACGCCTAGCGAAGTAGTGGACACATGGCATTGTAGTGGATGCCTAGCACTGTAGTAGACGCCTAGCGAAGTAGTGGACACATGGCATTGTAGTGGATGCCTAGCACTGTAGTAGACGCCTAGAGAAGTAGTGGACACATGGCATTGTAGTGGATGCCTAGCACTGTAGTAGACGCCTTCGAAGTAGTGGACACATGGCATTGTAGTGGATGCCTAGCACTGTAGTAGACGCCTAGAGAAGTAGTGGACACATGGCATTGTAGTGGATGCCTAGCACTGTAGTAGACGCCTAGAGAAGTAGTGGACACATGGCATTGTAGTGGATGTCTAGCACTGTAGTGGATGTTTAGCACTGTAGTGGATGTCTAGCGAAGTAGTGGACACATGGCATTGTAGTGGATGTGAAGTAGTGGACACATGCATTGTAGTGGATGCTAGCACTGTAGTAACGCCTAGCGAAGTAGTGGACACATGGCATTGTAGTGGATCCTAGCACTGTAGTAGACGCCAGCGAAGTAGTGGACACATGGCATTGTAGTGGATGCCTACACTGTAGTAGACGCTAGCGAAGTAGTGGACCATGGCATTGTAGGGTGCCTAGCACTGTAGTAGACGCTGCGAAGTAGTGGAACTGCATATGGTGCTACACTGTGTAGCTGCGAAGTATGGACAAGGCATTGTGGATGCACACTGTAGGACGCCTGCGAAGTGTGGACACATGCATTGTAGTGGATGCCAGCATGTATAGACGCCTAGGAAGTAGTGGAACATGGCTGTAGTGGATGCCTAGCACTGTAGTAGACCTAGCGAAGTAGGGACACATGGCATTGTATGGATGTAGCACTGTATAGACGCCTGCGAAGTAGTGGACACATGGATTGTAGTGGATGCTAGCCTGTAGTAGACGCTAGCGAAGTAGTGGACACAGGCATTGTAGTGGATGCTAGCACTGAGTAGCGCTAGCGAAGTAGTGGACACAGGCATGGGGATGCCTAGCACTGTAGTGACCACGAATGGGCCATGTTGTAGGATCCAGCTAGCAAGTAGTGGACACATGATTGTAGGATGCTACATGTAGTAGACGCCTAGCGAAGTAGTGGACACATGGCATTGAGTGGATGCTAGCACTGTAGAGACGCTAGGAAGTAGGAACATGGCATTGTAGACTGAGTGTGTACTGTAGTAGAGATATGGACATGATTAGGGTGCCTAGCACTGTATGGCTAGCGAAGAGGCATGGCATTGTAGTGGATGCTAGCACTGTAGTAGACGCCTACGAAGTAGTGACACATGGCATTTAGGGTAGCCTGAGACTAGTGAGATGTACGCTAGCGAAGTAGTGACCATGGCATTGTAGTGGATGTGCACTGTGTAGACGCTAGCGAAGTAGTGGACACATGGCATTGTAGGATGCCAGCACTGTAGTAGACGCTAGCGAAGTAGTGGACAGATTGTAGTGGATGCCAGCACTGTAGTAGGAGGTTACACTTTTAGTGGGCCTAGCGAAGTAGTGGACACATTGGACTATGTTAGCGGGATGCTGCATTGAGGGATCCTAGCACTGTAGTAGAGCCTAGATTGTAGTGGATGCCTAGCACTGTAGTAGACGCCTAGCGAAGTAGTGGACACATGGCATTGTAGTGGATGCCTAGCATCTGTAGTAGACGCCTAGCGAAGTAGTGGACACATGGCATTGTAGTGGATGCCTAGCACTGTAGTAGACGCCTAGCGAAGTAGTGGACACATGGCATTGTAGTGGATGCCTAGCACTGTAGTAGACGCCTAGCGAAGTAGTGGACACATGGCATTGTAGTGGATGCTAGCACTGTAGTAGACGCCTAGCGAAGTAGTGGACACATGGCATTGTAGTGGTGCCTAGCACTGTAGTAGACGCCTAGCGAAGTAGTGGACACATGGCATTGTAGTGGTGCCTAGCACTGTAGTAGACGCCTAGCGAAGTAGTGGACACATGCATTGTAGTGGATGCTAGCACTGTAGTAGACGCCTAGCGAAGTAGTGGACACATGGCATTGTAGTGGATGCTAGCACTGTATAGACGCCTAGCGAAGTAGTGGACACATGGCATTGTAGTGGATGCCTAGCACTGTAGTAGACGCTAGCGAAGTAGTGGACACATGCATTGTAGTGGATGCTAGCACTGTAGTAGACGCCTAGGAAGTAGTGGACACATGGCATTGTAGTGGATGCCTAGCACTGTAGTAGACGCCTAGCGAAGTAGTGGACACATGGCATTGTAGTGGATGCCTAGCACTGTAGTAGACGCCTAGCGAAGTAGTGGACACATGGCATTGTAGTGGATGCCTAGCACTGTAGTAGACGCCTAGCGAAGTAGTGGACACATGGCATTGTAGTGGATGCCTAGCACTGTAGTAGACGCCTAGCGAAGTAGTGGACACATGGCATTGTAGTGGATGCCTAGCACTGTAGTAGACGCCTAGAGAAGTAGTGGACACATGGCATTGTAGTGGATGCCTAGCACTGTAGTAGACGCCTAGCGAAGTAGTGGACACATGGCATTGTAGTGGATGTCTAGCACTGTAGTAGACGCCTAGCGAAGTAGTGGACACATGGCATTGTAGTGGATGTCTAGCACTGTAGTAGACGCCTAGCGAAGTAGTGGACACATGGCATTGTAGTGGATGCCTAGCACTGTAGTAGAGCGCCTAGCGAAGTAGTGGACACATGGCATTGTAGTGGATGCCTAGCACTGTAGTAGACGCCTAGACGAAGTAGTGGACACATGGCATTGTAGTGGATGCCTAGCACTGTAGTAGACGCCTAGCGAAGTAGTGGACACATGGCATTGTAGTGGATGCCTAGCACTGTAGTAGACGCCTAGCGAAGTAGTGGACACATGGCATTGTAGTGGATGCCTAGCACTGTAGTAGACGCCTAGCGAAGTAGTGGACACATGGCATTGTAGTGGATGCCTAGCACTGTAGTAGACGCCTAGCGAAGTAGTGGACACATGGCATTGTAGTGTTTTTTTTTTTTTTTTTTTTTTTTTTTTTTTTTTTTTTTTTTTTTTTTTTTTTTTTTTTTTTTTTTTTTTTTTTTTTTTTTTTTTTTTTTTTTTTTTTTTTTTTTTTTTTTTTTTTTTTTTTTTTTTTTTTTTTTTTTTTTTTTTTTTTTTTTTTTTTTTTTTTTTTTTTTTTTTTTTTTTTTTTTTTTTTTTTTTTTTTTTTTTTTTTTTTTTTTTTTTTTTTTTTTTTTTTTTTTTTTTTTTTTTTTTTTTTTGGACACATGGCATTGTAGTGGATGCCTAGCACTGTAGTGACGCTAGCGAAGTAGTGGACACATGGCATTGTAGTGGATGCTAGCACTGTAGTAGACGCCTAGGAAGTAGTGGACACATGGCATTGTAGTGGATCTAGCACTGTAGTACGCTAGATAGTGGAACATGGCATTGAGTGGATGCTACACTGTAGTAACGCCTAGCGAAGTAGTGGACACATGGCATTGTAGTGGATGCTAGCACTGTAGTAGACGCTAGGAAGTATGGACACATGGCATTGTAGTGGAGTCTAGCACTGTAGTAGAGCCTAGCGAAGTAGTGGACACATGGCATTGTAGTGGATGCTAGCACTGTAGTAGACGCCTAGCGAAGTAGTGGACACATGGCATTGTAGGGATGCCTAGCACTGTAGTAGACGCCTAGCGAAGTAGTGGACACATGGCATTGTAGTGGATGCCTAGCACTGTAGTAGACGCCTAGCGAAGTAGTGGACACATGGCATTGTAGTGGATGCCTAGCACTGTAGTAGACGCCTAGCGAAGTAGTGGACACATGGCATTGTAGTGGATGCTAGCACTGTAGTAGAGCCTAGCGAAGTAGTGGACACATGGCATTGTAGGATGCCTAGCACTGTAGTAGACGCCTAGCGAAGTAGTGGACACATGGCATTGTAGTGGATGCCTAGCACTGTAGTAGACGCCTAGCGAAGTAGTGGACACATGGCATTGTAGTGGATGCCTAGCACTGTAGTAGACGCCTAGAGAAGTAGTGGACACATGGCATTGTAGTGGATGCCTAGCACTGTAGTAGACGCCTAGGAAGTAGTGGACACATGGCATTGTAGTGGATGCCTAGCACTGTAGTAGACGCCTAGCGAAGTAGTGGACACATGGCATGAGTGTGAATGCTGGGACTAGTAGTAGACGCCTAGCGAAGTAGTGGACACATGGCATTGTAGTGGATGCCTAGCACTGTAGTAGACGCCTAGCGAAGTAGTGGACACATGCATTGTAGTGATGTCTAGCACTGTAGTAGACGCCTAGCGAAGTAGTGACACATGGCATTGTAGTGGATGCCTAGCACTGTAGTAGACGCCTAGCGAAGTAGTGGACACATGGCATTGTAGTGATGCCTAGCACGTAGTGACCTAAGAATATGACCATGGCATTGTAGTGGATGCCTAGCCTGTATAGACGCCTAGAGAAGTAGTGGACACATGGCATTGTAGTGATGCCTAGCACTGTAGACGCCTAGCGAAGTAGTGGACACATGGCATTGTAGTGGATGCCTACACTGTAGTAGACGCCTAGCGAAGTAGTGGACACATGGCATTGTAGTGGATGCCTAGCACTGTAGTAGACGCCTAGCGAAGTAGTGGACACATGGCATTGTAGTGGATGCCTAGCACTGTAGTAGACGCCTAGCGAAGTAGTGGACACATGGCATTGTAGTGGATCCTAGCACTGTAGTAGACGCTAGCGAAGTAGTGGACACATGGCATTGTAGTGGATGCCTAGCACTGTAGTAGACGCCTAGCGAAGTAGTGGACACATGGCATTGTAGTGGATGCTAGCACTGTAGTAGACGCCTAGCGAAGTAGTGGACACATGGCATTGTAGTGGATGTCTAGCACTGTAGTAGACGCCTAGCGAAGTAGTGGCACATGGCATTGTAGTGGATGTCTAGCATTGTAGTAGACGCCTAGCGAAGTAGTGGACACATGGCATTGTAGCGGATGCCTAGCACTGTAGTAGACGCCTAGCGAAGTAGTGGACACATGGCATTGTAGTGGATGTCTAGCACTGTAGTGGATGTTTAGCACTGTAGTGGACACATGGCATTGTAGTGGATGCCTAGCACTGTAGTAGACGCCTAACGAAGTAGTGGACACATGGCATTGTAGCGGATGCCTAGCACTGTAGTAGACGCCTAGCGAAGTAGTGGACACATGGCATTGTAGTGGATGTCTAGCACTGTAGTGGATGTTTAGCACTGTAGTGGACACATGGCATTGTAGTGGATGCCTATCACTGTAGTAGACGCCTAGAGAAGTAGTGGACACATGGCATTGTAGTGGATGCCTAGCGAAGTAGTGGACACATGGCATTGTAGTGGATGCCTAGCACTGTAGTAGACGCCTAGCGAAGTAGTGGACACATGGCATTGTAGTGGTTGCCTAGCACTGTAGTAGACGCCTAGCGAAGTAGTGGACACATGGCATTGTAGTGGATGCCTAGCACTGTAGTAGACGCCTAACGAAGTAGTGGACACATGGCATTGTAGTGGATGCCTAGCACTGTAGTGGATGTCTAGCGAAGTAGTGGACACATGGCATTGTAGTGGATGTCTAGCACTGTAGTAGACGCCTAGAGAAGTAGTGGACACATGGCATTGTAGTGGATGCCTAGCACTGTAGTAGACGCCTAGCGAAGTAGTGGACACATGGCATTGTAGTGGATGTCTAGCACTGTAGTAGACGCCTAGAGAAGTAGTGGACACATGGCATTGTAGTGGATGTCTAGCACTGTAGTAGACGCCTAGAGAAGTAGTGGACACATGGCATTGTAGTGGATGCCTAGCACTGTAGTGGATGTCTAGCGAAGTAGTGGACACATGGCATTGTAGTGGATGTCTAGCATTGTAGTAGACGCCTAGCGAAGTAGTGGACACATGGCATTGTAGTGGATGTCTAGCATTGTAGTAGACGCCTAGCGAAGTAGTGGACACATGGCATTGTAGCGGATGCCTAGCACTGTAGTAGACGCCTAGCGAAGTAGTGGACACATGGCATTGTAGTGGATGTCTAGCACTGTAGTAGACGCCTAGAGAAGTAGTGGACACATGGCATTGTAGTGGATGCCTAGCACTGTAGTAGACGCCTAGCGAAGTAGTGGACACATGGCATTGTAGTGGATGTCTAGCACTGTAGTAGACGCCTAGAGAAGTAGTGGACACATGGCATTGAAGTGGATGCCTAGCACTGTAGTAGACGCCTAGCGAAGTAGTGGACACATGGCATTGTAGCGGATGCC
This sequence comes from Dryococelus australis, assembly GCA_029891345.1. Classification (NCBI taxonomy): domain Eukaryota; kingdom Metazoa; phylum Arthropoda; class Insecta; order Phasmatodea; family Phasmatidae; genus Dryococelus; species Dryococelus australis. Next base: position 4,033,520 of record CM057000.1, read on the forward strand.
TAGCACTGTAGTAGACGCCTAGCGAAGTAGTGGACACATGGCATTGAAGTGGATGCCTAGCACTGTAGTAGACGCCTAGCGAAGTAGTGGACACATGGCACTGTAGTGGATGCCTAGCACTGTAGTAGACGCCTAGAGAAGTAGTGGACACATGGCATTGTAGTGGATGCCTAGCACTGTAGTAGACGCCTAGAGAAGTAGTGGACACATGGCATTGTAGTAGACATCTGGTGTTGGTCTAACTCTCAGTGCTGCTAATGCAATGCACATACACGCACACGAAGTGACCTTGGCAGTTGACGACTTAACAGTGAGAAAAAAATTAATTTATACCGCCTTATATAGTATACGGATTCAAAATGGCCACTGTTTTCCTTTAAATTTGAACTTTCTAGAAAATAACATAAAATTTAACATATTTCAGCTTCAATAGCAGCCATTTCAGGCTGGATTAGTGCTATTTAATTAATATTACATCAAAAAAGTAGTATTTGTAAATAAGTATATATTTTTCCAAATATACACATTTTTTGCTAGATACTGTAGTCGAAAAACTCACATGGAAGCTTATGGAGAAATCTACACATAAAATACATATATTTCTCTACTATGCACAAATATCTGAAACAGATTTAATATGTATGTTTTATACCTAAAATTTAAAAACATTTGGTTTTAAGTTAATTTTTCAAAAGGTGAAGAAATAATTCTACTTGTGTATTGCCTAAATCGAATGATGCATGTTTTTCATTACAATAACTTAGCAAGTGAAAATATCTCTTGTACGAAAATATTTTTCATAGATTCCCTGGATTTTTGTGTGATTAAAAAAATTTTATTTTAAGTTTACTGGAAATACTTTAACAAGTTTACTGGAAAAGTGGATAAATCTTTAAAATGTCTCCTAAGTTTACAGGATTAAACTTAAATACAGGTTCTTAGGAAAGCTTTATATATTGCGATTGAAATTTATTGGATAAAAATTCATTTCATAGAATTTAATCTGGGGATTTAAATATTGGGTAAGATTAAATTCCTAGTGATGACGGATACAACTTTATCAGTAGGAGTTGGGAAACCTTTGTTTTTCCTTCGCTGGAATCAAGCCATCCCTTGGCTTCGAAAATACAATCAACTGTCCCTTCTGAACAAGTCAATGGCCAGGCGAAAGTAAAATTTTGTTGTGCTGTGAAGGGGGGGGGGGGGGGAGGGAACTTTGCAAACAGGTCAACACTTCTGGTGAGTTCAAAATTCGCTGCTCAAGGGTAGGTGGACAGCACTTGTGCTGGACAAGGGGCTGGAGGAAGGAAGGAGGGGGTACATAGGGGGTGCAAGGCAGCTCTCGTCTCAGAAAAACATGCGCTCTGGGCTAGCAGGAGGGTCTAGGAGGGGGACAGGGGAGCGTAGCGCTAAACAGGTCCTGTGGACCACTGCATTGAATCAATAGCAGTGGACAGGAACTCTCGTCTCGGACAGACACATTCTGGCCTGGAAGTTGATGATGAGGAGGGGGAGAGTGTGCAGGCAGGAATGTCGTGACCATTTCTCATTGGCTGGCGCCATATTTAGATTGACGACAAGCATTGCCATGGATACATAACTCTCTCCTCCCCCGAATCACCTCTTCCAATATCACCGGTCGCTCCGTGGTTTGGAGGAGACTAGGGCTATTACCAAGGGTAGCCTATTTGGGGACTTTGGCAGCGGGGCTTCGCCTCTCGTTAAACGTTTCAGTACATTATTACTTTATTATTACTTTTTAATAAAATAATTTTTATAACGTTTAATTTATCGGGAAAATTTATTTGTGTGTTAAGCCGATATAGTGCATCCATTATTTTATAAACGTTTCTCGTGTTACGTACGAGATTCCCTGAACTTTTATTGCGATAGGTTATAGTGTACACCTCGTTTCCATCATTTTGAAGTTTGCGATCGTCTATTTTTTTTTAAATGATCCGTGCAGCATTCGGTTAGGATTTTTTAAAATGTGAATTACCGAAATATGTGTGAGTGTTAAATAATTGCTTGGACAGATGTAGTAAGTACATTATTTTTAATAATTTTTCTTCGAGGAAGTTTATGAAATTATTAAAAATATACTACGTTTCTATAAAGTGTTGCAGGATTAAGCATCCCTGCGCTTCGATGGAAATTATGTTAAAAATATATTATTCTTCTTTAGATATTAAAATTGTAAATTAATAATAATAATTAAAAACGTGGCATTGGGGTAAGTTTTTTCTAGATATAATTCAGGATGCGTATGAGTAGTATGTAAATCTGTTGTAGGATGAAGTGTATTCAATCAGTTTATTAGTAAGTTTGCGTATTTTGAACGTGTGGTTTATTCCATCTTTAAGATATCAGAATGGGCGGTAAACCATTTTTCAATTTGATGTGGAAATCTGTTTTCTATTAATTCGTTTCGTAAGTTAACACTTAATTGATTTATGAGACCAGGAAGTTGTTCATTCTGGTGTTTGAAATACATATTTATTCATTTTCTGGTCTGTTCCTTATACTTGTGGCATATTATAATTTCTCTCGTGGGTAACATTACCTATTTGGAAACAGCTGTATTCAACTCTCTTTCCCGTAATTTCAGCTCAGTTGCCTAATGGCCACACTCCCGACACACACAGCTTATAAGACATTCATTCACTTACCTCGCAGCTGGATGGACATATATTTAAATCATTTTAGGTACATGTAGAATTTACAGGTGTCACATAGCTGTGTTCGTTATGAGTCCATTCGTTATACTTCTATAATGTCAGCTGTTTAATTAATTTCTAAATGCATATCTAATTGGACGTAGTAGATTTAATTTTAAATAAAATATAATTTTGCAGAAATATACGCTAGTACAACCTCACAGCCGGACGGATGTATATTAAAATCATTTAATTTCTTTCAATAGCTGGGGTGTGTTTAAACACTCCTACATTTCTATACAGACATTCGAACTGAACGAATGTGCCGTGCTGCTACCCTCTCCCAGCCTAGCATTAGTCGCAAGCGAGCTCTGTCATGCATCGTCTTCCCAAGTGAACAGACATGTTTCTCATCCTCCTTGTGCAATCTCAAGTTGTGTCATTTATATTGATTTAATACAGGAGACTCACGTAGTTGCGATCATTTAGTCTGTCGTAAATGATATTGCTACCATACAAGACGGGTTTGTAAAAACACATTGTAGACATATTCATATCTCGTTTTATTTAATTGATTTTCATTACATAATAATTTCATTACATACACCTTTCCGAACTCCACCATTACCTGGTGATCGCACTGCACCACTCTCAGTCGCCTGTCAGACGAAATACTCTAAAAATTAATATATTACACAATACCTATATATATATATATATATATATATATATATATATATATATATATATATATATATATATATATATATATATATATATACCCCTTCCCAACACAGCCCCACCGCAGTACCATTGCAGAGCTCAGAGCGTCAAAATCTACCAGAGCTTCTCCCCACCCCAAAAAAATCAATAAAGTCCCTTAGCACACACTTGCACCACACTATACACTTATTAAATTAACACACATTTCAAAAATATAAAAAAATTCGATTGATTAATTTAATTTAATTAATTGGATCAATCAATCAAAACTATTTTATCTGATAAAGATTAGCGGTTTAAAGGGAAAAAATATCGGGTTAAGATCAGATTAAGACTTAATCCGATCAATCAAAATTGATATCAAATCGATAATCCGATTAATCAAAATTGGAGTAGAACCGGCAGGCCCCTACTTCTACCGACAGAAAGAAAGAAAGAAAACCCTCCCGACCAACCTGTCTCATCTAGTGCTTCAAACACATTTCCCAATGAAGATTATCCTATCCAATCCTCTGTTCTAGTAGAAAACGTTCTCTACTTCATAAGTTGCACGTGACATTGCAATTCTTTTCTGTCGAGGTGTTTCTACGGTGCCTAAGCCGGTTTCCTCCCTCCCCCGCCCTCTGTAGATCATCTAGGTTAGCATGGCCCCAATTGCCACCATGCTTGGCCAAGGCCAGTAAAGCCGCGAGGATTTGCCCTTGTAGTTAGAAACTACCGTGCGAGACTTGGCGTATGTGGCTCAGCCCTGAGACATACTTCACCTACCTAGGACCTCTGGCCATCTCACTAGATCATCTAGGATAGCATGGGAGGTACGCATGGCCCCAATCGACACCATGCTTGGCCAAGGCCAGTAAAGCCGCGAGGATGTGCCCTTGTAGTTAGAAACTACCGTGCGAGACTTGGCGTATGTGGCTCAGCCCTGAGACATACTTCCCCTACCTAGGACCTCTGGCCATCTCACTAGATCATCTAGGTTAGCATGGGAGGTACGCATGGCCCCAATTGCCACCATGCTTGGCCAAGGCCAGTAAAGCCGCGAGGATGTGCCCTTGTAGTTAGAAACTACCGTGCGAGACTTGGCGTATGTGGCTCAGCCCTGAGACATACTTCCCCTACCTAGGACCTCTGGCCATCTCACTAGATCATCTAGGTTAGCATGGGAGGTACGCATGGCCCCAATTGCCACCATGCTTGGCCAAGGCCAGTAAAGCCGAGAGGATGTGCCCTTGTAGTTAGAAACTACCGTGCGAGACTTGGCGTATGTGGCTCAGCCCTGAGACATACTTCCCCTACCTAGGACCTCTGGCCATCTCACTAGATCATCTAGGTTAGCATGGGAGGTACGCATGGCCCCAATTGCCACCATGCTTGGCCAAGGCCAGTAAAGCCGCGAGGATGTGCCCTTGTAGTTAGAAACTACCGTGCGAGACTTGGCGTATGTGGCTCAGCCCTGAGACATACTTCCCCTACCTAGGACCTCTGGCCATCTCACTAGATCATCTAGGTTAGCATGGGAGGTACGCATGGCCCCAATTGCCACCATGCTTGGCCAAGGCCAGTAAAGCCGCGAGGATGTGCCCTTGTAGTTAGAAACTACCGTGCGAGACTTGGCGTATGTGGCTCAGCCCTGAGACATACTTCCCCTACCTAGGACCTCTGGCCATCTCACTAGATCAGGGGTTCCCAAACTTTAGTTTCTCACGCCTCCCTTCTGCAAAAAAAAATATCTACGCCCCTCGTATCACAACTTCGTTATTACAAGGGCAAAACAAAAACTAATAAAAGTCTCAAAGGTTTTATTTAATCATAAAATTTCAATGCTTATTGAACACAAATTGTGGTGAACAAATCAATCAATGAGACGGATGAGCTTGCATATTTTTTAACAAGATTCCCCAATTCTTGGTTGAATAGAAGTAATTACACAACGTAAATAACCGGCAATATAGAGTTGGCTTCTATACTTCGTTGTTATTGCTACTACTGCTGAAAACACCCTTTCACACAAATAAGTGCTTGGAAAAGGCAAATAGAATCGGAGCGCTTGCTCTGCTATGTCAGGATAAACTTTGAAGTACTTCACTAAAAAAAAAAACGATCTTTTATCAATGTTCTCAAAATCGTATTTCGCAACAGAATCATTATTTGATCTCCTACGCCTGCTCTTTGAAGAGTTTCTGGTTGCGAGTCCATGTCAACATGGAAAGGATCCGTCACTAATATATAAATGTTAGTGAAGGCTATTCACGATAAAGTGGGTACTTTTGAAATCAACATTAGAAAAATGTCACTGCACCAGCCTTCGTATATTTTAACGGGCTCACTGAGTGGCATGAACCCAGTAAAGTTGGTAATGATGGATGGAAAGTAGTTCCCTATATTAACACCGAATAAAAAGTGTTAGGTAACAATTTATGAGAACTTAAATTATTTCTTCCGCTTTCTGTATTTTTAATGCATCAAAGTGTAACAATGAGCATATTTGTAAAATATATACTTTTCTAATAATTCACTTTATCGACGCATGAATAAAGTGATGAGGCCCATGGCAATGTTAATTTTACCTATGTTGGAGGAATACACAACGCGCATACAAATAGATCTTTAGCAGGGCTTTCAAAAGTGCTCACTTTAACGTGAACAGCCTATGTCAATAGAGTCCGATAAAAAAAGTTTGAATTCTATTTACTAACTGTACAAGTGAATAGCTCGGCGCCCGCGCCCCGCTTAGCATGTCGGAGGTAGATAGTGTCAGCACGTGACGATGGCCGAGTTGTGGCCACAGAAGGTTGCTCACTCAAGGCGACCCACCTTACTCTTCAAGGTCACGCACTCCCACCTACGTTACACACCTCCCCCCCCCCCCAAAGTGAAAATAAATTATTCCAAAATAAAATTACAAAAATATACCTTTTCTTTTTTTTAAATATAAGAAATGCGTGATTCCACATGAGCATGAGGGATGTTTACTATAGCATATTGTTATTCAGTATCTGCATATTAGCTCACTGGTTGTTAATAATTTTTTGAACTAATAATTTTTAATATTATAGCATTCATATTTTTTTCCAAAAATATAAATTTGTAATCCATCCCTCCCCCCCCCCCCCACTGAAGTAAATTCCTGGCTACGCCTCTGCGTCTTATGTTCAACCAATCACATACGATTAGAAATTAACTTGGTTTTAATGAAATAGTCATTTATTAGCACGTATAATAATTACCACGTATTATTTAAAAGAGTAAAGGAAAATAAAAACTTAAGTTTTCTTTAAGAAATTCGATATTCAAATAAATATAATATATTGCTCCTTATTCTTCTTCCCTCCTCTGATTTACTGCGATATAATGACATATTCTGAAAGCTCACTTTCAAACAACGCATTTGTAGACAATATTCGAACTGCGACGTCACCCACGTCCCTAGGTACAGTAAATATCGCACATTATTTGTTATGTAATGATTTTTATATTGCTAAACTTTTTTATTACATAATGTGTGCGAGATGTGTGATTTGAATATTTATTTTGAATAAGCTTAGCAATTGACATCCAAGAATTTTATTAAATGTTCACCCTTCATTTTAAATAGTTCAGACCGAATGCAGACCTCAATAATTAGCATTTCTTCAAGTTCGTCTCGAGAAATCCACCTTGCAAGTCCATTGTTTACATTTACAACGTGAACACTCCACGAAGGCGTGTGACAGTAGGGTGGCTATATGTAGTCTTACTTTTCTATCATGTTGTAAAGCAACTTGCGACAAAAGTTCAGTTTTCTGAATGTTTTGACTTGGGACATGGGACTTGGCCCTCCGAGACTACAACTTATTCTAACGCGAACCTATCACACCCAAAACAGAAATTATACACGCTATTTGAGTTAAAAAAAAAAAAAAAAAATCTATAAAGCCATTTGGTTAGCAGGATACGATTATAAAACCGTGTTTTATTGTTTGTGTTGTATTATTTTTGGTTGCGACGATACATGAGCGCGACTACAGATGTTGGCCTAGAACACTTGATGGCATGATAAGAAAAACATTTAGGGAACAAACTGCATTTGCAAAATGGTAATGGTGGACCAGGTAGCTATAAGAAATCAGTTAGATAAAGTATAAGGAAGTCAGTTAAAAAATACAATGAAGAAGTATAAATAATACATAATAATTTCTACAATAAAGAATGCAATACATTTGGTGGATTTTTTCTAGTTGAGTCTTCGAGATCCTGATGAAACTACTAAAAGCGAAAACCCGGAGGTGTTTATAGAGGTTTGTTAGTTCGTTTCACCTTCAATAAAGTAATGCATAATTTTTAACTTCATGCCCTTCTTTGAAATTATTCCTGGAGCCGCCACTGGTCTATGCTCGAGACAACCAGGGCGGCGTTCAAAACGTTACTCCCAGAGTAGAGTAAAGTAACAGAGAGTAACAGTAGAGTAAAGTAACAGAGAGTAACAGTAGAGTAACAGTAAAGTAACAGAGAGTAACAGTAGAGTAAAGTAACAGAGAGTAACAGTAGAGTAAAGTAACAGAGAGTAACAGTAGAGGAAAGCAAAAGTAAGCATAATTTTGGAATGGGCATGATGTAAATAGCGTGCTGTGTTTACAAATATGTACTAATTAAGCAACCAATGTAGATTCCATTTGTCTCTTCCCTCAAATCCTTTCTTATCAAAAATATTAGTTATATAGATAAACAGCTTCACTTTCCATAAATACATCATACACATAATGTCTAAAAATGCATCCTTTATAAAATGTTAACTTTTAAATAAAAATACGAAGTTTTATCACTAGTCATTTGTAATTTTTCCCGTTAGTGTCTGTAAAAATAATGTCCACATTTCCTTTCAATTTGTTTAGTTCTACTCAACTTTCCGCCTTTTTGTTTTACCTTACGTTACTAGCTGGAATAATGCGAGTAAAAGCTTTACTCTGGCAGAATGCTCAGAGTAAATACTCTGCAGTTGTGTGACACTGCCAAGAGCGAGTAAAGCATTTACTCAAAGTGTTTAGAGAAAAAAGTTAACTCACAAAGAAACGTTTTGGAACGTCACCCTGGAAGTGAGTTTGCTAAACCATCACAGTAGGAGCACTAGTTATGTTGTCCTGTGTATTCCTACTCACCACTGTGCAACTACACTACACTACACTACACTACGTACATTACTGCCTGGCTGTCACGCCAAGTTCATCGTACCTTAAATTAATTATTTTATTTTATGTAACAGTCCACGCAATCTAGCGTGCTCTTCCAAGCATCTGTGCATTTTTTCTTAACTCCCGAAAACTAAAATTAATATTGCATAATACGTTCTTGCGAAATCGTGGACGAAACTAGGAAACACGTATGCGCGGGAAATGTTTTTTACGACAAAAAAGTGTCCAGCGTGGTCAGAATTTAGTTCTCTGGATGTAACATGATTGTGTCTAAACTTTTGATTTTGCAAATTATATCTTATTTTTTAAAATACAATTAAGACACAAAAATACTTACAGTAATTCGTTCATGAATAATTTTTCAACGTGATATTTGAAACTAAGAAAGACATCTTCTGAAGTAATTGAGAACAGCTGGTGGAACAGCGAGCAGAATTGGCAGGCAACGTCTGCCATGTGATATAGACGCGAGCAGCAGCCATACATGGCGCGGGCAGTGCCCCCTCACAGCATTACTAGTGACCAATCATAGAGCAGACACGAGGCACTAGTGTCTGGGAGTGGGCCGCGGAACACTCAGCGCCGGAAACCAAGACCTGCTCTTATCTGCCGCCGACAGATTGCACTTCCTTTATGAAATACATCCGCCTAACTACCACGCCTTAGATAGTTCGCGCGTGACCCCCCCCCCCCCCTCCCCGCAAAACACACACCTCACAACACCACTGCCGACTATGCTCCATACACTGCTCAAGTTCTACTTCGACAATATTCATCCGCACAATGCAAACAAAGCTTAGCCAAGTCTTGAAAAATTTAACCAAATGAAGTTAACATTTCAGTTTTGTTTTTAGCAGCTTCTCATTTATTAAACGAATCTGCCATACATAAGTATCCAGAAGTTGGCTATAGCCATTCCTAATTTATATAAGTTAATTTTAAATGGCCATACATGCTAACATAATAATTTGGCAACACTGGATATCGAAGAAAAATACTGACAAGTTCAAATGAAAATTACATTCTGTTCGTAAACAGTAATTTCAAGAATTGTCATTGAAACTAGTGCAACATTATTTTGTATAATTATTTGTTCTTTATTTCATGATACTTATACTATGACTTAACAATAAATTATATCACCATAAATTGACGATGTTGTTGAATATAGTTATTCCATTGTTATTATTATAGGCAGTACATTACTTAAAAAATATACAATTTATTATCATGACCGGAGGACATCGCCCACATGCGAGGAAGATTCCTTATTGGTTGTTTGTACGAGATACAGACTCAACACCGGAGGACATCCCCCACATGCGAGGAAGATTCCTTATTGGTTATATGTACGAGATACAGACTCGACACCGGAGGACATCCCCCACATGCGAGGAAGATTCCTTATTGGTTGTTTGTACGAGATACAGACTCAACACCGGAGGACATCCCCCACATGCGAGGAAGATTCCTTATTGGTTGTTTGTACGAGATACAGACTCAACACCGGAGGACATCCCCCACATGCGAAGAAAATTCCTTATTGGTTGTTTGTACGAGATACAGATTCAACACCGGGGGACATCCCCCACATGCGAGAAAGATTCCTTATTTGTTGTTTGTACGAGATACGGACTCAACACCGGGGGACATCCCCCACATGCGAGGAAAATTCCTTATTGGTTGTTAGTACGAGATACAGACTCGACACCGGAGGACATCCCCCACATGCGAGGAAGATTCCTTATTGGTTGTTTGTACAAGACACAAACTCAACACCGGAGGACATCCCCCACATGCGAGGAAGATTCCTTATTGGTTGTTTGTACGAGATACGGACTCAACACCGGAGGACAACCTTCACATGCGAGGAAGATTTCTTATTGGTTGTTTGTACGAGATACAGACTCAACAACGGAGGACAACCTTCACATGCTAGGAAGATTTCTTATTGGTTGTTTGTACGAGATACAGACTCAACACCGGAGGACAACCTTCACATACGAGGAAGATTCCTTATTGGTTGTTTGTACGAGATACAGACTCAACACAGGAGGACATCCCTTCATATGCGAGGAAGATTCCTTATTGGTTGTTTGTACGAGATACAGACTCAACACCGGAGGACATTCCCCAAATGCGAGGAAGATTCCTTATTGGCTGTTTGTACGAGATACAGACTCAACACTGGAGGACATCGCCCACATGCGAGGAAGATTCCCTATTGGTTGTTTGTAGGAGATACAGACTCAACACCGGAGGACTACCTTCACATGCGAGGAAGATTTTTTATTGGTTGTTTGTACGAGATACAGACTCAACACCGGAGGACATCCCCCACATGCGAGGAAGATTCCTTATTGGTTGTTTGTACGACATACATACTCAACACCGGAGGACATCCCCCACATGCGAGGAAGATTCCTTATTGGTTGTTTGTACGAGATACAGACTCAACACCGGAGGACATCCCCCACATGCGAGGAAGATTCCTTATTGGTTGTTTGTACGAGATACAGACTCAACACCGGAGGACATCGCCCACATGCGAGGAAGATTCCTTATTGGTTGTTTGTACGAGATACAGACTCAACACCGGAGGACATCGCCCACATGTGAGGAAGATTCCTTATTGGTTGTTTGTACGAGAGATACAGACTCAACACCGGAGGACATCCCCCACATGCGAGGAAGATTCCTCATTGGTTGTTTGTACGAGATACAGACTCAACACCGGAGGACAACCTTCACATGCGGGGAAGATTCCTTATTGGTTGTTTGTACGAGATACAGACTCAACACCGGAGGACACCCCCACATGGGAGGAAGATTCCTTATTGGCTGTATTCTGCTACACATTACAGCGCAAGGTAGACGTCATGCCAAGTACTTTGAGCGAGAATCAGTCTTGCTTGTGGCTAATATGGTTTGAGGAGTTTTCTATGCCTCTTTGACGTGAATGCAGGTTAGTGCTAGTATCGTAGACCACGCAGCTCTGGACGTATGACAAGCGCTGAACAGTGATGTAGAGGCTGGCAGCGTCTCTACTCCGAAAGAAATGCATGACGTCACGACCCTTCATTTCTACAACTTTTACAGGAATTAAATTTTTGTATCTTAGCGGAAGCCGATACTGCAAAAGCCTTTTAGAGTTTTGTTACAAATTATTTTTATTATGTATAGGCTATTCACGCAAAGTGAGCACTTTTGAAAGTCCACTCATTTCGAATAATAATCAATAAATATGATTTTTTTTAGCCTTAAACGTTAAGTTTCGATTGCAGTGGAATATACACTGTGTTTACTATTTAAATGGCAATATTTATTTCAAAAGGTGGTTAAAGGATTAAGAATGGCTGAAAGGAAAAAGAAACTAGGGCCTCGAAAGTGCTCACTTTACCCTGAACAGCATGTAGTCTAATTTTTTTCAACACAAAAACTATATAATTTAAACTAATTACTAAATAAACTTAGTTTTCGTTAATTAATTAATTGAATGAAAGTATACACTTTTTTGTGTTGGAAATATTTGACTACATAATAAAAATAATTTGTAACAAAATTGTAAGAGGAATTTACAATATCGGCTCCCGTTTGGGTACAAAAAATTAATTTTCGCAAAAGCTTTAGAAATGAAGGATCGCGGCCATAAGTTGAGTATGTTGGTTGGCTTGGCGCAGAGCCTGTGTATACGTCACGACAGTGCTGTTACACTCGTATTGACGTCACACAAGTGGGAAAGTGTAGGAAATCTGCAGACGACCTTGACTTCATAGCACATCAGCTGTATGTGAGTCACGCGCTCTTCCTTATCGGGCTATTATTCTGAGCTGCGCTGGGTTTTACAGACCACTTCCATGCCACCACACAGATAGAAATTTATGTTTCTATTTTGAAGAATGATCAAAATAAATAAAATACATGATTAATAAGAAGAGAGAATGTCAGACATCATGCATGAAGTTGATGAGAATGCGGGAGAACACGCAAAAAGGGCTGGAGCAAGTGCAGAGAATGTGTGACGAAATTACATCCCAAGAGGAGAAAGAACTCCAGGGAGATACAGGAAGGCATACCCAGAGCCCGGAGTATGCACAATGTAAATGTAGTTGCAGTTGCTTTCGCACAGGCATATCCGCCCGCCCATTGGCTGTGCGAGGCTCTCACTGGCGACTGAAGCTACGGACGGTTCCCTATTGGCTGGACTGTCGACAGGCGCTAATTGGCCAAAGACGTTCCTACATGTCGCTGGAGAGTTACGCTATCCTGCTGGCCAGTGTGCGGCTGTTTCATTCTGTATTCTAAGTAGCTACTACATCAGGGGTGGAGTTTTAAATTACGCAATTATATATATATATTTTAATTCTTCTTCCATTAGGGCTACCATCGTGAGTGAAGTAAGAGAAGGCTTATTGAGCGGCTCTTAACATCGAGGTCTTGAGAGCCAATCAGGCTGGAGTGAAGTGAGGATGGAGCAGCGCCGGAATTATAGGGCGGGGGAAACGGGGGATCCAGATAAAACGCGCCGACCAGCGACTCCGTCCGACACGATTCCCACATGCGAACCCGGTTCGCCAAGGTGGGAGGCGAGTAGTCTAATCACTACACCACCGCGGCCTCAGGTTACCATTGTGATGTGTAATAATTCTAGTAAGTATTTGCACGTCGCAGGCGATAGATACGTAAGTCTTTTCGATGCACCCTCCAAAGGTTTAGTGACAATAACGTTTGCTAAGAATACTTTACTGCTATCTCAGCTCACATAAACACAACTTACGAAATGTTCTAGTCCACAAGATGTTGGAAGCAACAGTAGAGGAACCAAGGAAGGTAAATCCTAGATAATATTTTTTATAACCTCGTAAGGAAATTTTTCGTCATATTCGGACATTTATGTTATATGACATATTGCACCGCAATGACACATGAAAATTTCCGGAGGGAAGAAATACTTCGGCATAAATACATCACTACGGTAAAATACTTGCTTACGAAGTCAGTAAGAACAATATTATGGGCTGTTCACTGTTAATCGAGAAGTTATGAAAGTCCTGCTTAAGATATACTTTCCTGCTCAGCTGTTATCCTTCCGCTATATCTAGGACTAGCATTGTCATCGACTTCCTCACTTTGGCCATGCGTAATCCAGTCGAAACCGTGGAACTCTAAAGAAAGTTAATGTGACACTAACAAGGAAATTCCTGGCCCCTGATCAATGTGTACTGAGGGCCACCGTACCTCCTCTCCTCCCGCCCCCCCCCCCCCGAAAAATCGACCATTTACAGCAGCACAAATAGTCGTCATCCATGCAAAAAAAAAAAGTTAATAAGTTTTGAGTGTCGAAATTTCATTTTTACATAATACTTCGTTTTATAAATAAACATTTACGAGTCGGGACCAACCGCCCCCCCCCCCCCCATCCCGACCGCGGCCACTGAGCATTGCACCCCCTTTCCCACTCTTTTGGCGGGCATGTCTTCCATTTATTTACTGCCAACCTAACACGCGGGGATCCTGTGCGGCTGTGTGCAATATAACATGCAGCTACATAATTATGGAGAGCGAGTTTTTTTTTTTCAAAGGTTGATTTCAAAAGTGCTTACTTTGCCGTGACCGGTTTTTATCGACGATTGCCTCCTTCGTTGTTTTTATATTGGCTCTCACAAAACTGTAGGTTGTAATTATAATCTCCCAAACACTCGTTAACTTACGCACGCTGAAAAGCGCCAACGTAAAGACATGAGTACTGTAAACAGGACGAGAGAGGTGCAAGCATCTTGGAACACAGAAGCAATACGGCTAACTTCCGTCACACACACGCCAGACAGACAGTCAGACCAACAGGAAGTCTTGATCTGCACCCAGTAGCCAATCAGACACGAGGTACCTACGTCCCCACGGCCTCGTGCTGTGAATGGCCACGCCCACATCACACGCCACTGCATTTCTGTATATACTCCATTCGCAGTTTCTTCCATCTTTCCCGAAGCCCTGCTGAAGTTCTACTTCCAGGATATTACTCCGCCTCGTGCAAACAAAGCTTCACCGAGTCTAGAAAATTACACCAAAGGAACGACGCACATTATTCCTACGCATACGCTTAAAAAATATTTTTCAAATGAACCATATCTCACTAGGCGTTACCAACACACATGTATCCTCACTGTCGATGTTCATATTAACCCTTGGAGCAGTATGCACGCGCATGGAAATTTCTTTTCTCTTGAAGACAAATCGCACACTTTTATAGTTTTCCTGTTTCGCTGGACTTTACCGAAGTCTAAGAAATAAATTACAAGTTGTCAACATTTCCGTTCTAAGAAAGAAGCTGTTCTTTTTAATAATTTATCCAATGAACGTTTTAGATCTATCGTGACACTTTGATTGGCACCAAACAAGGCGCGACTTCATTGGCCGACGGCCAGCCAATAATAAACGCTACAGAAAACAGTAAGCGTGTACGGTGTAGCCAGGACCAATAGGAAGATGGTAAGTGGAAATACAGTACCAATAGAAGTGATATTGCTGTAGTGGTGAATATAAGCAGCTCACGTCAACCTTGCCTTCGTAGCCAGCACATTTGTGCCGTCTTCAAAGGGTTGAATATAAATTATGGGTAAAATATACACAAATGTTCAATTTACCAAAAAACAAGGTACTTTTATGTAAACAGAAGTATAAAACGGTTGTGATACTTGGCATATTTAGAAAACAATCATACACGTTACACATGGGCTGATTGTCCGCGCGTTAGAGGCATTCATTGGGAAGAAACAGGGAAGAGACTATATTTGTTATAAGCTGTTCACGGTAAAGTGAGCACTTTTTAAGGCCCCCCCAACATGCATTAACCACTAATAAATATGTTTTATTGCAGTCTCAGACATTAACATTTGGTAGTGGTAAAAGTATACACAGTATTTATTAATCACGTTTCAATGCTGATATAAAAAATGGCTTAAATTAAAAAACTGGCTTAACAGAAAAGTTTTGATGGGCCTTAAAAAGTGGTCACTTGACCGTGAACGGCCTACTACTGCGTGTCTAGAGTGGCAGGCACGAACATCGGCCGGGACTAGTCACACGAACTGAACAACTGCAGGTCCGATACTCTACAACGACGATCTACACGTGGCTAGTGGGAACAACACACACATTAACCAGCCATTCCTCGTGTTTGTGATTATTCGCAACACACACTCGTACCTTGGAACACATGACTTTCGCGGGAAACGCTCCTGTCTGTATAGTTGTATCGTAAGAGAGGGTCACTTTGTGGCAAGTTGCGGTGACTTAAAAATAACATTTAAATGTCCTGCTATTTCCGTGGGTCGTTTCCGTGGTGACAATTGAACCACAATAGTCTCTTTGAAATGGACATAAATGCAAATGCCAGTGGAAAATTCTGTGACACAAAGTAGCCACGAGATGTAACCCTGCTCACGCACTTCAGTTCAGTAACACTTTCACGAATAGACGGTTTTAACTGCTACGCGTCTAACGTCCTGTCTGTCTGCGACTCACAGATATTTAGTACCGGAATGAAATAGTTATGATTGGCTGAATTACGTCATCTCACTAAGACAAGTGGTTCATAACTAACCGAAGTACAACTACCGGTGTGCAAGTGCAGTGTTGCAGTCTAACTTGCGCGCAACTCTGTTCGCGAGAATCAAGCGACCAGTGTTGCAGTCTAACTTGCGCGCAACTCTGTTCGCGAGAATCAAGCGACCAGTGTTGCAGTCTAACTTGCGCGCAACTCTGTTCGCGAGAATCAAGCGACCAGTGTTGCAGTCTAACTTGCGCGCAACTCTGTTCGCGAGAATCAAGCGACCCTAACTGCAACGTAGGGATAACTGTCAGCTTGTTGTATTTACAAGAATCTGGTGGCAGTTTGTTTGATCTCTTCTTCTGACATACACAAATGCTTGAGAGACTATCATTTCGCATTATAACTCAGTAAAGGCTTTTCACGATAAAGTGAGCGCTTTTGAAATCAACCATCGAAAAAAATCACTACCCCTACCTGCGTACATATTAACGGGCGCCCTGAGTGACATGCACCCAGTAAAGTTGGTAACGATGGAGGGAAAGTAGTTCCATATCTTAACTTCGAATAAAAAGTGTTAGGTAATCATTTGTGATAACTTAAATTATTTATTTTGCTACCTATTTTTTTTAATGCATCAAAATGTGCAAATGAGCACATATGTTACAAGTTTACTTTTCTAATAATTTCACAGTTTCACTTGACCGACGCATGAATAAAGTAATGAGGACCATGACAATGCTAATCTTACATAAGGCAGAATATTACACAATGTGCATATATATAGATCTTAAGCAGGGCTTTCAAAAGTGCTCACTTTATCGTGAAGAGCCTTTACCTAAGTACACGATATAAGCGTGTCATTGTACCTCCTGTCATCCGACACTCCCTCCAGGACTTAGAACCAATAGTAAACACTCAGCACACACTGGCAGCTTCATGCAGTGTGGCCGGGTGCAACAAGAGAAAGAGTTCTGTCTGTGGCGGCAGATCATCCTCGCCACACTCTTGGACGCCGGATGTGTCACTTCAGTGTCTGGCTGGGACATGGCCCAGCTCCCGGCGGATTCGTCGGGATGCTTGAGGCCTGGTGGCTTTGTCGGGCGTGGTTGGCAACCAGGGAGTGCCAATAAGAGGCAGCTGATCTGAGAAGTGTCGGAGCTATTGCCAGCTCTAGTACCGAAGAGTAAGCTGATGTGTGAAACCGGAAAGGGCTAGCGAATCATCTCTTATAGCCTCTGCTAGCCAAAGGGAACCCACTACCTCCTTATGGTACAGCTGGTTAGTCTCGTAATTGAAGTTAGCAAAAACAGGGTAACCCCTGGCCGTTCCCTATGCCTTGTCTACTAAAAGGCGTATCTGCCTCCCAGACTAAGCTTGAATTATGGGCAGTCATGATGGTAGTGCCTGATGGCGGGCCGGTCCACTCCTTTAGTCAGAGGGGCCCAAAATCTCAGTCTCTCACTTGCACGGGGTATTCAGATAGCCCCGCAATGTGGAGAACCCTAAGGTAAAAGGAAGGAGTATCACAGGCTCACCTCACTACCCCTAGAGGTTCCCTTAGCAGAATGTGTTGGAGGCACTGCTCGTGGCTGGGTTAGTGTCCAGCTCCACATCCATTACATTCCGCACCCAGAGGTTACACTGAGGATGGACTCGTGCTGGCAGTGGCGAGTGCTTGGGTTTTATACTCACGTATCCGCTATCGTACTAGTGTAGGAGAATATCCCAACTGGCGCCAAGGTCAGGTGAGAGCTGGCAGAAAAGGAGAATGATCCTGAGACGCGGAAGCGGATATTGGGTCCTGAGGACCCGGGTGGATACTCCGGGAGGGGGGGGGGGGGGATACCTAGGTCTGAGGAGGCCTGTGCCTGTGAAAGCTTCAAAATGGGGAAACAACAAGATAATGCAAACACCTCGGGATGGCCTATATGGTTAAGAGGGGTCACGAAGTCCAATATTTATTTATTTATTTATTGTGGCGGCAGCTAATGAACCAGTGACCTTTGCCTCAAGTGTGTAGAGGACTGTGGAGTGTCAGAGCTGTATATAAGGGAGGGGTAGCTGGGCTTCAAACCCTCCACTCACATACTTAGGGACGTATGCCATGTTCATTATTTCATCTCGAAATTTTGACAGTGCAGGGAAAAAAGACAACTGTTTGTTAGAATTACCATTTTAAACTTTGGGAAGGAAAGAATCAACGTGCTCCTCGTTCAGCCCACCCTAAATATATTGAGAAAGAATTTGCATTAGAAATACCTGACCTGACACAAGGAAAACTGTACGCGATCGGACTTTTGACATGTAAGAGTACATTAGATACAAAGTTCGTCATGGTTATATACTAAATTCTATCGGAGCTCTTATCACCTTGTTTCTCTCTGAGATTATTCAGTGAAGGGTGACATGTTAGATGGAAGTAAATATATTACAAGTCTTACAAAAAGTTAATTGATTTGATGAACTACATTTATGACATATAAAAATACTATCTTCAATGAAAACATGGTAAACGAATGAAATGTGCTCTTCAAAATTTTAACCTGGGTGGTCTCTAAAAATTTCAAATTTAATTTTTTTCTGTTATGAGTGGAAACCCCTTCCTTTGCGAAGCTTGACCTACGGGCCTGTGGTGTGAAGGGTAGAGAGTGATTGAGATGTGAGCGAAGCCGGGACTAAGGTACGGACACATGCAGGGAAACAAGAGGCAGTGCGTGCGGTCCTAACAGTGACAGCAGGTAGTGATGGTATGGCAGGAGTAACGACCTGTGTGGACAGCGACAGAGGTTTGTTGACGTACAAGTGTGAGGTTCACATTCTCGACACGTGCTTGACAATACATCACGCGCCGCCTACCTCCAACTGTATCCCACGTCTTGGCGATAAGGACGACATTGCCACGCACATCATGTGCCACATCGTCGCTATGTGCAGGCGCTCACCTGGCCTGCAGTGTTGTAGTGCTGCGTGTGCCTTTGCCACTTTCAGCGGCGACCCTATAATTTCATTGATGAAAAGTCTGTGGCAAAGTTCAATACAGACACCTATAGCAATTAACTTCAAAGTACCATTTCGTCCTCGTCTGGGGTGTGATGTCTTTTGGTTGGTAAAATGCTGTATGCAGCACGGCTGGCGGTTTCGTGCAAAAATCAATATTTCAAACACGCTTCAACGAAGTACAAACATCGAGTATGCAGGCGGGAGGCTTGGAGGCGTCGTCCAGCTAACATTACTTTCTACAGTTCCTTGTGATATCAAATAATAAATAGCCTGAAATAAAAAGTAGAGCGATAAGAATAAATGACTTTTACAAGTAGAATGAAACGAGTTATGCGAATTTTGTATCTATATACATTTTGTTCAAGAAAATCTCTAAATGGCACAAAATTAATAGTTTAACTTAGACCACAGCTCAAAATAACTTTCATGTTACTATAATGTCATGACGAATAATTGTTGGAATTCTGTCGCGCTGTTAGCATCCATTATCCAGTCATTACTTGTGAGATATCAGAACTGTGGCCAGTGAGCGCCTGGTGAGTTGCTCGCCCCAGCCGGCGGCAGCCAATCAGACACAAGGCTTCCTCGCACCGCCATTCAGCGAATGTGCCGCCACACCACACCACGCCACGCCATTTCACTTCTGTATACTTGGGTGCTCTGTGCTCCAACAACGCGGCGACATCCTAACTGAGGTCCTTTGAAGCAGCAGTCTCGTTCTCCAGTAGGTTTTACCAAGCAAAACCCTATGTCCCGCATATCACGAGCGTAGCAGCAGTTTGTGGCCAACACTGCTTCTGAATAGCGGACATTTTGATTTAATATCTAAGGGTAAGTGGAGAGATTTGGGTGGCTCTTAACATCGAGGTCTTGAGAGCCGATGAGGGTGAAGCGAGGTTAGTATGAAGCAGCGCCGGAATGCAAGGACGAAGGAAACGGGAGATCCCCGAGAAAATCCGCCGACCAGCACGATCCCCACATCCGGCAGCGACCCCGTCGGGAATCGGACCCGGTTCGCTTAGGTGGGAGATGAGTAGTCTATCCACTACACCACCGCGGCCTCAATATCAAAGAGTAAGTGAGGATGCCAACTTGAGCCTGTAATGGTTTAGGGGAAACCATATAGGAATGGCAGCTTCCAGCGCGGCTCGGTTTCCGTAAACATAAAGAAATAACTACAGGCCGTTTATGGTAAACTGGACGCTTTTGAAAGCCCTACTTACGATGTACTTGTATGCACATTCTTACGCCATACGTAACATTAACACTGCCATGGGCGGGAACACGTTGTCCATGCGTGAAACTGCGTGATTAACACAACAGTTAACGATTTCAGTATTTACAATGGTTTACTGAACACTTTTAATTGGTCGGTAAACATGGAACAACTTTCCCTTCGTCGTGACCAGCTTAACAGGGTGCAAGGCACTCAGCGTGCAACAGTATATAAATAAATACTACACAGGCGGTGATCACTTCTAATGACATGAGAGCCCACGTAGAAGAGACAACTATTCACAGACCTGCCACATTATGCACGAGTCACGCACTCTTATCAATCTTCTCACGTTCTCCCGCCTTCGAATGGAAATTTACACAGGAGAAAACTCTAGTCATAATCAATTACTCTATTGCTATACTGATTATGTTAATTGCGAGGAAGACATTTAGTATTAACATAATTCACATTGCTTTCATTGTTGCCAATTCAGTGATTTCATTGCTGGATGTAGCTATCTCTATGCGGAAAATGAATTGAACTATTGTATTCATTTAATTAATCATAAGCTACGCGAATAAAATCTTTATTCATAACAATTTTACGTTTCTTACTTTTTTTTTCAACTAGTTCCGTTGGCAACGCTGAATTTCCTTCAATCATTACAGTTATGTATCATTAATTCGTTCCGTTCTTATGAAGATCACCAAAACCATCCAAGTATACAATGATGGGCGAAAGATGGAGAAGCACTGAAACCAGTATTTCCTTTTGGGAAACCTTCAATTTACGATTTAGAATCCTTAGTAAATCGGGGGAGGGGGGGGGGGGCGGTGGCCGAGCGGTTAGCCTGATCGCCTCCCACAACGGCGAACCGAGTTCAACCACTGGCCATGCCACTGCCGGATTGTCGCAAGTGGCAGTCGTACCTCTGGCTAGGCTGCTGCTTGGCGGGTTTTCTCAGGGATCTCTAGTTTCCCCCGCCCTTTCATTCCGGCGCTGCTCCATACTCACCTCGCTTAACCCTCATCAGCTCTCAAGTCCTTGTTGTTAACAGCCACCTAAATATCTCAACTCATTTTAATAACTTTGAAATATACTGCAGTAATTTCCATAGTACAATAATTGCATTAACTCGAGAAGTGTAGAAATATAATAAGTAGCAAGTACAAATACAGAGGCGTATTTAGTTGTCCTTGGGGTAAACAGGACCGCCTTCAGTGTAACCAGCCGAGAGAGAGAGAGAGAGAGAGAGAGAGGGAGGGAGGGAGGGAGAGAGAGAGAGAGAGAGAGAGAGAGAGAGAGAGAGAGAGAGAGAGAGAGCTCACGAACCTATGCGTCAACGCCAGTCGATAACGTCGCTAATTGCATACACTAACACGCTCACTTTCCATATGCGCGTCTGTACATACTTTGTATGGTCAGCACGGCAAAACGGCTTGAACCTGTTGTAGTGGCATTTTTTATTTTAATTTGCTGTTTCACTTGTCGGTAAGTTTCATAATGTGCGTGGTAATATAATTCAACAGCATTAGGGCGGATATAAGGAAGAAACTTGAAACATTCTCACTTCAGTGGACATTAGACAAAGTTCAGAACTGAAAAAAATTAGTCAATATCCTTCCCCCCCCCCCCCCCCCTGGAAAGGAAACATAAGTTTTATAAATAGTCCGTATTATTATTTGTCGCGACGTAACACTGGTGGCGGCAGCACACACATTTTAATAAAACGGGGCAAAACATTATATTTATCATGCAATTCACTTAATTTTAATTCTGAAGAGTTAGGGATTTTCACCGTGTATTTTCCTCCAATATGGCGACAGAAGTAATTATTTTGTTTTTAATCTGAATGTTGAATGCAAACTGGCATTATGTGTGTGAGCGGTCGTACATGTCGTTTCCATAACGCAGTAGCTCGGCTCTTGACAGAAATATGCAGACGATTACACAAAGGCAGCACTCACCGGGCTGCCACTTTAACTGGGCTGCACAGTGTAGTTTGAAACTAACCTTTTACCACGAAACTATTTAACGTGCGTCTAATATGATCGATCATCTATGAAAACAACACACACTTCATGCGAGACATGATGAAAACACCATTTCAAAGAAACGGCTTCTACAAGCGTTCTATCTCAATATATACGCATAAGATGCATTCAAAACTACTCCAGGGCCCGCTGAACCTTCCTACAGACTCTCCGCCAATAAGATAGTAGGTTCACCTCCTGAAAGTCCTATATAGAGATGAGCTAAACTAGTATTTCTCAGGAACACCCCCGTACCTGTTCCTGTTCTCAGTCGATACCATTTGCTAATACCTGTTATTGAGAATGCCTGTTGTGTGTAAGCAGTGATCAAGGCTGCGTTGTTGAACTATCTCACCTTGTTCTCGAATACCTGTTATTAGCCAAGTACTGGCCTGACCATTTTCGCTACCTCTATGTAGCGCATACCTTCCTGTAGGACAGTGACAATAGGTACCAGTTTCCCGGTCGCCGTTTGTTTTTAGGAGGGGGGGGGTCAAATTATGTTAAACAAACATTTTAAAGTATTCTCGCCCGTAAATATCATCAGTAATCAGTATTGGATTCTAAGTAAGACTGTAGGAACATGTACGAAGAAATGATATCGTACGAGTGTCGAGTAACAAGCGAGTACATGTGACTGTTCCTGCTTCAGTAACAGGTAGAGATGGTAACAGGTATCTCCAGAAACTAGGAACAGGTTTCGACTGTTCTCGCCCACAATACCTGTTGCTGATAACAGGTATTGAAAAATACTCCCCATCATCTCTAAGATACACGCAGTGCGACGAGAACACTGCACGTCAGTTCATACCCTTGTTCGTAGTAGGCTGGCGTGAGTGACACTGACGAGTGAGAAGTGGGGGGGGGGGGGGGTTGGAAATTGACAGAGAGAGTTAGAATGAAGGACCCCGGGGGGGGGGCAGGTCATCACGAGACACACACAATACTCCACATGCCAAAACATGCCTGCACATCTATCACACTTCTCCCCGTAGACTAGAAGAAACTTCTGCACACACTCAGATACCGCACGCTAAAAACATGGCCAACACTGACGAATGCCTTTGTATATATTATGTCTTCAAAAAACAAGCCCTTTAAAGGACTAAAACACTGCACCCAATTTCAATATAAACTAATTGCTATAAAAATTCATTCGAGGAAATATACAAACGTCACAAAGCATTTTTTTTTTCATAAACAGTGTTGTAACTTCACGTGCTATCCGTGTTTTTATGACGGTCCTACTGGCAGTTACTAGATGGAGATGTTCGGATATTCGCCAATGCGATACGGATGTCTGTCATGAAAAAACAAGACTGAACATGAAAAACATACTTAAAACAGACAAGACGGGTGGACAGAAAATAAATATATGCATACGAAACTCTAAAATTCCAAGGGATAATAGAGTCAAATACACGACAGCAACTAGTATGTATATATATACAACCAAATGAAAAAAACATAGAAAACAACACAGGTTAGAGACATGCTTGAAAAAATTAGGACAACACTGACAAAATATGTAGGAATAAAATGGATCACAACGAAGTAACACACTCAGACACTGTAGATTTACCAGACACGACAGACATAATACAAGCCAGGTGAGCTGTAGTCAAGAATATATATGTACAAAGCCAGACACGACAGACAGAATACAAGATAGGTGAGCTGTAGTCAAGAATATATATGTGCAAAGCCAGACACGACAGACAGAATACAAGATAGGTGAGCTGTAGTCAAGAATATATATGTACAAAGCCAGACACGACAGACAGAATAGAAGCCAGGTGAGCTGTAGTAAAGAATATATATGTACAAAGCCAGACACGACAGACAGAATACAAGCCAGGTGAGCTGTAGTCAAGAATATATATAGACAAAGCCAGACACGACAGACAGAATACAAGCCAGGTGAGCTGTAGTCAAGAATATATAAGTACAAAGCCAGATACGACAGACAGAATACAAGCCAGGTGAGCTGTAGTCAAGAATATATATGTACAAAGCCAGACACGACAGACAGAATACAAGCCAGGTGAGCTGTAGTCAAGAATATATATGTACAGAGCCAGACACGACAGACAGAATACAAGCCAGGTGAGCTGTAGTCAAGAATATATATGTACAAAGCCAGACACGACAGACAGAATAGAAGACAGGTGAGCTGTAGTAAATAATATATATATACAAAGTCAGACACGACAGACAGAATACAAGCCAGGTGAGCTGTAGTCAAGAATATATATAGAGAAAACCAGACACGACAGACAGAATACAAGACAGGTGAGCTGTAGTCAAGAATATATATGTACAAAAGCCAGACACGACAGACAGAATACAAGATAGGTGAGCTGTAGTCAAGAATATATATGTGCAAAGCCAGACACGACAGACAGAATACAAGATAGGTGAGCTGTAGTCAAGAATATATATGTACAAAGCCAGACACGACAGACAGAATAGAAGCCAGGTGAGCTGTAGTAAAGAATATATATGTACAAAGCCAGACACGACAGACAGAATACAAGCCAGGTGAGCTGTAGTCAAGAATATATATAGACAAAGCCAGACACGACAGACAGAATACAAGCCAGGTGAGCTGTAGTCAAGAATATATAAGTACAAAGCCAGATACGACAGACAGAATACAAGCCAGGTGAGCTGTAGTCAAGAATATATATGTACAAAGCCAGACACGACAGACAGAATACAAGCCAGGTGAGCTGTAGTCAAGAATATATATGTACAGAGCCAGACACGACAGACAGAATACAAGCCAGGTGAGCTGTAGTCAAGAATATATATGTACAAAGCCAGACACGACAGACAGAATAGAAGACAGGTGAGCTGTAGTAAATAATATATATATACAAAGTCAGACACGACAGACAGAATACAAGCCAGGTGAGCTGTAGTCAAGAATATATATAGAGAAAACCAGACACGACAGACAGAATACAAGACAGGTGAGCTGTAGTCAAGAATATATATGTACAAAGCCAGACACGACAGACAGAATACAAGCCAGGTGAGCTGTAGTCAAAATATATATGTACAAAGCCAGACACGACAGACAGAATACAAGCCAGGTGAGCTGTAGTCAAGAATATATATGTACAGAGCCAGACACGACAGACAGAATAGAAGCCAGGTGAGCTGTAGTAAAGAATATATATGTACAAAGCCAGACACGACAGACAGAATAGAAGCCAGGTGAGCTGTAGTAAAGAATATATATGTACAAAGCCAGACACGACAGACAGAATACAAGATAGGTGAGCTGTAGTCAAGAATATATATGTACAAAGCCAGACACGACAGACAGAATACAAGCCAGGTGAGCTGTAGTCAAGAATATATATGTACAGAGCCAGACACGAC
The DNA here is from genome assembly GCA_029891345.1 of Dryococelus australis. Lineage (NCBI taxonomy): Eukaryota > Metazoa > Arthropoda > Insecta > Phasmatodea > Phasmatidae > Dryococelus > Dryococelus australis. The sequence goes on from CM057000.1 coordinate 4,059,265, forward strand.
AGACAGAATACAAGCCAGGAAAGCTGTAGTCAAGAATATATATGTACAAAGCCAGACACGACAGACAGAATACAAGATAGGTGAGCTGTAGTCAAGAATATATATGTACAAAGACAGACACGACAGACAGAATACAAGATAGGTGAGCTGTAGTCAAGAATATATATGACCAAAGCCAGACACGACAGAGAGAATAGAAGCCAGGTTGCTGTAGTAAAGATTATATATATGTATAGAGCCCGACACGACAGACAGAATACAAGCCAGGTGAGCTGTAGTCAAGAATATATATAGACAAAGCCAGACACGACAGCCAGAATACAAGACAGGTGAGCTGTAGTCATGAATATATATGTACAGAGCCAGACACGACAGACAGAATACAAGCCAGGAAAGCTGTAGTCAAGAATATATATGTACAAAGCCAGACACGACAGACAGAATACAAGCCAGGTGAGCTGTAGTCAAGAATATATATGTACAGAGCCAGACACGACAGACAGAATACAAGCCAGGTGAGCTGTAGTCAAGAATATATATGTACAAAGCCAGACACGACAGACAGAATACAAGCCAGGAAAGCTGTAGTCAAGAATATATATGTACAAAGCCAGACACGACAGACAGAATACAAGCCAGGTGAGCTGTAGTCAAGAATATATATGTACAAAGCCAGACACGACAAACAGAATACAAGATAGGTGAGCTGTAGTCAAGAATATATATGTACAAAGCCAGACACGACAGACAGAATACAAGACAGGTGAGATGTAGTCAAGAATATATATGTACAGAGCCAGACACGACAGACAGAATACAAGCCAGGAAAGCTGTAGTCAAGAATATATATGTACAAAGCCAGACACGACAGACAGAATACAAGATAGGTGAGCTGTAGTCAAGAATATATATGTACAAAGCCAGACACGACAGACAGAATACCAGACAGGTGAGCTGTAGTCAAGAATATATATGTACAGAGCCAGACACGACAGACAGAATACAAGCCAGGTGAGCTGTAGTCAAGAATATATATGTACAAAGCCAGACACGACAGACAGAATACAAGCCAGGAAAGCTGTAGTCAAGAATATATATGTACAAAGCCAGACACGACAGACAGAATACAAGCCAGGTGAGCTGTAGTCAAGAATATATATGTATAGAGCCAGACACGACAGACAGAATACAAGCCAGGTGAGCTGTAGTCAAGAATATATATAGACAAAGCCAGACACGACAGCCAGAATACAAGACAGGTGAGCTGTAGTCATGAATATATATGTACAGAGCCAGACACGACAGACAGAATACAAGCCAGGAAAGCTGTAGTCAAGAATATATATGTACAAAGCCAGACACGACAGACAGAATACAAGCCAGGTGAGCTGTAGTCAAGAATATATATGTACAGAGCCAGACACGACAGACAGAATACAAGCCAGGTGAGCTGTAGTCAAGAATATATATGTACAAAGCCAGACACGACAGACAGAATACAAGCCAGGAAAGCTGTAGTCAAGAATATATATGTACAAAGCCAGACACGACAGACAGAATACAAGATAGGTGAGCTGTAGTCAAGAATATATATGTACAAAGCCAGACACGACAGACAGAATACCAGACAGGTGAGCTGTAGTCAAGAATATATATGTACAGAGCCAGACACGACAGACAGAATACAAGCCAGGTGAGCTGTAGTCAAGAATATATATGTACAAAGCCAGACACGACAAACAGAATAAGAGCCAGGTGAGCTGTAGTCAATAATATATATGTACAGAGCCAGAAATTTCCATGAAAGAATAGAGTCAAATAAAACAGGACAGCAAGTTGAATGATGAAATTTAATGAACGATATATATATACTAAAATATACGACCAACAGACAACTCACCGAGGACGACACAGGCTAGCTATCTACTTACACAAATAAGACATCAACGGCAACGAACAATGGTAGTTGTGTTCTCTGAACCTTTGTGTTGCTCCCTGAAGACGGGAACAGATAGTTCCTGAAACACAACCATTCTGAGGTCGATTTGTATAAAAACTACTGTGTTTGTGCCAATTTCTTCGTTGCCTTTGTTTGCCATTGTTATCTTATTTGTGTAAGTAGATAACCAGCCTGTGTCGTATTCGGTGTGTTGTCTCTTGGTCGTATATAGATTTTCGTATACCTGTATCGTGATTTATGTAAAGTGATGCAACACTGGTTGGTAAAAATACAGTTCACTTTTATTTACTTTCTGTAATCACATTGTAATAAGACCAAATGACCGTAGAACGGTACTTTTTGATTGTGTCACCTGTATTCCACGGATATATTCCACTGGCTGAACTCAAAGCACTTAATTTCTGATGCACTTTCGCGACTGGAAGATTGTAATTACCACGCATCTTAGAGGTCTGCACGCGAATCACGGATGGACGTTCAGTGTTGGAGTAATTTAATTCAGCTTGTCCCAGTCAGGTAGGACAAAGTCTCCTTACAAAGACACGCGGAAATATAGTTACAATATTGCATGTAGTTTATTGTAGTAGCGTCTGTGTGTAAATATCTGCGCGGCAAACAGGTGGCTCTACTTATTCCCGGTTGCTCCATCGTGGTTCGAAACTCGATCCCAGATCGGATCTAAGATTGAAACAGAAAACTGTTGCACCATTCGAGTTCAGAGCTGAACTGGAGATCGAGATGAAGTTCCTTTATTGTCAGTTCGAAATCTTGATCCGAGATCAGCAGCCATCGTCGACAGATGTAGTTTGAAAATACGCCAACAGATACAACTACGTTCGATTGTTTTCTTGGGAAATTAAAACAACATTATACGCATTTGCATATTATTCAGTAAAATTCGTCCAACAATATTTCACTTAAAACAGACAAAACATCGCACATCTAGTTCTATCTATAGTGAAAAATACGCCTACTTCCATGACGTCATATATTACGAACCAATAGCAAAATTTGTCTCATACTTAATCTCGATCTCTCACTTTGGAAATAAGATCAGTGAATCGGCGCTCGAGAATCATGAAATTTCCTTGGTGCAACACTTTTATTTTGGAACCAAGATCAAACTGGATCTTGGTTCAGAACTAGAATCATTCGATCTCAGATTGGGGAACATGTTGGTGTTACCGGGCATTAGAGCAGTGAGCATGCATTATGTACGAAGACTGCGTGGTGTCAGTCTTCAGAGGAAGTGCATGTCACATGTCAGTTGATGGTCGTACTTACATTGAGATGTTATAAACGCGAGAACCTGTTTGCAATGCGCTGCACTCTATTCCAGTTTCTGCGAATATAAACACGAACCCGGGTCGCCTTGGCGGGAGGCAAGTGGTATGACCACTTAACCCTCGCGACCCCGTATATGTTCCACAAATACGCCAATACTTTGATACAAATACATTTCCAATACCAGTACTGTCACAGTGGCAAGGTGAATTCGTACAGATAAGACTGAAGCAACGTGACAACAGTCGTATAAATGACTCGCGGAATTGTACAGCTGTGGTTGTGCTCTATAAAGTATCGTGTGCAATTTTTTTGTCTTTCTTACTGTGATTGTACACTTAATACTGCTCAAAAATGTTACATGCGGTTTTAGCAATGCAGCAACGCAATATATTCATGGCACTGTCATGTAGTTTTCACGCTACAAAACACGTATCCTGGAAACAAGTATGGAATATGATGCGTACACTATGTTCCTGAAGTTGTCGTAAGTGATTGTGAGAAATATAGATTTGTATAAATATGAACTAAATACTTCGCGGGAATGTATAGTATCTCGTGACTACTGTAGTATTATTCGTATCGTAGTAAGCACAAAGTCTGTTTGTAATAAGCACAACTTCTGTCTACAGAACAGAACAAACAGAACAACATTGAATTACATCAGTACTCGGCTATTGACCATTACTGATCTTAGTTGTGTATATTAAAATTAATAACAATAAAATCAACTTAACTACTTAATGAATTGATGAAATGGATTAAAAATTTTGATGAAAATGATCTATCGTTTATTTTGGACTTGGAGTTTTCTAAGGGTCTTACACTCGGATGTCATAAGTGTGCGAAGGCGGCTATTAGTCTGGACCCAGTATTTTTAGATCTAATACGGTTTGTACTCAGTTATACCTCCACCATTTTTCTCTTAGAGAGAAAGGTGAACTATTCGTAGCACTCTGGAACCCAGACGGATCACCAGTCCACCATACGAGGTGGTAGGAGCCAGGGACGGGTCCTTCCTGACGGGTGACCCCTAACACCACAGGCCTCGCCCACCAGCATACTAGCCAGTCCCCGCCCGAACCTTTGATGTACGTACAAGCCATGTCTTTGAAAACTTACAGCTTCATACTGCCAGCTGTGGAGCATTACTAACGTGCATCACACATCTCTACAATGAAGACGGCCACTCAAAGTCGTGTGAACAAGTCCCACGCCATATTCAATATCCCGTTTTATTATGCAATAATATTGACGATTATAAAAAAAATAATATATAAATTTAACAATAATAAGTCCAGAACCCGCAAGAACACTTAGTGATCAGCTCGGGTACTATAGGTCAGTGATCAGCTCGGGTACTAGGGCACTGATCAGCACGGTTATTAGGGTACTGATCAGCTCGGGTACTATAGGTCACTGATCAGCTCGGGTACTATGGTACTGATCAGTTAGTTCGGGTACTAGGGCACTGATCAGCTCAGGTACTATAGGGCACTGATCAGCTCGGGTACTAGGGTACGATTCAGCCAAGAAATCAGCAAGAAGGTACCACGAGGTTGCTGCCGTGTGGAAATATTTTGCGTGTTCAAACGCCGGAAGTGCAGAAGCAATAAGGGTGACTCAAGCAAGCATATCAGATATATCATCGCCTGTAGGAGTAAGGCACTGCAAGGCGCTCCCTAGTAAACTCACGGCGACGTGAGGCGCCGAGAAAGCATTGGTACGGCGGCGATGGAGAACAGTATGAACAAACTTCGTGTGTCATCTGTTTGCTCAGGATTGTAAGCGATGACTATAGAAAGTGTTCTGTTCAGAGAAGACGCTGCTTTGTCGCTACAATTTAAAACACTGTTTTACACAACAACAAACATCGACAACAACGAAGGGATACTGCTTCCAGTGATTTTCGCTTACTTTCACAACTTTCAACGAACACATTTATGTTTCAATAGCCAACTTTATTAATTGGCAACAAAATTATCAACTTTCATTTTTGTCCTGAATAAAGGTTTACACATAAATATTGCTTAGTTTTTTAAAAACACTTCTGCTTGCAATGACATCCATTTGACGACTGGGTGGGTTCGTCGGAGGCTTCACAAGGGAACTTTCACTCTGTGGACAAGCTTGAGTTCGCAACTTTCGTTCTAGCAACAAATTCTACAGGCGAAACGAGGGAACGAAACTGGTATACAGTAATGCTGTCTGTGAGCAGACTCCGCTACAAAATCTGAGCAGCTTTCAGTAAGTACAGTCCTGGAAAAATATGCGGATTCATTCGCACGGACAAGCTAGAGTACGAAAATTTGCACGTCTGCGACTGGCGCTAAGACTAACTTGGTGCCTCCAAACGTAAAACTCAGATCCAATCACGACCTCCCACTGTGGCAGTAAGAAGCCAATGAACAGTTATCTGCCAGCGTATACAACAAATGCAGGGTTGAAATTAATATAGGGCTCAACTGCATTTTTATTGGAAAATTAGCTGGTCGCGCCTATCATTTGCTTTATAAAATGTGTTTCATCAGTCGATTTGATATTATATGCATAGTTCTCGAAATTATAGTAAATATTAATAAATAATAACACTTTCAAAATTCTCGTGTTATTTGCGACTATGAAAAAAAAAATTTCTCCTGTAGAGAAACGATATTTATGGAGATCAGCCCTTAACCAAACCAACCCTTCAAATTAACGTTAGTCCAGCTTACAGGTCATTGAACTCGCGAATTTTTCGGCCTCTATACGACCGGTTCGGGTCTAAGGGAGGTCTAAAGGATGCCCTCTGAACGTTCCTTGAATTGTGGGAATAAAAATAGAAAAATCAGAATTCTCGGCTTCATCCTTATAGTTTCAAATGTGAGTTGCTCTTTTATTGAGTTGGTAATTTTCCTGTACCAAATCTGCCTTACAGAGTCTAATATTTTCCTTATCTCGGGTAAGTACACTATCATCTTATTCTGCATTGTATTATAATTACAAAATAAAATTATTAATGATTCGGTTTTTCGGTAACCACTCTGTGATGACAAATATGACTTTCGCTTAATGAGATGCATTTACACGAAAACAAAATAATAAAAGACAATGCCATTCGTCCTGTCTTATTATGACATTTTATACCAAAAAATTACTTCACATGGTACTTGAACACAATCAGTCACTCACTAATTTCGGAGCCTAAGTGTTGCAATTACTTAAGGTTTTCTTACGCGGTGTACTTGTGTTCAGAATGTATTTGTAAGCAGTGGAAAACTCTCCATGATATCGACCGGAATTACTGTCATTACAACACAACAACATTCTACACCGCCCGCTGAAACAAACACGGCCGTGTAATATTTGAACGCTCTCGTGTTGATACAATCATTCCGGTCTAACGTAGTAAGACTGGCACAACAAATATTACAGTGACATTGCGTAACTGTTTATGCAAATTTTGAAAACAGGAAAATGTACCGCGCCAAAGAAAATGTGTCGGAAGCAAATAACATTAAATCTTCGACAGTATTGGTGAAATTAAAAATTACACAACGCACATTTATGCTCGGTGTGTAAGAATTTTCATAACGCGAAGCCAAATATTCGATTCATTTATCAGCAGTTAAGCTTAATTCATTAATATTAAAACACACAGACTAAGGTCTGAGTAAGCATGTGGTTGCCTTAGATTACAAAAATTCCTTCTGCTGACGTAACTATAGTATAGGTCATTCATGGTAAACTGAGCACTTTTAAAATCCCTGTTTAAGATATACTTTAATGCACGTTGTTTATTCTTCAGCCTTATGTAAAATTCACCTTCCCAAAGACTCCATCACTTTATTCATGCGTCGGTTTAAGTGAAACTGTGAAATTATTAGAGAAATAAACATTTTTCAAACCTGTTTATTTTTCACTTTAATGCTTTGAGGAAAAAAAACGAGAGCGAAATAAATCATTTGAGTTGTCGCAAATGGTTACTTAACACTTTTTATTCGACGTTAGGATATGGAACTAATTCCCCCTCCATCGTTACCAACTTGACTGAGCGAATGTCGCCCAGCGCACTCGTTAAAATACACTCGAGTAGGGACAGTGGCATTTTTTAAAGGTTGATTTCAAAAGTGCTCACTTTACCATGAACAACCCATAATGATGTAGAGCAGCAGAACCTCACTTATTCGAACATCGTTAATCCACATGGAGGTATGGCATTGTAAAGCCGCAATTCCTTATTTCAAAATTCGTACAGTATTGAAGATCGCTGCCTCTCCTACTATGCTTTCATGTGAGCTCAAATGTAATCGCGTAATATTTTGGTCTCTGCTGTATTTATGCGAGGGCGTTTCTTACTATAGCCTGTTTACGGTTAATGGAGCAGTTATAGAAATCCACCCCCGAATGTCACTCACTGCTCCTACCTGCATATGTAGTCATTTACTAACGGGCACACTTGACCGACATACAGCTTGTGAAGTTAGATAAGGGCGATGCGAAGCCAGTTCCATGTGTTACATACACATTTGCGAAGACTGAACTTATTTATTTATGCCCTTTTAATGCATACGAATGTAACATTTAGCAAATTTGTAGCATACTCACCTTTCTAACAATTTCACAGATTCGCTCGACCGATGCCTGTATAATGTGATCTGGCTCGTGATATATGTTGTAAGAGTACACAATGTGTTCACAGACTGACAACTGACTGTAGTGGCGAATGGTTTGTTGAGCGAGGAGGATGAGAGGATGGGAGGGGAGGGGAGAGAGGCCACTGGCCCGCTGACCCTCATGCCGGTAGTCAGAGAGTCCTGGAGAAAACATTTAAATGTTCAACGGTTGTTAGAATTTACATCTATTTTACTTGGAAATAGTAGTTTATATAACGGTTTTCATGGCTTTCAAAATATTTCCCAACAGTTACAGTTACTGGGCGAGAAAAACATAAATCGTTTTCCGCGTCCGTTCAGTTCATAAAGGCTATTATTTAAAACCATGGAAAAATGCTTATCGATGGCAACACTCTTCGGAATATAAAGTGAACATGTGTTACGTAGCGATCTCGCACTAAGGCTACATGTGCCAGTAACTGCTTGCTCATACTCCTGTCTATGCGTGCAATGTTTCCTCTCCTCTGGCCAAGGGACTCATGAGACATTGAAGGTACAGAGCACCGCATTCGTGCACACACAGTGTGATTATACTTTGCAATAAGAACTATTTCTCACCAGGTATTACCAACATACCTATTTACTCACTGTTCTTATTCATATGAATTATAAATCAGAAGTTATAATTGTACACAAAATATAAATAAAAGTTCAATTTTACCAGAAACACTATACTTGTATGTATAGGCTGTTCACGGTAAATTTATCACTTTTGAAAACCTTGCTTAAGATCTACTTGTATGCACGTTGTGTATTCTTCCGCCTTATGTAAGAAAAACATTGCCATGTGCCTCGTCACTTTACTCATGCGTCGGTCAAGTGAAACTGTGAAATTATTAGTAAAGTAAATATTTTTAAACTCTGCAAATTTTTCACTTGTTGCATTAAAAAAGTAGAAAAGCGAAGAAATTATATTGGTTATCACAAATAGTTACTCAACACTTTTTATACGACGGTAAGGTATGGAACTACTTTTCATCCATCGTTACCAACTATACTGGGCCCATGTCACTCAGTGTGCTCGTTAAAATGAATGCAGGTAGGACCAGTGACATTTCTCTAAGGTTGATTTCAAAAGTGCTCACTTGATCGTAAACACAAGTATAGAAGACTTGAGACACGCGCCCACGTGTTCAGGTAACAACTAAACACGTCACACGTGGGCTTCACAAAGTGTTGTAGGCCAGCGACGCCATTTTGGCAGCGCGTGCGGCTTCAGTTGGTGGAACAAGCGTCATTCCGCCTCTCTATTCTTGAGTAGGTACTCTGCACACCTCAATTTACCTTCCACTATACGCTGCTCACGGTTGTGTATTCTTCCGCCGCCTTATGTAACACTAACACTACGATGTGTCTGCCTCGTCACTTTATCCATACATCGCGTCAGCTGAGTGGAAATATGAAATTATTAGAAAAGTATATATTTTACAGATCTGTTTATTCTGACACTTACGTGCATTAAAAAAAGGAGAAAGCGAAAGAATTCATTTAAGTTATTACAGACATAAACGTAACGCTTTTAATTCGAATATGACATGGAACTATTTCTAGTCCGTCGTTACCAACTTTACTGGGAGCATGCCGCTTATGTCCGGTTGCACCATCGTGGTTCGAAACTCGATCCGAGATAGGATCTATGATCGACACAGAAAACTGTTGTACTATTCGACTGTAGGTCGAGAGGAAGTTATCTTCGAACCACCAAAATTGGTAGTGTGAAATCTCAATCCGAGATCAGCATACATCGTCGACAAATGTAGTTTGAAAATATGCCAACAGATAGAACTAGGGTTCGACTGTTTTCTTGGGAAATTAAAACAACATTATACGCACTTGAATATTATTCATTAGTAGTTAGGAAAAGTTCCTTCTGAGACAAGTGGCCTCTGCCGGTGGACTCAGTGGACTCGGCCATCATCTTGCCAGCCAGTATGACCATGACCTTGACCTTTGGTTGTCGATCCCAAATTTTGTTTTCGAACTCAAAATGTGTTTTCGAACTCAAATTTGAATTTTCAATGCCAAATTTTGTTTTCGATCCCAAATTAGGTATTATATTCCAAATTTGGATGTCGGCCATCTTGTCAGCTAGTACCTATTCCCTGCCGCGAGCCTCTCAAAATTTATCTTACCAGTCTCTAGTACAGCGGCCATCTTGGAAGCGAACCTCCTGCTCCATCATTCATCTTGAACTGCGACCATCTTGGACGTGGACTCATGACATGGCGTCCCGCTGTGGACTCGTGGAGTGGCGTCCTGCTGTGGAATCAGGAGTAGCATACTGCTTTGGACTCATGACCTGGCGTCCCACGGTGGACTCACGGAGTGGCGTCCCGCTGTGAACTCGTGGAGTGGCGTCTCGCTGTGTACTCATGGAGTGGCGTCCCACTGTGGACTCAGGAGTGGCGTCCCGCTGTGGACTCATGACATGGCGTCCCGCTGTGGACTCATGACATGGCGTCCCGCTGCGGACTCACAGAGTGACGTCTCGCTGTGAACTCGTGGAGCGGCGTCTCGCTGTGGACTCACAGAGTGGCATCCCACTGTGGACTCACGCAGAGGACCCACCTTGTATGCCAACATAGCCATCTTATCCGCCAGTGAAGAAACCTACCATTCCCATTGGACGACGATTCTCTTGGAGGGTAGCCATCTTGTCGACCAGTGACGAAACGTCATACTCTACCATTCCCGTTGGACGACAACCATCTTGGATGACATCGACAAAGTGGCATCCCGCTGTGGTCTCATGGCATGGAGTCCCTCTGTGGACTCCATCTTGGAAACCTCCTACTCTACCATTCCACTTGAATGGTCATCTTAGAGAGTGAAACCTCCTTCCACTTGGATGGTCACCATCTTGGAGAGTGAAACCTCCTTCCACTTGAATGGTCGTCATCTTAGAGAGTGAACCCTCCTTCCACTTGGATGGTCACCATCTTGGAGAGTGAAACCTCCTTCCACGTGAATGGTCGTCATCTTAGAGAGTGAAACCTCCTTCCACTTGGATGGTCACCATCTTGGAGAGTGAAACCTCCTTCCACTTGAATGGTCGTCATCTTAGAGAGTGAAACCTCCTTCCACTTGAATGGTCATCTTGGAGAGTGAAACCTCCTTCCACTTGAATGGTCGTCATCTTAGAGAGTGAAACCTCCTTCCACTTGAATGGTCATCTTGGAGAGTGAAACCTCCTTCCACTTGAATGGTCGTCATCTTAGAGAGTGAAACCTCCTTCCACTTGGATGGTCACCATCTTGGAGAGTGAAACCTCCTTCCACTTTAATGGTCGTCATCTTAGAGAGTGAAACCTCCTTCCACTTGGATGGTCACCATCTTGGAGAGTGAAACCTCGTTCCACTTGAATGGTCGTCATCTTAGAGAGTGAAACCTCCTTCCACTTGAATGGTCATCTTGGAGAGTGAAACCTCCTTCCACTTGAATGGTCGTCATCTTAGAGAGTGAAACCTCCTTCCACTTGGATGGTCACCATCTTGGAGAGTGAAACCTCCTTCCACTTGGATGGTCACCATCTTGGAGAGTGAAACCTCCTTCCACTTGGATGGTCACCATCTTGGAGAGTGAAACCTACTTCCACTTGAATGGTCGTCATCTTAGAGAGTGAAACCTCCTTCCACTTGGATGGTCACCACCTTGGAGAGTGAAACCTCGTTCCACTTGAATGGTCGTCATCTTAGAGAGTGAAACCTCCTTCCACTTGAATGGTCATCTTGGAGAGTGAAACCTCCTTCCACTTGAATGGTCGTCATCTTAGAGAGTGAAACCTCCTTCCACTTGGACGGTCACCATCTTGGAGAGTGAAACCTCCTTCCACTTGAATGGTCGTCATCTTAGAGAGTGAAACCTCCTTCCACTTGGATGGTCACCATCTTGGAGAGTGAAACCTCCTTCCACTTGAATGGTCGTCATCTTAGAGAGTGAAACCTCCTTCCACTTGAATGGTCATCTTGGAGAGTGAAACCTCCTTCCACTTGAATGGTCGTCATCTTAGAGAGTGAAACCTCCTTCCACTTGGATGGATATATATATATATATATATATATATATATATATATATATATATATATATATATATATATATATATATATTGGAATTATTCAAACTATATATATATAGTTTGGATCCTCTCTCAGATAATAGCAACCTAGCTTAATACAAGTATAGGTATATAAAAAAATAAAATAGACTAAACACACTTATTTTATATTTTTACAAAAAAAATACAGTTGAATTAGACTTTCAAGTACAGACATTGTTGAAAACCTTCATTTGCCATCGTAGTCTGTGAGAGCAGAGCGATTTACGCAAGAGTTGAACTTTCAGTCGAAACCAAGCCATTTTGCGAAGAGTCGATTTCAAGACCTTCGAATAACTTTTTCAATCAGGTATGTGTCGGGAAATCGGGTAGGTTGTATCTCTTCGGCATAAAACCCACCTCGGAGCACTCTACCATCCATATCTTCCAGGTAGCACATACATGGAGCATAGTGACGAATCTTAGTCACCCTGAATATTTCCGTACTACAATTCGGAGTATATGTCTTATCAAAGGTACCTTTGGCTCTTGATATGCGGACATAGGTGCCAACCTTCACTTTGGGGCGTCATGGATCCATTGTCTTCTGGGTCTTGTACACAGAGTCCATCAGAGTATTATCTTTAACATCTGATGGTCGCATGTGAATCGTGCGGTGAACTCGATGACAGAGACACACTGGAACGCCGTTAGCCAATCAGCGACTGGTAAACTACTCGCCAGCCGGAACAGAAACCCAGTCAACTGGCGACCTTCCACAGCTCGCAGCATCCAATCAGACACGAGGTCCGCTGCCAGAGCCTCGCGCAGCCAATAAGAGAATGGGTAAGTGCGTGTGCAGTTGCATGTCTACTCTACGTCAGAACCTTCTACCGCAAGCTCGCTCCGTCTCAAAGATGTTAGATCTAAGAGACTGACTGGAAGCTCGACATAGAGTTCCTGTTCCCACATGCAACCTGCGACTCTCCTGCCCTCTGGTAACTTACAAATGAAAAAGTAGGCGGCAAAATATACTGTACTCCGCGAAAAATTAAAATCGTAATCAGTCGAAATGATTTAAAAGTAATACTTTACTCATATTGTTACATTAAGGCACCCTACGATACACGAAAACGCAAAAAAGTTATGTTAATATTCAAAAGAAAAACATTTCCTATGCTTATTTTCTTTTTTCTCTCGTACAAAAGCCAGTAAAGTACGAGAAAATTAAAATATGAGATTTATATCCCTAGTCCTTATCCATACATTTTTATTACGAAATTTGGAATGCCCTCTTGGAACAAACGTATCATAATTTGAACGAGCAAAACTATGCGAAATACCATATTTGGTGCGTACTACACATTTGCATTCTCACCTCAGTGTAACGACTTTCGCTTTAGTAAACATTATTATATGCATAGTAAGAACAACTGAAAAACTATAAATACGAAATATTTTCACAAATAGTTAAATGTCTTTTTACGTCTAACAAAACAAATTAGAAGTAATAAGTGCTGTTTTGGTCAAAATGTATATATCAGTATTAACCCTAGGTATAAATTGACAAGTATCACGTACAAAGTAATCAATAGGAAGAACGTGGGTTAATGCTGCACACTGCGCCTGCTCGCTCCACAAGACACGTGATAGGAGGCGCCACCTGCTGTGCAATCTGGCATGATGCAGCACTGATAAGCTGGCATGCGATATTGCATAACTTACTGGCGGCTGCTTTGTCACTCGCAGTATTTTCATCTGTCATACGATACATAACAGAAAATTATATTCAGGGTTCAGTTTAGGCTATAACACCGACCACATTTTTTACTGCCACATGAGGACCTACAATGTACGTGCACTCTCTCTATATGTGACGTAATGTGTTTATACGTAAATAAAAACAATAACGTATCACATGAACTGTTCGCGTATTAATGTCTTTTTTTTTACTTCATCACTTGGTTTCTTTTAATGACTGCAGTTTTATTCTGCAAAATGACGTCTTGAAATAATCCCTGAAAATAGCTTAGGAAACCACTGAAATGCTGATAGGGGAAAATAAACAGCCATCAGAGTTGAGAGCTCGTAACCACAGTAGCACGACAGCGTTATTCAGAAAGCCACCACTAGTTGTATAAGAGGTACATTCGTGTGCGCGCACGACTCTGCCAGTGTTTCAAGTATTAAGCATGTTCTGAAATAACTTAAATTTCTATCTACGTCCACTATGAAACTATTTACTTTTGGAAGTGGGGGACATACATAATAATTGATAATCAATACATTTTTAATGCGAGCTCTTGATTGCTGTTTGCTTAGCTGTCAGGCACACATTCTGCGGAAACAAGAGCTGTGGATGGCGCCTGTAACCAGGCGCCAGTCGCGGCGGGTATGTTCAGTGGACAAAGTGATGTAATGCAGTTCAGCCGCACAGCTGCTAGCAAACCACGTGCAAACGTGGTTTCAGAGATATGTAAATATTAGTTGCTGATGGAATTACTTACGTTGATATTGGAAATGAGACACTGACACAACACTATGAAGAAGCCGCGCTATAAATCTGACAAATTTATACATTTTTATTACTTTACATGTGGAATTCACTTCAGGATACTTTAACAAATATTCATTTTCAATATCTCAGAACCATACAGCATAAACTGAAATAAAGTTTTGTAGCTAGCAATAGTTTATTGAGCAGAACGTGCAGCGCTGCTTGTAGCAATGCTGCTGTGCTATAGGTTGTTCACGGTAAAGTGGGTAGTTTTGAAAGCCGTCTCATTTGGAATAATAGTCAATAAATATGTTTTATTTTGGCCTTAGACGTTAACTACTGAGTGCGGTGGAATATAAACACTATTTTTATTACTTACATGGCAATATTTATTACTTACATGGCAATATTTATTACTTACATGGCAATATTTATTACTTACATGGCAATATTTATTACTTACATGGCAATATTTATTTAGAAAAGTACTTAACGGATAAACAATAGTTGAAAGGGAAAAGTAACTAGGGCTCCAAAAGTGCTCACTTTACCGAGAACGGCCTATAGTAGTTATTCATGTTGAAGGAAGGGCTGCCTTCATGAGCCTATTTGTAATCTCGACAAACACGCAGGGTCGCTCCTCCATCTTCGCAGCCGTCTGCATGGTTTCACTGGTAATTGCATATATAAAAAAGGAAAATTACGAAAAAAAGCTGGAAAAGAAAATTTCCAAAAATATTTGTAACATTAAGGAATCTGCGTAAATTTCACGGAATTTCCATCTACACGACGTGCATACGCTAAGTTCCTTGGTTTCTTGAGTGATGTTAGTATATACATTTATTTTCTTTAGGAAAAGTTTTGCACGTTATTTGTTCTAGTGGGATATGAACACATAACTGGTTACAACAAATAGAGGCTCTATCATTTAGGGTTATAATTAAGTAGCAAAGTTGACGGCATACGAGTATACAACAGTGTGAGGTGTGTCATCGTTCTACCGCGCATGTTACTCGCCCTATGCAAGTTTCACAACCCAACCAATAGAAAACAATATGCAGCACTGTGGCAGCTTCATACAGTGTGGCCAGCGTGTAGATGACTGGTGCTACCGTATACCGCGAAGTAAGTGAGTGAGTGAGCTCTTATCAGCGTGGTATTGAGAGCCGATGAGGATGAAGCAGGAAACGGGAGATCACCGACAACACCCCTAATAGTGTGACTGGCTCGAACGCGGCAGCTTGTGTAAAACATGGAATACGGAATAACAAGCTCATTATGCTATGTGACCATGCTAGGCGATAAGCGAGCGCCCTGCTCCCTGGCGTAGAAGATGGGACAGAACAACGCATCGCGTGGTCTTAAGGACCGGATTGTAGTTAAGGCACTGCAGTAGCAGTGGCAGACGCGCAGTTAGCTGCGCTTGACTACCGTGGAAAACGTCTTGAGAGAAATCCTTGCTCGTTGCTGCCTGCTTATATTTCACACTTTAATGCTGCTCTTCGCCTATTATTGTTTCCGTATCATAATTTGAGTTTCAGAGGTATTATTTAAAATGTAGTAGTTGTAGTAAATTTACAACTTACTAGTTGTTTACTACTTTTGTATGTAACTTTCACTGTGTGTTATTTCCTGCTTGCAAAAAGGGAGGAACTTATTGATTTAATATAAATACGTTCCTGACTTTCTACAAGCAGATAACATACAATTGAAATTACGCACAAAAATATTAAACAACTCGTAATTTGTAGATTTTTTTTTATAACCGTACATTGTCAGTAATTACTATGAACGCTGATATGGAAATTTTTCTACTCGTGACATTAGAATTCACACGAATATAGTTTCTTTAATTTCTTATCGCAAACTTTCAAGGTCACTTCATCACATCCGAAGTACATTTTTCGTAATCTGAACAAGTTTCTGCATGGTAATTAAAAACAAGATGACGTGTTGTGTAAGAAGACGTCGGCCCACGAACAGCATTTGAACAAGACTTCGTGAAAAGTTGGAAGTATGTAATTAAGAATACACTATAATGGAAGTTCGTAGTTGATAAAGGAAACATGGTACGTAACGGAACAAAAATGTAACTGATCTTCATTCTCCATATTCACTGAGAATGTGGAAGCTCACCGTACGTCCTGTAACTCGGAGTGATGGGTCGGGAAACACATTGCCGAGGATACACGAGCTTGTCTTCGTCGTTGTAGCGTACACATGATGGTCCATGCGACGACAGGTAAGATATTCACTTGTACGTTCAGGTGCCCTGGAGTACCCATCATCCCCTCCCACATAGGAGAACCACGTTCCTTTTCCCAGCGGTTCAGGTGCCCTGGAGTACCCATCCTCCCCTCCCACATAGGAGAACCACGTTCCTTTTCCCAGCGGTTCAGGTGCCCTGGAGTACCCATCCTCCCCTCCCACATAGGAGAACCACGTTCCTTTTCCCAGCGGGGTCGTCCCCTAATGTTCGCACGTGACGGACGATGCCACTGGTCGGCGGGTTTTCTCCACGATCTCCCGTTTCCCCGGCCCTTTGCGTTCCGGCGCCACTCCATACTCAACTCACTTTATCCACATCGGCTCTCAAGACCAAATCTTTCCTCTCCACTTCACTGACCAGGGAAAGCTCTAAGAATTCCATTTTCAACTATTTTCACTATGAAACTAAACTGTGGCGGACTGTAGATAATCATTTTTTTTACACTCTGAACAAAGTAAAAATGCATTCGCAGAGAAAGTGAAAGTTAAGACTCTGCAGAACCTGATGGAGAGGTTCTACCTGCCATGGCGTGACTATACCCTGTCCTCCACACTCCAGTCTCTGGTCCAGACTGACACACGACGTACCACGTGAGTGCCCACAGCTGGACTTGTTGGAGAGGTTCTACCTGCCATGGCGTGACTATACCCTGTCCTCCACACTCCAGTCTCTGGTCCAGACTGACACACGACGTACCACGTAAGTGCCCACAGCTGGAACTGTTGGAGAGGTTCTACCTGCCATGGCGTGACTATACCCTGTCCTCCACACTCCAGTCTCCAGTATCCAGTCTCTGGTTCAGACTGATACACGACGTACCACGTGAGTGCCCACAGCTGGACCTGTTGGAGAGGTTCTACCTGCCATGGCGTGACTATACCCTGTCCTCCACACTCCAGTCTCCAGTATCCAGTCTCTGGTCCAGACTGACACACGACGTACCACGTGAGTGCCCACAGCTGGACCTGATGGAGAGGTTCTACCTGCCATGGCGTGACTATACCCTGTCCTCCACACTCCAGTCTCCAGTATCAAGTCTCTGGTCCAGACTGACACACGACGTACCATGTGAGTGCCCACAGCTGGACCTGTTGGAGAGGTTCTACCTGTCATGGCGTGACTATACCCTGTCCTCCACACTCCAGTCTCCAGTCTCCAGTCTCCAGTCTCTGGTCCAGACTGACACACGACGTACCACGTGAGTGCCCACAGCTGGAACTGTTGGAGAGGTTCTACCTGTCATGGCGTGACTATACCCTGTCCTCCTCACTCCAGTCTCCAGTATCCAGTCTCTGGTTCAGACTGATACACGACTTACCACGTGAGTGCCCACAGCTGGACACCGTGCTGGTCAAGGGAGTCACAACACAAGCAAAGAGCAGAGAGGCCACACTGCCCCGTATTGCGTCCAGCTATTATTTCCAGCTACAAAATGTAAACAGGTGGCTGTTATATCGCCAACATAACATTCGTCAAAGCACACTAGTACGATGAAAAGCTATGAATTCTGTAATTGGCTACACTGCTGAGAAAATCTAGGGAACACACCCTGATCGCCTGTAACCTCGTATGTCCATATGAAGTGTGCATCAAGTTTCGTTGTTAGAATCTGTAAGTGAGATTCACGAGTCATTATGCTTTAGGAAGGTAAATCACGTTTTCTGGCTGGGAAATAATTTGTGTTACATGATCAGGGAATACATTTTATAAAAGGGAGAATTCCCTGGCATTCCCTTTTCCACTTTCCACCCCAAAAATGGATTCTTCGCACACTGGGTGGAAGGACAAGACATGGGCAGAGAAGAATCCTCAACAGGGTTTTCGAAACTACTTCATTAAGGGGCTCGCCTAGCTGGAGCTATTACCGTGCTTGAGGCTCGGCAGCGATAAGGACTAAAGTGCTGCGCGTATTAAACACGCCATCGCCGTAAGGCTCTGAACTGACGCTGCGTATCATACGGCATTTTCAGCGGTTATTTATTCGCAACGCCTAAAACCTTAAATTAAACTGGGTCCGGCAACAATGCGCATCTCTTTACAGCAAGTACGTTGTTCTTAAAGTGTTAATTTAGCGGCGCTTGGCTGTCAACAAGCTAATAAGTCAGGAGAACGATCATGGAATCAAAACATGGTTAACTGGTTGTTTCTACTTCCACTTGTAGTTTAATCTCACTGCATTTATGTGGTAATGATGGGCAAAAATAGAAGGAACAGAAAAGAGAGAGAGAGAGAATGGAGGGGGGGGGGGTGCAAAATTCACCTGATATGTGATATTTAACGAGTTACAAACCACGCTGCAAAGTTATACACCGCTGCAGTTCTGTGCAATGTCAACTAAAGGAAGAGAGTCAGTGTGGCTGTTTGCGGTTATGCGACCACTTCTGTGGATCCAACGTTTGAAAAATGTCCCTGCCCCTACCATCATATGTCAAGGGCACACTGGGGGGGGGAGGGGGGGGACATGTAAATACTGAGCGAAAATAGCTCCGGATCTTACAGTTCAATCAGCATTGCTAGGTAAATATTTGTGAATACTGAGATTATGACTTTTGCTTTCTGTATTTTTATAGTATACAAGTATCAAGCAAATTTGTAAAATATATGCATTGCTAATATTTTTGCAGTTTCACTTGGCGGATACACGAATAAAGTGATGCCCACAGCAATATAAATGTGCCGCAAACCGCGCATAATACGAGACGTTCTAACCGAGACAAAGAACAATGCACACAACTATAGCCTACGTAATATCTCAAGGCCGGGGCAGAGAGCATTCGAGATACGAGACTTTAGTTCAAAGAATCGCCGCTAGAGTGCTCTATTTTGTGCTATACACTACTATCTATGATATAGGCGCTACACACTAAAAATACGCAAAATAAATGTTTGTTAGTTAATTAAGTGAATTAAAAATATACATTTAAATAAACCAGTTTAAAACTACCCTTATATTTATTAAGTACTACTTACAACAACAAACAATTTAAAACTTTAAAACAAGTTACAAGCACAAATTAACTAAAGCTTTAAAACAAGTTATAATAAGCCATAATGACTTACCTAAAATAAGCTACTTGTACATTTTATTTCTTTAAAATTTTTAGTATTTTACAGCTTAATAATTTCGTGCATATTCGTGAAGGTGTATCATTAAAGTCTGTCACAAATCGTGATTCATTGTCCAAAATAGGTTTCAGAAATTTAGAAATGATTACATTACTGAGTTTTTCTGGATCACACTTGCAACACTTGAAATTTTAACCGAATTTAGGCACAATAAAAACCTCCAGCTTCTTCACTGACTGTTCGTGCACTACATAGTTTAAGACAGTGTATGTATATTCGAATATTTTTCTGAGGAAAAACACAAATATTCTTGATGGGTAGCGCAGAGTTCCTCAATCTTGCATTTTTATTAAGCACAGCAATAGACTGCCGCAATTATGAGTTGAAATTTGGTCCAGGCAAAATGCGCAACTAGTATTTCCTTCTGCAACCATTTTTAAATATCCGGAACCTCTGCAAAGCACAAAAGTAAGTCTTAACAAATTTGCATGTTTCCCTTTTAATTTTTGAGTTCTCTGATTTTTTCCCCTTAATCTACTGACCGTTTGAGTAGTCGGTTATGAGACTGTCTCATAAGTTAGTACTTGCGTTTCACGACAGTTGATATATTTCTGTATGACGGCACACATGACACCTAGATTCCTACTTCTTTCAGTGCAGAACTAGTGTCATTGGAATCGTTCAAACCCTCATTGTTACAATGTGTTCGGGCTCGTTTTCTCTCGGTAGGTGGAGAAATATCAGACCTACGTATTGGATTTGTCCTGGGTTTCGAATTAATTTGTTTATGTTGAGGATAGCCAGGAAATAGTTTTGGTACTATAGCACCGTTCGCTGGTAAAACAAGCAACAGTTATTAATGCACGAAGTTAATTTAATGCACGCTTGAGCAGATAAATTGTCTAGTCACATTTTCACACTTCCCCTTTCACGTGTTGCTTATTTTTCCTCTACCTGCACTAAATGATACTGCCTGATAGCGAATAAAATATATTAAAATAAGATACCAATTTTCGAAAAGAATTAGTTTTATGTTACCGATACAAGTCGTAAAATGGAATTTATGGATACATAATTCAATCACGGGCGCAACATCGCCTAAATATCACGGACTATGGGGTCAAGACACAATCAACAACCTCTAGCCTAATTTTATAATATAAGCCTTTCTGTCTTCTTAATTGAATTCGTTGTGTATAATTCTCTAATGGGACATTTATTCAACAGTATGCTCTTCGTGATGATCAAGATGTTTCAGATAATACATCCAGAGCGCTGGTACAGTGATCTATAATATGACAATTATAGTGTTCTTATATAGGCTAATCACGGTTTCTTCACACTTCTTGAATCAAATCTTTGTAAAATCACCCTGTTTATGACGTGTGTGTTTCTTTCCTAACTACGTCATAAAATCATTTTATACATGTGTTAACATTTTTGAAGTTGAACTAATGATAAAATCATTTTCTCTGAATGTAAACTACACACTCGTGAGCTACAGTTTGGCAACCAGAGAGATTCAACTTTGCCTTGAAATAGCTATTCTCCATTTCTCCTTGACCTCTAATTGCGATGGGAAAGTATGGAAAGTGACATTTTTTTCGCGTTTTGATGAATCAGAGAAGTACAGTCTGGTGCGCGACAGGAGACCATTTCAAATGGCGGGAATCACTTTTTCCTTAACAAAATTTTTAAACACATGTCAATGTTCTGCAGGCAACAAAAGTTTGCCATTAATATGTATTTAAAAAATACCTCGTTGATACTTTTCTCACTTATACCTTTCTAAATTATTTTATACAACAATACGCAATAAATGACGTTTCGAATACAGCGCACAATCAACAAATTAGTTAATATGCGATACATAGTACAGTGTGTTATTTAAGAATGAACAGCACAAGAGAGAGAGAGAGAGAGAGAGAGAGAGAGAGAGACATCTAGCAGAGAATAGGTAAAACACGCTGGCACGGATTTTTGTGCTGAAAAACGTGTCTTTTTCGCGGTCTTCTGTGATAGCGTAGGCAACGACACAGACACAGACACAGACGCGAAGAATGTCTAACAGTCGCTCGTAGCGGCAAGTCCCGACTTGTGACCTTTACAGGCGCTGGATGATGACCGGAGTGCAGCTTATATAAAAAAAAACTGGCTGTAATTAACGTGCTTCGTGGAGCTCAAACCAACCTGTGATTCTGCGGCAGTTTCATACATGGGAATAAAAAAAAAACAACATTGAAAGTTCGTAGCACCGGAATGCAAATGAAGTTATGATAATACAGTGGATTCCACGGCTGCTGTCTGGCATTCAAAGCCACTGTCCTCACCTGTCCACTTTGAAGTTCGGCGTTGTGATTGGCCGACCAACTTTACAGCGACCTGAGTGGAAAAAAACAACCCATACTGCAGCCCAACCGCGATCGGTTAAATCATACCAGCAGCTCATACCTGTCCCCGTCTACTGAAGAGAAGATTTTAAACCTGCTTGAAAGATATTGCTTCTTTTCTTTTTTAACGGAATACGTGTGCTGCATTTTTTAGTAAGCGCATAAAAATGCCGTAGGATTCGTCATGTAAGTATACTCTGCACAGAACTTACTCACCTCTCAGCGACAGTCTATCGGCAATACCAAGCCATGTGGCCACATCTATGTATCAAGCTCCCATTCCATTAATAACACTTGTGCCGTGAAATCTCAACTGTAGTGACATAAATTACAGTTCTATACATAAAGAGGAACATTTGACTATAGCAAAAAAAAAATCGATAAAGCACATACGAGATATATTTGAGAGTTTACATCCATTAGGAAACTAACTGGCTGGACGAGCGGCAAAATTTTACGTTCGTAGCAAGAACATCCTGACATTTAAATATATATATATTAATAACGTCTATCAAATGTAGGTATAGTAATTTTCATTTAGTTATAGTTGCGTGTAATTCATCTATGTGTTGTAGTTTGTAATGGCAGGACAAACTTCTCTTCCCCGTCCGTGCAGTTCAAATGTTATTCTTTTACATTACAAACTTCCGCCCGTCAATCCATTTGTAATAACAAAACTTACACTTAGAAAAAATGTCGGAATTTTCCTCTTCATTGCAAAATTCTAACATCGCTCTCCGAAAACAAACTTTATTAAAATCGTCAAACTCGTTTCCTGAACATTCTTGTTTTCCTAATAATACACTATACGTTCACCGACACCACACGCTCTTGCTGTCAAATTCTTCAATTGTTTACAATCATCGCGAAATTATTCATTGGTAGTAAAACCTACTTTTCTTTTACAAATACTTGTGCTAACACAAGTTTTATTTAGCGCCATTGTTTAAACGAAACTTGTAGATGCAAGGAAATGAAAACCAGTGAGGATCGTTCCCAGCACTGATCAGTGGGTTAGACTCTACAACACTGTGTAGAGTGAGGCAACTGTTGTAGTACAGGCTAGACTCTACAACACTGTGTAGAGTGAGGCAACTTTGTAATACAGGCTAGACTCTACAACACTGTGTAGAGTACGGCAACTGTTGTAGTACAGACTAGACTCTACAGCACTGTGTAGAGTGAGGCAACTGTTGTAGTTTAGCTAGACTCTCCAACACTGTGTAGAGTACGGCAACTGTTGTAGTTTAGCTAGACTCTCCAACACTGTGTAGAGTACGGTAACTGTTGTAGTACAGGCTAGACTCTACAACACTGTGTAGAGTACGGCAACTGTTGTAGTACAGGCTAGACTCTACAACACTGTGTAGAGTACGGCAACTGTTGTAATACAGGCTAGACTCTACAACACTGTGTAGAGTACGGCAACTGTTGTAGTTTAGCTAGACTCTCCAACACTGTGTAGAGTACGGCAACTGTTGTAGTACAGGCTAGACTCTCCAACACTGTGTAGAGTGAGGCAACTGTTGTAATACAGGCTAGACACCACACCAGTGTGTAGAGTGATGCAACTGTTGTAGTACAGGCTAGACACCACAACACTGTGTACAGTACGGCAACTGTTGTAGTACAGACTAGACTCTACAACACTGTGTAGAGTACGGCAACTGTTGTAGTACAGGCTAGACACCACAACACTGTGTAGAGTGAGGCAACTGTTGTGCTACAGGCTAGACTCTCCAACACTGTGTAGAGTACGGCAACTGTTGTAGTACAGGCTAGACTCTACAACACTGTGTAGAGTGAGGAAACTGTTGTAATACAGGCTAGACACCACACCAGTGTGTAGAGTGAGGCAACTGTTGTAGTACAGGCTAGACACCACACCAGTGTGTAACGTACGGCAACTGTTGTAGTACAGGCTAGACACCACACCAGTGTGTAGAGTACGGCAACTGTTGTAATACAGGATAGACTCTACAACACTGTGTAGAGTGAGGCAACTGTTGTAGTACAGGCTAGACACCACACCAGTGTGTAACGTACGGCAACTGTTGTAGTACAGGCTAGACACCATACCAGTGTGTAGAGTACGGCAACTGTTGTAATACAGGATAGACTCTACAACACTGTGTAGAGTGAGGCAACTGTTGTGCTACAGGCTAGACTCTCCAACACTGTGTAGAGTACGGCAACTGTTGTAGTACAGGCAAGACTCTACAACACTGTGTAGAGTGAGGCAACTGTTGTGCTACAGGCTAGACACCACAACACTGTGTAGAGTGAGGCAACTGTTGTGCTACAGGCTAGACACCACAACACTGTGTAGAGTGAGGCAACTGTTGTGCTACAGGCTAGACTCTCCAACACTGTGTAGAGTACGGCAACTGTTGTAGTACAGACTAGACTCTACAACACTGTGTAGAGTGAGGCAACTGTTGTAATACAGGCTATACACCACACCAGTGTGTAGAGTGAGGCAACTGTTGTGCTACAGGCTAGACTCTACAACACTGTGTAGAGTACGGCAACTGTTGTAGTACAGGCTAGACTCTACAACACTGTGTAGAGTAAGGCAACTGTTGTGCTACAGGCTAGACTCTACAACACTGTGTAGAGTACGGCAACTGTTGTAGTACAGACTAGACTCTACAACACTGTGTAGAGTAAGGCAACTGTTGTGCTACAGGCTAGACACCACAACACTGTGTAGAGTGAGGCAACTGTTGTGTGTGCTACAGGCTAGACACCACACCAGTGTGTAGAGTGAGGCAACTGTTGTGCTACAGGCTAGACACCACACCAGTGTGTAGAGCACGGCAACTGTTGTAGTACAGACTAGACTCTACAACACTGTGTAGAGTAAGGCAACTGTTGTGCTACAGGCTAGACACCACAACACTGTGTAGAGTGAGGCAACTGTTGTGCTACAGGCTAGACACCACAACACTGTGTAGAGTGAGGCAACTGTTGTGCTACAGGCTAGACACCACAACACTGTGTAGAGTGAAGCAACTGTTGTGCTACAGGCTAGACACCACAACACTGTGTAGAGTGAAGCAACTGTTGTGCTACAGGCTAGACACCACAACACTGTGTAGAGTGAGGCAACTGTTGTGCTACAGGCTAGACACCACAACACTGTGTAGAGTGAGGCAACTGTTGTGCTACAGGCTAGACACCACAACACTGTGTAGAGTGAGGAAACTGTTGTGCTACAGGCTAGACACCACAACACTGTGTAGAGTGAGGCAACTGTTGTGCTACAGGCTAGACTCTATAACAGTGTGTAGAGTACGGCAACTGTTGTGCTGCTTACTAAGTACGAGTCTAAACTTCGCTATCGTCTGCTTATGAAGCGAGGTGAAACGTTTATTTATACCTACAAAATATGGTTTCCTCTCAGGGAAGAACGAATAATATTGTTTATTGAGAAAAATAGTCGTGAATTCATACACATTCAGTAATAATGTAAAATACAAGGATAAAATACAGACTTTGGATTTTCGCTTAGTAAAATGAGCCTCATGCAAATATCAACAAGATTTTAGTGAAATAATCGAAGATTTACTGAGCGCATCTGAGAAACAATGAGCTAGTCTCCCTGTGGATACCGCGGCAGAGCACAGCGCGCCTGATAAGCCAGACAGACGTGGCGGCAATCATAACGTTTCGGCGACGTTAGAACAATACAGTTGTATTTGACAAACTTTATTTGAAGCAGTTTGACGGGATAATTTGACAGTGTGACAGGGCCTTTAGACAGACCCCGGACGAATTTCAATCAATAAAAAACATGAAAGAGAACAAGGACCGAACTCCACATTAGCAGGTTCCGGTGCTAAACAAGAGCAACAGGCACTATCGAGTACCTAAACTAACGATAGTGCAGTATAGTGTGTTGCCTAATGAAGCTGCGGTGATCCTAGTTCTCTACATACAATAATATAGCAAATTTAAAATGATTGAAATGGTGTGAACAGGCTTTAGCCGGGCATAATTCATGCGTACTGTAATGTCAAGATTTATTTCATTATTAACCATCTGAATTTGATACCAGAATCCTGGTGGAGGAATCCCTACACATTATCTGAAGAGAAGAGTGAAGCTTATTTCAACACCAACGTCCTCTAAAGCCCCTCCCCCCCCCCCCCTGAACTCCTCGCTGCGATAGCACATAGCTTGTAAGAGGAGCGAGCATAGAAGCAACGAATGACAGACACACGCACAAACTATCGTATCAGAAACTTTACCTGCATTACAATACCAAATTTACGGACTCCCGGTGTTAATATTACTATTAATTTTCGTCTCACGGATGACGTCAGCACTTGAAAGTTGAATTCTATCTCACTGAAAAAATAAAACTAATTGCAAATAAATGTTTTTACCTTCATCACCTACGACTAGGTCGATATAATGTGTGCATTTCTGAGCGCCTGTAGTATAAAACTCGAAATAAACATTATACATACATTATCTTTCCCTATAAAAAAATTAATTTCTATATGAGGATCTAACCCACTCAGAACAAAGGAAGTTTTCTAAGCCTCTGATCTTTGCTTAACAACAGTGTAATTAGTTCTTTCGTTTCTGCATGAACTGTTTTGACTGAGAATGTAGTGGAGTAGGTAAACACTGTTCTCCCATTCTCCAGTCTTAGTCTACAATGCTACTACGTCTTACAATTGAGTAATAATATTTCCGCAGAGCTGCTTATTGACTGGCAACAATAACACTACACGAATGTGAAATATTTATGAGGACGTACAATCTGTTGTTACTCGTAGCAAGAAAACAGCTGACTTAAGAAAATAGTCAGAAGTTTTTCGCGTAATAATCTGGATGAGTCTAACAGTCTACGAGCATGCTTGTAGCGTTTACTTCGTTAATGGCGAGAACCGATTAGGTAATTTGCCTGGGGTCAGTAATGGACACTCTAAGTCGCATGCAGACAACTGAGTGCCATTCGGTTACCTAGCTAAGGCGACGCCACGGCCACATGCACACGGCAGAGAGCAATACAGTACACACGAGTTACTGATCAGTAGCATATTAAGGGATCAGCCTATCTTTGACCTTTTACTTGGGAGTGTAGGACTTACATCTAGTCGACGATGAGGTCATTCGAGAAGTAGTTGTGTGAAAAGTTCTCCATTTACCCTCCCTCGTCTATGATAAATTGTAATGTTAACATTATATATATAGTGTATATATTGTATATAGTATACATACTATATAGTATGTATTATATATATATATATACACACACACACGTTTTGAGGTTGGACAAAAAAGATTTTGGTGTTAACTTTTATATTATTTCTCTTGGTTATGTAGTGAATATATACACTCTCAACTGAAATGCAGTATTTGTTATTTATTTTTTATTGACAGAATAGAGGTGAGCTTTTCGTATCTAATCTACCATTTGAATGTGGAAAGATAGTGTAAATTATAGATAAAATACTAAGAATATGAAATAAGTATTACTTCTACGCTATAGTTTACATATTCTAAGCATTCAGGGAGAACAAATTATTTATAGCATTTTGGTTTAGGTGCCTTACTAATTAATTTACTTTTATTGAGTTAGAAGAATATTCCTTTGAATTCCGGGGATGGGATTCTGTTATAAGTTGGTCTTAAACAATTTTAACGTATGTATGTTTTCGCATGGTTTTCCTTCATACATGTTTTCCTGGAAGGATGTGTGTTGCAATAATGTTTTTTAATGTGCATTTCCACAAAAGTTTCCTGTGATATAGGAGAGATAGGAGGGAATATTCTCTTCCACTCACATCGGTTTTGTTCAGATGAGTGTTATCGCGGGTGATAAAGCTTCGAAAATTTGTATGATGGATCGAATGATATGGTGATTTTTGGTAGGAGTCGAGTGGTTTGATCGCTGCTTCACAAAATGTCGAACACCATGTTCATGTATGTTGATAGAGCTAGGGATTGGCCGAGCGATAAGTTAGGTGGATGATTTCTTAATCAAATTTTATACTTAACTATCGGCATGGATATGAGGTGAATATGGGTGTTTGCGGTTCTCATCTTACAAAGTTTGTATGTTCAGTTCGCATTTGATGTAGGTTTGTTCAAGCAAATAAGTATATGTTGTGGATAGAACATTCTATCATATCCCTCTGCGAATTTGGTTCTGGTTTCCTGAATTTGCGATGGTAACGATATGTAATAGTGGAGATTTTTCACATATCGTCCTTCGTATGTAAAGAGTGGGTTTTTTTTTTTTTTTTTTTTTTTAGGTCTATTTCTGTTTTTTTTTTTTTAATATTTGAATTAATGGTTAAAGCTTATTATTATTATTATTATTATTATTATTACGAGTTCTATGGGCAGTGGTTTCTTCCTTGACACGAGACGATGTGGTATCTCGTTCTATCTCGCTCTCTCTCTCTCTCTCTCTCTCTCTCTGATGGAAACCACTGTGCAGCAACATGACATGAGGGTATGTTCCAAGTGTCCTAAACTGAATCAATAGCTATAGTTGTACACTATGTCTTCGTTTGTTTAAGAATAACAATGCACTAAGGAAACACATGATTATTTGGAATTTTTCCTTAACAGCAACTACTAATTCGAATATATCTCCAAATTCGTTGCCGCCAGCTACTTTGGAAGATAATACAATACCTCGTCCCCGGTGTGTTAACTGAAAGAAGAAATTTACTTTAATTCGCAATTTGAGAATACATAAAAAAAATACATGTTTGGAGAAAACTGTTAGAAATAAACATTGTTCGGTTAAACTGCAGTGTGTGTGTACTGACATACAACATTGTTCGGTTAAACTGCAGTGTGTGTGTAACCTCGACATACAACATTGTTCGGTTAAACTGCAGTGTGTGTGTACTGACATACAACATTGTTCGGTTAAACTGCAGTGTGTGTGTACTGACATACAACATTGTTCGGTTAAACTGCAGTGTGTGTGTACTGACATACAACATTGTTCGGTTAAACTGCAGTGTGTGTGTAACCTCGACATACAACATTGTTCGGTTAAACTGCAGTGTGTGTGTACTGACATACAACATTGTTCGGTTAAACTGCAGTGTGTGTGTAACCTCGACATACAACATTGTTCGGTTAAACTGCAGTGTGTGTGTACTGACATACAACATTGTTCGGTTAAACTGCAGTGTGTGTGTACTGACATACAACATTGTTCGGTTAAACTGCAGTGTGTGTGTACTGACATACAACATTGTTCGGTTAAACTGCAGTGTGTGTGTAACCTCGACATACAACATTGTTCGGTTAAACTGCAGTGTGTGTGTACTGACATACAACATTGTTCGGTTAAACTGCAGTGTGTGTGTACTGACATACAACATTGTTCGGTTAAACTGCAGTGTGTGTGTACTGACATACAACATTGTTCGGTTAAACTGCAGTGTGTGTGTACTGACATACAACATTGTTCGGTTAAACTGCAGTGTGTGTGTAACCTCGACATACAACATTGTTCGGTTAAACTGCAGTGTGTGTGTACTGACATACAACATTGTTCGGTTAAACTGCAGTGTGTGTGTACTGACATACAACATTGTTCGGTTAAACTGCAGTGTGTGTGTAACCTCGACATACAACATTGTTCGGTTAAACTGCAGTGTGTGTGTACTGACATACAACATTGTTCGGTTAAACTGCAGTGTGTGTGTAACCTCGACATACAACATTGTTCGGTTAAACTGCAGTGTGTGTGTACTGACATACAACATTGTTCGGTTAAACTGCAGTGTGTGTGTACTGACATACAACATTGTTCGGTTAAACTGCAGTGTGTGTGTACTGACATACAACATTGTTCGGTTAAACTGCAGTGTGTGTGTAACCTCGACATACAACATTGTTCGGTTAAACTGCAGTGTGTGTGTACTGACATACAACATTGTTCGGTTAAACTGCAGTGTGTGTGTACTGACATACAACATTGTTCGGTTAAACTGCAGTGTGTGTGTACTGACATACAACATTGTTCGGTTAAACTGCAGTGTGTGTGTACTGACATACAACATTGTTCGGTTAAACTGCAGTGTGTGTGTAACCTCGACATACAACATTGTTCGGTTAAACTGCAGTGTGTGTGTACTGACATACAACATTGTTCGGTTAAACTGCAGTGTGTGTGTACTGACATACAACATTGTTCGGTTAAACTGCAGTGTGTGTGTAACCTCGACATACAACATTGTTCGGTTAAACTGCAGTGTGTGTGTACTGACATACAACATTGTTCGGTTAAACTGCAGTGTGTGTGTAACCTCGACATACAACATGTAATCAGCTAACTTTTCTATCGTGAAGAACCTGCCCCGATATCCTTGTGATGTTAATAGCATTTTCATCCGCCGCTTAGGGTAACTTTATTTGCCGATAATTTCTTTCATTCTGTCATTATCGTCTTGTGTGTGCACTATCATTTTTTAAGCGTCTCCCCCCCTCCCCCTTCTTAGAGGTTCCACGTTCCGAGTGATGGCCTAACCCCGTGGCCAATTTTTCAACTTTTCTGGGATGTGAGCTGCACACCAAATCATGGCGTGGTCGTTTTGGACCATGATTCCACTTGTTTTGCCAGCACCGCAGTAACATCAAGATTGTGTTCAGCATCCGAGTAACATAAATTATTTCTTTGTCTGTTGCAAGCGCTCGGGACTGCTCCGAACTTTTGTCTTCGTCCTGTCGTTTTTTGTTATGACGTATTTATTTTTTGGAACTTTTCAACAATAAATCTATAATATGTATTTTCTTACTAACTAAAAGAACAAAAAAAAATGCATAATATATTATTATTCTCAAAGGTATAATTGCAAATCAAGCGATCGCAGGCACACGATGGTAAATTCATAGCCATTTAATCTAATTTAATAAATGAGATTGTATAATTCAATACTTGCATAAATTAAAAAAAAAAAAAATGTAATACTCATATCTCCCTCAGGGAAAAATCAAGTTTATCTATTTATTCAGATCAATTTTTTTTGTTGTATAGAAAGAGAGATAGAAAAAATTATACAGCATCTGTTATAAAGAAAATGTTCTTTTTCAATTTGCGCCCAAATAACTACTTAATTACTATAATATTGTAATAATACACCTTAAACGTATATAATATTTTATATATATTATATATGTATGTGTGTATATATATATACATACACACGCACACATTTTTGGAAGAAGTAAAGCAGGAGAACGCCCACAATTTAAGGCTTTAGGAGTAAACACTACTGTACACAGGAATATAGATCCCACCTTACATTTATGTGTCATCTTTGTGTGGTAACTAGAGTAACAATGGGTGCTCAAGTTAACGACAAGAAGGTGCTCCACAACATTGTGTGGTCATTTGTTTACAAGAAAGTCTACATTAGTGAAACTTATGGTAAAGTGTCTCGTAGATGGGTGCCGCGGAGATGGCGGCCACGGATATGGGTGTCTCGGAGATGGGTGTTACGGGATGGGAGTCACGGAGATGGGTGTCACGGAGATGGGTGCCGCGGATATGGGTGTCTCGGAGATGGGTGTTACGGGATGGGAGCCACGGAGAAGGGTGTTACGGGATGGGAGCCACGGATATTGGTGTCACGGAGATGGGTGCCACGGATATGGGTGTCTCGGAGATGGGTGTTACGGGATGGGAGCCACGGAGATGGGTGCCGCGGATATGGGTGTCTCGCAGATGGGTGTTATGGGATGGGAGTCACGGAGATGGGTGTCATGGAGATGGGTGTTACGGGATGAGAGCCACGGATATGGGTGTCTCGGAGATGGGTGCCGCGGTGATGGGTGCCGCGGAGATGGGTGTCACGGAGATGGGAGCCACGGAGATTGGTGTCACGGAGATGGGTGCCGCGGATATGGGGTCTCAGAGATGGGTGTTACGGGATGGGAGCCACGGAGATGGGTGCTGCGGAGATGGGTGTCTCGGAAATGGGTGCCACAGAGATGGGTGCCACGGAGTGCCATGGAGAAGGGTGCCATGAAGGGGGGTGTTACGGAGAGGGACCTTCGAGCGCTTCGATTGCCTCTCTCTCTCTCTCTCTCATACTTTCTAAGAGAGAATCTCGATGTGTTAGCTTCGGCCTCTGGGTAAGGTATGTTGTCTCCTCTCCACAATCTCCGCGCGTCTGCGGCATTCAATGTAACTACGCTAGCCCCTCGTCTTTCCTACCCCTACAATTAACCAGTGAGCGACCCATTGTTCGTTCGCTCATGTCTGCTGGTCGACTGAGTATATACACTACACAGTGCTCTTGAGTTACTCGGGATTTATTCTTGATTAAAGTATTTCAACCAAATATCGGTATGATTGTTTGGGTGTTATTTAAATGATATACTTAGATTAAAGGTGCTTTTTATAATTAGGATTAAAACCACATTTATTTAATGCAATGTTTGGCAAAGACTACACTACTTTTTAAAATATTTCTTTCTTATTTGACATTCAAGATGGTGGGTTTAAACAAAGGTTATTAGTGGTTTAGATTCAGTCT
Organism: Dryococelus australis; assembly: GCA_029891345.1. Taxonomy (NCBI): domain Eukaryota; kingdom Metazoa; phylum Arthropoda; class Insecta; order Phasmatodea; family Phasmatidae; genus Dryococelus; species Dryococelus australis. The sequence continues at coordinate 4,091,946 of CM057000.1, forward strand.
TCATCCAGGCTACGATCTCTTCGGTTGTGTACTTCTTCCCTATATGACTCTGTGTATTTATTTTCGATACAAAACTTCTTGGAATTATTTTTTGGGGATCATAATTCTGCGTTGTAGTTCAGAATGTTAATGGCTCTCATAGAGGTTGGATGTGTAATTACAAGTTGTTGTTCAAATGTAATTATCCTTTTAATATTTTTTAATTATCTTCCACATTGTGTATAACTTTATTACGATTTACTTACCCTCGACAAGAGTCGAACCAAGAACACAATCGGTATACGTGTATTTACCCTTACCGGGATTTTAACCAAGGTGTATGACAGTATAAATGTATTTATGATTGAATTACCCTTGATGGGGGTCGAACTAATGACTATATCAGTATACATGTTATTGTTTTAACCTTGGTGGAATTCGAACCAAGGACTAAACAATACAAATTTATTTAAACATTAATTACTCTCGATGGGAATCGAAGCAACGTTTAGGTTAGTATAAATATATTTATGTTTTCCATGCACTCGACAGGGCTCAAACCGAAGATTGGTCCAGTATAAAGGTATTTAAGGTTTAATTATCCTCGACGGGAATGAAGCAAGGTTTAGGTGAGTTTAAATGTAATTATGCTTCACTTACGCAGGCGGGAATCGAAACCAACTAATATGGCGGAGATATAATACAAACATATTAGCGATTCACAGTTCAGTTGCATTTCAGTAGAGGTAGGGGTAGGAAATGTACTTAGTGTGTAATTACCGTGTAATTACTCTCGGTATGCAATTATTCTCATAACATGAACTTATTATGCAATTACTTATATAATTACTCATTATGCAATTACAGTTAATTACCCTCTACGAGTCTCGAACCAAGGACTGACAGACTTCTCGACCTTCCTGGTCCAACCCTACTTACTCTCGGTACTTACTCATTGTGCACTTACTCATTATGCACTTACTCATTATGCACTTACTCATTGTGCAATTACTGGTCTCGAACCAAGAACTGACCCTACAGCCCACTTACCCCGCCCCACACCCTCCAGACTTCCTAGAGAAATTTCAAAATCCCACAAATGTCGCTTGGACGCTTTGTCCAACAAAAGGGCACCCTCACAAGGTATAGCCAATCACAGCACACCTCATAAGATGTGAGAGAACACGTCAGCCAACCACAACACAACTTAAAGAAAGAGGGGGAAAGGGAGATGATCCGTTTCCCAAGTTAAAAGGGTGCCGGCAATTAGTATCCCTCTTCGAGACCAATCAAATGGCACTTAGACAACTAATGACTGGCAAATATCGTGAAACTCCTATGCTCCCCAACTTGCGTTGTGGGCCACAGGACGGTAAGGAGTGGGGATACAGACACCAACACAACTTGCAATCATGCTGAAGCGTTCACTCTACTCAACTCGAACTTGACTTGAACGTCTGAAACTCTATATCGCACTCAATGTGCTAAGGAAAATGGTGTTCGAAGTAACATATTTACCGGATTCTAGTCATAAGTTGTTTTTCAGAGGATTTATAGCAATTCTTAGCACTACAAGACATGAAGATAAGAAAAAATATAACCTTTATCTTCCGCCAGTTCGCCCAGAATATAATGAACGCAGTGAACAATATAAGGTGTTCAGAACACAAGTTGTTATGAAAATAAGGCAAGTATTCGGCTCTCATGAACTATTCCCCTTACATGCTGTTCGTGGTAATGAGAGCACTTTCGAAAACAACCTTTGGAAGAAATCACTGCCTCTAACTATATATACACACTGACAAGCAGGCTTCCAGTTAGGTTGGCAACGAACCAATAACAAATAGTTCTTATGCCTGACGCTGTATTGAGGAGACAGTAACGTTTAAATGTATGGCCTGTGAAGTTAAGTGTTTTATACACACCGTAGCTCGAATTTGCTTAGTATTAACGCAATTATATTTCCAACAATTTCTCATTTCATTTGGCCGGCGCATGAATAAAGTTATGAGGCTCATGACATTGTTAATTTTACATATGGTGGAAGAATACACAACGTGCATACAAGTAGATCTTGAGCAAGGCTTTTAAACGTTGCCAGTTTACCGTCAACAGTCTCTATTGATTTATAACCTTATGCTTTCTTCCCAGCACTTAACATTTTTCTTGCAATATCTCACTAAAAGAACTGTTCCTCATATATATATATATAAACTGTTCGTTATTCACGAATAGCAACAATAGTAAAACAACCATGGTGCCTGATTCCAAACCGCCCAGTGATTACGTGTTGCCAACATCGCAGGCCACTTGTCTTCTGTTTTGCATACGCAATTTCCGTACGGATCTCGCGACAACGGTCCACCTGAGAGTATTCCGACAAGACGACCATTTTTGTTGGTTACAATGTGCTGATAACTTCGTCATCTCAATAAATCTCTTACAGCTTGCTGTTCACAATTTTCGTGCACAAACACAAGGACGATGAAGGCGGTGGGGGGGGGGGGTATTATCTATGATGACGGGGGATGATATTACCAACTGCATTGTCACAGGTGTAGGATCTCTGTTCTACACAACACTATTCACCGATTTGTTACTTAATCGTGGGTGGTTACTATTATTTTCGACTAAATTACATTTGATCCCGTGGATTCTAGGGCCACGTAGCTCCCTTTAGGGTATACGTGGTACAGACAATGTTCGTCTTATATTTACGTCAGGAATAACATGCCGGAGTTAATCACGTTGTGTATAAATACTAGTCACTGAAAGCCAGTTAAGAGGCTGTTGTAGCTGACCGTCGAATTAAAGGAGAGTCGGTGTCATGGTGCGGAAGAAAGACACTAGGCGATAATTTGTAGACAGTACATCACATGAGAAGTGAGTTAGTCGATATGAAAACAAATGCACTTGTTTTATAATTGTTACATGGTTGTGGAAGTGGCAGGGATCATATGACGGCGTTCGCAAGTCTACCTCTCACTTCACACATTACTCTGTCCGCTCACTTATCTCTGCGTAACAACATTCAATGACAAACAAATTGCAATAGTTTCGCCGTCATGTAAACGTATTTAATACTTCGGCAATAAACGTCTATTGTGCGTTCACACACGTTTACAATGCAACGTGTTTGCAGGTATCCGCCATTTTAATACGCCACGCCAGGAAGCGACATTTACATGGGCGAAGTACAGCCAGTGTGATAACCTGTCAGCTGCAACTGACTTCACGTACACCGGCTGTCACTGCATCATTGCTCATTCAAGTTCACAGTGGAAATGTATGTCTTTGTAAGGCATTGCATTATTCGACACGGCCAGTAACTATTAGGTCATTGAGATACCAGTCTGTGAATCGCGGGCAGATACCTAACACGCGTGTCTGAAAAAACGTACGTTGAAACAGTTCCTGCTTATGAAGCATAACTGATTTACTTATTTATTCCAGTGAATTTACGCCTGCCAGTTTGATCTTTAGTAACGTTTATACAGCACAGTCGGTACAGAATCTGCGATCAACTTCTAACATAGCGGAACATCGCGGGACGCAATCCAGCGACCGAGTGGCCTCACAGTCGACTACTGAGTCTGGTTCCTTTGGTTTCACTGCGAGCACCTAAGGCAATCACTTGTTAGATCCCGCTACAACGTATCGACGTGCTGACAACTCAAATATTGTCATACATATTTCATAAACCGCGATTTATATATATATATATATATATATATATATATATATATATATATATATATATATATATATATATGCACACACACACCAGGTGATTAATTTATTCTGAGAGTAAGGAATAACGCGAAATAGATGTGCGTCGTACGACAAAAAGTGTCCAAGTAAACCCTCATTATTGTTAAGTGCTGCAGCTGGCGCCGACTCAGCTGCCCCCCGGCGAAATCGGAGACCCACCTTGCCCTCCCCTCTTCGCGGAACGATGCGCTCGCGGCCTCCTTATTCCCCCTTCTGGAAATCCCGTGAATGCCGACAGCGGCGAGACTTGCTGACGTCACAGACCTCCTCTCGCCTGCTAGAGTTTCCGATACACTTAGCAACGACGCAAGTATGTTCTGGTGAGACTGGCTAGCGCCTCAGCCCTCCGCGACGCATCACGCGAGTTGGGGAAGATTCTAGGTGGCGGCCTAAGACACTATATATACTGCCGCAACCCAGCGAAGTTAGGTGTGGACGATGACTGGAGATTGAGGGGCGACGGCGGGCGAGATGTTCGTGGCTTGAATGGACGAGAGAGTGTGAAACCGACGAGTGAAGCCTACTGTGCGTGAGGGTGCTTGGATGACTCTAGAACATTGCGACTGGCGGGACATGGACTGAACTGAGGTGGGACTGAATGGAAGTGTAATACGGATTTTATTGTAAATATTCGAACTTTCTAATATGGACGCATAAATTATAAAATAATTGAATAGGTTGATACACTGCCTACCGGGACTGATCTTTAAGTATTTAATTTCATTAATTTCTTTGTCGTAATTATACATTTCATTAATTGGTGTCAATTGTTAACAGTAAGTGATTTCAATTTATTGTGAGAACTTGAGTTCAGAGAATTTTGCTGTAGTTATTGTAAATATAATAAGGAAATTATAATTAATTATTTGATTAAGACCTCCATCCCTTAACGAACTTGGTATAGCCAACTTAATTCCTAGAGAGAGAAATTGTAATATTATTTTCGAGGGTCGAGGATGTAATTCAAACCCACAAAAGATAGCTCACCCACGCCTCGTCTGGGTGAAAAGAAGGGAAGAGGACGGCCATGTTTAAATTTCAAACAGGAACCCTCAAGTTTTATTGCCGATTCAGTTTCTACTGTACGCACGTACGAAAGATTGTCCATTCTGTTTATGCGGCGAACTCCAGTCTCACAGCACACGGCACGTGCAATGACGTCTCCCGCCAGCAACACGTCACGACACCAAACACCAATCAGCACCTGGTAACTTACTCGCCAGCTGGCAGGCCAGCCAATAGGGAATCCTCCACAGCCTAGCGCAGCCAATCAGAGAACGTGTAATGAAAATAAGTGCGACGTCGTTACTAACCTGTTGTGAGAACCAGGAGCAAGAAGATGCAGTGTCCGCGACGTGACGCACGCAGGTCCGTTGGGCAATGCACGTTGGCGAGGACTGGGAGTTGTAGAGAGCGCCTTGCGAACCAAGGTCGACCCGGCGGCTAAACCAGTACCTGCAGACCACGCCGACCTTACATAACACTGCCACTTGCCTTTTAATGGGGTTTCTTTGCGATAACACCTTGCTGCCGAGCGCCATGTCTCTCACCACGCGTGCAGTCATGCTGGTCCGACAACCCTGCGTCTCTGCACTCAGTCACGACTGAGTGAAGAGATTTGGGCGGCTCTTAACAGCGAGGTCTTGAGAGCTGATGAGGGTGACTGAGTTGAGTATGGAGCATCAGCGGAATCAAAAGACGGTCGAAACGGGAGATCCCAGAGAAAACCGGTCGACCAGAGACATCGACCTGCAGGATTAACAAATACGAAAATCCGGGAGTGACCCAGCAGGGTATTGAACCCACTTCGTCTTTATTTGAACAATCCTAGTGCCAACAATTAAACTAAAAACGGAAAGAAAGGGCATAAAGTTTAAAGCTACATATTTTCGATGAACACATACATTTATTTTCTCCCCTGTGGTCGCTAGCCGCTAACTTATCAGTAGTGTGATTATGGCGAGTCTGGCACAATGCATATTAAATGGCAGCCACAGCGGCTTGTGCGGCTGGGAGTCTTCGGCTCGTCTCGAACGAGCTCGGCAATCATCGGCTCCACTCCGACGAGCTCGGCTACATTCGGCACTCTTGAGCTCAGTTTTGTCAAACGTCCTCGGCAGTTATGCCCAACTAATTTTCTTCAAGTACATGTGTATGTTTATAGTAGCCATATTGGTGTTGTAGACATAGGGTATGTCAAATAGATCATCTGTATTTATTATTCAATTTTTAAATTAGAATTTTTAAAATTTAAAATTATTTATTATTATTTTAATTGACAATTATCTTTTTTATATTGTATTGAAATTATAAATCAGGTATTGTGGAAACATACCAAAATCTCTCAACTTCATTTCTTGCCTCCTCTCGTTTTAAGTCTCATTATTCACTACCTAGTCTGTTTTGTAGGTATAAGTATGCTACTCGGCAATTTTTTAATGTATGTATACATGACTAAACCAATCCCATCATACTAATACCGACCACATACACGAGTATGTTATAATCATGGCATAAATCAGCATTTTTATTGGTTTGACTGTCATTAATTTAAATTTCAATAGTGTCTGGACCTGGAGACATGGAATGTACGAGAACAGCTAACACGATAATGTCTGGACCTGGAGACATGGAATGTACGAGAACAGCTAACACGATAATGTCTGGACCTCGAGACATGGAATGTACGAGAACAGCTAACACGATAATGTCTGGACCTGGAGACATGGAATGTACGAGAACTGCTAACATGATAATGTCTGGACCTGGAGACATGGAATGTACGAGAACAGCTAACACGATAATCATTCGTACTCTTCTTAGACACCAATCCTCCTCACAACCAATCCTCACAAATCCCAATCCTTTGATTAATCATTAGCAATCCATGGGCCTGTCGGATGTCTCAATCCGTACATATAAAAAAAACGATTCACTTACTGTTTCCAAATTTGTTACATGTCGGCAGAATTTATGTTTGTGTATGCATTCAGTTATCCATGGATTTTTTGTACTAACGTCTTTAGTATCATTCTATTTCCAGATCTTGACGTTTATAAGCGAGTGCTCATAGCACCAGTTTTAAGTTGTAAGGGATAAAATGATACGACACAAAAATTATGGGAAAAAAAACTATTATTTTATAATAATTGATTATTATTTTGTAATTACATTTTCAGAAGAAAGCAGTTAATCACATCATCTGATATAACCCCGGTCCTTAAGTTCGCTTATGATCGAAACCACCTCTTTCATAGTCGAGTAATCCCCACGTTGTTGCTTATCGAGAAAATATCTTAGTCTGTCTACAAGTTTGTTGGGATCTTCGGTAAACATATCGTCAGTATACTCGATGTCTTCTGCCTTCTTCACATCACTCATCGAAGGAAACTCGTTGGGGAAATGTGTGGGACCATCAAAGGAATAATCATCGTCTTGAACACTATCACTGTCGTCATTTTAATCATCAATGCTATCTTCATGATCGTCTTCACTTCCTGCTGCATCCTCAATATCAAGTTTACTTTTCTTTGTAGCAGGAGTTGTATGTTGATCAGTATTTAGAACTGATTATAGTTTATTTTGAAGTTCGTCGACTTCACGCGAACATCTTGCAAGTGTATATTCTGCACAAACCGACTGTACTGCACTCATTTCGTCTTTGGCATTAACTGTCTCGTCATAATCGTCTTGCGGAAACAGTACCCATCGATGTAGCAGGAGGTATTGATGACATCACTTGCCGGCTTCCAGTAGACGAACCCTTGCAGATCTGACTATCTTCCTTCAGTGTATCATCTTGTAAGAGCTGCATGTGGCCATTGTCGTAATGCTTCATCGTGCTAAAAGGTCTCTTCTTACAGGCCGTTCTATCATGTCACCGAGCATTTTGACCATAGGTGAACACTCGATCGCAGAATCCACACTGACGGTAGCCAGAGCGATGATGCAGATTTCCCCAACGAGTTTCCTTCGATAAGTGATGTGAAGAAGGCAGAAGACATCGAGTATACTGACGATTTGTTTACCGAAGATCCCAACAAACTTGTAGACAGACTTAAATATTTGCTCGATAAGCAACAACGTGGGGATTACTCGACTATGAAAGAGGTGGTTTCGATCATAAGCGAATTTAAGGACCGGGGTTATATCATATGATGTGATGAACTGCTTTCTTCTGAAAATGCAATTACAAAATAATTATCAATTATTATAAAAGAATAGTTTTTTTTCCTATAATTTTTGTGTCGTATTTTTTTTTATCCCTCACAGCTTTAAAGTGGGGCTATGAACACTCGCTTATAAACATTAAGATCTGTAAATAGAATGATACTAAAGACTTTAGTACAAAAAATGCACTGATAGCTGGTTACATACACAACCATAATTCTGCCGACATTTACCAATTTTGGAGACAGTAGGTGAATCGTTTTTTTCTTATATGTATTGATAAAGCCATCCGAAAAGCCCACGGATTGATAAAGATTGTTCGAAGGATTGGGATTGGTGTCTAAGAAGAGCAAAAATTATCATCGTATTAGCTGTCCTCGTACATTCCATATCTCCAGGGCCTGGCACAACTGAAATTTAAATTAACGCCGATTAAGCCTATAAAATGCTGATTCATACCATGATTATAACATACTCGTGCATGTGGCCGGTATTAGTATAATGGGCTTGGTTTAGTCACAAACATTTAAAAAATGCAGTGTAGCATACTTATACCTACAGAACAGACTAGGTAGTGAATAATAATACTTAGAAAGAGAGGAGGCAAGAAATGTAGTTGAAAGACTTTTGTATGTTTCCGCAATACCCGATGTATAGCTTCAACACGATATTTAAAAAAAAAAATTGAAAATTTAAAAAATATTAAATAATTCTAAATTAAAAAATCAAAAAATTCTAAAAACGAATAGTAATTACAGATTCTAGATTTTACGCACCCTATGTCTATAAAACCAATATGGCTACCAGAAACATACACATATACTTGAAGAAAATTAGTTGGGCATAACCGCCGAACACCGGTAGCCGAGCTCTTCCGAGTCGAGCCGAAGATTACCGAGCTCGTCCGAGTCGAGCAGAAGAGTGTCGAGCTCATCCGAGTGGCTGCAGCTTCCATTTAAAATACATTGTGCTAGACTCGCCACAATCACACTACTCTTATCATCGCTGCCCTGACCGAAAATACCATTTTTTTTTTAGTGAAATATATTTCGTGTTCGTGTTATCTTCGCTCAGCTTAAACTCATAGTCACACTTAAAGTAGACAACTGACTCCTACAGACTGACACAAGAAGTCTCCTAAATGGCTCACAATGACTCATAATTATTTCAAAATGACTCCAAAGTGCCTCCAAAATGACTTATAATGTCTGCAAAATGATCCCCCCCTCCTTCAGGCTAACTAAAAAATGACTCCTAAATGACTCACAAAGACTAAAAAATGATACGAAATTGACACGTAAATGACTCACAAAGACTCCAAATGACTCATAACTTCAGAATTAATCATAATGACTACTTCTCCTTCTATAGACTAACACGTATGTGATGTCCAAATGCCTTGAAGCGATTGGTCAGCTGCAATCATGCGGCAACTCTGTTATTAGCTGGTCGGTGTCCGCACAATGTATTAATGGTGAAATACGATTGGTTCAAAGTCAATATGACATCATAGGGCTTGCATATTCGTGTATCATAAGCAGTGGGTAGATCAACAGAGAGGCTTCGTTCGACAGCAGCTGCCGTGAAAGATGGATCGTCTCGACTAGCATCTGCCTCTTCGCGTCTATGTCTTACTCTGCATCTGCGATGTCTCCGGGCAATCCAGAGCTAATGGTAGCTACAACAATGCCATGGACTTCTTCGAGCGGTATTCCTGTAGTCGCTTCGCCGTCGACCTCTTCGACTGAGGTACCTAGAACACCACTGCCTGCTTTACCCGCTTCTTTAGGTCCAGCAACTACATCTCCAACAGGTCCATCCGAGTCTTTGCCTGAACCACTACGTCGTCATCGGTGTCACGTTTGTGATAAGACATTTACTTTCGGTCACAATGAACGACGCCTTGAAAGCTTTCATTGAGCTAAAACTCACTGTCGTACGCCACATTTGTGTGACAGGTGCGGTAAGCACATCAGCCGAACCGATAGTTTACTGACATGAAAAATAAAACCGTAAAGGTGAAGTGCATTTCTCATCAGTAGCAGGTTTGCTGCAAGCAGGTCTCTTGCGACTTCGGTACATGTCCTCAAAAGTATAGGTACCTACATAACCCGCCCTGCAGAGTGTGTCGGTGTAATAAATTGCATGATATTTTCGTACAAGGGCAACAAGAGTGTGAATATCTAAATGCATAAAAGGCTATAACCTACAATAAAGTTGCATGTATTGAGATGCATTTAATGAAGAATATTGTAATTTTTTGAGGGCATGAGATACCGTAATAAACTAATTGAATAAAAAAATATGCGCGTGAAAAATAAAGTGTGTTTTATTTCATATTTACTTAATTTTCAAGAATAAAATAGTGATAATAGTCAGTAACATAATATGTTCGCTAACTTTTGTGAATTTATTCAATTTTTCTATTCTTTTCCCGAGTTTTTGTTTTCACCATCATTCAAGGTCCCGAGGACAAGATCAAGACCACCTGCACCCAATATAACGGTAGTAGTAAGAGAGTTTTTGTTTTCAAGGTCAGAAAAGGTCAAGGGGTCAAGGTGAAGTGTCCTGAGTCATGCTCTCCTGACTCGGAGCCGAAACTCCACCTCTCCTGGTCTGGGCAGAAAATGGCCCTGGGGGGGGGGGGGGGGGTTGTGTTTCTGCAGATGGGAAAAATTGAAAATTGCAAGGAAAATTTTTAGGGGGAAAACGGGAAATTTTTTAGGGAAATTTAGTCAGTTTTTAAGGAAAAAGGGAAATTTTTAGGTGACCGGAATGACAACATGGCCAGTTCCAAGTATCGATCCCCCATCCCCTTCTCACCAAACCGACATAATCGTTTTACTCGTGTTGCATCGTAAAATGGTATCATAAAAGATACTCAATTAAAAAATTATATACATTTGTATGGGTTGTATTAGTGTAAGAGTTATTTCATTTGACACACACTGCTTCACTGATCCGTCGGTCAAAAATAATTCGCTGAAAAAAAAACGAATGAAATGGTTGATGAATCAGTGGAAAACATCACTGAATAAATAAGTGAAGGAAACGTGTTTTTTCCTCTCACTAATTCACCAGTTGAATTGGTTGAATTGATTGTTAATAAATCAGGTGCTGTTATATGATTTGAAAAGTGAAATTCGCACCGATTCAGATCTAGAGTGTAACTAATCAGACACAAGGATAGTACCAGAGTCTCGAGCCAGCCAATTATAGGCTGTCCACGGTAAAATGAACACTTTTGAAAGCCCTGCTTAAAATTTACTTGTATGCACGTTGTGTATTCTTTCGCCTTATGTAAAATTAACGTTTCCATGGGCCTCATCACTTTATTCATGCTTCGGTCAAGTGAAACTGTAAATTTATTAGGAAAGTGAAATTTCACAAATCTCCTAAATTTTACAATTAGATACATTAGAAAGAAAGAAAAAAGAAAGCGAAAAAATAAATTTAAGTAATTATAAATGGTTACCTGAAACTTTTAATTCGACGTTAAGATATGGAACTACTTTCCTTCCATCGTTACCAACTTTACTGGGCTAATGTCACTCAGTGCGTCCGTTAAAATATATGCAGGAAGGGGCAGTGACTTTTTTCCAAGGATGATTTCAAAAGTGCTCATTTGATCGTAGACAGCCTTTAACAAACGGGTGTGCTGACTTCCGGCACGCTATTTCAGTTCTGTATTGTAAAGTATTCTGTGCTTTATCTAAAGTAATGTAACGAGTATCTTTTTTGGCAATACGCAACAGGAACGAACGGCCTGCTAAACAATACCGGTCCCACGGCCCACGGGGTCGCAAAGGCACGACTCAAGGTCACTTGCTGACGGAGTTCATGTCGATACGCAACATTACCAGCAAGTGCATGGGATATAAGTAGACACTAAACACGTTGATAACAATTTGCAGGTGCCCATCAGCGAATATAGAGAACTAAGAAACGACGATCGGATAGATGGCATTTTCCGCTAACTTCATGAGCAAATATTGACATAGCTATTCACGGTAAAGTGAGCACTTTTGAAAACCCTCTCATTTGCAATAGTAGTCAATAAATATGTTTTATTTTAGCCTTAAGTGTTAACTTTCTAGTGCGTTGAAATATAGACAATGTGTTTATTACTCACATGGCAATATTTATTTAAAAAGGTGGATAAATTATAAAAAAATGGCTGAAAGTAAAAAGTAACTAGAGCTTCAAAAGTGCTCACGTTATCATGAACAGCTTATAGTCAATTTACAGATGCTTGCAACCTTTATGAAGCCCTGCTAAGTCCTACTTCCAACATACTCCTCAGTTTCAAATAAATATAGCTTAACCGAGTCTAACAAATTACACGACCGGGGAAACGCACATATGAACTACTTTAATGGGCATTACCAACAAATTTTTTTCCCCCCTGTTATTATTCACATCAATTATAAATTAAATATATATTTCATATAAAATATAATTAAAATATAAATCTAACCGAAAATAAGGTAACGTAAGATAACGTGTCTAGGATAAAAACTGGTGAATGACACAAGGAAATGAAATTCTCTTTCGGAATTGATAAATCTGAATGAGAGTTATCACTGTCTGCCAACTTTGTTTACACGCACTAAGTATTCATACGCGAAAGTAAACCGCAATAAAAATCCCTGTGATTGTGCGACAGCGATGGTCCAGTGGTCAGACTATTCCCCTACCACCACGGCAATCCAGGTTCGATCTTCGGTGGGTTCACTCCCGCGCTTTCGCAAGTGGGAATCGTGCTGGACGATACCGCTTGCCTGTGGGTTTTATCGGGGATCTCCCGTTTCCCCACCCATGCATTCCGGCGTTGCTCCATACTCACCACACTGCGCCGTCATAGACTCTCAACAAGAAATGTATGTTGAGAGCCACCCAAGTCTCTTCCCCCACTATTTTCCCTAACCTACCTAAGGGTTACAAAGGGATACAAAAATTGACCAGGAAGCATTAGGACTTGATACTGAGCAGTAACTTCACAGAAATATAGTACGCATTATAGCGATTTATTTCTATTTACATGCCGATAGACACGAGTGAACCAATAATAAACTAAATAAACACCTATTTCCATTTTAATTTCGAAACAAATAAAATTCTAAATTTTAATAAGTGATTTCAACTAGTATAATTATTTAATTGAAGCTTCAGTTAATGAGCTGTCACCTACTGACATGTCAGTTAACTGCACTGAGCTCTCACTGTGCAATTCACTAGCAATCAGTAGAAATAACTCATTAAGGCCATATTCTCTCGATAATATTGTATTTTATTACCTCAAACAGATTTAAATTAGGGCCACATAAACGAAAATATATGTAGTCAAATGATTTATAGTTATCAAAATATGTCACCGAAAAGTCGAAACTTTAGGAATATTGTAACTTCTATGTCCCGAATTATCTTTGCCTTCTAAATCACACGTCAGGTGATCCATATCATATACAAAACATAAAGAATCGCGGATATTTAACAACTGACACTCGATATTTATGCCAACACATTTTTATTCGCTCGAGAGACAATAATATGAAATGATCAGTCGAATTTTACCGACTCAATTGAAGCTTCAGTTTTAACAGAGATATGCAGTCGACTTTGTTGATCTGAAGCATTGTGGAGCACAATGCTTCGATTGTGGAGCACAGTTTTGAAATGCGTTTTAAATGTGTAGACTACTTAATAATTTTTAGGTTACAACTCTTTGCCAAATCCTACTACTACTCAAGTTATTAACTGAGTATACCCCATAAGAGTACATGGGTCCAAAATGTCCTTCTTTTCCCCCCGCGTTCGAGGCACGCACAGTGATACGGGCGACAATAACACGCGCGCCCAGCGCCACATCGCCCCTACGTGCAATGCGCCGCAGATGTACGACTGCAAGTTTTGACTTCCCTCCGTGAGGAAACTGAGGTAGGAAATGCAGTTTTTACTTAGCATTTTCACAACTTTTTTCTCTCTTCGGTTACACTGAATATGAGAAAAAGAAAAGGCCGCACGTGCTCAGACAGTAGGTTTTTTTTTAAATCTTTTCTGGACAAATATCGTATTGCCAGGACATTTGTTTGCTGAAATTCGCGTAGTGCGAATGTACATAAAATACGTTCGAATTGCTAAATGTGACGATTAAGAGGTCAGTGGGAGGTGTTAGGTAGAGATGGGAGCTAAATGTGTCTCAGGGCAGATTCCTGTACGGCAATGCATGCAGCGAATGTAGGTACTAACTACAGTCTATTTGTGGTTTCTTCACGCGTTTTAAATCAAACGTTTGAAAACTCACCGTATGTATGATGTGTTCTGGTTCTTTACTAAATATGTCATGTACCGTAATTGCTTTATTCTTGTATTAACGTAAAAGTATCTCTATTTTGGTTAACTTAAACATTTAATATTTCACCTATACATTATAATATTTATTTTGTATTTAATAAGAATACAAAGAAAAGAAAATAGACGTGTTAGCAATGCGTAGTGAGGAATAGTTGTTATTTAAAACACTACTACACTGAGAGCATTCGGTGAGTAGGTTCTCTCATGCTAACACTACTACACTGAGGGCATTCGGTGAGTAGGTTCTCTCATGCTAACACCTCACTGATGGCGTAGCCACCCTATAAACCGTTCGACAGAAAAAAAAATTCAGATTTGTGAAGCAGTAAAAAGTTTCTACAAGAACAAAAGATGGGAAAGGGTAATCTTTATTATAAACATGTCTGAAACACAAGAAGAGAAAATCACGACAGGGTAACGGTTGTTTGTATTCTTGTGGTGAAGTATTTCTTATATATGAAAGCTGAAAGGTATCGATAAATAAGGTGTTGTGGGCAAGTCAAGAGGACGGGAAGTGAGAGGGAGGTTTGACAAGAAGGATGTTGGAGCTGAAGTAAATGGAAAAAGGCCACACAGAAGACCAAGGAAGAGATGGAAGAAGCAAATGGCTGAGGGAGTGAATAAAAGCAGTGAAAACTCGAAAAAAGCGAGGAAGAGAGTGAGAGTGAGAGAGAGGTAGAGAGAGAGAGAGAGAGAGAGAGAGAGAGAGAGAGAAAGAGAGAGAGGAATGTGGAAGCATTTCACCAAGCTGACCCTGCCACACAGCAAAGGATGGTCATGAAACGAACGGCGGAATCACAATCTTGTACACAAGTGTGAAGGATAATGCTGAGAGTTATTATATACAGATTATTTATGTTGCCTTTAATGATAAACTGACAGACAGGAATTTTACGAATAGCTATGGGAGTCTCTTACAAGCTCGGGCCACATTGGCTGAAGTCATGTTTCTTTGTTGTGTGCTGTACGAGATACTGTCACCATATTTCTTTCTCTCCTCTTTGTCACCGACTCATAGTCGTCCACAGCGTGCTGTCACAAATACCTTCGAATGAATTCGCTACGTTCACGTACCTATGATTATGGAGGTTCCTTTACAACATACAAAAAAGTAAGTGAAGATAAAATTGATTTTCCTGTACTAAAGTTTAGTTACTGACTGGGCATCTCTGCTACTGGCCCCAATTTTCATTTACAGAGCTCTGCTGATGAAACATTCAATATAAGCTGTTCACGGTAAAGGTATCGTGTTTGAAAGTTGCTCTCAGCTTACTTGCATCCTTCCGCCAATTGTTGATATAAAAATTTCCATGTGACTAATAAACACAGTGTATAGGCAAATTTTATACTTCTCAAAATTTAACGTCTTGGGCTACATACAATGTAATTGTTAGGTTATTACGCCTGCCTTGAGAAGTGCTAACTTTGTCGTGAATATTATACAGGTTATTGTTTACTATTTATAGTTGCAACATGAGAATCTTGGGTGGCTTATGTAAGTGTACAAATGTTAGTTTTGTTTCGGAAATTTACTGGAAATATTGTAATTTCATTACATTCAGAATTTAACTGAACAAAAGCCGTTACCTAGAGTGGCTAACAATACGACCAATCTAATAAATACTTCAGGACATAAGAAACTGCTACCAGCCAACATGGCCATACAACAAAACCACCCCAAAAAATTGAACACAAATTTTTTGCTTGCAAATAAGTATAAAACAAGTAAACCTTTTTATTGATAATAATTTATTTATCGTTATGTTGGTTATATAATTTTTATAATATTACTTTTTGTGACATGCGCTATGGGACCGTAGTCGTCGAAAATTAATCAAAAGATTTTATGTACACTGGAGGCACTGGTATGGTATGTTTATTTCAATGCATTATTTGTTTCTGTTTCTTGAAGAATTTCGGTTTTAATTTGGGAAGCAGAAAACGAGTTTGAGATGTAGGCGCTCTGTTCACTTGGATGCAGGATTAGAAGGATCGAGGAAACCTCATATCACAAGAATGACTTTCTAACTTATTCTTAATGATACTAAGCACACTTCTCAATGAAAATAAATTAACTGACAGAGAAGAAGAAATGTATGGATACTTTACATTTTGAAACCTCGCCCATAACGGTATTTATATACTTCCCATGTAAGTAATTACGCCGGAATAAAAGATCTAATACTACACAATATAAATACATTTTTTGTATATCTGTAAATCAAAAGTTAGATGAATTGATGAGACAGTGATAACGCAAAACATTTAAACGTGAAGATGTACCAATGACAAGGAAACTAGGTACATGAACACCAGCTGACAGTAGATTGACCATTGCCGTAGTTAGATAAGCTTAATAACAATGTTGTTTGCTTTCTCAGTGAACAATGCTGAAGATATCATGAAGACAAAGACATCAACCACGGAACATTTTTCTTCTTCTAATTCCTCGTCGCCATCGCTCCACGAAAACAAGAAAACTAGGCGCTTCAGCAAACCTAAGACGACACAATTGTAAATTGGTTTCTTCAAAAAGAATTAAAAATGGCAACCTTATAGTCCAACCTTAGCATTTCTTTTATGCGATCGTTTTAATTATTGTGTGTCCATGAATGGAGTAAATTATAATTTCAAACCAGAACAGTTTATCACATTCGTAGGTATTTTTTGGCACAATATCTCAGTAACACAGTCTTATTAAAATGCCCATAATTAATTTATAAATATATAAAGCATTGACTAGTGCGAGAAGAAAAACATTTTTTGAGATCAAATGAAAGGAAATTAAGTTTTCACATCAAAAAAGGTTTTACTTAATATGTTTTCACGAATCATTGCAATAACAAAAATTACTGGCTTAAAATATAATTAAAATTTCCTTGGAAAATACACATTTTTGGCTTTTAAAAAAAGATTATATGATGAAAATATGAATTTGCTACGTGTTTAAATATTGATAATTACTGAACAATGTACTAGTTAAAAATAAATTATAATCTAAAACTCCCCCCCCCCCCCAAATCACCAACCCATCCCTTTCTTAATTAACTCAGTTCCATATCTACTGCGTCATTTGCAAAAATATTGCACGAGAATGGTGAGAAAAGTCTCGAACGTTCATATTCGTGATTACATTCAACTGTTTCTACCGAATGGAAAAGCGAAACAGCGATTTCAAGTTTCATTCATTATTTTTAAACAATACTGGTGCTTGACATTTCAAGTACGTTAATTTCCGTCTCTTATAGTACGTGAGTGTATCTATTGCAGATGTTATGGCTTGTGCTTACGTAACGTCGAACAAACACAGACGTAACACACCTCGCTTTATTTATTCAGTGTATAAAAGTTGGAACCGCACAGATGACTGAATGTTTATGAACGCTAAATGTATTCTCTAGAACGTGGGCATATCTACTCCAAACATCATGTCTAGTATTACGTAATGACGAACAATCGTAAGACGTAACGCCTTTGACTTTTATTAAGTGCGAAAAAAAAGTCGGGACCGAAGACTATTATGTCAATACAGTCGTCATAAGATGAGGTGCGAGAGGGCAGGTAAAGGTTATTCACGGTAAAGTGAACACTTTTGAAATCAACATGTGCCCAGTCATGTTGGTCACGATGGAGGGAAAGTAGTTCACAGATTCACTTGACCAACGCATGAATAAAGTGATGAGGCCCATGGCAATGTTAATTCTACACAAGGCGGAAGAATACACTACGGGCATACAAGTAGATATTAAGCAGGGCTTTCAAAAGTGCTCACTTTACCGTGAATAACCTTTAGGCAGACTTACGAAGGGGAGCACAACGAATTCGCCTGAATTACAAAGTCTAGTTGTGCGTACTTATCCCCGGGAGTGACGTCGTAAGTGCTGTCCGAACTGCAAGTGAAGTATGCAAGTATACACGTAAACGAAAGCTAGAGTTTGATGGAAATGAGAAAGGAACCAGCTCAGGGTTTTGTGATGCTGGTTGGGCCAGCGACCTTGATGAGCGAATGTCCGTGACCGGCTATATATTTTTGAAGTGCGAAGCTCCTATCTCTTGGCGCACGAAAAGACAACCAACTATTGCCCTCTCAAGAACTGAAGCTGAGTACATGTCCATATCTACTGCAACTCAGGAAGCACTATGGTTGAGAGGACTATCTCAAGAAATAATTATATCCACTGGCGAGACTCCTGCAATCATCTTTGTGGACAACCAAGGAGCTCGAAATCTTGCAATGAATGGGACTTATCAAGCTAGAACCCAATATATTGATGTTATGCACCACTTCCTCCGTGACAAAGTTCTCATCAAGCAAATTGATTTCTAGTACGTGTCCACAAGAGATATGGTTGCCGATTCCTTGACGAAGGTGCTCAACTGCGACAAATCCAAGAATTGTATTCATCATCAGGGACTCGCCAAATAAGGAGGGCGTTGGAATATTAATTGAGTCAACACTGTTAGATGGACTTTCCGCCTGCCCTGTATATGTCGCAGGCATCGGTTATCGACATCGTAGTCTTGTGTACAATGTCGTCGTTGTTGTATCTAATCTGTGTCATTCTGTATGTTAGTAAAAATGACGCATGTTCGATAAATTCAGCAAGTCGTGTATATACATCAATTACCTATGCAAGTCCCATAGAATTCCCTTTCTTACAATAACCGATTCCAAAGCAACATTGTGGGGGAGGAACGCACCTTGCAGCCCCCAGGGGCGCCACATTCTCTACAAGACCTCGCTGCCTCTTCTCTTTACCGGAACTGTTTCCGACGCCGCTGTTTGTGTTCGTCAAAAAGCAGTTGTTCAGTCCGCGCTGTGTATTAGAGCGAGGGCCAACATCTAATCTATGTGTTTTGTTATGTTGGTATCGCAGAGTAATCGCGGGACAAGCTTCGCCTTTATGCCGCATGTGGCGTGCGTGCGATAACACGAACTCGCTAAGGGGATAAGATGACACCTCGTACACCGGTGTGTAAATGACGCACTCAGGTAAGTACGTATGTCGTTAGGCTCTCTCCACTCACCTAACCAACGTTATCACAAGAGTACACTGTGCAGAACTTGGTTCCGCAGCAAACCTGCTGTCAAAATATGCTCTAACTTTCTCATAGTGGTACAAAATATATCTAGGAAACCGGTTCACAAAAATGGTTTGTACATACTTTCCTTTATCAAGGTTGCCACCTATTTATATTGAAAACTTCCCTGATATTTCCAGACAAAAAGAATATTTTTTCCCTGGCCTTTTGCTAAAAGAAATTTGTCTGTAAGGACTGGCTCCTTTGCATTATAACACACATCTACGCCAAAATACTTCTCAGATCTTACAAAATTGTTTACTACATAGATTGCAAAGAAAAATTCCCAAGCATTTAGACCACAATCATTAAAACAATTTTATATGATTCTGGCAGAGGTGCACAATTGATGACAGAACTGCGAAATATATCATGTATACCACAGAATTCCCTGACATTTAGCTAACTTGTTTGAAATTCCGTGACATTTCCCTGATTTCCCTGACAGTTTTCACCCTTACATTTCCCTGTTTTCCAGGTTTTACAGACCTGTGGCAATCCTGTTTATATATAACTGTGTATTTCAACGACTTTCCAGATAAAGTTTTTAAGGACCCACGTTATGATAAATAGGGTCACAAATACCGTAAAGCCAAGTTTGAGTAATCTGATTAGACAATGACTTAAATACCGAGTTAGAGCATGCCACCATCCCAATGGGTTTAAAAAGTTCTACAATTCCTCCCAAGGCTTATTCAATATATGTAAACAGATCGATATTTTTTTTCTAAAATGTTTTAATGGCTTGTTAAAATTGTAACACTCAAAGAATTGCGCAGGATTTAATCGTGAAGGTTCGAATACATTAACAAATTTTCGATTTAAAAAATGAACTGAGGGCGGTTATTACAGTGTTTGCAACAGGATTGAGTATCCCATACTTCTTTGTCAAGAGATCAAATATAAATAACTTCTACTTATTACAAACTTAAATTATTCCAAGACGCAAAACATAAGATTTTCCGAATAAATTTTTGCGCACGATTATTTCTAATTGCCTTTCCGCGATAATGTACCAGTGTATAAAAAGAGATAAGGGTTTTCAGTCACGAAACTTCAGCAAAATAAAATTTTGTAAAGGGGCCTCAAAAATAATGCATAGGCTATATACTAAAACTGTGCCATTATTAAAAAAAAAAAAAAATCAACTAAGACAGCCTCAAAGGAACTTCCATGTTAACTGAAATCATAACCTACCTTAACTTTGCATCACCGCTCAAAATTGCCAAGGTTATAATTATATATACTGAGCTGAAGACTAAAGGCGTGGGGAAGATGTTAAATAAAGATAGACCCTTCTCATATTGAACGAATTATCGTATTGATTGAGCACAATTTGTATGACGTAGTACTTACTACCTTTTAAACAGCGGTGTACATTTAACACATACATTTAGTTCTCAAAACCAAGTACGAAAATTCATTACAGCAATCGTGTTTTCTCTGCTTTAAAAAAATGCGCTAGAGGAGTTTCCAGTCGCTGTGCAACCGGTTAGTAATATTCTGCGTTCATTGAGCTGCTCATAAAACAAATGTTGCAATAGATGTTGCTAATGTTGCCAGATGTACTGTTTTACTTGCAACTATTTGGTTGTTGCACATTTTGTTTCGCGCACTGTTCTTGTTTCCAACACACACTAAAAAAAATCTTTACAAAGTTTTCTGTACGACAAACAAAACAATTTATTTAAGGCTGTTTTGATTCAAAAAGAACGTTAGAGAATCATAGGTTCTCTGTCAATAAATATTTTCTTTATACGTTGATGTTCTATGTCAATATCACCTTCATTTATAGTAAAGAAATAAACATTCCTTAGCCAGCCTTTGTTTGCAGTAAAGAATAATTACTCCATATCAAAACTACCGGTTTGGCGAAACTAAAGGTTTTCTGTCCTATAGTGTAGTTTTTAGTAGGTAATACTTGTCCCGACGCAAATATTCATATAGGCTGTTCACGGTAAAATGAGCACTTTTGAAAGCACTGCTTAAGATCTACTTGTATGCACGTTGTGTATTATTCCGCCTTATGAAAAATTATCATTGCCACGGGCCTCAGCATTTTATTCATGCTTCGGTCAAGTGAAACTGTCACATTCTTAAGAAAGTAAATATTAAAAAAATCTGCTCATTTATACATTTCTATTCATAAAAAAAACGGAAGGGGAAAGAAAAAATATAAGTTATCACAAATGGCTACCTAGAACTATTTATTCAACGGACGTTAAGATATGGAACTACCTTCCATCCTTCGTCACCGACTTTACTGGGCACATGTTACTCATTGCGCCCGTTCAAACATGTGTAGGCAGGGCCAGTGACTTTATTCTAAGGTTGATTTCAAAAGTGTTCACTTTATCGTGAGCATGCTTCAAACCAATATATTTGTGCAGTCCTCCAAATAATAGCCCCAACTCTTCCCAAATGATGACATTATACACTCATGGACCATATTACTACATGACGTAACTAAAATATTGTGAACACAGTAAGACATAGTGGTCGTATGGTGAACACAGTAAGACATAGTGGTCGTATGGTGAACACAGTAAGACATAGTGGTCGTATGGTGAACACAGTAAGACATAGTGGTCGTATGGTGAACACAGTAAGACATAGTGGTCGTATGGTGAACACAGTAAGACATAGTGGTCGTATGGTGAACACAGTAAGACATAGTGGTCGTATGGTGAACACAGTAAGACATAGTGGTCGTATGGTGAACACAGTAAGACATAGTGGTCGTATGGTGAACACAGTAAGACATAGTGGTCGTATGGTGAACACAGTAAGACATAGTGGTCGTATGGTGAACACAGTAAGACATAGTGGTCGTATGGTGAACACAGTAAGACATAGTGGTCGTATGGTGAACACAGTAAGACATAGTGGTCGTATGGTGAACACAGTAAGACATAGTGGTCGTATGGTGAACACAGTAAGACATAGTGGTCGTATGGTGAACACAGTAAGACATAGTGGTCGTATGGTGAACACAGTAAGACATAGTGGTCGTATGGTGAACACAGTAAGACATAGTGGTCGTATGGTGAACACAGTAAGACATAGTGGTCGTATGGTGAACACAGTAAGACATAGTGGTCGTATGGTGAACACAGTAAGACATAGTGGTCGTATGGTGAACACAGTAAGACATAGTGGTCGTCTGGTGAACACAGTAAGACATAGTGGTCGTATGGTGAACACAGTAAGACATAGTGGTCGTATGGTGAACACAGTAAGACATAGTGGTCGTATGGTGAACACAGTAAGACATAGTGGTCGTATGGTGAAGGTCAGTGACACGGTGTGTGGGTTCGAACCTCAATGCACTCCTAATACTTTTTTTTTAGTACAGATAATTTTGAAAGGTTTGTTACTGCTTATTTACTAATCACGGTCGTTTTTCAGACCACAAATTTTCTTTACAGCGTAACAGACATTGGCATTGCCACAAAGACGTCTGCTGAAATATTCTAATGACTATGCAAGGTTATCATAGTCATTCATTCATATATAGACCAAACAAAAATTAGATCTGTGCCAAGCCTACTTTGTAGTGGTTCATATTTGAAATAAATTTTTCTTTGCAGTAACTAATTATGTGTTCCAGCAAATAAAGAATTTTTACAGCGTAGTACGTTTTTTTTCTTCAAGATAAATCACGTAACCTGACAATACAAAAGTAGATAAGGTACGCGTTGAGAAGCGAATTCTAACTATAGCATATTCAAAGGAATATTTATAACGTGTTTAATATTTTGACATTGTTCAACATATGTGTTATATTCTTAAGTTTGTGTGTGTCTTATGCATGTATGCGATCTTCAATAATTCAGGGTTGATTTTGCACCATTTCTGAAGTCTTGCTGAAGTTATACTTTCAGACTAATCATCCGTCACATGCAAACAAAGCTTAACCTAGTCCAGAAAACTACAACAAAGCGACAACGTACCGCACTCATTTCAATAATATTTTGCATGATAACTACTTATTACTAGGCATTACCAATACACACGTCGTTTCCTGTTTTTATTCATATTATCTATAAATAAAATATTATAGCTTATAGATAAAATATAAGCAAAAGTTTAATGTAGCTGAAAATAAGTTACTTGAAATGTTACAAAGTGTGATAGAGAACATATTCAGCAAGAAGCCACCAAACACTTCATACATGGGAACATACTGCACACAGTACCAACTCTTATTTCCCACACATTTCCAGGTTTTCCACGCAAATACGGAGGCATTTCTAATGCTCCTGAATGCTTAAAAGTATTCATTTTAAAAAAGTAAATGAAAATAGCAATGCTTTATAAAATGTGATTAACATGAACGTGTACAACTTACTTTTGCTGAAAATATTGTAGGCCTACAACATGAGGAAAATAGGATTCTTAACTTGCAAGGCTATTTCTCTCACAACATTATTTTTTTTTTTTGTATAAACAGATTTTTTTCTCTAATATTACAAGATTTCTGCCTACATATTGCAAAGAAAAACACATAAGACATTTCGTCGGCAATCGCCAAAACAATTTGATATGATTCCAGTAGTGGTTAAAGGATGACGATAGAACCGCCTATGCATAGCTTGCAGACCACAAAACTCCCTGACATTTCCCTATTTTCCATACGAGTAGCAACGACCTGACTACACGGAGCCTAGAAAGTTTGTACTAGGAATTGCCAAGTCTGGCACTGGCAGTGGTTTAACTGAAATGTGTTTCTTTCGTCGTGTGTCATGATACAACTAACTGTAACGAACATTGCCCGTTATATAGAGCCTTTCTGCGGACAGAAGCGCGAACTGACCAGACCCGCATGCCTATAAGACAGGGCGAATCCTTTCAAACAGGCCCCGTGGGACATGAGTGTGTAACGGAGCGAGGGAATCAGGAAATACAAACTAGTGTGACAACAAAATTCCAAGAGTAGGTACGGGATATGGTCACTTCCAGCACCTTACTCTATATGTTATCGTCACACTGTTCTGTATTTCCTCGTTCCCTCGCTCCGTTACACATATGTCTCACGAGGCCTCTTTTAAAGGACTCAGCCTGTAGAAAACCTGCACATAAAGGGCCGTTTGCTGGCTTGCCATCTGAACCTAAGGAAATGTGAGGCGGACTTCCTAAACGCTTGAAAACGATTTAATTTCCAGAGTAGCTGAAGCACGCACGAATAAAAGCAATATGTATTGAATACATTATTTAAAATGAACCCGCACTTCAATATCAAATAGTACAGTCTGTAAACAGTGAAATGACTGGCCTACATGAAGATAAGAAGATAAGTTTCAGACCTGTATGTAAGAAACGCACGATGTATGGCACTCTTAGACACTGAAATGATTTATAGTTTGAAACACTGCCCGAACTCCAGAAACGTACATAAAGCAGATTCCCTATATTAAAAAAAAATAAATAAATAAATAAATAAATAAATATATATTGCTATTGCTCGGTCACGCCAGAAACAGCAACGACAAAAACCGCCCACTTGCAGAAGAGTTAACATAATTTACAATTACCGCCAATTTACGTCTTAAGAAGTTCTCATTACCAGAAAGTTCACAATTTTTTTTTATTGCTGTAGTTACTATTAGAATACTTTAGAGAAAAACATTTTCGATCCTCGTACATGTTTTATGTTCCTTAATTTTTAAACAATTAAATACGGAAACTACATCTTCGATCACATTAATAGTCTCCAATGTATGTTTTCTGGTGTATATTGTTGTATATTTGTGACCAAGAAACAATAAAATCACGAATTCAACAGGTAACTAAGAAAACCAAAGTCACAGTCTATACAAATTGTAAAAGCAACGGACGTACGGGCTTCAAATCAAAACCAGATTAACACGTGCACCTCACTAGCGGGATAGCTGAGCCGCTATAGCTTAGATTGCCCGCGGCCGAAGAGAGATTATAGACACGTGCACCTCACTAGCGGGATAGCTGAGCCGATATAGCTTAGGTTGCCGGCGGCAGAAGAGAGATTATAGATACGTGCACCTCACTAGCGGGATAGCTGAGCCGCTATAGCTTAGGTTGCCCGCGGCCGAAGAGAGATTATAGACACGTGCACCACACTAGCGGGATAGCTGAGCCGATATAGCTTAGGTTGCCCGCGGCAGAAGAGAGATTATAGAAAAGTGCACCTCACTAGCGGGATAGCTGAGCCGATATATCTTAGGTTGCCCGCAGCAGAAGAGAGATTATAGACACGTGCACCTCACTAGCGGGATAGCTGAGCCGCTATAGCTTATGTTGCCCGCGGCCGAAGAGAGATTATAGACACGTGCACCTCACTAGCGGGATAGCTGAGCCGCTATAGCTTAGGTTGCCCGCGGCAGAAGAGAGATTATAGACACGTGCACCTCACTAGCGGGATGGCTGAGCCGATATAGCTTAGGTTGCCCGCGGCAGAAGAGAGATTATAGACACGTGCACCTCACTAGCGGGATAGCTGAGCCGCTATAGCTTAGGTTGCCAGCGGCAGAAGAGAGATTATAGACACGTGCACCTCACTAGCGGGATAGCTGAGCCGATATAGCTTAGGTTGCCCGCGGCAGAAGAGAGATTTTAGACACGTGCACCTCACTAGCGGGATAGCTGAGCCGCTATAGCTTAGGTTGCCCGCGGCAGAAGAGCGATTATAAACACGTGCACCTCACTAGCGGGATGGCTGAGCCAATATAGCTTAGGTTGCCCGCGGCAGAAGAGAGATTATAGACACGTGCACCACACTAGCGGGATAGCTGAGCCGCTATAGCTTAGGTTGCCAGCGGCAGAAGAGAGATTATAGACACGTGCACCTCACTAGCGGGATAGCTGAGCCGATATAGCTTAGGTTGCCCGCGGCAGAAGAGAGATTTTATACACGTGCACCTCACTAGCGGGATAGCTGAGCCGATATAGCCTAGGTTGCCCGCGGCAGAAGAGAGATTATAGACACGTGCACCTCACTAGCGGGATCGCTGAGCCGCTATAACTTAGGTTGCCCGCGGCAGAAGAGAGATTATAGACACGTGCACCTCACTAGCGGGATAGCTGAGCCGCTATAACTTAGGTTGCCCGCGGCCGAAGAGAGATTATAGACACGTGCACCTCACTAGCGGGATAGCTGAGCCTCTATAGCTTAGGTTGCCGGCGGCCGAAGAGAGATTATAGACACGTGCACCTCACTAGCGGGATAGCTGAGCCGCTATAGCTTAGGTTGCCCGCGGCAGAAGAGAGATTATAGACACGTGCACCTCACTAGCGGTATAGCTGAGCCGATATAGCTTAGGTGGCCCGCGGCTGAAGTGAGATTATAGACACGCTGTCTGCACACACGTCATTACTAATTCCCCGTTGCACCATCGTGGTTCGAAACTAGATCCGAGACCAGATCTAAGATCGATACAGCAAACTGTTGCACCATTCGAGTTCAGAGCTGGACTGGAGATCGAGATAAAGTTTATTTCGAATCGCCGAAATTGGCAGTTCGAAATCTCGATCCGAGATCAGCAGCCATCGTCGACAAATGGTAGTTTGAAAATACTCCAACTACGTTCGATTGTTTTCTGGCGAAATTAAAACAACATTATACGCACTTGAATATTATTCAGCAAAATTCGTGCAACAATATTTCACTTAAAACATAAAACATCGCACATCTAGTTCTATCTATAGTGAAAAATACGCCTACTACCATGACATCATATCGGATTACGAAACAATAGTAAAATTTGTCTCATAATTAATCTCGATCTCTCACTTTGGAACTAAGATCGACGAATCGGAGATCCAGAATCATAAAATATTGTCGGTGCAACACTTTTAATTTGGAACCAAGATCAAACCTAGGATCATTCGATCTCCGATCGGGGAAAATGTTGGTGCAACCGGGAATAAGTGCATCTACTGTCCAGCGAACATCCTTCATGAGCGACCGAATGACAGAAGGTGTAAAACTTATCTTGATGTGTGTATAACAATACTGTGAACATATGCGTATATACTCACCGCGGAGGTTCGCGTCTACTGGCACGATGCCGCGGCAACTGACGAAACTGACAGGCGAACGTCTCAGCACTCGCGATTTAAACTTTTCTAGATACACAATTCTTCACACAGTGGGGATTAACCAACGACACGCAATTCCAGGGGACAACAGCTCAGACTGGACATTATTCACCGCGCGGACATGAAATACTTGTGACGTCACCGAAAAACACATAGGATAAAGTATTGGTGACGCAATCACAGCTACAACTAAGTCCATTGCGTGATAACAGTTACATATTCACTGTCCCTTGTTATCTGAGTACTTTTTCTTCTCAGTTTGTATCCTTGCGTCACATTCAACATTGCCACGGCCACTTAGATCATTCACGGTTATTTCCGACTCTTCTGAAGCTTGTCCTGATAAACTTATATTTATAGAAAATTCCTCCTCCTCGTGCAAACAAAGCTTAACCAGGTTAAAGTTATTTCTCGTACAGGTTGGGAAGATCAATGTTAAGAGTTTGGCGACCAAAAATTTTCGCCACAAGGCAAGAACTAATGTCGGCCATGAACCAGATTTTCTCTATTTTATACCTAAAAAAAAACAGGATACTTATTAAATATAAAATAACTTCGTAACTATGTATAATCTTGAACTTTTACTATTCAGGTACCTTAAAATTTTAATTAATTAAAAGTAATCTTTTGGAACAATGAGCACCTAGCGGCGGAAATTCTCCGTATGCTACACTCTCCCAGATGAAGTGACATTATTTTCCTAACATGAGTAGAACAAACATTAACCACGTCTAGGAAACTGCACGAGCAAAGGGACGGCGCACCGCACACGTGCGCAATAATATAATAATATTTTGCATAAGAACGATTTATTACTTGGTATTGCCAACACACATATATTCCCCCTGTTTATATTCATTATAAATGGAATAATATAATTTATGTCTACAGATAAAATATAAGCAAAAGTTCAATTTAACAAAAGCTAGGTACTTTATAATGTCAACAAAAGTATAAAGCGCTTGAGATACACGCAGACACATTGTTACACGCTGCTGCCCGGCGCTGTGGCAGTGGACCCACCTCATCTCCTCCCCCCAAGGGGGCTGACGCGCTTGTTGCCTCCTGACCCCTCCCCTCCCCTTCCCAGGGAAAACCGTGAATATTGGACAGCGGCCGTCGGACTGTCGCGCTGCTCGGCGCCTTGCATGGTCCACGGCCCCTCTCCCTTGCTGGAGGTTTTGATGGGTCTGGCGACGAAGCAAGAATGTTCTGGTGAGACTGGCTGGCACCTCGGCCCTTCGTGATGCATCACGCGAGTTGGGGAAGATTCTAGGTGGCGGCCTAAGACACTATATATACTACCGCAACCCAGCGGCCGGCAGTTTTTGACGGAGGCTACCTAGCCGAGAGTGCGCGAGCGAAGTGCAGTGTGGGCGACGACTGGAGATTGCGGGACGACGACGAGTTAGGTGTTCGTGGCTTGAATGGACGAGAGGGTGCGAAACCGACGAGTGAAGCCTACTGTGCGTGAGGGCGCTTGGATGACTCTAGAACATTGCGACTGGCGGGACATGGACTGAACTGAGGTGGGACTGAATGGAAGTGTAATACGGATTTTATTGTAAATATTCGAACTTTCGAATATGGACGCATAAATTATAAAATAATTGAATAGGTTGATACACTGTCTACCGGGACTGATCTTTAATTATTTAATTTCATTGATTTCTTTGTCGTAATTATAAATTTCATTAATTGGTGTCAATTGTGAACAATAAGTGATTTCAATTTATTGTGAGAACTTGAGTTCAGAGAATTTTGCTGTAGTTATTGTAAATAAAATAAGGGAATTATAATTAATTATTTTATTTGATTAAGACCTCCATCTCTTAACGAACTTGGTATAGACCTCTTAATTTCTAGAGAGAGAAACTGTAACAATATTTAGGAAAGAAGCAAGCATGTAATACATGTGGTGATTTTTCAAAGGTTTGCTTCAAACAGTGTAGATAGTAGCGCGAACATACTTAACCACTTACGTTGGCGGCATTACATGTGGTGTGTCCACGCAGCCAGGGAGTTTCCACCCCCCCCTACCCCCTTATAATCACAACCACGGGAGGGGGAAGGGGTACACATATCTCAGGAAAAATAATCAACAGGAAATTCATTTTAAAAACGCAGTCAATCGGGATGGTTTAATGGAATTAACACACTTTTATTGTAAGTGCAATTCGATATCAACAGATGCGTATTGAGTATAAGCAGGCCTACGCTATATACCCTAGCACCGAACCAGTGACATACATACGGAGGGCTGTAGAGTGTAGATATTTGGGCGGCTCTTAACATCGAGGTCTTAAGAGGCGATGAGGGTAAAACGAGGTGAGTATGGAGCAGCGCCGGAATGAAAGAGCGTGGGAAAAGGGAGATCCCCGGAAAAAAACCCACCCACCAGCTGGGTCGCCCGGCACGATTCGTACACACGAAAATTCGGGAGTGACCCGGCAGGGGATTGAACCCGGTTCTCCTTGGTGGGAGGCGAGCAGGTTAACCGCTCAGCTGTCGCAGCCCCAGATGGAGAGGGGCGTCGACACGGACAAAAGCTGGTTTGGAGTGTATTGGAACTCCCTGGAGTTACGCCTTAAGGATCAGGAGACGACTTGTAAACTAGCTCATAACCAAACCTAACCCTTGCACGTACATACACGCGGCGTCACGTTTATATGGAAATTTCTTTTCTCCTGAAGATAAAACGCACACTTTTATAGTTGTCCTGTTTTGCTGGACTTTACCGAAATCTAAGAAATAAATTACAAGTTGTCAACATTTGAGTACACAGAAAATGAGTAACGAACATCGTGACACATGTGTGATTCGTCGCTATTTTTCCTTCTTGGTTATTAGTTGAAATTCGCATAATTTGCTTGATAAAAGTAGTGAAATAAGACGTAACGAGTAGCAGACGTTTTTGCGGAGGTGTCTGAGGATTTAAGGCATTTCTCCAGTAACTGCCGACCTTAGGAGTTGTATGGACCTGCGCGTTCTTTGTGAATTAGTTGTTCGCGCGAATACGCATATCTCGGTAAATAAATGTTCTGCAAATACGAATTTCTGTCAGAAAAGATAAAAATGAATTATCTATGTCCCTATTATTTTACTCTTTGTCATATTTAGTATACGCTTGGAGAAAAAATTCGTAAAGATGGTCAAATATCGCATTTCTAAAGCTTGCCTCAGCAGTTTCCTTAAGCGGCAAGAGAATAGTACAAAGATAAAACCCCACTGTTACAGATCTAATTTTCACAGTACAACGTCACGACGGAAACACTGCACGCCTTCCGCGTAGGAGCGATGAGGCGCTAAGCGTGCGTGTTAGTGTGGCCCGTATCGCTCCCTCGCTTCTTGACCTGGGACGCGCAGCTCCAACTAACTCATAAAACCGCAAATATTAAGGATCTACACTTGGACACGTGATCGACGTAAAAAGCCGTCTAGGACACGGTTATAAGACACGACGCACTAGGAGAGGTATGGCGGGGGCATAGCACGAGGACTGATCTGTGTGGAAAGAGCTACATTGCGAGCTCTACCTGACCTCCGACGCGTCTGCACTGGAGGATGGGGAAGAACACAGTTGAAAAAAGGGGGGAAGGGGAAACCTGGAGGATGGGGAAGAACACCATTGAAAAAAAAAAGAAGTGGTGGGGGGGGGGGGGCGTATCACGCGTTCGCGACTAGCCACTTTCCTCGGCTCCACCAAGGCTGGGACACATTACAAGTTTCGCCAGCTTCCAAACACCTGCACCTAATGACCTACGCGAGCGCAACACTAGTATTACCATAGACTAAAGATGAGGTATAGGCTGTTCACGGTAAAGTGAGCACTTTTGGGGCCCTAGTTACTTTTTTCCCTATAAGCCATTTTTTTTAAATCATTACACCACTTTTTAAAATAAATATTGCCATGCAAGCAATAAAAACAGTGTATACATTTCATTTCACCGGACAGAAGTTAACGTCTAAGGCCAAAATAAAATATATTAATCGACTATTATTCCAAATGAGAGGGCTTTCAAAAGTGCTCACTTTACCGTGAATAACCTATAGACCGCTTATTCGTGTTCTGCACATGTATCCAACGTTGACTTTCAACAAAGGAACACAGCTGTCAAAATCACACGGTCAACAATGATGAACGTGTTTGTTGATATCTTAATTTTCAAAAGAGAAGTGCTTTTAAATGTCAGTCAGAGAAATGCTGTTGAATGAAAGTCATTTGATAAGCTACTATCAACCAGCGAATCAATCAAATGAACAGGGGAACAGTGATTTAAGGCAGATGAATTCTCAACATTAAATGGGAATAACAAACACATCTGCGAATTTCAGCTATCGTAATAAGTTATTCAGTCATCTGGCACTGATTACCAGTTGAGCTATTTAGCTGGCTTTCATTTATTTAGCTCCATTTTCATATATTTCAGGTTTATAGCATAATGCTCAACACGTAAAACTCCAGTTTCTATATTTCTGCTCGGAAAGTGAGAAAAACTACGAGCACATACAACATGGCAATGCTAGGCAACTGTTTTTATTTATTTTGTTTTCCGCAGTGATGCAGTTATGACAATCATTTTGCTACACAGTAAATGTGTATACTTCGTTGCAACTCATGCTAAAGTAAAGGAATGCTCCACTGAATTCTCCCGTCGACAAGCCCCATATGACTGAGTGGTGATCAAAACCGGTGTGCTGCAAGGCCCTATGGCACGTTAAAATTGCCTCTAAGAGGAATTTGATACACAACAATGGGTGATGTGAAGAATTGTGTATTTACACAATGTTCGCTCTTATCCCAGAACTTTTGTAAGAAAGTGCTTAAGAACTGATTTTAAACCAAATGTACACCCTTCCGCCATTCGTAAGATTAGCATTGTTAGGAAATTGATCAGCATACATGCGATGATAACTTTTACTGTGAATTATTAGGGAACATTATACGATATTAATACGTAAATTATTAAATTCATGATCATAATGATATGAACAGAAACGTAACAGTAATACAAGTATAAAATAAATGTTTTTCATTCTGCGAATTGAACAAAAGACTTTTGATGCTACGACTAAATACAGAACTACTTAGAACAGTCCATTCGACAAGAAACATACTCGACTCTGGTGGCACTGCTGACCGCTATGGTGCAGCCGAATTATGTATTCAGATCGTTAGTGTTGGTGGTGGTGCAGCTGGATCGTGTATTGTGATTCCTAGTGTTGGTGATGGTGCAGCTGGATCGTGTATTGTGATTGCTAGTGTTGGTGATGGTGCAGCTGGAGCGTGTATTCTGATTGATAGTGTTGGTATGGTGCAGCTGGATCGTGTATTCTGATTGCTAGTGTTGGTGGTGGTGGAGCTGGATCGTGTATTCTGATTGTTAGTGTTGGTGATGGTCTCATCTGGCTCGTGTATTTGATAGCTAGTGTTGGTGGTGGTGCAGCTGGATCGTGTATTCTGATTGCTAGTGTTGGTGGTGGTGCAGCTGGATCGTGTAATCTGATTGCCAAGTGTTGGTGGTGATGCAGCTGGTTCGTGTATTCTGATTGCTAGTGTTAGTGATGGTGCAGCTGGCTTGTGTATTCTGATTGCCAGTGTTGGTGGTGGTGCAGCTGGATCGTGTATTCTGATTGCCAGTGTTGGTGGTGGTGCAGCTGGATAGTGTATTCTGATTGCTAGTGTTAGTGATGGTCTCAGCTGGCTCGTGTAATCTGATTGCCTGTGTTGGTGGTGGTACAGCTGGATCGTGTATTCTGATTGCCAGTGTTGGTGGTGGTGCAGCTGGATCGTGTATTCTGATTGCTAGTGTTGGTGATGGTGCAGCTGGCTTGTGTATTCTGCTTGCTAGTGTTGGTGGTGGTGCAGCTGGATCGTGTATTCTGATTGCTAGTGTTGGTGGTGGTGCAGCTGGATCGTGTATTCTGATTGCTAGTGTTGGTGATGGTGCAGCTGGCTTGTGTATTCTGCTTTCTAGTGTTGGTGGTGGTGCAGCTGGATCGTGTATTCTGATTGCCAGTGTTGGTGGTGGTGCAGCTGGATCGTGTATTCTGATTGCTAGTGTTAGTGTTGGTCTCAGCTGGCTCGTGTATTCTTAGAGCTAGTGTTGGTGGTGGTGCAGCTGGCTTGTGGATTCTGATTGCCAGTGTTGGTGATGGTGCAGCTGGATCGTGTAATCTGATTGCCAAGTGTTGGTGGTGGTGCAGCTGGATCGTGTATTCTGATTGCTAGTGTTAGTGATGGTCTCAGCTGGCTTGTGTATTCTGATTGCCAGTGTTGGTGGTGGTGCAGCTGGCTTGTGTATTCTGATTGCTAGTGTTGGTGATGGTGCAGCTGGCTTGTGTATTCTGATTGCTATTGCTTGTGGTGGTGCAGCTGGCTTGTGTATTCTGATTGCCAGTGTTGGTGTGGTGCAGCTGGATCGTGTAATCTGATTGCCAAGTGTTGGTGGTGGTGCAGCTGGATCGTGTATTCTGATTGCTAGTGTT
The DNA here is from genome assembly GCA_029891345.1 of Dryococelus australis. Lineage (NCBI taxonomy): Eukaryota > Metazoa > Arthropoda > Insecta > Phasmatodea > Phasmatidae > Dryococelus > Dryococelus australis. Next base: position 4,125,867 of record CM057000.1, read on the forward strand.
GGTGATGGTGCAGCTGGCTTGTGTATTCTGATTGCCAGTGTTGGTGGTGGTGCAGCTGGATCGTGTATTCGGATTGCTAGTGTTGGTGATGGTGCAGCTGGCTCGTGTATTCTGATTGCCAGTGTTGGTGGTGGTGCAGCTGGATCGTGTATTCTGATTGCTAGTGTTGGTGGTGGTGCAGCTGGCTCGTGTATTCTGATTGCTAGTGCTTGTGGTGGTGCAGCTGGCTCGTGTATTCTGATTGCTAGTGCTTGTGGTGGTGCAGTTGGCTTGTGTATTGTAGACTAACCCTAGCTCCGGTGATGTGGGGCGTTACTCGTGTTGTAACTTCACTGTTTCTCTATTGTCTCAGTTGTTGGGCCAATCCTGGACTATCCTACGTGGTTGGAAATGTTGGACGGAAAGTAATTATTTAAGTGTTTTCTGGTGTAATCAATTCATTTTCTTTCCACGATGTGGAGGGTGTTTATAAACCCTGGTTAGGGCCGTGGACGAGTAAAATCGGTTCCCGTCAACAGTCATGGGCACACAAATATAAGATACGTTTATTTAAGACCCCATAGGTATTAAGAAAAAAAAAAAAAAATTCGTTACAAATAAAAAAGTTACTGTTTTCATTTTTCCTCTCATTGGAGTGAAATTTTATGCGAGGTTTTGAAAATCACTTTAAAGAGACAATTTTCTTCTCACTATTGTAGTGAAAGAGTTGTGAAATTGTAGATATAAGCTCATATTTTGGAGCGGAAATTTTATGGTGCTATAGATTGTGTTGTATTTATGCTCAATGTAAAGCGCCATTTTTGTAATCTAGAAAATTTCAATATAACTTTTCAATGTTTTGTATTAGGCCTACGCAAGTAAACGAGAGAAAAGGTTTTCCTTTCTTTTCCATAGGGTGCACATACGTTTTGGCAGGGTTAATACTCATTTTATGCCCGACATAACATCTTCTCTCTTGTAAATTGGCAAATCTTTTTGAATAGTAGTGGCCTCAGTAAAGACAATAGGAGGATAAATATTGTGAAGATTTTTTTAAGTTGTCAGCAGTTTGCTGATGTTGACACCGCATGTGCTTGTTGGCCAAGAAGGCGACAAGGCGGGTTTTCTCGGGGTCACAACGTGCAACGTGTCCGCTAGTGAGGCACGAGGAACCGAGCAAACTATGGCCAGAGTGTTAACGGTTGAGCCAACAGCAGGTGTGCTTGTACCGCCACGTACTGAAGATAATCAAGAAGGCGGGATTTTGTTTTTGCTTGGGTTGAAAACTAGCTTCTGTATACAAGACTAGTGACGAATACGTTGAAATGGACAGAACACAAAGTGTGCCAGGAAGATAGTACGTGTTAGGGTGCTGAGTGAACAAGCGAAAAAAGAGCCTGTACTCCGCCGTGTAGGTAGCCTACTTGCGTAAAAGAGACGTGGCTGAGATAAGGTGAACCGCGACAAGAGACCAGCCTGTACTCCGCCGTGTAGGTAGCCTACTTGCGTGCAAGAGACGTGGCTGAGATAAGGTAAACCACGACAAGAGACCAGCCTGTACTCCTCCGTGTAGGTAGCCTACTTGCGTGCAAGAGACGTGGCTGAGATAAGGTAAACCACGACAAGAGACCAGCCTGTACTCCGCCGTGTAGGTAGCCTACTTGCGTGCAAGAGACGGGGCTGAGATAAGGTGATCCGCGACAAGAGACCAGCCTGTACTCCGCCGTGTAGGTAGCCTACTTGCGTGCAAGAGACGTGGCTGAGATAAGGTGAACCTCGACAAGAGACCAGCCTGTACTCCGCCGTGTAGGTAGCCTACTTGCGTGCAAGAGACGTGGCTGAGATAAGGTAAACCACGACAAGAGACCAGCCTGTACTCCGCCGTGTAGGTAGCCTACTTGCGTGCAAGAACGTGGCTGAGATAAGGTAAACCACGACAAGAGACCAGCCTGTACTCCGCCGTGTAGGTAGCCTACTTGCGTGCAAGAGACGTGGCTGAGATAAGGTAAACCACGACAAGAGACCAGCCTGTACTCCGCGTGTAGGTAGTCTACTTGCTAGCAAGAGACGTGGCTGACATAAGGTGAACCGCAACAAGAGACCAGCCTGTACTCCGCCGTGTAGGTAGCCTACTTGCGTGCAAGAGACGTGGCTGACATAAGGTAAACCGCGACAAGAGACCAGCCTGTACTCCGCCGTGTAGGTAGCCTACTTGCATGCAAGGACGTGGCTGAGATAAGGTAAACCACGACAAGAGACCAGCCTGTACTCCGCCGTGTAGGTAGCCTACTTGCGTGCAAGGACGTGGCCGAGATAAGGTAAACCGCGACAAGAGACCAGCCTGTACTCCGCCGTGTAGGTAGCCTACTTGCGTGCAAGGACGTGGCTGAGATAAGGTGAACCACGACAAGAGACCAGCCTGTACTCCGCCGTGTAGGTAGCCTACTTGCGTGCAAGAGACGTGGCTGAGATAAGGTGAACCGCGACAAGAGACCAGCCTGTACTCCGCCGTGTAGGTAGCCTACTTGCGTGCAAGGACGTGGCTGAGATAAGGTAAACCACGACAAGAGACCAGCCTGTACTCCGCCGTGTAGGTAGCCTACTTGCGTGCAAGGACGTGGCTGAGAGAAGGTAAACCACGACAAGAGACCAGCCTGTACTCCGCCGTGTAGGTAGCCTACTTACGTGCAAGGATGTGGCTGAGATAAGGTGAAACCGCGACAAGAGACCAGCCTGTACTCCGCCGTGTAGGTAGCCTACTTGCGTGCAAGAGACGTGGCTGAGATAAGGTAAACCACGACAAGAGACCAGCCTGTACTCCGCCGTGTAGGTAGCCTACTTGCGTGCAAGAGACGTGGCTGAGATAAGGTAAACCACGACAAGAGAACAGCCTGTACTCCGCCGTGTAGTAGCCTACTCGCGTGCAAGGATGTGGCTGAGATAAGGTAAACCAAGACAAGAGACCAGCCTGTACTCCGCCGTGTAGGTAGCCTACTTGCGTGCGAGAAACGTGGCTGAGATAAGGTGAACCGAAACAAGAGACCAGCCTGTACTCCGCCGTGTAGGTAGCCTACTTGCGTGCAAGAGACGTGGCTGAGATAAGGTGAACCGCTATAAGAGACCAGCCTGTACTCCGCCGTGTAGGTAGCCTACTTGCGTGCAAGAGACGTGGCTGAGATAAGGTGAACCGCGACAAGAGACCAGCCTGTACTCCGCCGTGTAGGTAGCCTACTTGCGTGCAAGAGACGTGGCTGAGATAAGGTGAACTGCTATAAGAGACCAGCCTGTACTCCGCCGTGTAGGTAGCCTACTTGCGTGCAAGAGACGTGGCTGAGATAAGGTGAACCGCGACAAGAGACCAGCCTGTACTCCGCCGTGTAGGTAGCATACTTGTGTGCAAGAGACGTGGCTGAGATAAGGTAAACCACGACAAGAGACCAGGCTGTACTCCGCCGTGTAGGTAGCCTACTTGCGTGCAAGGATGTGGCTGAGATAAGGTGAACCGCGACAAGAGACCAGCCTGTACTCCGCCGTGTAGGTAGCCTACTTGCGTGCAAGAGACGTGACTGAGATAAGGTGAACCGCGACATGAGACCAGCCTGTACTCCGCCGTGTAGGTAGTCTACTTGCTAACAAGAGACGTGGCTGAGATAAGGTGAACCGCGACAAGAGACCAGCCTGTACTCCGCCGTGTAGGTAGCCTACTTGCGTGCAAGAGACGTGGCTGAGATAAGGTGAACCGCGACAAGAGACCAGCCTGTACTCCGCCGTGTAGGTAGCCTACTTGCGTGCAAGGACGTGGCTGAGATAAGGTAAACCGCGACAAGAGACCAGCCTGTACTCCGCCGTGTAGGTAGCCTACTTGCGTGCAAGGACGTGGCTGAGATAAGGTGAACCGCGACAAGAGACCAGCCTGTACTCCGCCGTGTAGGTAGCCTACTTGCGTGCAAGAGACGTGGCTGAGATAAGGTAAACCACGACAAGAGACTAGCCTGTACTCCGCCGTGTAGGTAGCCTACTTGCCTGCAAAGAGACGTGGCTGAGATAAGGTGAACCTCGACAAGAGACCAGCCTGTACTCCGCCGTGTAGGTAGCCTACTTGCGTGCAAGAGACGTGGCTGAGATAAGGTAAACCACGACAAGAGACCAGCCTGTACTCCGCCGTGTAGGTAGCCTACTTGCGTGCAAGGATGTGGCTGAGATAAGGTGAACCGCGACAAGAGACCAGCCTGTACTCCGCCGTGTAGGTAGCCTACTTGCGTGCAAGAGACGTGGCTGAGATAAGGTAAACCACAAGAGACCAGCCTGTACTCCGCCGTGTAGGTAGCCTACTTGCGTGCAAGGATGTGGCTGAGATAAGGTGAACCGCGACAAGAGACCAGCCTGTACTCCGCCGTGTAGGTAGTCTACTTGCGTTCAAGGACGTGGCTGAGATAAGGTGAACCGCGACAAGAGACCAGCCTGTACTCCGCCGTGTAGGTAGCCTACTTGCGTGCAAGAGACGTGGCTGAGATAAGGTAAACCACGACAAGAGACCAGCCTGTACTCCGCCGTGTAGGTAGCCTACTTGCGTGCAAGAGACGTGGCTGAGATAAGGTAAACCACGACAAGAGACCAGCCTGTACTCCGCCGTGTAGGTAGCCTACTCGCGTGCAAGGATGTGGCTGAGATAAGGTAAACCACGACAAGAGACCAGCCTGTACTCCGCCGTGTAGGTAGCCTACTTGCGTGCAAGGATGTGGCTGAGATAAGGTGAACCGCGACAAGAGACCAGCCTGTACTCCGCCGTGTAGGTAGCCTACTTGCGTGCAAGAGACGTGGCTGAGATAAGGTGAACCGCGACATGAGACCAGCCTGTACTCCGCCGTGTAGGTAGTCTACTTGCTAACAAGAGACGTGGCTGAGATAAGGTGAACCGCGACAAGAGACCAGCTTGTACTCCGCCGTGTAGGTAGCCTACTTGCGTGCAAGAGACGTGGCTGAGATAAGGTGAACCGCGACAAGAGACCAGCCTGTACTCCGCCGTGTAGGTAGCCTACTTGCGTGCAAGGACGTGGCTGAGATAAGGTAAACCGCGACAAGAGACCAGCCTGTACTCCGCCGTGTAGGTAGCATACTTGCGTGCAAGGACGTGGCTGAGATAAGGTGAACCGCTATAAGAGACCATCCTGTACTCCGCCGTGTAGGAAGTCTACTTGCTAGCAAGAGACGTGGCTGAGATAAGGTGAACCGCGACAAGAGACCAGCCTGTACTCCGCCGTGTAGGTAGCCTACTTGCGTGCAAGAGACGTGGCTGACATAAGGTAAACCACGACAAGAGACCAGCATGTACTCCGCCGTGTAGGTAGCCTACTTGCGTGCAAGAGACGTGGCTGAGATAAGGTGAACCGCGACAAGAGACCAGCCTGTACTCCGCCGTGTAGGTAGCCTACTTGCGTGCAAGAGACGTGGCTGAGATAAGGTAAACCACGACAAGAGACCAGCCTGTACTCCGCCGTGTAGGTAGCCTACTCGAGAGTAAGGACGTGGGTGAGACAAGAGACCAGCCACAGTATTCCTTCTTTGAGCGATCTAGCGCGCCACTTGCCATAACATACATGCACAAGAGCTGTAACGACGCCGTTGAAAAGGGGGACGGGGAGACAATATTATACCAGAGAGCGGCGGTAGATCCTGAGTCATCATATCGTCGTTGCTGTTAATATGAATCATAATAATTACGCTTCATACATACGAAATCAATAATAATGTTTACATACATTTTTAATAACTGATTTTATGTATGTTAAGTTCAGTTATTAAGATGATATTTACCTAAAGTTCGCGTCCGAAATGTATCTGCACAAAATAAATCAAGTTACTACAAATATCTGTAACCAAACATTATCACTAATTACCATTACATACAATCAGCGTATTTTTTACAAAAGGATTGCTTAATTTGTTTGTAAAAAGTGTTTTCTAAACATGCATCATGTAAATACGCTTAAATTGTGATAAAAAATTAATATTTACGAATAGAGTTTTAAAAATTTAAAAGAGTAAATCCAAACAAAATATTTTACAGTATATAAAATACGCGTCATTGTTATCTCATTTGTAGTGTGTGTCTAGTACTTTGTAATGAACAATGGTGTGAAGTACTTCATTCTAATAATACACAGTAAGAACAATGGAGAGTGGATGGTATAGTTGTGTATAGGGCAGCATGTGTAGACACAGGCTGAGCCATACGGGCGATGGAGGGACTGATGCTAGGTTCACGATCAAGTGAGAACTTTAGACATCAACCTTAGAAAAAAGTCACTGCCCCTATCTGCATATGTTTTAACGAGCGCACTGAGTACACACGCCCAGTCAAGTCGGTAACGATGGATGGGAAGTAGTTCCGTATCTTAAAGTCGAATAAAAAGTGTTAGGCGACCATTAAAGATAACTTTAATTTTTTCTTTCGCTCTCGGTGATTTTTAATGCATCGAAGTGTAAAATTGAGCATATTTGTTAAATATTTACTTTTATAATAATTTCACAGTTTACTTGACTGACGCATGAATAAAGTGATGAAGCTCATGGCAATGTTAATTTCACATAAGGCAGAAGAATACATAAAGTGCATACAAGTAGATCTTAAGCAGGGCTTCCAGAAGTGCTAATTTCTACCGTGAATAAGGTATAGGCAGGATAGCGGTAGAGAGAGCGTGCGAGCTCCGACTAACAAGAGGCAGCACTGCATGTCAACGCGCTACCCCGCCTATACCTGCCGCCTCTACTGCGTCGTCGCACTCTCATACTTGGCGTTCTGTCGTCAAGCCCTACATTCAGGATATCCCTCCGCATCATGCTAACTAAGCTTCACCAAGTATAGACAATTACACCACTGGGACAAAACACTGTATTCATGAGTGCGCACTCACCTTAATAATACTCTGCATAAGAACTGTTTCTAACTAGCATTTCACCTGTCTTTATTCGTACTATATTTATTATATACATAATACATATAATACTGTAATAGCCACAATTACAAATGAAATAATTTAGTGTATAGAGAGACAAAATATCAGGAAGAGTCTAATGTAACCAAAAGTAAAATATTTTAATTTAAGCAGAAGTATGAAATGCTTGTGGTACACTGAAGCATATCTAGGAAACAATCACACACGTAACACACACACGCACACACACACGCACACACATACACGCTCACACACACACGGGTTGTCATTTTTAAATGTGTTTGATTGAAAAAGTGTGTGAAGTGAGCACGAACAGACTACACTCGTGCGCCTCCAACCTGCTCACCTACGACAAAGTGTGTGAAGTGAGCACGAACAACTTAACACACGTGCGCCTCCAACCTGCTCACCTACGACAAAGTGTGTGAAGTGAGCACGAACAGACTACACACGTGCGCCTCCAACCTGCTCACCTACGACAAAGTGTGTGAAGTGAGCACGAACATTAACGTGCGCCTCCACTCTCACCTACACAAGTGTGTGAATGAGCACGAACAATACACACGTGCGCCTCCAACCTGCTCACCTGACAAGTGTGAAGTGAGCCAACTACACACGTGCGCTCCAACTGCTCACTACACAAAGTTGTGAATGAGCACGAACAACTTAACACACGTGCGCCTCCAACCTGCTCACCTACGACAAGTGTGTGAAGTGAGCACGAACAACAACACGTGCGCCTCCAACCTGCTCACCACGACAAAGTGTGTGAAGTGAGCACGACAACTAACACACGTGCGCCTCAACTGCTCACCTACACAAAGTTGTGAAGTGACACGAACAGACTACACACGTGCGCCCAACGCCACTACGACAAGTGGTGAAGTGAGCCGAAAACAACACTGCGCTCCAACTGTCACCTACGACAAAGTGTGTGAAGTGAGCACGAACAACTACACACGTGCGCCTCCAACCTGCCACCTACGACAAAGTGTGTGAAGTGAGCACGAACAACTACACACGTGCGCCTCCAACCTGCTCACCTACGACAAAGTGTGTGAAGTGAGCACGAACAACTTAACACACTGCGCCTCCAACTGCTCACCTACGACAAAGTGTGTGAAGTGAGCACGAAAACTAACACACGTGGCCTCCAACCTGCTCACCTACGACAAAGTGTGTGAAGTGAGCACGAACAACTACACACTGCGCCTCAACCTGCTCACCTACGACAAAGGTGTGAAGTGAGCACGAACAACAACACACGTGCGCCTCAACCTGCTCACTACACAAAGTTTGAAGTGAGCACGAACAACTACACACGTGCGCCTCCAACTGCTCACTCGACAAAGTGTGTAAGTGAGCACGAACAACTTAACACACGTGCGCTCAACTGCTCACTACACAAAGTGTGTGAATGAGCACGAACAGACTACACACGTGCGCCTCCACTGCTCACTACGACAGTGTGTGAAGTGAGCACGAACACTACACACTGCGCCTCCAATGCTATACGACAAATGTGTGAAGTGAGCACGACAACTTAACAACGTGCGCCTCCAACTGCTCACCTACGACAAGTGTGTGAAGTGAGCACAACAACTTACACACTGCGCCTCCAATTCATACGACAAAGTGTGTGAAGTGAGCACGAACAACAACAACGTGCGCCTCCAATGCTCACCTACGACAAAGTGTGTGAAGTGAGCACGAACAACTAACACACGTGCGCCTCCACTGCCACTACACAAAGTGTGAAGTGACACGACAACACACTGCTCAGTAGAAGTGTTGAGGCCGAAACTACACGTGCGCCTCCACCTGCCACTACGACAAGTGTGAAGTAGCACGAAAATTACACAGTGCGCCCAACTGTCACTACAAGTGGTGATGGCACGAACACAACGTGCGCCTCAACTGCTCACTACGACAAAGTGTGTGAGTAGCAGAATAACGTGCGCCTCCATGCTCACTACGAAAGTGTGTGAAGTGACGAAACTTACAACGGCCCAACGCACTACACAAGTGTGTGAATGACACGACACCCACGCGCCTCAACTGCCACCTAAACAAAGTGTGTGAGGACGACAACTACACACGTCGCCCATGCTCACTACGCAAGTGTGTAGTGGCACAACACTACAACTGCGCCTCCACCGCTCACCAGACAAAGTGTTGAAGTAGCACGAACAACTACACACTGCCCAACTCTCACCTAACAAAGTGTGAGTGGCCGAATACACCGTGCGCTCAACTGCCACCTGAAGTGTGAATGAGCACGAAAACACACACGTGCGCCACCTGCTACCTAGACAAGTGTGTGAAGTGAGCCGACAAAACGTCGCCTCCACTGTCACTACGAAGTGTGTGAGTGAGCCGAACACTTAACACTGGCCAACCGTACCCGACAAGGTGTGAAGTGACGAACATACAACGTGCGCCTCACTCCACTAACAAGTGTGAGTGGCACGAACAACTAACTGGCTCCAATGCTCCTACACAAGGGTGAAGTGAGCCGAAATACCGTGCGCCTCAACTACTACGACAAGTGTGAGTGACACGACACTAACACGTGCGCCTCAACCCTCACTACAATGTGTAAGTGGCAACACTCAAGTGCGCTCACTCTCACTCACAGTGGTGAGTGAGCGACAACTACAACGCGCTCAACTCTCACTACGACAGTGTGTGAGTGAGCACGAAACTACACGTGGCCTCAACTGCTCACTACGACAAGTGTGTGAGTGACGACACAACACTGCGCCTCCACTGCCACTACAAGTGTGTGAAGCCAAACTACCCGTGCCACTCACTCACAAGTGTGTGAAGTGGCGAACAACTACACACGTGCGCTCACCTGCTCACTACACAAAGTGTGTGAATGGCCGAACAATACACACGTGCGCTCAACTGCTCACTACAAGTGTGTGAAGTGAGCCGAACTAACACGTGCCCATGTCACTACGACAAGGGTGAGTGAGCCAACATAACGTGCGCTCAACTCTCACTACAACAAGTTGTGAAGTGAGCACGAACACTACACACAGTGGCTCATGCACCTCACCTACGACAAAGTGTGTGAAGTGAGCCGAACAACTTAACACACGTGCGCCTCCAACGTGCTCACCTACGACAAAGTGTGTGAAGTGAGCACGAACAACTTAACACACGTGCGCCTCCAACCTGCTCACCTACGACAAAAGTGTGTGAAGTGAGCACGAACAACTTAACACACGTGCGCCTCCAACCTGCTCACCTACGACAAAGTGTGTGAAGTGAGCACGAACAGACTACACACGTGCGCCACCAACCTGCTCACCTACGACAAAGTGTGTGAAGTGAGCACGAACAACTTAACACACGTGCGCCTCCAACCTGCTCACCTAAAACAAGTGTGTGAAGTGAGCACGAACAACTACACACGTGCGCCTCCAACCTGCTCACCTACGACAAAGTGTGTGTGAAGTGAGCACGAACAGACTACACACGTGCGCCACCAACCTGCTCACCTACGACAAAGTGTGTGAAGTGAGCACGAACAACTTATCACACGTGCGCCTCCAACCTGCTCACCTACGACAAAGTGTGTGAAGTGAGCACGAACAACTTAACTCACGTGCGCCTCCAACCTGCTCACCTACGACAAAGTGTGTGAAGTGAGCACGAACAACTTAAAACACGTGCGCCTCCAACCTGCTCACCTACGACAAAGTGTGTGAAGTGAGCACGAACAACTAACACACGTGCGCCTCCAACCTGCTCACCTACGGCAAAGTGTGTGAAGTGAGCACGAACAGACTACACACGTGCGCCACCAACCTGCTCACCTACGACAAAGTGTGTGAAGTGAGCACGAACAACTTATCACACGTGCGCCTCCAACCTGCTCACCTACGACAATGTGTGTGAAGTGAGCACGAACAACTTAACTCACGTGCGCCTCCAACCTGCTCACTACGACAAAGTGTGTGAAGTGAGCACGAACAGACTACACACGTGCGCCTCCAACCTGCTCACCTACGACAAAGTGTGTGAAGTGAGCACGAACAACTTAACACACGTGCGCCTCCAACCTGCTCACCTACGCAAAGTGTGTGAAGTGAGCACGAACAACTAACACACGTGCGCCTCCAACCTGCTCACCTACGACAAAGTGTGTGAAGTGAGCACGAACAACTTAAACACACGTGCGCCTCCAACCTGCTCACCTACAAACAAAGTGTGTGAAGTGAGCACGAACAACTACACACGTGCGCCTCCAACCTGCTCACCTACGACAAAGTGTGTGTGAAGTGAGCACGAACAGACTACACACGTGCGCCACCAACCTGCTCACCTACGACAAAGTGTGTGAAGTGAGCACGAACAACTTACACACGTGCGCCTCCAACTGCTCACCTACGACAAAGTGTGTGAAGTGAGCACGAACAACTTAACTCACGTGCGCCTCCAACCTGCTCACCTACGACAAAGTGTGTGAAGTGAGCACGAACAACTTAACACACGTGCGCCTCCAACCTGCTCACCTACGACAAAGTGTGTGAAGTGAGCACGAACAACTTAACACACGTGCGCCTCCAACCTGCTCACCTACGCAAAGTGTGTGAAGTGAGCACGAACAGACTACACACGTGCGCCACCAACCTGCTCACCTACGACAAAGTGTGTGAAGTGAGCACGAACAACTTAACACACGTGCGCCTCCAACCTGCTCACCTAAAACAAAGTGTGTGAAGTGAGCACGAACAGACTACACACGTGCGCCTCCAACCTGCTCACCTACGACAAAGTGTGTGTGAAGTGAGCACGAACAGACTACACACGTGCGCCACCAACCTGCTCACCTACGACAAAGTGTGTGAAGTGAGCACGAACAACTTATCACACGTGCGCCTCCAACCTGCTCACCTACGACAAAGTGTGTGAAGTGAGCACGAACAACTTAACTCACGTGCGCCTCCAACCTGCTCACCTACGACAAAGTGTGTGAAGTGAGCACGAACAACTTAAAACACGTGCGCCTCCAACCTGCTCACCTACGACAAAGTGTGTGAAGTGAGCACGAACAGACAACACACGTGCGCCTCCAACCTGCTCACCTACGACAAAGTGTGTGAAGTGAGCACGAACAGACAACACACGTGCGCCTCCAACCTGCTCACCTACGACAAAGTGTGTGAAGTGAGCACGAACAGACTACACACGTGCGCCACCAACCTGCTCACCTACGACAAAGTGTGTGAAGTGAGCACGAACAGACTACACACGTGCGCCTCCAACCTGCTCACCTACGACAAAGTGTATGAAGTGAGCACGAACAACTTAACACACGTGCGCCTCCAACCTGCTCACCTACGACAAAGTGTGTGAAGTGAGCACGAACAGACTACACACGTGCGCCTCCAACCTGCTCACCTAAAACAAAGTGTGTGAAGTGAGCACGAACAACTTAACACACGTGCGCCTCCAACCTGCTCACCTACAACACACTCCGCACGAGGCGTGCTCATTGCTTACAAGACGTTACGTGTGCACATTACAAACACAACTCCACATTAGTTCTCTCAAAGCTCTGTATCTCGAAACACATGTGTCTGATACATACAGATATACTCAAAGGCGCTGCACTGAATAACAGTTCAAGAGGTACACGCCAGCACAATCAGCGCCTGGTAAGCTACACGCCACCCGGCGTCCCAGCCAATAGGCAACATCTACCATCATGTAGTACACCCAGTCAAATACAAGGCCTGCTCCCTCGGTGAAATGAGTGAAGAGATTTGGGCGGCTCTTAACAGAGAGGTCTTGAGAGCCGATGAGGGTAATTCATGTATGGAGGAGCGCCGGAAAGAAAGGGCGGGAAAAAAGGGGAAGTCCCCGAGAAAACCAGCCGACGAGCGGCATCGTCCGGCACGACTCCCACATTCGAAAATCCGGGAGTGAGCCGGCCGGGGATTGGACTCGGTTCGCCGTGGTGGGCGGCGAGCAGGCTAACCGCTCAGCCACCACGGCACGACGAGAACACTGCACGCCTTGCGCTTAGTGGCGATGGCGTACTTGATGTACGTGATAGTGTGATCCTTATTGCTCCCGCGGAAAATGGCGCCACGTGCGTTGGCTCCTTAACACGTCGGCACACAAACACGACACGATAATACTGATGCAACACCGCGTATATCACAAATCAATAAGTTCTCAGGATCAGAAGAAAAAAAGTACATTGCAGCAATTTCACAGTTAAAAATTATTGCATTATAATTGTCTATAATTTGGAATTACTATAATAAAAAAAAGCATTTATTACTCGGAATTTAGACTGATTGTGAAAGTTTTTTAATTGACAGAAATGCATGATGTTGCAGCTGAATCAACGGGGCGGCTATGATTACGGTTGTCATCCCTTCACATAAGATTACTGTACATGAGTACGTAAGTCTGTAAGTGCTTCATGCACGACAATATTCCTCCTTTATTTACCGAAGTACTTTAGTAAATAATAATAGAAACCAAGTCCAATCAAATTATCTTGTCACTAAAATGTACTCCATGTAGGTTACAGATATATTAATATTGTTACAATATCGCTCTCGAAATTCAGTGGGCCAAACCAAGTTCGTTAAGGGAACTACAGACACAATTATATCAACTCAACATCTCACAGCAATTGACATTACTTACTGTTTACAATTAATTACTTCAATTAATACAATTATAATTACCTCAAAGAATTAATTGAAAGTAAAGGATTGAAAATCAGCCCCAATAGACAGTGTTTCAAAATCTATTCAATTACCTTATAAATTATGTGTCCATATTTTACTGTTCTAATATTTACAATAAAATCCTTATTACGTGTCCATTCAGCCTCATCTCAGTTTAGTCCATGTCCCACCAGTACGCAAGGTACTAACACCTCGTCAGAAGTCGTACCGGACTTAACTTCGGGCCCGCATTAAGCTAGATGGCCTTCGCCAAAGACTGCCGGCAGTCCTGCTGTGGCTTGTATTTATAGGGTCCCAGGCCGTCATCCAAAAATTTCGCTAGTTCCTGAGTTACGCCGAGTGTCCTAATCCCCATAATATGCTTGCGCCTACGCTATGTTTGTCTGCATCTTCAGAAGATGGAGGGGCTGTGACGCCAGCCAGGAGCCAAGCGGCACGACAGCTGTATCGCATCAGCTGTCATTCTTTCACGGGCTTCCCAGAAGAAGGGGAGCGTGTCGGTCCGGGGGGGGGGGGGTGGGAGGTTCAAGGTGTCACCCCCCACAGCGCCGAACAGCAGCCCGGTGCCAGCTGCAGCGCGTAATAATATGATATATATTAAACTATGAAATCAAAATATGCGAACACGGCAACTTACCCCCAACCCCCTTCTCAAAAAGAATCCTTTCTCAACATTTTTCTCGTCAGAAAACACTCTCATAGCAACCTACAGTTAGAGACCACAGAGAGGAACAAATAAGTAACATAGCGTATTTTTTTAAAGTGCGCCTTTTTAAAATATTGGTGGTTAATGGCACATTTACCGGCGTGATAAAATTATGTTTACAAATTAAGATAAGAATGCAGCTGTAGGAGTAATTATCACACTATTTAAATGTATTGCGTCGTAAACGGCTTTTTAACGTCCACGGGTTTTATGCTTGAAAGTTTAGCAGGGGGCGGCTTACAAACTAACAGATAGATAACCTAACCTTACCCGGGATTCGAACTCAGAACCTTCCGTACTCCAGATCGGTGGCGCACCAACCGACTGCGCCACGGGAGATCGACCGTACTATTTAAACTTGACCCTGGAGCTGTGAAAACTTGTGTTAGGCCTAATTATGAGAATGTTGCTTAGCGAAATGCTGTTTTCAGACTCCACTCAGGATTTCAATACAACTTCCAAATTCTGTTTCTTAACCTGCACTTGCGCATAACTGATAACTACCAATGACCTTCGCTTGCGTTGAAATAGCAACTCTGTGTATAATGATGAAATTTTGTTTATGGTGTTATAAACAAGTTTTTATAATGTACAAAAGAACTCGAGAAAATTACGGGAATGGCGGCATAACTACCAAGTTCCGCCAAGCTTTACGTGTTTACAAGTTGTTCACGTTTCAAACCGGTCTTCCAAGGTTACATGTCTACTGAAGCACCAGCCAGTCAGAGTGTGTCGCCATGGTTACTGCACGCAGGCGGCCATCTTGCCTGTGCACGCGCTTATTCGCACAACATTGTATCCTGACCTAGCCACAGACCAGACACGAAGCAGATCGTTTGTCATCTGGTACGCAAGTACTCAACACTGACCTACCCCAAACCAATAGTGCTGCCAAGGTCACGTCACTGATTAATGTGTTTATTATATCTAAACTTTCAAAGGACAAGTACTTTTGTAAGAATAAATACTTTTGCCAATTTGATTTTAATCTAACTGCACTAATACAGGTTTAAAAAAGTATACAAACTTCTCAAAGCACTTGTTTACGAAGTGCGTTGTAACGTGAAATCCTAGCCATGTCGTTTATAACGGTCGTGTTGGCAGAGTCCTCTGTTAGGACACAAAGTTGGTATTGCGCACTTTTGGCGCGCACACTCTACGCCATTCTCCCTTTACAAACCTAACACGGCCGGCCGTCTCAAGTAGATACGTGCTACGACAGAAATAACTATTACTACAACCGTGTTCATACACATATAGGCTGTTCACGGTAAAGTGGGCACTTTTTAAGGCCCTCACAAAAGGTACTAAACCATAATAAATACGTTTTATTAAAGTCTCAGACGTTAACTTTTAAAAGTGATGAAATGTATACACTGTGTTTATTAGTCATATTGTAAAGTTTACATTAAAAAGTGGCGGAAAGGTAGAAATTAATTGAAAGGGAAATTTTAGTATGGCATTAAATAGTGCTCACTTTACCGTGAACAGTATATAACTAATGTATAGTAAAGATCCTGTACTACAAATGGCGCTACTCCGTATTCATCTCGCTTCACCCTCGTCGGCTCTCAAGATCTCGCTGTTAACAGCCACCCAAATCTCTTCACTCACTCGTGTTAGTTGAGCACGTTGCGCGTAGAGGCGATTAGGCAAGTGGCGAGCGAACGAAAGTCGCCTTAAAAGCTTCCACCTTTCGAGACGCGGAGCTTGCAAGGAGGTGCAAGCCTTGAAGTATGTACCTGCAGCCAAAGCTGCGTTGTAGTGTAGAGAAGCTTTTAGACTTGCGTGGTAGGCGTACTGATGTACTACACAGGCAAGACACCAGGTACATTACAAACACTATGCCCGAGCTCTCCAACGTAACTGCCGTTCACACAGCCTTATCGCAACATGTGTAAGCATGTTCTCAACTTTGCTAAGGCGTTCTCACTAATAAAATGACACGACCGCCTTCGCCTCTCCATCACACATTCTTCCTTCTCGCGTCATCATTTAGGATTCATAGTAACTGACAATGTACGATTATAGAACATCTACATTTTACGAGTTTTTAATATTTTATGGGCAATTTTAATTGTGTGTTATCAGCTCGTTGCAAAAAGTTACATTTTATCAGCAAGTTTCTACCTTTTTGCAAGCAGGAAATAACACACAGTAAAATTTTGATACAAATGTATTAAACAACTATACGCTGTTCACGGTAAATTGAAAACCCTGCTTAATATCTACTTGTAAGCACGTTGTGTCTTCTTCCGCCTTATGTAAATTAACGTTGCCATGAGCCTCATCCCTTTATTCATATGTCGGTCAAATGAAAATTCGAAATTATTACGAAAGCAAATATTTAACAAATCTTCTAATTTTTACACTTCGATGCATTTAAAAAAAAAGTGAAAGTAATCATTTAAGTTATCACAATTGGTTACGTGACACTTTTTATTCGACGTTAAGATATGGAACTACTTTCCATCCATCGTTACCAACTTGACTGGGCGTATGTCACTCACTTCGCCCGTTAATCTATATGCAGGTATCAGCAGTAAAATTTTTCTAAGGTTGATTTCAAAAGTGCTCACCTTATAGTGAACAGCCTTAATCGCCGGTTATCAAGCTAATGTCAGATACTCTTCTTCAACTTATCGTTTACGAAACTAGCACGACTGTTTTCTCTTTAAAAAATATTTCTTACTATAGTCCATTCCCGAGACAGCTACGAGTATATATCCTAGTTACTTGGTATCGGTTTGCATACTTAAGCGCTTTTCCTTTGTGTAGTTGGAAAGTCACATCCTTTGCAATATTTCATACTTTGGCGTGGAGATAGAGTTTTTAAATAACTAAAAAAATTATCAATCCTCGTTTAAGGCAATGCAAAGTTTCGAATCTAAAGTATTATCACAAATATAATTTATTATAACAGTACAGGTAACTATAAACCATAAAGCTTTTAAAAATATAATTTAAAAAAACTAACTGTGAACAAGTAATCAAATTTTCCAGAAGACTCTATGTAACAATTTACACAAATGTTTAGCAGTCTAATGTCAAGAACTGGTAAAGTATCACAATAGAAATCACGACTGCCAGAGAAACTAAAAGCTTTATAAATATCATCTAAAATATATCCATTTTCCCTGCGGTTTTTGTAAAATTTATCGCTTACGTAATAATTTATTTTATTTTCGTTTAACTGCACAGAATATAATGTGTTCTTCTGTAGCTGGTGTTACATTCGTTTCGTAATTAGAAATCAAAACAAAATCTAACGATGAAAGATTCAAAACTTTTAAAATGTTCGGTCATTCAACACAGGTTGAACAAAGCGTGTACAATGACAGCTGGTAACAGGAATTACACATCGTTCGCACTGATTATGGCGTAAGACATACTAACACGCCATTCCATTACAGTCAGGTAGATGTTGATACGTAACTAAAAACAGTAGGAACATAATTAAGAAAAACTTACACCATATCATTGTGGCTCATTAACTAACATAATTCCCACTTCCCACACTTGTACACACGTAGCAGTTGACTCCTGTTTCCTCATGTCCCAGTAGCGCTGCGAACACCAAACATAACACGGAAATTTATTCATGCTTAAAAACTGCAAACTTAGGAAAAACCAAAATACCTTTCCTGTAAGCTAGCTAGAAAAATAATTTCACTAGTAATGTCGGCTAAATTATAAGAAATGTTGTGATTTCTCGCGATTGTTGCATTTTTGCTGCCTCGTTCCATTTGCCTATGTTATCTATGCCGAGATCGCTGATTTTCACGTTGGTTTGTGAAAAGCACGAGAAAAATTCAAAAACAGTTCGAGGAAATGAGGCGTTTCTAGTACGTATTTAATGTCCAATTCTCAAATGCATTATAAGTGAACTCTTAATATGTATCATATAACCCATGCCAGTTTCCCACTGAATAAACCGTAGTGTTTCGCGCAAGATTTGGTGGGCCGGAATGTGCGAGTAATGCACAGGTGATTGTAAGTAATGGAACTGTATAATAATTCATTGAGTCTTAGTAAACTGTTTATAGACACAGATTTTAACCATGCCATTGCACATATTAACTACTTTTAGATGACGTACGATTATGTAAATATTAACTGCAAATAGCAACTAATAGCCATTAATGTGAATATATTAAAAAGTTTGGGATATTTACTATGTGGATTGCTTGTAAATAAAGTGGGAAATTAATATAAGCTGTTTTATTTAATTAGGACCTTGGTAGTTGTAAAGACATGCCTACGCCCAGAGGACTTGAAACATGGTAACAGTAGGAGAAACTTAATAAAAGTAGTCACAAAGACAACGTTAATATAATGGCGAGGACACGTGGCCTAGATTTGCTGTTCGTGTTCTTGTGTACGTTTGGCTTACATAGCAATACCAATATCGCAATTTGTAGTTTTTCATCGCATTGATGTGTTTTGTTATGTTGGTAGTAAAAGCAAGGCGTGTTCGCAACTGGAAGTCACAATAAGAACTCGAGGCAATACATGGCTGTGTCGCTCTCTATGTGATTGCTACATAGCACAAGAGCACGTAGCTTCCGCATAGAGCAGGAGGGTGGCAGATACTACAAGCAAGTGTTTGATAGTCAGGACTAACTGTAGACTAAGGATCAGGTCCTGGACCGTTTTGTTATGTTGGTAGTAAAAGCAAGGCGTGTTCGCAACTGGAAGTCACAATAAGAACTCGAGGCAATGCATGGCTGTGTCGCTCTCTATGTGTTTGCTACATAGCACAAGAGCACGTAGCTTCCGCATAGAGCAGGAGGGTGGCAGATACTACAAGCAAGTGTTTGATAGTCAGGACTAACTGTAGACTAAGGATCAGGTCCTGGACCGTTTTGTTATGTTGGTAGTAAAAGCAAGGCGTGTTCGCAACTGGAAGTCACAATAAGAACTCGAGGCAATACATGGCTGTGTCGCTCTCTATGTGATTGCTACATAGCACAAGAGCACGTAGCTTCCGCATAGAGCAGGAGGGTGGCAGATACTACAAGCAAGTGTTTGATAGTCAGGACTAACTGTAGACTAAGGATCAGGTCCTGGACCGTTTTGTTATGTTGGTAGTAAAAGCAAGGCGTGTTCGCAACTGGAAGTCACAATAAGAACTCGAGGCAATGCATGGCTGTGTCGCTCTCTATGTGTTTGCTACGTAGCACAAGAGCACGTAGCTTCCGCATAGAGCAGGAGGGTGGCAGATACTACAAGCAAGTGTTTGATAGTCAGGACTAACTGTAGACAAAGGATCAGGTCCTGGACCGTTTTGTTATGTTGGTAGTAAAAGCAAGGCGTGTTCGCAACTGGAAGTCACAATAAGAACTCGAGGCAATGCATGGCTGTGTCGCTCTCTATGTGTTTGCTACATAGCACAAGAGCACGTAGCTTCCGCATAGAGCAGGAGGGTGGCAGATACTACAAGCAAGTGTTTGATAGTCAGGACTAACTGTAGACTAAGGATCAGGTCCTGGACCGTTTTGTTATGTTGGTAGTAAAAGCAAGGCGTGTTCGCAACTGGAAGTCACAATAAGAACTCGAGGCAATACATGGCTGTGTCGCTCTCTATGTGATTGCTACGTAGCACAAGAGCACGTAGCTTCCGCATAGAGCAGGAGGGTGGCAGATACTACAAGCAAGTGTTTGATAGTCAGGACTAACTGTAGACTAAGGATCAGGTCCTGGACCGTTTTGTTATGTTGGTAGTAAAAGCAAGGCGTGTTCGCAACTGGAAGTCACAATAAGAACTCGAGGCAATACATGGCTGTGTCGCTCTCTATGTGATTGCTACATAGCACAAGAGCACGTAGCTTCCGCATAGAGCAGGAGGGTGGCAGATACTACAAGCAAGTGTTTGATAGTCAGGACTAACTGTAGACTAAGGATCAGGTCCTGGACCGTTTTGTTATGTTGGTAGTAAAAGCAAGGCGTGTTCGCAACTGGAAGTCACAATAAGAACTCGAGGAAATACATGGCTGTGTCGCTCTCTATGTGATTGCTACATAGCACAAGAGCACGTAGCTTCCGCATAGAGCAGGAGGTTGGCAGATACTACAAGCAAGTGTTTGATAGTCAGGACTAACTGTAGACTAAGGATCAGGTCCTGGACCGTTTTGTTATGTTGGTAGTAAAAGCAAGGCGTGTTCGCAACTGGAAGTCACAATAAGAACTCGAGGCAATGCATGGCTGTGTCGCTCTCTATGTGTTTGCTACGTAGCACAAGAGCACGTAGCTTCCGCATAGAGCAGGAGGGTGGCAGATACTACAAGCAAGTGTTTGATAGTCAGGACTAACTGTAGACTAAGGATCAGGTCCTGGACCGTTTTGTTATGTTGGTAGTAAAAGCAAGGCGTGTTCGCAACTGGAAGTCACAATAAGAACTCGAGGCAATACATGGCTGTGTCGCTCTCTATGTGTTTGCTACATAGCACAAGAGCACGTAGCTTCCGCATAGAGCAGGAGGGTGGCAGATACTACAAGCAAGTGTTTGATAGTCAGGACTAACTGTAGACTAAGGATCAGGTCCTGGACCGTTTTGTTATGTTGGTAGTAAAAGCAAGGCGTGTTCGCAACTGGAAGTCACAATACGAACTCGAGGCAATGCATGGCTGTGTCGCTCTCTATGTGTTTGCTACGTAGCACAAGAGCACGTAGCTTCCGCATAGAGCAGGAGGGTGGCAGATACTATAAGCAAGTGTTTGATAGTCAGGACTAACTGTAGACTAAGGATCAGGTCCTGGACCGTTTTGTTATGTTGGTAGTAAAAGCAAGGCGTGTTCGCAACTGGAAGTCACAATAAGAACTCGAGGCAATGCATGGCTGTGTCGCTCTCTATGTGTTTGCTACGTAGCACAAGAGCACGTAGCTTCCGCATAGAGCAGGAGGGTGGCAGATACTACAAGCAAGTGTTTGATAGTCAGGACTAACTGTAGACTAAGGATCAGGTCCTGGACCGTTTTGTTATGTTGGTAGTAAAAGCAAGGCGTGTTCGCAACTGGAAGTCACAATAAGAACTCGAGGCAATACATGGCTGTGTCGCACTCTATGTGATTGCTACGTAGCACAAGAGCACGTAGCTTCCGCATAGAGCAGGAGGGTGGCAGATACTACAAGCAAGTGTTTGATAGTCAGGACTAACTGTAGACTAAGGATCAGGTCCTGGACCGTTTTGTTATGTTGGTAGTAAAAGCAAGGCGTGTTCGCAACTGGAAGTCACAATAAGAACTCGAGCAATACATGGCTGTGTCGCTCTCTATGTGTTTGCTACGTAGCACAAGAGCACGTAGCTTCCGCATAGAGCAGGAGGGTGGCAGATACTACAAGCAAGTGTTTGATAGTCAGGACTAACTGTAGACTAAGGATCAGGTCCTGGACCGTTTTGTTATGTTGGTAGTAAAAGCAAGGCGTGTTCGCAACTGGAAGTCACAATAAGAACTCGAGGCAATGCATGGCTGTGTCGCTCTCTATGTGTTTGCTACGTAGCACAAGAGCACGTAGCTTCCGCATAGAGCAGAGGGTGGCAGATACTACAAGCAAGTGTTTGATAGTCAGGACTAACTGTAGACTAAGGATCAGGTCCTGGACCGTTTTGTTATGTTGGTAGTAAAAGCAAGGCGTGTTCGCAACTGGAAGTCACAATAAGAACTCGAGGCAATACATGGCTGTGTCGCTCTCTATGTGATTGCTACGTAGCACAAGAGCACGTAGCTTCCGCATAGAGCAGGAGGGTGGCAGATACTACAAGCAAGTGTTTGATAGTCAGGACTAACTGTAGACTAAGGATCAGGTCCTGGACCGTTTTGTTATGTTGGTAGTAAAAGCAAGGCGTGTTCGCAACTGGAAGTCACAATAAGAACTCGAGGCAATACATGGCTGTGTCGCTTCTATGTGATTGCTACGTAGCACAAGAGCACGTAGCTTCCGCATAGAGCAGGAGGGTGGCAGATACTACAAGCAAGTGTTTGATAGTCAGGACTAACTGTAGACTAAGGATCAGGTCCTGGACCGTTTTGTTATGTTGGTAGTAAAAGCAAGGCGTGTTCGCAACTGGAAGTCACAATAAGAACTCGAGGCAATACATGGCTGTGTCGCTCTCTATGTGTTGCTACATAGCACAAGAGCACGTAGCTTCCGCATAGAGCAGGAGGGTGGCAGATACTACAAGCAAGTGTTTGATAGTCAGGACTAACTGTAGACTAAGGATCAGGTCCTGGACCGTTTTGTTATGTTGGTAGTAAAAGCAAGGCGTGTTCGCAACTGGAAGTCACAATAAGAATCGAGGAATACATGGCTGTGTCGCTCTCTATGTGATTGCTACATAGCACAAGAGCACGTAGCTTCCGCATAGAGCAGGAGGTGGCAGATACTACAAGCAAGTGTTTGATAGTCAGGACTAACTGTAGACTAAGGATCAGTCCTGGACCGTTTTGTTATGTTGGTAGTAAAAGCAAGGCGTGTTCGCAACTGGAAGTCACAATAAGAACTCGAGGCAATCATGGCTGTGTCGCTCTCTATGTGTTTGCTACGTAGCACAAGAGCACGTAGCTTCCGCATAGAGCAGGAGGTGGCAGATACTACAAGCAAGTGTTTGATAGTCAGGACTAACTGTAGACTAAGGATCAGGTCCTGGACCGTTTTGTTATGTTGGTAGTAAAAGCAAGGCGTGTTCGCAACTGGAAGTCACAATAAGAACTCGAGGCAATACATGGCTGTGTCGCTCTCTATGTGTTGCTACATAGCACAAGAGCAGTAGCTTCCGCATAGAGCAGGAGGGTGGCAGATACTACAAGCAAGTGTTTGATAGTCAGGACTAACTGTAGACTAAGGATCAGGTCCTGGACCGTTTTGTTATGTTGGTAGTAAAAGCAAGGCGTGTTCGCAACTGAAGTCACAATAGAACTCGAGGCAATGCATGGCTGTGTCGCTCTCTATGTGTTTGCTACGTAGCACAAGAGCACGTAGCTTCCGCATAGAGCAGGAGGGTGGCAGATACTAAAGCAAGTGTTTGATAGTCAGGACTAACTGTAGACTAAGGATCAGGTCCTGGACCGTTTTGTTATGTTGGTAGTAAAAGCAAGGCGTGTTCGCAACTGGAAGTCACAATAAGAACTCGAGGCAACATGGCTGTGTCGCTCTCTATGTGTTTGCTACGTAGCACAAGAGCACGTAGCTTCCGCATAGAGCAGGAGGTGGCAGATACTACAAGCAAGTGTTTGATAGTCAGGACTAACTGTAGACTAAGGATCAGGTCCTGGACCGTTTTGTTATGTTGGTAGTAAAAGCAAGGCGTGTTCGCAACTGGAAGTCACAATAAGAACTCGAGGCAATACATGGCTGTGTCGCACTCTATGTGATTGCTACTAGCACAAGAGCACGTAGCTTCCGCATAGAGCAGGAGGGTGGCAGATACTACAAGCAAGTGTTTGATAGTCAGGACTAACTGTAGACTAAGGATCAGTCCTGGACCGTTTTGTTATGTTGGTAGTAAAAGCAAGGCGTGTTCGCAACTGGAAGTCACAATAAGAACTCGAGCAATACATGGCTGTGTCGCTCTCTATTGATTGCTACATAGCACAAGAGCACGTAGCTTCCGCATAGAGCAGAGGTGGCAGATACTACAAGCAAGGTTTGATAGTCAGACTAATGTAATAAGGATCAGGTCCTGGACCGTTTGTTATGTTGGTAGTAAAAGCAAGGCGTGTTCGCAACTGGAATCACAATAAGAACTCGAGGCAATGCATGCTGTGTCGCTCTCTATGTGTTTGCTACGTAGCACAAAGCACGAGCTTCCGCATAGAGCAGGAGGGTGCAGATACTACAAGCAAGTGTTTGATAGTCAGGACTAACTGTAGACTAAGGATCAGTCCTGCCGTTTTGTTATGTTGGTAGTAAAAGCAAGGCGTGTTCGCAACTGGAAGTCACAATAAAACTCGAGGCAATACATGGCTGTGTCGCTCTCTATGTGTTTGCTACATAGCACAAGAGCACGTACTTCCGCATAGACAGGAGGGTGGCAGATACTAAAAGCAGTGTTTGATAGTCAGGACTAACTGTAGACTAAGGATAGGTCCTGGACCGTTTGTTATGTTGGTAGTAAAGCAAGGCTGTTCGCAACTGGAAGTCACAATAAGAACTCGAGGCAATACATGGCTGTGTCGCCTCTATGTGTTGCTACGTAGCACAGAGCACGTAGCTTTCCGCATAGAGCAGGAGGGTGGCAGATACACAAGCAAGTGTTTGATAGTCAGGACTAACTGTAGACTAAGGATCAGGTCCTGACCGTTTTGTTATGTTGAGTAAAAGCAAGGCGTGTTCGCAACTGGAAGTCACAATAAGAACTCGAGGCAATGCATGGCTGTGTCGCTCTCTATGTGTTTGCTACATAGCACAAGAGCACGTAGCTTCCGCATAGAGCAGGAGGGTGGCAGATACTACAAGCAAGTGTTTGATAGTCAGGACTAACGTAACTAAGGATCAGGTCCTGGACCGTTTTGTTATGTTGGTAGTAAAAGCAAGGCGTGTTCGCAACTGGAAGTCACAATAAGAACTCGAGCAATACATGGCTGTGTCGCTCTCTATGTGATTGCTACGTAGCACAAGAGCACGTAGCTTCGCATAGAGCAGGAGGGTGGCAGATACTACAAGAAGTGTTTGATATCAGGACTAACTGTAGACAAGGATCAGGTCCTGACCGTTTTGTTATGTTGGTAGTAAAAGCAAGGCGTGTTCGCAACTGAAGTCACAATAAGAACTCGAGGCAATACATGGCTGTGTCGCTCTCTATGTGATTGCTACGTAGCACAAGAGCACGTAGCTTCCGCATAGAGCAGGAGGGTGGCAGATACTACAAGCAAGTGTTTGATAGTCAGGACTAACTGTAGACTAAGGATCAGGTCCTGGACCGTTTTGTTATGTTGGTAGTAAAAGCAAGGCGTGTTCGCAACTGGAAGTCACAATAAGAACTCGAGGCAATACATGGCTGTGTCGCACTCTATGTGATTGCTACGTAGCACAAGAGCACGTAGCTTCCGCATAGAGCAGGAGGGTGGCAGATACTACAAGCAAGTGTTTGATAGTCAGGACTAACTGTAGACTAAGGATCAGGTCCTGGACCGTTTTGTTATGTTGGTAGTAAAAGCAAGGCGTGTTCGCAACTGGAAGTCACAATAAGAACTCGAGGCAATACATGGCGTGTGTCGCTCTCTATGTGATTGCTACATAGCACAAGAGCACGTAGCTTCCGCATAGAGCAGGAGGGTGGCAGATACTACAAGCAAGTGTTTGATAGTCAGGACTAACTGTAGACTAAGGATCAGGTCCTGGACCGTTTTGTTATGTTGGTAGTAAAAGCAAGGCGTGTTCGCAACTGGAAGTCACAATAAGAACTCGAGGCAATACATGGCTGTGTCGCTCTCTATGTGTTTGCTACGTAGCACAAGAGCACGTAGCTTCCGCATAGAGCAGGAGGGTGGCAGATACTACAAGCAAGTGTTTGATAGTCAGGACTAACTGTAGACTAAGGATCAGGTCCTGGACCGTTTTGTTATGTTGGTAGTAAAAGCAAGGCGTGTTCGCAACTGGAAGTCACAATAAGAACTCGAGGCAATACATGGCTGTGTCGCTCTCTATGTGATTGCTACATAGCACAAGAGCACGTAGCTTCCGCATAGAGCAGGAGGGTGGCAGATACTACAAGCAAGTGTTTGATAGTCAGGACTAACTGTAGACTAAGGATCAGGTCCTGGACCGTTTTGTTATGTTGGTAGTAAAAGCAAGGCGTGTTCGCAACTGGAAGTCACAATAAGAACTCGAGGCAATACATGGCTGTGTCGCTCTCTATGTGTTTGCTACATAGCACAAGAGCACGTAGCTTCCGCATAGAGCAGGAGGGTGGCAGATACTACAAGCAAGTGTTTGATAGTCAGGACTAACTGTAGACTAAGGATCAGGTCCTGGACCGTTTATTTGTATATCTGTGCGCACACCCAACACTGACCTACTTCACACCGCCACAACCCTCAAAGTCACGTGGTCAACAGTGATGCATATGTTTGTTTATAACTCGATTTTCAAAACACAAGCACTTTTATAAGAATAAAAAATGTTTACCAATTTGAATTTAATCAAACTGCATTACAGATTGGTTAGAGGAAGTATATTCCTACAGACATCTCAAAGCTCCTGTTTACTAAACAGTGCCCTAACGTTAAAACCAATCTACGCAGTTTATGGCAGTCGTGTTGTCAGGTGAGCAGATGAATGTTGGGACGCGGAGGCTGGTCGTGCGCAGCCAGCGTGTTCGCTCTACCTCGTATGGAGTCTATGGAACTAACACCCGACGTCGTCTCAGCTGTAGTGGCGACAAGACAACACAAGATGCTAGCAGATCTCCGCTATACAGTAGCCAATAGTCTCTTCACGCTAAACCAAACACTTCTGAGATTCCTGCTTGTATATTTGTATGCGAGTTGTGCATGCCTTCAACATATCTCAAATTAACATTGCAATGGGCCTGTTGACTTCGTCCCTGGGACAATCAAGCGAAACTGTGCAATTATTACAACAGTAAGTGTATTACAATACAAATATGCTAATTCTTACAATTATATGCATTATTAAAAATACACAACTAAATAAATAATTTCCGTATTCACAGACGCCTACCTGACACTTTCAATTCAACGTTAAAACATGCAGCTACTTTTTGTTCATCTTTTGCTCGTTGTTTGCGTGTCAGTGCAACCGTTACAATGTATGTACGTAGCGGCAATGACATTTTCAAAGGTTGATCTCAAAAGTTCTCAACACGTCCCAGGCTGTTAGGAAAGTCAATGACAGAATCACCACACCACACACACTCTCCACAACATATTGCCGGTACAATATAGTATCCAGTTATACACCACATTAATTGACCATGCGATGTTGGTAGGCAAAGCAATACAAACAAAGAAACGAGCAAACCAGGAGCGTGCTGCAACCAGGTAAAAGAAAAGGAAACATTACGTGACCCGACATAGACAGAGAAAAGAAACAGTTACAAGATAGTTAGCTGAACACGTGAAGAGAAAGGGGGGGGGGGGGAAGTAACTCCAGCTACTGTTGCGGTGCCACGGTGGTGTAGTGGTTAAACTACTCGCCTCCCACCATGGCGAACCGGGTTCAATTACCGGCGAGGTCGCTCCCGAACCATTCGCAAGTGGGAAACGTGCCATACGATGCCGCTTGTCGGCGGGTTTTCTCGGGGATCTCCCTCCCTTTTCTCCCGCCCTCGCATTCCAGCGCGGACCCACACTAACCTCGCTTTGTCCCCACTCACTCGTCACTCCAGCAACTGTTCCGAGCACTAGTGATCACTGGTAACATCACAACAGAATTTACTTTGTTACAACACGTCTAGCGAAAATGGCGTGGTTTGGATTTTAGGTTAGAAAACTGATTTGTAAACAAATGCTTTTAGATGAATGTATACTTCCTCTAAACAATTTTTAATGCAGTTTGACTAAATTAAAACTGGTAAAAGTATTTTGTTAATATAATAGTGCTTGTCATTTAAAAATTAAGACATAAACAAACACGTTCATCACTGTTCGCCATGTGATTATGACCAGTTGTGTAGAATTGGGTTAGGTCTATGTTGGGTAAATTTTCAGAAGACGAATAAGTGGTCTACCTCATCTTTAGTCTATGGTCTCACCAGTCGGCAATGTTCTGGTTCCCCGAGTGCCCTTACGCACAGTAGCCTTCAGTCGGGTTTCACGCCTTCTCGTCCGTTCACACCACGAGCACCTGGTCCGCCGTCGTCACTCCAGCACCTCCCGTACTTTGCACGATCACCGCACTCAGCCAACTGGCTTCCACCAGGACTGCTCACACTCCAGCTGTGACTTGTGTTTATAGGGTCGTAGTCCAGAAAGTTCGCTAAATGCCATGTTACGCCGAGGGTCCTAATTTCCAGAATATTCCTGCGTATCCTCTACACTTGTCGGCTTCTCCAGCAGGGGATGGGGAGGAGGGGCTGTGACGCCAGCAAGGAGCCGGGCGACGCGACATGGCAGACCACCTGGGGGGTTAGTGGAGGATCAAGGAGGGTCAGCCCTTCCACAGCGCCGGCCTACGCGTAAATCCGATATTACACAATACCTGCAGCCGTACTTGGTTCTTGTACAAGCTTCTACAAGCCCTGGTGCACGAGCCGGCATACCAGCCGATATATGAGCTGCCATGGAAGATTCATATTACACGGCAGCAGTTCGCGCACTATAGCGCGTCTCACAGATTGCAGTAAAGTGTGCATGATGCGCGCTGTTTAAAGATGGCTAGAGTTATCAACAGCCAAGAAGTTAGTTATACTGTGCTGGCAGAATAAGCTCATACGTACAAAATTACGTAACACAAAAAGTCAAATTGTATGGTAGTGTATAAATATAAATTTTTTTCTTTAGCCACCAATTGCAATCTAAGAATGAGACACACTATAGCTTTTGGCACCCTCGGTGGATGCGCAGTGTGTGGTTTGTAGAAAATATGAACCCCATTCGTAGAACTGCTACCAGTTAGTAACTTGTGTAGGCCTATGATAAAACTAGCTAGCACATCCTAATATTCCTATATTACTGTTCACCTTACCTTTTACATTAATTGATTGCTTTCTAGTACAGTTTAATTCATTTTCTTGAAAATTACGCGAAGTCACTAGAGTACGAGTATGTTACTTTTCATTTTGACTAAAATTACTGACCGGTTGCAAAAATAGTTTTTTTTTATTTTTTTTTTATTACGTATACCGGGAGATTATCAGCATGTAAAATGTGATAAAAAAATTTGGATAAGGCGGAGTTTCGAACTCACGCTCAAAACGTACATGTTAATAGTGATCGTCGCTACTCGTACTTGACCAGTGTACTACGAGTTCTCACACGAAGTATTCAGATTATACACTGTAGATATTTTAAAGAGTTTCATACAGTAGATACGGTTTTAAGTATTCAGAACGGTTTCGAACAATAATTAAAAGTTGTCACCGCCAATATTATTCGTCGTCTTATTTTAAATCCATTTGAAAGAGTTTCAACCTAACAGATGTACAATCAAGATGGAGGCGTACTTTTTGGTTTCTTCAACTTGTTTTCAGTAGTAGCCACGGGGAACACCCTACGCTCTGAAACTGCGATGTGATTGGCCAGGTAAGAGAGCCGGAATGGAACCTACCACAACCAAACCTGGAACGAAATCTGCCAGTACAAGGCAGGAAATGCTATGACGGGTGCCACACTAGCCCGTATACCGGCCGCTATGGCGGACCATGCACAAGCTTTTACGGAATCTGGTATAACAGTAACTTTAGTGAATGCTACTCTCGAGCGTTCGAAACTATGAACTTACTGAGGAACAAAAACATTTCTTGTTTACTGCAGTCTGTTCCCTTACTGCTGGCAAACCGTTGTGGGAACAGTGATAGCTCGTCAGCCGTACCGGAATGCAGGCCACGTTTACAAGTTGTGCAGTAATGGACGTTTGTGGTAAAGTTACCGTAAACCTCAATCTCCTGCCGACAGACATAGTAGCTAATAAACTACTGTCCTCTTTAAAGTCTGTTTGGTTTTCTGAGACAGAAACAAAGGTCGTTTGGCGGGACAAGTCGTCAATGATGCAATGAAAGCGATTAATAACTACTCACGAGCTGTGGGAAGGGCAGAATTTCATCGCTAAATCGACCATTACAATTACTATGGTTGTACTTTTTCCTAGGATAAAAGAAGGTAGCATGTATAATGGTCTTACTTGATTTTTTTGTTTTAATTTACTTTCTGAAGAATTTTCACTGAAAATACGCTTCAACTGTGATTAGAAATAGCCTCAATAAATGATTTTTAAAACATTAAAATAAGTATACTATGGTAAAATATGATTTATCCTGTCATATGCTACATAAACCGTACTTCTCTGACAATTGTGGTAGTGTACGTAATACTATGTGGTACAACATGGCGCGATATTCTACTAGAAGACATTCTTCCTCTACCTTAAATATAAATTACTATGGTTTTGTCAATCTTTGGCGAAATATTTTCATCGCAAAAACACAGTAGCGAGAAAAAATTAACCACGACCACATTAACATTGACATCTCCCGAAGGACGATGGAAAAAAAGGGGCGGGGGGGTGAGAAAATACCCGCCGCCCAACAAGACCATCAACCAAAGTTCCTCACACATAACACATGTCATTTGTCGATTATAAACACATTTTTATTCATGTATAATTTCACACGAGCTGTACATATTGCAGTCGGTTCTTCGCCGCTCTAAATGCAGTATTCCTATAGATTTGTGCTATTTCAGTAAGTGGCCCTAATTATATCGTTTGCAGGTTGTCGAACCTGTATAGAAAGCGACGCTCTACTCGTTTGGTTGGGGAAAGTTGGTACGGCCGAATATAGGGAGAGAATGAGCCTAACGTACGACTTTGATCATAACCATGTAATCATGAGATGTGTGTGTAAGTAGAACGAAGCAGACATTAGGAGTTAGCGTGGACTGAAAAATGTTATGTAAACATATATGATGCCGCTCATGTTTGATCAATTAGAAACGCAATATGCAGTGCTTTGTTAGAAATCAAAATGGGAATAGGAGATTATCTAGTTATATTTTTGCCTTTGGACAGTAGGTAAAATGAAATATATCTTTAAGTTAGTAGTTTGAAACAAAAAAAAGTTCTTTTTGGTACATGATTTCCTGTTATTGGTTAATTTTAAGACTTGGGTACTGCTGTTTCAGTTTTCCAAACTTTTAAATGTGAAATTTAAGCACTAAGCAGTCTCGCGTGAATTGCGTACACTTAGGTTAAAACACAGGGAATTAAAAATAAATCCCACTTAGGTTTTTACGTAAACAGCCTTACTGTGCGTAGTCTCCTGGAGACGAGAAACACTCTCCTTGTAACGATGTTTCTAGTTGAGGCTGTACCAAACTCAGAACAATCACTCGCGACGTTGAAAGAGAATACAAGACTGTGACGTAACTGAGCTCGACTCGATGCAACACACACGCTGCAAGTACGCGACAAGGCCGTGTTACACGAGGGGAACACACAGAGTTGAGTTCACGCTGCACATACATCAGTACACTCACTGAATAACGGCAAAGAACAGAGCCACTCCCTGCCCCCCCCCCCCCTTGCCATTAGAGTTTTGACTGCATAGAACGAGATTAGTTTTCAATCATAGCACGCCGTTAATTATGTAATAAAAATAAATACGATTAGCGTAAAACCATTATATTAGCCGTTCAGTCACCGCGTCCACTATTGTGAACACAGAGCTGAACTGTAAACAAGACATGACACCAGTGCCTAGTACTTTGAGAGTCATCTTTGTGGCTAATAAGATTTGTGGAATTTCCTACACCTTTTCTGACAATAGTAGTTAATGCCAGCATCATGGAGCCGTGAGTGAAGAGATTTGGGTGGCTCTTAACATCGACGTCTCAAGAACCGATGAGGGGATTGAGGTGAGTATGGAGCAGCGCCGAAATGAAAGGGTGGGGGAAACGTAAGATCTCCGAGAAAACCCGCCGACCAACGGCATCGTCCGGCACGATTGCCACATGCGAAAATCCGGGAGTGACTCGGCCGGGGATTGAACACGGATCGCCTTGGTGGGAGGCGAGCAGGCTAACCGCAAGACACGTGCTCAACACTACTATAGTGCGTAGCAAGTAAATTATATAAGCGAAATCAGAAATTAATGCCTAAAAAAAATATTATCAAGTTATTAATTAAATACCAACTTTTATATGCAATAATAAATCGGCATTGATCTTGTAAGCATTAGAGTGTATCAGGTCGTACCAGATCCTGCACCCCCACACAACAGGATGGTCTAGTCCGCTCACCATTGTCACTGGCTTGCGTAGTATAGGTCTAGTGCATTCACAGTTACTTCCAACTTTTCTGAAGCCCCGCCTGCTTAAGTTCTAGTCTCATAATATTCCTCCGCCTCATGCTAACAAAGCTTCGTTAAGGTCTAGAAAATTACTCCAACGGGACAACGCGCGCCGCATTCGTGCGCCTTCAGTATAATCATATTTGCTATAAGAACTATTTGTTACTATAGGCTGTTCACGGTAAAATGAGCACTTTTGAAAGACCTGCTTAAAATCTACTTGCACACACATTGTGTCTTCTTTCGCCTTATGTAAAATTAACATTGCTGCGGGTCTCAGCACTTTATTCATGCGTCGGTCAAGTGAAAATGTAAACTTATAAGGAAAGAACATATTTTAAAAATATGCTAATTTACACACTTATATATACTAAAAAAGCAGAAAGGGAAAGAAATAATTTAAGTTATCACAAATGGTTGCCTAACACTTTTTATTGGACGTTAAGATATGGAACTACTTTCCCTCCATCGTTACCATCTTTACTGGGCGAATGTCACTCAGTACGCCCGTTAAAATATATGCAGGTAGGAGCAGTGACTTTTTTCTAAGATTTATGTTAAAAGTGCTCACTTTATCGTGAACAGCTATTGCTAGCACACCTATTTTCTCCCTGTTTTGATTCGCGTTCTGTACACAACAAACATTACAATTTACAGATAAAATATTGGTAAAAGTTCAAATTTACCACAAATAATATATTTTTATGTAAACATGCTTACGATACAAGGCATATTTAGAAAATAACAGAACACGTCAGATCACACATAAGTAGAGCCACGAGTAATTCGCGAATTCATTCGAAGACGAGGTAGATTCGAAACACTTGTTCTTTTCTCCTACTGTTCCGATTTTACAAGTTTAAAAAAGAACGACGGTTCGATACATAGTAGGCCCCTATGAAAATTCGTATAGAAATACGTGTGTGTGAAATGCACGTAATTTTAATGATAAACTGAAATAAACACAATTATTATGCCGACATTTTGACTAGAGAAACCTGCATCCTTCCTAGTTCTCCCATGCGTACCTCTTTAGTATCATATTATTACACGCTGCTGCCTGGCGCTGTGGCGGTGGAGCCACCTCCCCCCCCCTCCCGGGAGTTAAGGCGCTTGTTGCTTCCTGATCCCCCCCCCCCCCCCGGGGGAAAACCGTGAATATTGGACAGCGGCCGTCGGGCTGTCGCGCTGCTGGGCGCCTTGCATGCGTCACGGCCCCTCTCACCTGCTGGAGGTTTTGATGGGTCTGGCGACGACGCAAGAATGTTCTCGTGAGACTGGCTGGCACCTCGGCCCTTCGTGACGCATCACGCGAGTTGGGGAAGATTCTAGGTGACGGCCTAAGACACTATATATACTACCGCAACCCAGCGGCCGGAAGTTTTTGACGGAGGCTACCTAGCCGAGTGTGCGCGAACGAAGTTAGGTGTGGACAACGACTGGAGATTGCGGGACGACGGCGGGCGAGATGTTCGTGGCGTGAATGGACGAGAGAGTGTGAAACCGACGAGTGAAGCCTACTGTGCGTGAGGGCGCTTGGATGACTCTAGAATATTGCGACTGGCGGGACATGGACTGAACTGAGGTGGGACTGAATAGAAGTGTAATACGGATTTTATTGTAAATATTCGAATTGTCAAATATGGACGCTTAAATTATAAAACAATTGAATAGGTTGATATTGGGATTGATCTTTAATTATTTAATTTCATTGATTTATTTGTGGTAATTATAAATTGGAGTAATTAGTTGTGAACAGTAAGTGATACCTATTTATTGTGAGATTTTGAGTTCAGAGAAATTTTCTGTAGTTATTGTAAATAAAATAAGGAAATTATAATTAATTATTTGATTTGATTAAGACCTCCATCCCTTAACGAACTTGGTATAGCCCAATTAATTTCTAAAGAGAGAAATTTGTAACAATACGTTAACTAGTGCACTTCAGTAGATTTTAAATAAAATATTTGTAATTATACATAGAGTAGGCGTGTTTATAGGAGCTCTTGAAAATATCGTTCTAGTGATAACTATAGGGCCACTGAATGAATTTCAAGGACACCTGGACTGAGTTGCAGCTTTCCTTTGGTTATTGTCAACGTGTCTGTGTGAAGAGACATTCTCCTATCTCACTGGGACAATCAGTAATAAGTTACTCCGACACTGAACGTCCGCGATTTACGGCCAGACACCTAAGATGTGTGACAATTGAAATCATCTAATCACGTAATTGAATCCAAACTAAAGTGTATTAAATAATGCCAATGGTGAGTTTCATTCCTAGATTGAAGAGGTTCACCAAAAAAGTGTTATATTTATACGCTGCAATACAATAAGACAATATGTGTTAGGTATGTTGGTATGCATGTGCTTACTTTTCCAACGCAGCTTAAGGCGCCTCGGTAATAAAAAAAATAGATGCTTCACGGCGACGTGAGGCGCCGAGAAAGCATTGGTACGGCGGCGATGGAGAACAGTATGAACAAACTTCGTGTGTCATCTGTTTGCTCAGGATTGTAAGCGATGACTATAGAAAGTGTTCTGGTCAGAGAAGACGCTGCTTTGTCGCTACAATTTAAAACACTGCTGTACACAACAACAAACATCGTCAACAACGAAGGGATACTTAGGATTTTCGCCGAGTTTGCAACTTTTCAACGACAACATTTGTGTTTCAGTAACCAAATTTATAAATTTATCGGCAACACAATTTCGACTTCAATTTCTGCCCCGAAAAAAGATTTACATTGAAATATTGCATATCTTTAGTGAAAATGTGAACAGCCACGGGTGGTAACACTGAGACTCACGTGACAACCAGAAGGCCCGCACGTTCTTGCTTGACAGTTGGTAATTGGAGAACCACTGTCAACAAAGCGCGCGGCCGTGTATTCTCTTGTGCCGTGACGCCGCAGTATAGTCGTGGAATCTTACAGGAGGCGCTAAGAGATAACTGACAAACATCACCAAGATGGCCAGTGCTGGTCTTGACAAAAGTCGCTTCGTGTGATGAGGGCCGGCAACATTACCCCGAGAGAAGACGCCCCTGCGTCCTCATCGCGCTCACGCAACTAACTCACTGATCGCCGACAGTCCAGTGTGGCAAACCCATACCATAATTATCGTTCCGTACCATATGTTTACCCTCGTACCATAAACGATAACCACTTGCCGATGATACCCGAATGTACCATAATTTCATTGCGAACATAACGAAAATTCCTTCCGAGGCAAAACCTCATCATTGCCGAAGCTCAGAACGGGGGGTGTGCTCGGGCCCTTATACCACCCATACGGTTGCAGCAATTGTATCTCTCTGCGGGCTGAGGAAGTTTCCCTCTTCAGACCGCAAAGAACACATAGCCCAGAGGTCAGGACGCCCTGCACGTCCCGGCGCAGCTCAGAGAGCCCGCCAGTTGGACCAGCAAAGCCGCGGTTCCCTAACCCTGCCCTTCCCTGCCTGCGGGGGGTAGGTGGGTGGCAAACATTTAACTGAGTGCCCAAGTTTGTATTTCAGTAACGGTATCAATTTTGAAAATACAGGTCTTGTGAAATTAAATATTAACAAAGCTGGCATATGGTTTCGAAGAATCCATATGCCTGCAGTTTTTTTTTTTTTTTTTGCCAAGATTCCCGTGAAGTTAATTTCAAGGTTCGTGAGTTCTGCTTGCCATGAATTGCGAAATGGTAGGGTAAAGCGTGAGATGGTAATTAGTGATTTTAAATTTATATATTTCCATTATGGAGAAAATTAATAAGTTAATTATAATAATCGGCGCGAAAAATAGGCTTAATTGCAGCTGAATGAGAAGGAGCAAATGCTGGAGGCGTGT
The DNA here is from genome assembly GCA_029891345.1 of Dryococelus australis. Lineage (NCBI taxonomy): Eukaryota > Metazoa > Arthropoda > Insecta > Phasmatodea > Phasmatidae > Dryococelus > Dryococelus australis. The sequence continues at coordinate 4,162,028 of CM057000.1, forward strand.
TGTTTTGTTTTTGGTGGGGTGGGGAGATGTGCGCAGCTCCGATGAGGATTGAGAAGTTCACTGGAAACAGCCACAGGGAAGTAGTTTTATTAAAGGTTTGCGAATTTCCGTCCCAGACTGATCAGAGAATTTCCTCGCTCTGCCCAGGTTTTAATGTGTTATTTGCAGTTTCGTTTACTGTGTTAATTTCGGCATTTTAGGTCTTTTTAAATGGTTTCGCGTGTCTGGTTGGTACTGCCCTATCCTTTTGAGTACGCGGTTTGGGTGTGTTAATAATTTATCATAGAATTTATTGTTTTGAGAATGGAATTTATTGCCTATATAAGGTACTTTAAGTGCGTCGTGAATGTCGGAAATGCGTGTACGCGGCGGTCCATTTGTGATTATTTTTAAATATTTGTTCTGGACGACTTGAAGTGATTTAATTAATGTTTTAGACGCGGTTCCCCATACTTCATTTCCATACATCATGGCTGAGCGGATTTGAGAAGTATATATTAAAAGTTTTAGCCGTTTAGGAAGCCGAGGCGATTTTAGTAGAGGGTAAATTAAGGGGATTTTTCCTAGAGCTTTTTTCCTTGTTTCGTTTATGTGTGTGGACCATTTAAATTTATTATCTATTGTTAAGCCTAAATATTTAGCTGTGTCTGAGTAGGGAATGTCTACATTATTGTATTTTAATGGTTTTATTTCTGGCTGTTTCCTGCGCGTGATAATGAGTGCTGGACATTTTTCTGCATTAATTTTAATTTTCCATCGGTTATACCACTGACTCAGCTCGTCTAGTTGACACTGTGCAAACAAATGTGCATATTTTATACGTTTATCTTTTGAATAGAAGAGGGTGTCGTCAGCATACATCTGTAGGGTGCAGTAAGTGCTGGGGATATCGGCAGTGTAAATATTATATAAAAATGGAGATATTGCGGAGCCTTGAGGCACTCCTGCAGTTAGGGGACGGTGGGAGGAGTTTGCGCCTTCTAAATTTACGAAGAATTTTCTGTTGGAGAAGTAGTTATTTATGAGGTGGATGTAGCAATCGGGAAATTTAAAATTTATGAGTTTTTGAATAAGGCCAGGTATCCAAACCTTGTCGAAAGCTTTAGCCACATCCAGGAATACAGCTATTGAATATTGTTTATTTATGCGTGAAGTTTTTATAACTTCTGTAACAAAAGTGGTTAGAGAGTGAGTTGTGGAGTGGCCTGCCCTAAAGCCGAACTTGAGACATTAAAACAGCTTTAACTGGGAATTCCCCTTCAGTTGGCTGCAATTGTCACAATCTATTCAGAATCGCGGGTTACTGCTTACGATGAACGGGAGATAAATATGGTTGTGAATTTAGCAGTGGCAGATCGTCATTTGCCGCGTGGGGGAAGAGGGAGGGTGGAGGACACATAAACACACCAACGTCCAGAATAATTTGAATTTTAAAAATAGATAAGATCATTTGCGTAATGTTGACAAATTAGAAAACAGCTGCGAACAACCATTGCGTAAGACAAGCGTGCGATAATCTCGGCGTTGAGTCGCACGTCGCGCACGAGGATTATGGTGCGCCTGATAACGCATGCGATAGCGTGTGCTTGATAAGCAGAGGTTACTCCGTAAGACAAGCGTGCGATAATCTCGGCGTTGAGTCGCACGTCGCGCACGAGGATTATGGTGCGCCTGATAACGCATGCGATATCGTGTGCTTGATAAGCAGAGGTTACTCCGCACGACATGGATCTGGCTGGAGTTGACGTCTGGACGATGTGGTGGCAGAAGGGGGAGCGTCGCTAGGATACGAATGAATTTTTGGCCAGTGTGATTGATGTAGGCGTTTGGAGGGTAACTCTGTAGGAAATTGTTAAAATTATACAGACTTAAATATTTTAATTGAAGTGTCATTAACTCTAATAGCGTCGAAGTTTAAGTTTTACTATACATATGATGTACTAAGGTGCTAATGCTCCTGTAGGTACGTTTATATTATTTTAGTGCGCAAATATTTATATCCAGGTGTTTGTAACAGTATAAGAATAATACTTTAGTCTGACTTAGACGACACGTCTTAAGTCAGGCTACGAAAATTATTTGACAACTTAAGGCAATTTCTTCCGAATTGGTTCAAAAACTTTTAATTAAAAATCTGGGAAATATAAACAAACTCGCTATCGATAGCGGGATGCAGTTTGGCAAGTTAGTCTCGCGGAGCTGATTGGTGAACGTAGTTCCGCCATTTTGCTGACCAGCGAGGCCAACTTGCTTGAGATCGTAATATATGACGCAATTTCTCGTGTGTACACGCTATTCACGGTAAAGTGAGCACCTTCGAGAGCCTTCTCGTTTGGAATAATAGTCAATAAATATATGCCAACTTAGCATTACGCGTTAACTACCGAGTACGGTGGAATATACACACTGTGTTTATTACTTACATGTCAATGTGTATTTAAAAAGGTGGTTGCAGGATAACAATGCGCTGATGTAAATAAGTAAGTAGGTGTTCACTATGCCGTGAACAGCCTATATCTCATGTATTGTGTGGTCTGACTGCCGGCGTAATGGTGTATTTCTACTACCTGCCACCCGGCAACATGGCGTCACTGCGTCAGCACAGCACGCACTAGCCACAAGGCCTACCTCTTGCAGAGACTCGCGCAGCCAATTAGAGAGCGTGTAGCCGCCAAGTCACTGCACACTGTGGCCACAAATCCTTAGATGTCACACTGCCATAAAATTCGCCATTTACTGACTGTTATTGCACTTCCGTTCTTATTAAGACCAATCACGGAGTTACAAGTACACAGAGCGGACACACATGTGGCTGCGTGACGCTCTGATAATGACCTTGCTTCTGATTGGCTACAGCGCTGCCGGTTGGCGAGTAGTATATCAGATGCTAACTGAACCTATGGGGGTGATTGAGGTGAGAATGGAACTGCGCCAGAATAAAGGGCGGGGGAAACGGGAGATGCCCGAGAAAACACGCCTACCAGAGGCATTGTCTTGCACGATTCACACATGCGAAAATCTGGGAGTGACCCGGGCGGGTATTGAACCCAGTTCACCTTTGTGGGAGGCGAGCAGGCTAACCGCTCAGCCACCGCGGCCCCTTTGTAAGGAGTAGTTTAAGGGTTCTGCCTGGCGGTTGAGCTACTGTGCGCGCCCCCAGTATGTTTACATAAGAAACTACATCATGCTCCAGACGAGGAAGTAATGGTATACTCTGTTTCATGTGACCAACCTACACATCATGTAAACAGTAAACGCCACCATTTGCAAAGTACTGTGCCAGCTGATGGTGGTTGTAGGATGCGTGTTATTATGTTGTTGCTCTTGGTGATGATTGTCAAAGAAAATGGTACTTGGAATTAAAAATTATTATGTGGAAAATTAATGATAATTACAACATTTATGGTTACAATTACGCTCATAGAGTAATACACAATTTTTCAGAGTTATAGAGCAAGAGCTTTAAAAATATTTAGAAATATTATGGTAGAGCATGCGAACATCACGGTTATGTGAAAGGTCTCCACCAATCTGCGTTGTGTCTGTTGACTATGGTCTCCACCAATCTGCGTTGTGTCTGTTGTCTATGGTCTCCGCCAATCTGCGTTGTGTCTGTTATCTATGGTCTCCACCAATCTGCGTTGTGTCTGTTGTCTATGGTCTCCACCAATCTGCGTCGTTGTGTCTGTTGTCTATGGTCTCCACACCGCCCGGTGAAAAGCCGTTGCCTTGCCATTGTGCTCTTATCCGTCATAATTGATATACATGCAAAATTCCTTGCTGGTGATGTCGGAATATTTATGCAGTTAATTATTTGCGTATTTCATTAAGAGAAGCTCGTCGTATGTACCTTTTTAGAACAGTCTCCTCAGTGAAATGAATTATCGACACGTGTCTGCCGCTTTGTAAAATAAGTTTGTTGTGTGCTGTGGCCCGCCATTTTCTGTGACCAGCGAAGCTCGAGCGAAAAATTATTTACGTTGTGAAGTTTGAATTTGTAGGTTTCAAGAAAAGTTAAGTGTTTTATTAATTGCATAAGTCAGAAAATAAATTATTTCATATCAGTAGTAGACAAGTGATTTTAGTGAATTAATCATCCAAAGTTCGGCACGTGTTTAGGAATTACGAAGTGAACAGTAAGTTGGTGTGTTTTGTAAATAATGTTTTCTTAAATTTTTGTTAGAATATTTGAAATGTATTTGGACTTTTGATTGAAACTCTAACGATTTTTATGTAGAAGTTAGATTTGATTAATTTCGACGAAGTTAAAACTTTTGCGTTAGGCCTACAGCAAATTGAATGCTATTTCCGTACGCAAATAATTTCCCACTGCATCATCAAAACAATCCCAGTCCAATGGCCACTCTCATAAGAAGAACCACAAAAAATCACGTTCTCTACCCCACCACCGATAAAATAAAACAGTATATTATAAAACAATTACTAATGGCAACCAGCTATAGTATCCTAAATACTGGACAGAAGTTGTCCAGTATTTCCATGCTTGCAATTGGATTCCTAGTTTACTTCGCCGATAGAACAGCTGTGGCGGAGGGATACATGGTGGTCGCAATTATTTTCGAGAACTGTCAAAATTTACTGAAGTTATATGAAACAGAGTATACTTTAAAGTTGCCACGCATGCTGTAAATATTATTTTGTAGTCGTCCAATATAGTTAAAAACGGCTTTTTCAGACCACTGCATCTTAAGACCAGGCTTCACTATGCATGGGCGTATAGGCAATCAAAGGCTAAATTCGGACAAAGATCTCTCAGTCGTTTTTTGTAGCAGTATTTTCAACTTAAGATTTTTTGTTAGAGACTGAACGCTATACATTTGTAAACCATTCAAATTTTAATTTTTAAATGTTAAATGCGCTTTTTAATCATTTATAAAATGTCACAATTTAAAAATAATGAAAACGTACATTTGAAATTTAAAAATTAGAATTTGGAAGGTATACAAATCTAGATGAGTTCAATATCTAACAAAAATCTTTAGTTGAAAATACTACTACAAAAAATGACACAGATCTTTCTCCGAATTTAGCCTTTGATTGCCTATACGCCCATGCATAGTGAAGTCTGAGCTTAAAACATACTAGTCGGACACGAGTCAAACGACGATAGGAGCCTGTATTGAACATTGCTACAGAGTTCTCATCAATAAAATGACAGGGTCGCCGCTGAAAGTGCCATAGCACTATGAGAACACTGCACGCCAGTTCCGAACCCTGCGCGTAGAGGCGACGGCGCTCTCGTAGCGCGTGCCAGTGTGACCCTTATAGCTCCCGCGCTTCTCAGCCAGAATAGTTTGTAGGCGGGACCCAAAATGCGTAAGAAACAGGCGTTGTTAATGAAACAAGACGACGGAAAAAGACAGAACACACCGTTGGCTGTTGGACCTCATGTTTGACCTACGAGTGTAAACTTTTCCACGCACAACACTATTTCTAACCGCTGCGAGACATGAAAGAAGCTACGCACTTGACTGCAGAGAGAGATATGTCTAACACGCACATCACTTCATCACAATACGTTACCTACCACCCGGAACTGACACTGCTGAGGAGAGATCACACAAGTGTGCAAGTTTCTCTGTCTCTGTAGATGGTATTAAATTAACATTAGTACACCACGAACTACTGTACACAATTCGTGAAACTACCATGCAGTGATCTCAACCTGCATGTTCTCATGTGAGACTGAAAAGGAATAAATAACGAATTAATCTTTTTACGGGTGCAGATGCAACAAAACACGGGCGAAATATTCTTGACAATAAAATATCTGTTAAAACGTGCCATAGGCACTGACAGCCATCGTTTTCATATGCTTTATATGAAAAGTAAGCTACGATGGAACTAAATACAAATCCAAGATGGAAGCGATACTACTCACTTAAGGCGGTCGCATTCCTATACTCCATTCAAGGTTACTTCCCGCCCTGTCACAGGTCTACTTTCCTCCGCTTCGTGCATACAAAGCTTAACAAAGTCTAGAATATTATAACGATCCGCTTTAGTATGCACTCAGTTAAATAAAATCCTGCATTTCTTACTATAGGCTGTTTACGGTAAAGTGAGCGATTTTTAAGGCCCTCCCAACGAACATTAACCACTAATAAATATACTTTATTGCAGTATCAGACGTAAACTTTTGAGAGCGTTGAAATGTATTCACTGTATATATTAGTCACATGACAAGGTTTACATTAAAAAGTGGTGGAAATATATAAATTGGCCGAAAAGAAAAATTTAGCAGGGCCTTAAAAAGTTATCACTTTACCGTGAATAGCTTATAGGCCTTACCATTTCCTCACTGTTTTTACTCGTATTAATCACAAATAAAATATTCCAATTTATAGTTAAAATATTAGTAAATATTAAATTTCAAAGAAGATAAAGATACTGTTATGTTAACGAAAGTGTAAAACGCTTGTGATAAATGACAAATTTAGGACACAATAAAAAGCACTTCCTTCTTACCTGTAATGATTTTTTGAAGGTTTGATTCAAAAAATGAGAAGAAGAAAACGGTCGATGATCGCGGGGCGTTGTCCTGGAGAGAAGGCAGACAATGTTGAGGTCCCTCGCCCCGGGCGTCCGCCCGCGAAGACGTCATTACTGGAGCGTTCAATGGTCTCAAAGATCGTGCGTCATTTGGTCATATTTTTGACTGGAAAAATATCACTTTTTTACAACACACTAGAAAATAACCTTTCGATAAAGTCACCGCAGCGCACAGGAAGAAATCTTCATCGCAGTGAGACATTTCACTGAGAATAATACCAATAGTAACAATAATAATAGCTTTGGAGTTGTATCCAGAAATGCATGTAGTATTTTATTCTTGTTTTTGGGTCAGTGAGCACACTTCAGTAGGTTGGGTAGCCACGTAGTTTGACACAAGTTTTTTGGCGAATTGAAGTTTTGTGTATATTTTACCCATAATTTATATTCAACCCTTTGAAGACGGTACAAATGTGCTGGCTACGAAGGCAAGGTTGACGTGAGCTGCCTATATTCACCACTACAGCAATATCACTTCTATTGGTCACTGTATTTACAATTACCATCTTCCTATTGGTCCTGGCTACACCGTACACGCTTACTGTTTTCTGTAGCGTTTATTATTGGCTGGCCGTCGGCCAATGAAGTCGCGCCTTGTTTGGTGCCAATCAAAGTGTCACGATAGATCTCAAACGTTCATTGGATAAATTATTAAAAAGAACAGCTTCTTTCTTAGAACGGAAATGTTGACAACTTGTAATTTATTTCTTAGACTTCGGTAAAGTCCAGCGAAACAGGAAAACTATAAAGGTGTGCGTTTTGTCTTAGGGAGAAAATACATTTCGTTATAAACGTGACCCCGTGCATGTAAGTGCATACTGCTCCAAGAGTTAACAAAATACACAATGAGATTTAACATTTCAATATAACTATAAGTTTTACAAATATTTATCACAGTTTAAGAATTATAACTTACACTAAAGACTGTATGTAATAATCTTGTATAAACTAACCGGGAAAGTAAGAGAGAGAAAGAAAAGGGGGCGCATCACGTAGAACACGGATTCTGCAATGCCTGCAGCAGGAGATATTAATTTCCCTGCAGACATGCGAGGTTCGTTAACGCATCTGCTGCCAACTAACAAAGCCACGAGCTGCTTCTGATAACACCAGTATCCAACAATATAATTTTTTTTTTTCTGAGCGGGAGATAACTCGCACCTCTCGTCGGGTACAAAGTAAACAGCGACGGCAATCGAGGCGATAAGATACGACGCCTAAGGTGGTGTTGACCCACCTCCCCCCCCCCCCCCAGGTAGATTTGGGATTGCCCTAATGAAAATACTTCGTCCGTGATGCGAACACAGCAACGAATTATCATAATTAGCAGTAAATTTAGAACGACGTAATGAATGAAATAAAATTACTACAAAACTGAGCACCGTGTAGGTAGTTATCCCCAGCAGAATTCATTATGATTATCTCTCTTCCTTCTTTCAGCATTTCTTTTGGCGGTAACTATGCGCAAAGCACTGAACCTATTCATTTTAAAATATTGTGTGCCGAAATGTTCATAGCTCGAAATGACCGTGGAAACAACCAACCATTTGAGCCGTTTTCACTGTCACAAGAACATGTTTTAGACAGAAATGGAGGAACCGAAAAAACGTATACAGACGCGTAACGTTTCTGTAATGTTATTCGTAAGCAGACCTCACTCAGGCACGTTGGGCGGTTTTTGAATAAGCTGCTTTCTGGTGGAGCTGTGCACACTGTTCGACCCAGGTCCGGAGCCCACCAGAAACATCAACATGACAACCCACCGCCGACACAGTGGTCAGACATACAACCCACCGCCGACACAGTGGTCAGACATACAACCCACCGCCGGCACAGTGGTCAGACATACAACCCACCGCCGACACAGTGGTCAGACATACAACCCACCGCCGACACAGTGGTCAGACATACAACCCACCGCCGACATAGTGGTCAGACATACAACCCACCGCCGACACAGTGGTCAGGCATACAACCCACCGCCGACACAGTGGTCAGACATACAACCCACCGCCGACACAGTGGTCAGACATACAACCCACCGCCGACACAGTGGTCAGACATACAACCCACCGCCGGCACAGTGGTCAGACATACAACCCACCGCCGACACAGTGGTCAGACATACAACCCACCGCCGACACAGTGGTCAGACATACAACCCACCGCCGACACAGTGGTCAGGCATACAACCCACCGCCGACACAGTGGTCAGACATACAACCCACCGCCGACACAGTGGTCAGGCATACAACCCACCGCCGACACAGTGGTCAGGCATACAACCCACCGCCGACACAGTGGTCAGACATACAACCCACCGCCGACACAGTGGTCAGACATACAACCCACCGCCGACACAGTGGTCAGACATACAACCCACCGCCGACACAGTGGTCAGGCATACAACCCACCGCCGACACAGTGGTCAGGCATACAACCCACCGCCGACACAGTGGTCAGACATACAACCCACCGCCGACACAGTGGTCAGGCATACAACCCACCGCCGACACAGTGGTCAGGCATACAACCCACCGCCGACACAGTGGTCAGACATACAACCCACCGCCGACACAGTGGTCAGACATACAACCCACCGCCGACACAGTGGTCAGACATACAACCCACCGCCGGCACAGTGGTCAGACATACAACCCACCGCCGACACAGTGGTCAGACATACAACCCACCGCCGACACAGTGGTCAGACATACAACCCACCGCCGACACAGTGGTCAGGCATACAACCCACCGCCGACACAGTGGTCAGACATACAACCCACCGCCGACACAGTGGTCAGACATACAACCCACCGCCGACACAGTGGTCAGGCATACAACCCACCGCCGACACAGTGGTCAGACATACAACCCACCGCCGACACAGTGGTCAGGCATACAACCCACCGCCGACACAGTGGTCAGGCATACAACCCACCGCCGACACAGTGGTCAGACATACAACCCACCGCCGACACAGTGGTCAGGCATACAACCCACCGCCGACACGGCAAAACCCCCACAGTGGTCAGGACATACAACCCACCGCCGACACAGTGGTCAGACATACAACCCACCGCCGACACAGTGGTCAGACATACAACCCACCGCCGACACAGTGGTCAGACATACAACCCACCGCCGCACAGTGGTCAGACATACAACCCACCGCCGACACAGTGGTCAGACATACAACCCACCGCCGACACAGTGGTCAGTACACCACGCCGACATGTCAAAATACACCCACCGCCGACACAGTGGTCAGACATACAACCCACCGCCGACACAGTGGTCAGACATACAACCCACCGCCCGGACACAGTGCGTCAGGCACATTACAAACCCACCGCCGACACAGTGGTCAGACATACAACCCACCGCCGACACAGTGGTCAGACATACAACCCACCGCCGCACAGTGGTCAGACATACAACCCACCGCCGACACAGTGGTCAGACATACAACCCACCGCCGACACAGTGGTCAGACATACAACCCACCGCCGACACAGTGGTCAGGCATACAACCCACCGCCGACACAGTGGTCAGACATACAACCCACCGCGACACAGTGGTCAGGCATACAACCCACCGCCGACACAGTGGTCAGGCATACAACCCACCGCCGACACAGTGGTCAGACATACAACCCACCGCCGACACAGTGGTCAGACATACAACCCACCGCCGACACAGTGGTCAGACATACAACCCACCGCCTGCACAGTGGTCAGACATACAACCACCGCCGACACAGTGGTCAGACATACAACCCACCGCCGACACAGTGGTCAGACATACATGTGTCGGCTGCAACTGGATTTGCAAACCCACTTGACGAGTTATGGGAAGTTGGGCACACCAAGGCTGCGGCTACACGGCATGCTGGCAGAACTACTTCACTAAAACAAGTTCAGCTATTGAAGAGCTTACATTACCTTCGAACGAGTTCCGATCGCAGTTGTTTCTCCTCCAAAGTGAACAGTTTTCATAAGTCGTCTCGAACGACTTTTCTTCTCTTTTGCGCTCCTATTGGCTGCTTACAAGTAAACAAGCAGGGTATTAAATATTACTGAATTTGGCGGGAATTCCTGCACTTGTAGAATTAACTGAAGTTTAAGGTTGAATGTACTAATACCCACTCATTATGCCATTACAGTAAAAGTGTAGGTGTCATATGAATTTAAAATATCAATAGTGATATGTTTCAGGCTATTATAATTAAATATAATACATTTTAAGTGCCATGTTTGTTGAGGTTAGAATTTCCATTGATTTCGTTCTCCTTGAGGTGTGTAACCGCGAAAACACTTTCTGTTTTTAAACTTGTCCAGACACGGCTACCGAATGTATTTAGCTGAACGTGTTTAAGAGCAGCGGTGTAACCAATCGCGGCCCTGATGTCGCGACAGCACGGTCTTACGGCGACATACGAGAGATCGGCGACAACGACAGTATATAATGACAACGGCGTGCACAGTGCATATAACGTCGTGGCGACATCACACGGAGCTCCTCTTCTGCAGCTCACACGTAGCACGTACAGTGAAGCACGTACGTGCTCGTACACTGACAGCTGCCTCGGCCGCTGCCTGCATACGTGATGGCTTATCAGCGAGAGGCAACCCGAACTCTGTGCTCCAGCCATGGCCACTACTACAGGCTGCTCGCCATCAACTAACCTTAGAAAAAAATCACTGCTTCTACCTGCATGTTTTAACAGGCGCACCGAGTGACATTCGCCTAATTAAGTTGGTAACGATAAAGAAAAAAAATGTTTCCATGTATTGACTTTCGCATTGTATTGTAAACGGCCCCGGGTTTTGCACTTGAAGGCTTTGCAGGGGACGGCTTACACACTAAATTATAACCTAACTTAAGTTAACGCCCATCCCTTGCCCGGGACTCGAACCCAGAGCCTCCCGCACTCCAAATCGGTGGCGCACCAACCGACTGCACCACGAGAGGTCGGCTCCATATCTTAACGTCGAATAAAAAATGTTATGTACAGGCTGAACACAGTAAAATGAGCACTTTTGAAAGCCCTGCTTAAGATCTACTTGTATGCACGTTATGTATTCTTCCGCCTTATGTAAAATTAACATTGCCATCGGCATCATCCCTTTATTCATGCGTCGGTAAAGTTAAACTGTGAAATTATTTAAAACGTTTTTAGAAATCTGCTCATTTTTACACACTGATGCATTAAAATAACCCGAAATCGAAATAAACAATTTAAATTATCACAAATGGTTACCTAAAATTTTATATTCGACGTTAAGATACGGAACTACTTTCTCTCCATCGTTACCAACTTTACCGGGCGCGTGTCACTCAGTGCACCAGTTGAAGTACATGCAGGCCTGGGTGGTGACTTTCTTCTACGGTTGATTTCAAAAGTGCTCACTTTATCGTGAACAGCCTTTAACTATTTGTGGTAACTTATATTATTTCTTTCGCTCACTGTTTTTTTAATGCATCTAAGTGTAAAAATGAGCAGATTTGTAAAAAATTTACTTTCCTAATAATTCCACAATTTCACTTAACCGATTCATGAGTCGGGCGATCAGGCACAAGGCAGTATTGTTACATAAGGCGGCGGAAGCATACACAACGTGCATACAAGAAGATCTTAAGCAGGGTTTTCAAAAATATGCAGTTTAACGTGAACAACCTGGCTCCGACAACTTTTCTGAAGCTTGTGCTGCTGAAGTTCTACTTCCAGGATATTCCTCCGCCTCCATCGTCTCCTTGTGCAGCAACTAAGCGTTGCTTCTACTACAGGTTGGATGATCAATGTTAAAATGTTGGCAAAGGTAAAAATATTTAGCCGCTAGATCAGCGCTATGTCGGCATCACATTTTCTCTATTTTCTACTGAAAAAAAAAAACAGGACGATTGCAATATTCATAAATCAAATATAAATTAACTTCGTAATATCTCTATTTCTTACAATTCGCGTAACTTAAAATTGTAATCAAATGTTACATTTTGGAACATTGCGCACCTAGCTCCGGAAATTTTCCGTATGCCAAACCCTCCCATAAGAAATCACGTTATGTTACAAAACTGAATAGAATAACCGTTGAGTGTACAATATTACACAGAAGGGACAACATACCGCGTTCATGCGCACTCAGTGTAATAATATTCTGCATAAGAACTATTACTTACTAGGGATTACCAAACGCACATATATTATCTCTATTTTTATTAATGTTAATAATGAATCAAATGAATGTATACGTATATAAATGTATATGTAAAATTTCACTGAAACCAAAATTAAGGTACTTTTACGCTAACTCAAGTATAACACGCACACCTGTGACACACAACATATTAGGAAACAACCAAACGCCTCATACATGGGGGTGATTTTTCAAATGATTGATTTAAAAAGTGGGACGAAATCGCGAATACATTATACGCACCACTTGAGGACGGTGCCTGATGGTGATATTTCAATATGCCGTGTACATGTAAACAGGGTCCGTTGGCGAGATTTTAATTTGCAGTGCACTTGTGGTCGGTATCAGGGGAGAAATTTCAATCTCCAGTGGCGTTTGATGGCGAGGTGTCAATCTGTCGCAGTGTGATTGAAAAGTATCAAGTGACATTTATATCTGTAAGGCACTAGTGAGTGGTTTCAGCTGGCGTGATTTATATACGCAGGGTTTGTGAACGGGGATCAGTGGCGAGATGTTGGTTATGCAATAACATGTAAATGCTGCCACGTGGCGAGATCATTAACAAGCTTCGTCACACGTTTATTATGAGTTCATGAGCTGCAATCCAGTAATATTATGACATGAAGTGATGGATCTTGTGTTCTGCTCTAGTCTTGCATTCAATGAACAACTTGCTGTATGCTGCATTTAGGCATCAACCATTAATGTCAAAGAAGGTGTAGGAAACTGTACAAATCATACTAGGCACAAGGAAGACTGTACAGTGGCTGGTGAATGGCTGTGTACAGTACCTGTCATACTAGTCACAAGGAAGACTGTACACTGGCTGGTGTATGGCTGCGTACATTTCAGTCAAACTAGTCACAAGGAAGACTGTACACTGGCTGTTGTATGGCTGTGTACAGTACCTGTCATACTAGTCACACGGAAGACTGTACACTGGCAGGAGTATGGCTGTGTACAGTACCTGTCATACTAGCCACAAGGCAGACTGTAAACTGGCCTGTGGATGGCTCTGTACAATACCTGTCATACTAGTCACAAGGAATACTGTACACTGGCTGGTGCATGGCTGTGTACAGTACCTGTCATACTAGCCAAAAGGAAGACTGTACACTGGCTGGAGTATGGCTGTGTACAGTACCTGTCATACTAGCCACAAGGCAGACTGTACACTGGCCTGTGGATGGCTCTGTACAGTACCTGTCATACTAGCCACAAGGAAGACTGTACACTGGCTGGTGCATGGCTGTGTACAGTACCTGTCATATTAGCCACAAGGAAGACTGTAGACTGGCTGGTGCATGGCTGTGTACATTGCTGTCATACTAGTCACAAGGAAGACTGTACACTGGCTGGAGTATGGCTGTGTACAGTACCTGTCATACTAGCCACAAGGCAGACTGTACGCTGGCCTATGGATGGCTCTGTACAGTACATGTCATACTAGTCACAAGGAATACTGTACACTGGCTGGTGCATGGCTGTGTACAGTACCTGTCATACTAGCCACAAGGAAGACTGTAGACTGGCTGGTGCATGGTTATGTACATTACTGTAATACTAGTCACAAGGAAGACTGTACACTGGCTGGTGGTGTATGGCTGTGTACAGTACCTGTCATACTAGCCACAAGGAAGACTGTAGACTGGCTGGTGTATGGCTGTGTACATTGCTGTCATACTAATCACAAGGAAGACTGTACACTGGCTGGAGTATGGCTGTGTACAGTACCTGTCATACTAGCCACAAGGCAGACTGTACACTGGCCTGTGGATGGCTCTGTACAGTACCTGTCATACTAGCCACAAGGAAGACTGTACACTGGCTGGTGCATGGCTGTGTACAGTACCTGTCATATTAGCCACAAGGAAGACTGTAGACTGGCTGGTGCATGGCTGTGTACATTGCTGTCATACTAATCACAAGGAAGACTGTACACTGGCTGGAGTATGGCTGTGTACAGTACCTGTCATACTAGCCACAAGGCAGACTGTACACTGGCCTATGGATGGCTCTGTACAGTACCTGTCATACTAGTCACACCGGAAAACTGTACACTGGCTGTTGTATGGCTCTGTACAGTACCTGTCATACTAGCCACAAGGAAGACTGTACACTGGCTGGTGAATGGCTGTGTACATTGCTGTCATACTAGTCACAAGGCAGACTGTACACTCGCTGGGGTGTATGGCTGTGTACAGTACCTGTCATACTAGCCACAAGGCAGGACTGTACCGCTGGCCTAATGGGATGGCTCTGTACAGTACCTTCTATACTTAGCCACAAGGAAAGACTGTAGACTGGCTGGTGCATGGTTATGTACATTACTGTAATACTAGTCACAAGGAAGACTGTACACTGGCTGGTGGTGTATGGCTGTGTACAGTACCTGTCATACTAGCCACAAGGAAGACTGTAGACTGGCTGGTGTATGGCTGTGTACATTGCTGTCATACTAATCACAAGGAAGACTGTACACTGGCTGGAGTATGGCTGTGTACAGTACCTGTCATACTAGCCACAAGGCAGACTGTACACTGGCCTGTGGATGGCTCTGTACAGTACCTGTCATACTAGCCACAAGGAAGACTGTACACTGGCTGGTGCATGGCTGTGTACAGTACCTGTCATATTAGCCACAAGGAAGACTGTAGACTGGCTGGTGCATGGCTGTGTACATTGCTGTCATACTAATCACAAGGAAGACTGTACACTGGCTGGAGTATGGCTGTGTACAGTACCTGTCATACTAGCCACAAGGCAGACTGTACACTGGCCTATGGATGGCTCTGTACAGTACCTGTCATACTAGTCACACGGAAAACTGTACACTGGCTGTTGTATGGCTCTGTACAGTACCTGTCATACTAGCCACAAGGAAGACTGTACACTGGCTGGTGCATGGCTGTGTACATTGCTGTCATACTAGTCACAAGGCAGACTGTACACTCGCTGGTGGTGTATGGCTGTGTACAGTACCTGTCATACTAGCCACAAGGCAGACTGTACGCTGGCCTATGGATGGCTCTGTACAGTACATGTCATACTAGTCACAAGGAATACTGTACACTGGCTGGTGCATGGCTGTGTACAGTACCTGTCATACTAGCCACAAGGAAGACTGTAGACTGGCTGGTGCATGGTTATGTACATTACTGTAATACTAGTCACAAGGAAGACTGTACACTGGCCTGTGGATGACTCTGTACAGTACCTGTCTTACTAGCCACAAGACAGACTGTACACTGACCTGTGGATGGCTCTGTACAGTACCTGTCATACTAGTCACAAGGAATACTGTACACTGGCTGGTGTATGGCTGAGTACAGTACCTGTCATACTAGCCACAAGGCAGACTGTAAACTGGCCTGTGGATGGCTCTGTACAGTACCTGTCATACTAGTCACAAGGAATACTGTACACTGGCCTGTGGATAGCTCTGTACAGTACCTGTCATACTAGTCACAAGGAATACTGTACACTGGCCTGTGGATGGCTCTGTACAGTACCTGTCATACTAGTCACAAGGAATACTGTACACTGGCCTGTGGATGGCTCTGTACAGTACCTGTCATACTAGTCACAAGGAATACTGTACACTGGCTGGTGTATGGCTGAGTACAGTACCTGTCATACTAGCCACAAGGAAGACTGTAGACTGGCTGGTGCATGGTTATGTACATTACTGTAATACTAGTCACAAGGAAGACTGTACACTGGCTGGTGGTGTATGGCTGTGTACAGTACCTGTCATACTAGCCACAAGGCAGACTGTACACTGGCCTATGGATTTCTCTGTACAGTACATGTCATACTAGTCACAAGGAATACTGTACACTGGCTGGTGCATGGCTGTGTACAGTACCTGTCATACTAACCACAAGGAAGACTGTAGACTGGCTGGTGCATGGTTATGTACATTACTGTAATACTAGTCACAAGGAAGACTGTACACTGGCTGGTGGTGTATGGCTGTGTACAGTACCTGTCATACTAGCCACAAGGAAGACTGTAGACTGGCTGGTGCATGGCTGTGTACATTGCTGTCATACTAGTCACAAGGCAGACTGTACACTGGCTGGTGGTGTATGGCTGTGTACAGTACCTGTCATACTAGCCACAAGGCAGACTGTACGCTGGCCTATGGATGGCTCTGTACAGTACCTGTCATACTAGTCACAAGGAATACTGTACACTGGCCTGTGGATGGCTCTGTAAAGTACCTGTCATACTAGTCACAAGGAATACTGTACACTGGCTGGTGTATGGCTGAGTACAGTACCTGTCATACTAGCCACAAGGCAGACTGTAAACTGGCCTGTGGATGGCTCTGTACAGTACCTGTCATACTAGTCACAAGGAATACTGTACACTGGCCTGTGGATGGCTCTGTACAGTACCTGTCATACTAGTCACAAGGAATACTGTACACTGGCTGGTGTATGGCTGAGTACAGTACCTGTCATACTAGCCACAAGGCAGACTGTACACTGGCCTGTGGATGGCTCTGTACAGTACCTGTCTTACTATCCACAAGGCAGACTGTACACTGGCCTGTGGATGGCTCTGTACAGTACCTGTCTTACTAGCCACAAGACAGACTGTACACTGGCCTGTGGATGGCTCTGTACAGTACCTGTCATACTAGTCACAAGGAATACTGTACACTGGCTGGTGTATGGCTGAGTACAGTACCTGTCATACTAGCCACAAGGCAGACTGTAAACTGGCCTGTGGATGGCTCTGTACAGTACCTGTCATACTAGTCACAAGGAATACTGTACACTGGCCTGTGGATGGCTCTGTACAGACCTGTCATACTAGTCACAAGGAATACTGTACACTGGCTGGTGTATGGCTGAGTACAGTACCTGTCATACTAGCCACAAGGAAGACTGTAGACTGGCTGGTGCATGGTTATGTACATTACTGTAATACTAGTCACAAGGAAGACTGTACACTGGCTGGTGGTGTATGGCTGTGTACAGTACCTCTCATACTAGCCACAAGGCAGACTGTACACTGGCCTATGGATTTCTCTGTACAGTACATGTCATACTAGTCACAAGGAATACTGTACACTGGCTGGTGCATGGCTGTGTACAGTACCTGTCATACTAACCACAAGGAAGACTGTAGACTGGCTGGTGCATGGTTATGTACATTACTGTAATACTAGTCACAAGGAAGACTGTACACTGGCTGGTGGTGTATGGCTGTGTACAGTACCTGTCATAATAGCCACAAGGAAGACTGTAGACTGTCTGGTTTATGGCTGTGTCCATTATCTGTCATAATTTTTATTCGTGTGCAACGCGAGCATGCATGTGGGCAAGGTGACTGAACGGGTTCATCTGCAGTGTCTTTGTTTCCGGTGTCAGGAGGCGATACTCCAATATGCAGTGTATTTGTATACAGTACCAGGTGGCAAGATTTCTATCGACAGTGCACTTGCGATAAGTCCACGTTCACTTAAGGTGGGCGCCTGTATGAAGGTGGTCTGTGTCTTGTACCCTATGAGTACTAGAATGGAAGTAGGTGTTTTTAAGTACTGCTTATTGGTGATCGCGTACATGTAGTACAGGAACATAACTGACGTGGTGTCGAGTAGGAGATGAAGATATTTTATGTCTTGTCGTGTTACAGATACCTTCTGCCAATATAACTGAAGGAGAAAATAAGAAGATGTAATGCATAGCACTTAATAGAATACCTTATTTCTAAAAGAAAAATTATGATTCTGCTTTTCTTTTCTCATTTAATATATACGTTTATATTGCTTGTAATAATTGGTTTTATTTAAATTTTGTATTGTATTATGCATCACGTTTTCTGTTACAATATTTACAAATCCTGTAGTGTACTGATGATAAGGCTGCAAGTGAAATGTAATGAAATGAAATGTTTCTTGCTTATAATTACTTCTTCACTAAAACCAAGTTAACTTATATTCGTGTGTGTGTTGAACATAAGACGTTTACACTCACTATGTATCACAAATATATGTAAATGTTCTAAGCAGACGTCTCTTGGGGCCTGTTGCACCATCGTGGTTAGAAATCTCGATCCGAGATCAGCAGTCATCGTCGACAAATGTAGTTTGAAAATACACCAACAGATAGAAATACGTTCGATTGTTTTCTTGGGAAATAAAAACAACATTATACGTACTTGAATATTATTCAATAAATTTCGTACAATAATTATTCACTTAAAACAGATAAAACATCGCACATCTAGTTCTATGTATAGTGAAAAATACGCTTCTTCCATGACGTAATATATTACGTATCAATAGCAAAATTTGTCTCATATTTAATACCAATCTCTCCAAGATAGACGAATCGGAGGTCCAGAATCATGAAATTTCGTTGGTGCAACACTTTTACATTGGAACAAAGATGAAACTGTATTTCGGTTCGGAACTAGGATCATTCGATCTCGGATCGGGGGAGATGTTGGTGCAACCGGGTCTTAGTACAGGGAATTGTTGTGGGCGACCTACGCCGCGCGGTTGAAGAGACTGTACAGGACCGTGAGGGGGGGGGGAGAACGTTGGAGACGGAACAGCAGCGACATGCACGCACAATGTGAAGCACCTCGAGAAAACCCGCCGGCCAGCGACAACGTGCGAAAAGAAGAACCCATAACTGGCATCAGCCCAGGATGGAACGAGGGTCACAGCTAGCCACTGACCCGAGACTTCAGAAATGCGCCCGTTCAGAGATCGACAGACAATCGGTCGTTCTCCTCGCCCACCTAACCCACATACTACGTCACTAAACATCGTGCAGCTGCGCGTAGCGATAAGAACTCCCCTGTGCACTGCATTTGTAGCAAGAAGAGTTCAACTACTGATGTGTGTCGAAGCTGTCATCACTGTTACAGCTGAGAAAGCATTCATTTCCCGATGTAAGCTCCATGACTGTTCTTCAATTCTATTACAAGGTTGACTTACTGACAGACGTCTGATAATGCGTCAGTATAAATGGCTATTTTACTGTAAACAAAACAGATGATTAGTACGATGATGATAATGGTGGACAAACGTCACGTAAGCTTATACCTTTATCTTTATTAAAATGTCATGAAAAGTTGTAACTCGCCAAATGAATTCCTACAATAGTCAAGTGGACTGTTTCTTCGCGAGTGCACGAGAACTGCTATTTACTGCGAGCGAAGAACGCCTTAAGGCTGTTTCTTGGTTTGAAAACGGTGAAAATTTGCTACATGCAAATACACGTTAATGGGATTCTGTTTTCAAGCCAATTTTGACGATATAAACTTGAAACTAAAACTTCATTGTGAGAAATGATACACTGAAGCTCTGTATCGACACAAATATAACAATTTGTTTTTCAGTGTGTGTGTGTGTGTGTGTGTGTGTGTGTGCGCGCGCGCGCGCGTGTATGTATATATATAATTCAGTTTTCAGATTTTTCCAGGAAACATGTTATACGTCAATGTTACAAAAGGCTTCGATAGCAAAGATGCACATATCTTCCTATTGGCTTACTGTTTTCTGCAACGTTTATTATTGGCTGGCCGTCAGCAAATCAAGTCGCACCTTGTCTGTGAGCCAATCAAAGTGTCACGATAGATCTAAAACGTTTTACAATCCATCGTGTTCATTGGAGAAATGATTAAAAATAATTGTTTCTTAATTACAAACTGAAATGTTGACAACTTGTAATTTATTTATTAGATTTCGGTCAAGTCCAGTGAAACATAAACTTATACAAGTGTGCGTTTTGTCTTCAGAAAAAAAAGAATTCCCATATAAAGGTGGTGCCATAGAGTCCCACCAAGTGTGTGGGTGTGTCTGTGGAAGGGGGGGGGGGGGGAAATTGGGTGCAATGATCAGGGGCCCGGAGCCCCAGAAGGGCCCGACTAGTAAATGTTTATTTATAAAACGAAGTATAATACGCAAAAATCAAATTTCAACACTCAAAACTTATTAACGTTTTTTTTTTGCATAGATGGAGACTATTTACGTTGTTGTAAATGGTCGATTTTTTGTGGCAAGGGGGTGGGGAGGCCTACAGCACGCATTGCTCAGGGGCTCGGAATTTATCTTAGTGGTCATAAACATGTATTCACCTACATCAAAATGTCAGAGCTTTCAAACCAGGTAACAGCCATAAGCATTCCCATCCTCGTTAGAACCTGAGCTCCTCAGGCGCTCAACGCATACAACAACCTACTTGATTCTAGGAAGATGCGCTGCACGTTTATACACGTATCATGCAGGGGAACATGGGACTAGAAGGATGCGCTACACGTTTATACACGTAACATGCAGAGGAACATGGGACTAGATGGATGCGCTGCACGTTTATACACATATCATGCGGAGGAACATGGGACTAGGAGGATGTGCTGCACCTTTATACAAGTATCATACGGAGGAACATGGGACTAGGAGGATGCGCTGCATGTTTATACACATATCATGCGGAGGAACATGGGACTAGGAGGATGTGCTGCACCTTTATACAAGTATCAAACGGAGGAACATGGAACTAGGAGGATGCGCTGCATGTTTATACACATATCATGCGGAAGAACATGGGACCAGGAGGATGTGCTGCACCTTTATACAAGTATCAAACGGAGGAACATGGAACTAGGAGAATGCGCTGCATGTTTATACACATATCATGCGGAAGAACATGGGACTAGGAGGATGTGCTGCACCTTTATACAAGTATCATACGCAGGAACATGGAACTAGGAGGATGCGCTGCATGTTTATACACATATCATGCGGAAGAACATGGGACTAGGAGGATGTGCTGCACCTTTATACAAGTATCATACGCAGGAACATGGAAGGTTTCACTACTCGACACACCGAGCGAGGTGGCGGAGGGATAACTCACTGAACTCGCATTCGGGAGGACACAGGTTCGATTCCCGATCCTGTCAACCTGATTTCGGTTTTCCATGGTTTCCCGAAACCACTCCAGGTGAATGCTGGATGGGTCCCTAACAAAGGCCGTCGCCGATTTCTTCCTAAACCTCCTCCAATCCCTCTTCCCTGTGCAACTAGCACAGTCTCTGTTGACCTCGCTATCGACGAGATGTTAAGTCCAATTACCTATCTACCTACTACTCGCCACGACCAACTCTTCGCCCAAGGAAGGACATGTTCGACTGGCTGCTGGGACACAACTACAACTTCCAGCTCGATTACATTTTAACTGACATTTACATAAGCGATCAGTTCCCAGCTTGAGTGATAGGCGTGTTGAGAAACTAGGGCAAGTGTGTTTCCTCATGCAGGCTTTTAACATTTAACACATCTGGTGACCGCACACACGCCTCTAAACACTGTTCACAGTAAAGCGAGCACTTTTCAAATCAACTTCTGAATAAAAATCATTACAAACATTTCTCCTCTACAATTACACATTTGTGAAACTTCAAGAGCCATATGTTTAACAGATCTTAATTAATATTTGTACTGTACAGACCCGTATCCACGAGCTCAAGCAAAATGGCGGACACTCAACAACGTAAAACTGTATGCAGCTGTGTGTGCAAAAACTATGGATGATGTAAAGTGTAGTTGTGTGCAAAAAGAAACGTATTGCAAGTTTGAATAACGTAAAACACTTAAAACACCTCAAATAATCATAATAAAACGACAATTAAAAAAACATGTGACGGTATTCCTGATTATCAGTTAATGTAAATGTTTTATATATAAAAAAAAACTCTGGAATTGTTATTTTTAACTGAATAACTCACTATAACTTTGTAGGTATTGACAAACGTATTTAGTACAAAAATAACTGTCAATTTCGTAAGTCAAGTTGGTCACATGGTTAAGGGTGTGCGCTAATGATGCAAGCAACGTAGAATGAGCGTAGGGTCCCGGCAATCAAGGAGCAAGAGTGACACAACTCCCATTGGATTTCCAAGGGAAGGGATCTCTGAGGGAGGGATACTATTTGGAGCGGTTATATCAGGCTTCCCCCTCCCCTCCCTCTTCGCTCGTGTGTTGTGATTGGCCTCCTACCAACACAGCAAGCTGTGCTGTGATTAGCCATTGGCCGAGGGCGGGGTTCTCCTCAATGCTAAGGGCTTACCCCTCCTCCGCCCTGCGAGGTATGCTGTGATTAGCTGTTGGTTGAGACAGCAAAACCGTCACAAGAGACGTTTGAAAGTATAGATGTTCACCTTTCAGCCGCCAAACCACGACTGACGAGGTAGGGAGCTCTGAAGACTGAAGGGGTATGAGGAAAAAAGGGGGATGTTAAGTCGTCGGCCGCCGGAGAAATTAGGGGCACACCGGTGCTCTGAGGAGGCTGTCTGGCGTAATGCCATCGGATGAACCACCGAGAGGATGGGAGATCTGGCGACCGATGCCCGGGGTAGCACTTGGTTCGATTCCTGTCGAAGGCAATTAGGCATCATTGCACAATGAGTAAGAACACATGTTCATTCCTCGGCTGCCGAAACACAAATCAGGAGGTTGGAAGGGCGTGTGTAGGGTATATACGAAGATGAGAGGTAAGGCGCGAGTGTACGGTTGGGGATTAGATCATTGGTTCGAGACCCATTCAAGGTAATTCAATTTTTTTTAAGGCGAGAGGTTAGGGGATGTCTAAGGTTGGAGCAGTATGGCTGACGAGTCGGTCCATGGTTATCGGGGTTATTAAAAATATTTTTAATTGCCTAATCAATAATTGTATAGTAAGTAATTACTAAGTTCTCATAATGAGTAATTAGCCATTACAAAGGTATGCGCAATAAGTACTGATACTTATTTAAAAAATAAGTATGTGTAGAGACAAATTACCAACTACACAAATACGAATTACTAATTGCTAAACTAATTACACATCCACTCCCTACCACTCCTCATTGACGATTAACCTGAGATTGTTTATACAATTCAATATTTGAGAGTTCTACGATTATGGTCAAATATCATGGTTTTTTTTGTACAAATATACGCGTAATTTAATAGAATTAGATAATCATAAGATTTCTTGGATGAATACTGTGTTTTCTGAGGGTTGTTAAGATTCTGAATTACCGGATGGTTCTGGCGTTATAAAATACTGATTTTACTGTGTCAAGTGGACCAATGTTCCTGAGCACGCACTAAATCGCGTCATTCTGAGGAAAACAATTATCTAGCAGAATCGAGTGGTATATGCTGTTCACGGTAATGTGAGCACTTTTAATGCCCTAGAGACTTTTTTAATTCAGGCATTTTTTATCCTTTAACCACCTTTTTAAATTAATATTGCCATGTAAGTAATGAACACAAATTGTATATTCCACCGCACTCGGAAGTTGAAGTCTAAAGCTAAAATAAAATGTATGAATTGACTATTATTCCAAATGACAGGGCTTTCAAAAGTGCTCAATTTATCGCGAACAGCCTATACTAGTATTTGTCACCCTCGGTGGGTGCGCAGTGTGTGGTTTGTAGTACATATGAATCCCATTCGTAGAACCGCTACCAGTTAGCAACTTGCGTAAGCCTATGGAAAAAACTAGCTAGCATATCTTAATATTGTTATATTACTGTTCCCGTTTTACATAAATTATTTGCTTACTAGTATAGTTTTCTCGTTTTCTTGATAATGACGTGCACTCACTAGAGTACGAGTGTGTTATTTTTTATTTTGACGAAAATTACTGACCAGTTGCAAAATACAGTTTTTTATATCTACCAAGAAATTATCTGCATGTAAAATTTAATGATAAAAATTTTGGGTCCGACGGAGTTTCGAACTTATGCCCAAAAGTTACATACTACTCACAGACGCTGTAACTTTACCACCCTACGACCAGTTCACTTAAGTACGGTAGATACATTACATTTTTTAAATTAAGTTTTTAATGCAGTAGGTCATGTTTGAAGTATTTATAACGGTTTTAAACAGTAATTAAAAGTTGTCATAGCCAATATTATTCGTCGTTGTCGTATTCTAAATATATTTGAAGAGTTCCAACCCCACGGATGTATAATCAAGATGGAAGCGTCCTTTTCGGTCTCTACGTCAACTCGTTTCAAGTAGTAGCCACGGGGAGCGCCGTACGTTCTGAAACTGCGACGTGATTGTCCAGGTACGAAACCTGGTATGGAACCTGCCATGAAAAATAGGACGTGTCCAATTACCAAACCTGGTACGAAATCTGGCCGTACAAGGCGGGAAATGCCATGACGAGTGCCACTGCAGTTATCGTGCAATATCGGCATTAACGGACAGCGATGGATGAAACTAACATTTTTCAGAATGATATTTTAGAGTAGAGTAGACAGAGAGAGAGAGAGAGAGAGAGATCCAACTCCTTTGGCGACTAGTAGTTTGGTCGACTAACAACTATGCGAAGTAAGCTTCTTGAAGATTCGGAACAATCGCAAGTTTGCTCGACCATACATGCGAATCAACAGCGACAGGATGAAGACCTGGAATGACCGAGAAGATAAAGACGAGGCGTTAGGAGGACAAGTGCCAGGCGTGAATGTATAAATCCAAGCAGTGTATGGGCTACTGTACCAAACTCCTCAAGCAGTGTATGGGCTACTGTACCAAACCCCTCAAGCAATAAGGACATTACTATCGAATTATGAAGATCCTCAAGTAGCATTCTGTGGCTGTCTGGCACTCCCACTGCTTATTTGAAGGGCAAACATTTACATAGAGTGCAACACTTAACAATACGATTTGTGGATGAAGCAGCATATCTCTATGAAGGTTCAGAGGCTCCATTAGAGATGGAAAGTCTTAAAGTGAGGGTAATCAATGTGTTTAAGCAGGATATGTTATCAGCACCTCTCTTGTATCCAAGTCCTTCCATACCAGTTCCTTGGAACCTTGACACAATACGCCTTAGAACACTTGATACTGGCATTATTGTAAGTGCCATGATTGTTATGCAAAAAAATAAAGTATTTATAGCTTACAAACATCAGGACGTCTTTCTTGGTTATCTACTAGATTTTTCTGTCCCCATTTTAAGTCAAGAAGTTAATCGGGGAATTGTTTGCACATTGTCCCAAGATAATCTTGCATCTAAAAACAGCACATGCATCACTGGTTTTTCCGCTAACATGTGGTTCTATACTAAATGGATCTGGAAATTACTTCAACTCTTAGAGCATGTCTCCTTTACTGACGTAAGACTTTAGAATATTGTGTCATTTCTTTTAGACCCCCAACAACAAATGACTATATACCTACTAATCGGATTTGGAAACTCCTTTAACACTTACTGCATTTGTCTTCTTTAATGAAATAAAACTTGATGAGAATAAGTCCTTTCTCGTGGATCATACTACTATAATTACTATAAATGTGCGCGATATCATATTTATAGCGCAACACAATGGCACTCGCGAGGAGGTTACAGTTTTCAACAACAATTTATGATGAATTTTAAGTTAGAATTTTCGGTATTTTAAAAAGACATTTATTGTACTGGTTTGATTTATATCATATGTTCATGAACTTAGAAGGCAGCAATCATTTATTATTATGTAATACAAAACTATCGCCGCAGAAATCCTCATGAAGGGTAGTCACCATCAGAAAGACTGCACAACAATTGAATGCCTCGGCACATAGGCGATGAGACATCCGATGCACATGGGGTAATTAATTATGTTGAATTGTGTTTTATACCTCTACTTAAGTGAACACTGGTCTTTGAGGTTGTTTGTGATGATTTACAATGTGTTAGATTCAGTCAGCCTAACAAATTACTAATGTCACACATTTTTGCACACTGTTCGTCCAATAACAGAGAATTTTCGCTTTTTTTACATTTCACATATCCTCATATTACTCCATATCAACTTCCAATTACGTCCATTTCACTCATTTCAGTGCACTTTGTTTTAACTGATATTTATCTTTATCTGCGAATCACTGCACTCTAAAGTCGACACAGTTGAAACAGCTCCAAATCAGCGAATCTGACTGGGTATCTGTATAATCAGTCAATTTTTCTAGTGATCATTTTAGTTGCTGGTATTAGTGATTAAATGGTAATTTCTACTGACTCACAGTAAAACCCCAGTTCTTCAGTCTTGAGCAGTACTGTCGAAGTACGGCTCAAGACTGAAGATTCTCTACAATAATTATACTCACTGATTCATATTTAGGGTGTAAATTCTCGGCTTTCACAAGGCCTTAGTTGTCTAACCTAATATACTACTAACTTAAAATATTTTGCACACTCTATGTGTAATAACAGATCACCAATGCCCAGTTGCACCATCGTAGTACGAAACTCGATCCTAGATTGGCTTTAAGGTTTTCACAGAAAACTGTTGTACCCTCTTCTAACATCTTTGGTTGGAAGTTTGAACTCGAATGGTGCAACCAAAGACATTATAAGAGGGTGCAACAGTTTTCTGTGAAAACATTACATCCAATCTAGGATCGAATTTCGAACCACGATGGAGCAACTGGGCAACAGAACACTTGTTTTTTCGCGCAATGATAAATGTGCAGGCTGGAGTTGAACTTTTTACGTGCATCGTCGCTGTGATTTCCTTTGACTAATGGCCGCATGTCTGTGGGAGAAGGCATTTTCTACTCGAGTGAGACAATCAGAGCAAAGTTACCCTGGCACTGAAACACCGTGATTGAATAACAGACACTTAAAACGCGAGCGATTTAAAATTATCCAAAAGCGAGACACACATACTCACCTGGCTGGGAGTAGAAATGCACAACGTCGTTGTGCGGTGGCAGGTAAAGAAGGTGTAGAGGCTATGGCTCACCTCGTGCTAGAGGTCGCTGATAATGATAGGCAAGTACGTCAGAGAGCTGCAGACCCCCGCTGCGAGGGCTTATCGCCGTCAACTGTCGCTCACTCCACCTCGCTAACAGTCCCCTTCCCCCTTGACAAACCAACCTACCGTGCACCTTCTCGAGGGACTGCGACATGGAATAGTGTGGACGAATGCCGTTGGGGCGATACCAGCCCAAGGGCCCGCCCTCCTGAGTGAACACGGCTCTGAAACCCCGCCATTCACTGAGCAGCACGTAACACTGTTCCTTCCCTCGGGACAGGACCTAACACTGTCCCAGCCCTGGGGACACGACCTAACATTGTCCCTTCCCTGGTGACAGGAACTAAAAGGCCCCTTTCCAGGGGCCAGGACATAACTGTCCATTCCCTGGGGACAGGACCTAACACTGTCCCTTCCTTGGGAACAGGAACTAACACCGTCCCTTCCCTGGGAAAAGGAACTAACACTGTCCCTTCCTTGGGAACAGGAACTAACACTGTCCCTTCTTTGGGAACAGCACCTAACACTGTCCCATCCCTGGGGACAGGACCTAACATTGTCCCTTCACTCGGGACAGGATCTAGAGTGTCCCATTACTGGGGACAGGAACTAAAACTGTCCCTTCCCTGGTGACAGGAACAAATAGGTTCCTTCCCTGGGGACAGGACATAACTGTCCATTCCCTGGGGACACGACCTAACACTGTCCCATTCCTGGGGAAAGGACCTAACACTGTCAATTCCTTGGGAACAGGAACTAACACTGTCCCACCTTGGGAACAGGACCTAACACTGTCCCTTCCCTGGGAACAGGACCTAACATTGTCCCTTCACTCGGGACAGGATCTAGAGTGTCCCATTACTGGGGACAGGAACTAAAACTGTCCCTTCCCTGGTGACAGGAACAAATAGGTTCCTTCCCTGGGGACAGGACATAACTGTCCATTCCCTGGGGACACGAAATAACACTGTCCCATTCCTGGGGAAAGGACCTAACACTGTCAATTCCTTGGGAACAGGAACTAACACTGTCCCACCTTGGGAACAGGACCTAACACTGTCCCTTCCCTGGGAACAGGACCTAACATTGTCCCTTCACTCGGGACAGGATCTAGAGTGTCCCATTACTGGGGACAGGAACTAAAACTGTCCCTTCCCTGGTGACAGGAACAAATAGGTTCCTTCCCTGGGGACAGGACATAACTGTCCATTCCCTGGGGACACGACCTAACACTGTCCCATTCCTGGGGAAAGGACCTAACACTGTCAATTCCTTGGGAACAGGAACTAACACTGTCCCACCTTGGGAACAGGACCTAACACTGTCCCTTCCCTGGGAACAGGACCTAACATTGTCCCTTCACTCGGGACAGGATCTAGAGTGTCCCATTACTGGGGACAGGAACTAAAACTGTCCCTTCCCTGGTGACAGGAACAAATAGGTTCCTTCCCTGGGGACAGGACATAACTGTCCATTCCCTGGGGACACGACCTAACACTGTCCCATTCCTGGGGAAAGGACCTAACACTGTCAATTCCTTGGGAACAGGAACTAACACTGTCCCACCTTGGGAACAGGACCTAACACTGTCCCTTCCCTGGGAACAGGACCTAACATTGTCCCTTCACTCGGGACAGGATCTAGAGTGTCCCATTACTGGGGACAGGAACTAAAACTGTCCCTTCCCTGGTGACAGGAACAAATAGGTTCCTTCCCTGGGGACAGGACATAACTGTCCATTCCCTGGGGACACGACCTAACACTGTCCCATTCCTGGGGACAGGACCTAAAACGGTCCCTTCACTCGGGATAGGGCCTACAGTGTTCCATTACTGGGGACCGGACCTAACACTGTCCCTTCCTTGGGAACAGGACATAAAACTGTCCCTTCCTTGGGAACAGGACATAACACTACCCCTTCCCTGGGGACAGGACCTCAAAACTATCCTTTCACTCGACAGGACCTATAGTGACCCATTACTGGGGACAAGACCTAACACTGTCCCATCCTTGGGGAATAGACCTACCACTGTCCCTTCCTTGTGGACAGGACCTAACACTATCCCTTCCTTGGGAACAGGACCTAACACTATCCCATACTTGCATACATGACCTAACACTGACCCTTCCCTGGGAACAGGACCTAACACTGTCCCTTCACTCGGGATAGGACCTGCAGTGTTCCATTACTGGGGACAGGACCTAACACTGTCCCTTCCTTGGGAACAGGACCTAACACTGTCCCTTCCCTGGGGACAGAACATAAAAACTATCTTTTCACTCGACAGGACCTATAGTGAGCCATTACTGGGGACAAGACCTAACACTGTCCCTTCCTTGGGGAAAGGACCTACCACTGTCCCTTTTTTGGGGACAGGACCTAACACTGTCCCTTCCTTGGGGACAGGACCAAACACTATCCCATACTTACGTACAGGACCTACACTGTCCCTTCCCGGGAACAGGACCTAACACTGTCCCTTTACTCGGGATATTACATACAGTGTTCCATTACTGGGGATAGGACCTAACACTGTCCGTTCCTTGGGAACAGGACCTAACACTGTCCCTTCCCTGGGAACCGGACCTAAAAACTGTCCCTTCACTCGGGATATTACCTACAGTGTTCCATTACTGGGGACAGGACCTAAAACTGTCCCTTCCTTGGGGAAAGGACCTAAAACTGTCCCTTCCTTGTGGACAGGACCTAACACTATCCCTTCCTTGGGGACAGGACCTAACACTATCCCATACTTGCGTACAGGACCTAACACTGTCCCTTCCCTGGGAACAGGACCTTACACAGTCCCTTCAATCGGGATATTACCTACAGTGTTCCATTACTGGGGACAGGACCCAACACTGTCCCTTCCTTGGGAACAGGACCTAACAATTTCCCTTCCCTGGGGACAGGACCTAAAAACTATCCTTTCACTCGACAGCACCTATAGTGACCCATTACTGGGGTCAAGACCTAACACTGTCCCTTCCATTGGGAAAGGACCTACCACTGTCCCTTCCTCGTGGACAGGACCTAACACTATCCCTTCCTTGGGGACAGGACCTAACACTATCCCATACTTGCGTACAGGACCTAACACTGTCCCTTCCCTGGGGACCGGACCTAACACTGTCCCTTCCTTGGGGACAACAGGACTTAACACTGACCCTACCCTGGGGACAGTACCTCACACTCTCACTTCCCTGGGGACAGGACCTAACACTGACCCTTCCCTGGGGATAGGACCTAACACACTCACTTCCCTGGGGACAGGACATAACACTGACCATTCCCTGGGGACAGTACCTAACACTCTCACTTCCCTGGGGACAGGACCTAACACTGACCCTTCCCTGGGGACAGGACCTAACACTGACACTTCCCTGGGGACAGGACCTAACACTCTCACTTCCCTGGGGACAGGAACTAACACTCTCACTTTCTTGGGGACAGGACCTAACACTGTCCCTTCCCTGGGGACAGGACCTAACACTTTCCCTTCCCTGGGGACAGGACCTAACACTCTCACTTCCCTGGGTACAGGACCTAACACTGACCCTTCCCTGGGGACAGTACCTAACACTCTCAATTCTCTGGGGACAGGACCTAACACTTTCCCTTCCCTGGGGACAGGACCTAACACTCTCACTTCCCTGGGGACAGGACCTAACACTGACCCTTCCCTGGGGACAGTACCTAACACTCTCAATTCTCTGGGGACAGGACCTAACACTCTCACTTCCCTGGGGACAGGACCTAACACTGACCCTTGCCTGGGGACAGTACCTAACACTGTCCCTTCCCTGGGACAGTACCTAACACTGTCCCTTCCCTGGGGACAGGACCTAACACTTTCCCTTCCCTGGGGACAGGACCTAACACTCTCACTTCCCTGGGGACAGGACCTAACACTGACCCTTCCCTGGGGACAGTACCTAACACTCTCACTTCCCTGGGGACAGGACCTAACACTCTCACTTCCCTGGGGACAGGACCTAACACTGACCCTTCCCTGGGTACAGTACCTAACACTGTCCCTTCCCTGGGGACAGTACCTAACACTGTCCCTTCCCTGGGGACAGTGCCTAACACTGTCCCTTCCCTGGGGACAGAACCTAACACTCTCACTTCCCTGGGGACAGGACCTAACACTCTCACTTCCCTGGGGACAGTACCTAACACTCTCACTTCCCTGGGGACAGTACCTAACACTCTCACTTCCCTGGGGATAGTACCTAACACTGTCCCTTCCCTGGGGACAGTACCTAACACTCTCACTTCCCTGGGGACAGTGCCTAACAGGTGCTGGTGGTGATGCTTATGACAGTGATGGTCATGATAATGATGATGGTGACGATTTTGATGTTGATGATGCTCGATAACTTCGAAAATGTACCATCGATGTGCAGCATTATAACCATTTTTAATGAGGGAAGGCAGGGCCCTATTTATATTTTATCTGTAGTGTTAGTCACGAAAAAATACTTAAACCTGGAGTTTTTACTATCCTAGTTTCATATGTATGGAAACTCCAGCACTGAACATTTACAGCTACGGCAACCGGTTTTCCAGGCAAAGCTTTCTCATGTAGTTGTCCTCAGCGACACTTTAGTCCAGATCAACTTTCGTGATTGGGTGATTTCAACTGCCACACATATTAGATGTCTGCCCACAAATCACGGCCGTTCAACGCCGGAGTAACTCAATTCTGATTGGCCCAGTCAGGCAATAATGCCTTTTCACTAAGAGACTGGGCCAGCAACTAAATGTTCCGTTACACGGCGAAAGTGACTTAAATTGATAGTTTAAAACTCTACAATTAAAAAAAAAACTTATGTAATAAATTACCATACTGTTGCAGGTATTTGTGTTTAGTGAAGTGGTGCCGGCATGCTGTTAACGTCGGCTCTATGTGAAACCCTGAAACAAGATTCTAATCAACTTTGATCGAGGGTGATAACATTGCCGAAATTGTATTGCAATAATGTAAGCTTTTAATGCATGCGTATTTTATTTGCGTAACTATCCATTAACCAGTATATAAGTCGACACCTCTGTATGCATATACATAACTCGTTTTGCCTGATGAAGATTAACCTAGATAATTTGAGGTAAAATAGCCCTATTCTGGATTGCAAGTGATAAAACAATTTCAGTCATCGGCTCCGCTCGTCTCGACTAGGCTCGGCACGGCTCCGCTGGCAATATTCTACATCAGTACCGACGTGCTACTTTTGCAGAGGAAAGTGATTTTTTTTAGTAAGAAGATCATGGCAATCAGAAAGAGTTTTTCTTATATGATGTAAAAACTAAATATCTGGAGGTATCCTAAAGAAATTTGCAACGAATGACAAAAATCACAGT
Source organism: Dryococelus australis (assembly GCA_029891345.1). Classification (NCBI taxonomy): domain Eukaryota; kingdom Metazoa; phylum Arthropoda; class Insecta; order Phasmatodea; family Phasmatidae; genus Dryococelus; species Dryococelus australis. The sequence continues at coordinate 4,194,934 of CM057000.1, forward strand.
GGAAGCATGCTAGAAAAATGTAGTAATAAACTACAGAAATTACGCTTCAATATTTACTCATTCATATCGCAGATGCATTTGCTTCATCTATGTGAGTAGTGTAGACTAATTTGTAAGGTGTTTGTCCATAGGCATACTACATTGTTTCAAAGAGAATGTTAATAGTCTGGAAACAGTTACGACCGCATTAAACACCGTAGCAATATACCTACACTGGCATTCCACAAATCATGGTACAGGGGTCTAGTATCGTCTAGACCCTTCTCTAGTCCCGCAAAGTGCAGCAACATGTAGTGATACCCATTACACAAGTATGACGAAACACTCGTGGAGAGATGTTGACCCGTGTCATTAGGACATAGGTAGCTATACACAGCTTCCTTTCCTGCACGATCTTATGTACTCCTCTCATCGTCACAGTCCGAGCGTGATGGCGCGCAGTGGTAACACAAAGGACTCGCATTTGGAAGGACCCAGGTTCGGTCACCGGTCCGGCCATCCTGATTTCAATTTTCAATAGATTCCCAAAATCACTCCAGGCAAATGCTGGAATGAACCCCAAACGATAGCCAAAGTTAATTCCTTCCCAATTGTTCCTCAATCCCTCCTCCCTGTGCAACTTGCACCGTCTCAAATGACCTCGCAGCCGACGAGACGTATGTCCACCTACAGGATCTACCTCCCTTCTACGTCACATAAAAGTTCGACGAGGTTCATAACGGGCGAACGACGTGGCCACAGCAATCGTTGCAACACTCCAGAAAGCTCCTCGACGATATACAGGACAACATGGGGTCCATGACACGATGTACACTATCCTCGACGATATACTGGACAACATGGGGTCCATGACACGGTGTACACTATCCTCCACCCTATACTGGACAACATGGGGTCCATGACACGATGTACACTATCCTAGACGATATACTGGACAACATGGGGTCCATGACACGGTGTACACTATCCTCCACCCTATACTGGACAACATGGGGTCCATGACACGGTGTCCACTATCCTCCACCCTATACTGGACAACATGGGGTCCATGATACGGCGTACACTATCCTCGACGCTATAGTGGACAATATGGGGTCCATGACACGATGTCCACTAACCTCCACGCTATACTGGACAACATGGGGTCCATGACACGGTGTCCACTATCCTCCACCCTATACTGGACAACATGGGGTCCATGACACGATGTACACTATCCTCGACGATATACTGGACAACATGGGGTCCATGACACGGTGTACACTATCCTCCACCCTATACTGGACAACATGGGGTCCATGACACGGTGTCCACTATCCTCCACCCTATACTGGACAACATGGGGTCCATGATACGGCGTACACTATCCTCCACCCCATACTGGACAACATGGGGTCCATGACACGATGTCCACTAACCTCCACGCTATACTGGACAACATGGGGTCCATGATACGGTGTACACTATCCTCCACCCTATACTGGACAACATGGAGTCCATGATACGGTGTCCACTATCCTCGACGCTATATTGGACAACATGGGGTCCATGATACGGTGTCCACTATCCTCCACCCTATACTGGACAACATGGGGTCCATGATACGGTGTCCACTATCCTCCACCCTATACTGGACAACATGGGGTCCATGATACGGCGTACACTATCCTCCAAACCATACTGGACAACATGGGGTCCATGATACGGTGTCCACTATCCTCCAACCTATACTGGACAACATGGGGTCCATGACACGGTGTACACTATCCTCCACCCTATACTGGACAACATGGGGTCCATGACACGATGTACACTATCCTCCACGCTATACTGGACAACATGGGGTCCATGACACGGTGTACACTATCCTCCACCCCATACTGGACAACATGGGGGCCATGACACGGTGTACACTATCCTCCACCCTATACTGGACAACATGGGGTCCATGACACGATGTACACTATCCTCCACGCTATAATGGACAACATGGGGTCCATGACACGGTGTCCACTATCCTCGACGCTATAGTGGACAACCTTGGGTCCATGATACGGTGTACACTATCCTCGACGCTATACTGGAGAACATGGGGTCCATGATACGGTGTACACTATCCTCCACGCTATACAGGACAATATGGGGTCCATGACACGGGGTACACAATCCTCCACCCTATACTGGACAACATGGGTTCCATGATACGGTGTCCACTATCCTCGACGCTATACTGGACTACATGGGGTTCATGATACGGTGTACACTATCCTCCACCCTATACTGGACAACATGGGGTCCATGACACGGGGTACACAATCCTCCACCCTATACTGGACAACATGGGGTCCATGATACGGTGTCCACTATCCTCGACGCTATATTGGACAACATGGGGTCCATGACGCGGTGTACACAATGCTCGACGCTATATTGGACAACATGGGGTCCATGATACGGTGTCCACTATCCTCGACGCTATACTGGACAACATGGGGTCCATGACACGGTCTCCACTATCCTCCACCCTATAGTGGACAACATGGGGTCCATGATACGGTGTCCACTATCCTCGACGCTATATTGGACAACATGGGGTCCATGACACGGTGTACACTATCCTCCACGCTATACAGGACAAAATGGGGTCCATGACACGGGGTACACAATCCTCCACCCTATACTGGACAACATGGGGTCCATGATACGGTGTCCACTATCCTCCACCCTTATTGGACAACATGGGGTCCATGATACGGTGACCACTATCTTCGACGCTATATTGGACTACATGGGGTCCATGATACGGTGTCCACTATCCTCCACCCTATATTGGACAACATGGGGTCCATGACATGGTGTACACAATGCTCGACGCTATATTGGACAACATGGGGTCCATGATACGGTGTCCACTATCTTCGACGCTATATTGGACAACATGGGGTCCATGATATGGTGTCCACTATCCTCGACGCTATACTGGACTACATGGGGTTCATGATACGGTGTACACTATCATCCACCCTATACTGGACAACATGGGGTTCATGACACGGGGTACACAATCCTCCACCCTATACTGGACAACATGGGGTCCATGATACGGTGTCCACTATCCTCGACGCCCTATTGGACAACATGGGGTCCATGACGCGGTGTACACAATGCTCGACGCTATATTGGACTACATGGGGTCCATGATACGGTGTCCACTATCCTCCACCCTATACTGGACAACATGGGGTCAATGACATAGTGTACACTGTCCTCGACGCTATACTGAACAACATGGGGTCCATGACACGGCGTACACTATCCTCGACGCTATACTGGACAACATCGGATCCATGACACGATGTACACTATCCTCGGCGCTATCCTATGCAATATGGGGTCCATGACACGGTGTACACTATCCTCGACGCTATACTGGACAACATGGGGTCCATGACACGGTGCCCACTATCCTAGACACTATACTGGACAACATGGGGTCCCTGACACTGTGTAACTATCCTCGGCGCTATGCTGGACAACATAGGGTCAATGACAAAGTGTACACTATCCTCGACGGTATACTGGACAACATGTGGTCCATGACACGGTGTTCCACTATCCTCGACGCTATACTGGACAACATGGGGTCCATGACACGGTGTACACTATCCTCCACGCTATACTGGACAACATGGGGTCCCTGACACTGTGTGACTATCCTCGACGCTATACAGGACAACATGGGGTCCATGACACGGTGTACAACTATCCTCCACGCTATACTGGACAACATGGGGTCCCTGACACTGTGTGACTATCCTCGACGCTATACTGGACAACATGTGGTTCATGACACGGTGTACACTATCCTCGACGCTATACTGGACAACATGGGGTCCATGACACGGTGTACACTATCCTCCACGCTATACTGGACAACATGGAGTCCCTGACACTGTGTGACTATCCTCGACGGTATACTGGACAACATGTGGTTCATGACACGGTGTACACTATCATCTACGCTATAATGGACAACATGGGGTCCATGACACGGTGTACACTATCCTCGACGCTATACTGGACAACATGGGGTCAACGACACGGTGTCCACTATCCTCGACGCTATACAGGACAACATGGGGTCCATGACACGGTGTACACTATCCTCCACGCTATACTGGACAACATGGGGTCCCTGACACTGTGTGACTATCCTCGACGCTATACTGGACAACATGTGGTTCATGACACGGTGTACACTATCCTCGACGCTATACTGGACAACATGGGGTCCATGACACGGTGTACACTATCCTCCACGCTATACTGGACAACATGGGGTCCCTGACACTGTGTGACTATCCTCGACGCTATACAGGACAACATGGGGTTCATGACACGGTGTACACTATCCTCGACGCTATAATGGACAACATGGGGTCCATGACACGGTGTCCACTATCCTCGACGCTATCCTGGGCAGTATGGGGTCCATGACACGGCGTACACTATCCTGCACGTGCAGTCCGTGTGAAGGGCTGCAATGCACTACAGTGCACGCCAGGTCAGAGTACATCTGACAGAGGTCTAAACACTGCCAGGACGTAATGTTACGTTGGCACCACTGACTTTATGCTCCTCCATGACTTTTGTCTTGTCAGTGTGGATGTGTGTTGTACAGTCGTACTGAGCGCAGCATGACATATCTAGCTATATTGGCAACACTTTTCTTGTATCGTTTCAAGTGCAATAAACACAGTTTTCTGAAACATACAGAATCGCTTATATATCTCCACCTTTACAATACATTTAAAGTCTGCAGAAAAAATATTGTTAAAATTGAAACATAATTTCACACATTCCACTGTAACGTGTTATAGAATTTTCTCTAGTTGTAGTGTTACAAAAATCACCTTGGCAGCTAGTTTCCAAATAATTGTTCGTAAGAAATACAAAAGACAAGTAGAGTGCCACACGTGTTGCAGCTGACGATAAACAGATATGGCAAGCCACAAGCATAGCGAGCTCAGACTGCGCCATGTGTCAACCACGTCCTGACGTCATGTACGTTATACAGAGCACTAATGAATCCAGCTGGGTTTCCCCCGGATCACTAGCCATCTCCCCAACACCGCTACCGCTAGAGCCCCGAACAGGCGGTGGGTGAGCGGTTAGACTGCTCGCCCCCCACCAGGGCTAACCCGGTTCTATCCCCGGCCGGGTCACTCCCGGATTTTCGCAAGTGGTAACCGTGCCGGACGGATCTCCTGTTTTCCCCGCCCTTTCATTCCGGCGCTGCTCCATACTCACCTCAATAACCCTTATCGGCTCTTAAGACGACGCTGTTGAGAGCCGCCCAGATCTCACTCACACTCGGTCTTCTCCCCTTCCCAAAGTTAAGAAGATGGAGTGTTCCTGGAACTATATGCACCTCCACTCATATACAAAGTTGCATACGAACACAACAGCGTGAAGAACGCGCCTCGGAGAGAACGCATCTAAAAATAAACTCTGATTCAGTCTCACAAAGTACATCCACGTAAAGTTGTGGACACAATAAATGAGCACACTCGTGGAGCTGAAAATATTTCCAAGTCCAGTTCGGGGATGATAGGCAGGCGGCCTACTCGCACGCCAATAAAAGTATATTAGTGAAAAAATTTTAAAAGGGGGGGGGGGGGGAAGGAAAATACAATGGTCGGGAATAATTACTATGTAAAAATGTTTGCAATATGCAGTCGTTCGTGAAGATTACATATGTCAGGGCTGTGAAATGCATACATACCCAGCAATATGTCAGGGCTGTGAAATGCATACATACCCAGCAGATATTACTTTGTAGTGAACGATTTTGTAAACTCTTAGATTTTCTTCTAAACCGCCTTATTCTCAGTGTTATGTGAAGTTAAGGTCCGAAGATAGGGTGGGGTTTTATTGAGTCTCGGGGCTAACTCCTTACGCCTACTAGGAGGGAATCATGCAAGGAGACATGCATCGCGGCAAAGAGCCATGGCCTGCCCTTTGGGGCCGTGACTACCTCCCTAAGTGTACTTAGAGCTAGTCTTAACTATGAAGGGCAAGGGAAAAACCGTCAAGAGAGACGAGACTGATGGTTACTGCGCTGACACAAAGCTTACAGTTCTGTTCAGTGTTCTGTTACTAATTGAACAGGATTTTCTTCGCACTAGATTTAACTACTCGGAAACTAACACATTACGTAACGAATAACTGTTTCACAGCAACACCAGCTTCTCTGTTTTTCCTCTTCTGCGAAATGTCTAATACTACGCACTCCGCAGAACAATGGATCTACATTTAAACATGGCAGCAATAAACAGGAAAAAACTACCGTGATTGTGGATTCTAGACGTATTTACAATAGGTTAAGGAAAAATTAAAAAGCAAAAAAAAGCGCCCAGGCCTGCCTATTCCTGGAAAGGGCTCGTCTTTACATTAAAAAAGGCATGTTAATAAGAATTATTACTGTTGTGTTATTTACACATACGTTAGTGGTCGTATGACACTCCGGCTGAGATTTTCTCGTGTTCTTGTAAAATTTATAATTACAACTACTTATTACCCTGAAGGAAAAAAGATAAAATATATTTTTTCCCTTTTCACAAAACAAATTTTATCCTAAAACGTCTGCCTACAATATTTGCTGTAAATAAGGACGCAACTGTGAAATTTTATGTATAAATTACTGAGAGTATTTCGAAATGTTCAAAACAACATCGCTTCAAAACGTGACTTGATTATTTCGAACAGTGATTGTCGTAAAAGAAAATATGAAAACGTACGAGGGAAACCCTTAACACTCACCTTCCACTTCAGTTTCATGTCTCTTCACTGGCTTTGCTTCGAGCTTATTTTCTTTGATGATTTGTTATGTCCAATCCTTCCCTTGTATCTCAATTCAACAGTGCTACATTCTCACTCTCTCCTCAATGAAAACATGTCCAACACCGTTCCTCTCTGTGCTCTGCCATCTACATCCACAGTTCGTATCCTCGCCTGCCCTTTCATTCCTCTCTGTGCTCTGCCATCTACATCCACAGTTCGTATCCTCGCCTGCCCTTTCATTCCTCTCTGTGCTCTGCCATCTACATCCACAGTTCGTATCCTCGCCTGCCCTTTCATTCCTCTCTGTGCTCTGCCATCTACATCCACAGTTCGTATCCTCGCCTGCCCTTTCATTCCTCTCTGTGCTCTGCCATCTACATCCACAGTTCGTATCCTCGCCTGCCCTTTCATTCCTCTCTGTGCTCTGCCATCTACATCCACAGTTCGTATCCTCGCCTGCCCTTTCATTCCTCTCTGTGCTCTGCCATCTACATCCACAGTTCGTATCCTCGCCTGCCCTTTCATTCCTCTCTGTGCTCTGCCATCTACATCCACAGTTCGTATCCTCGCCTGCCCTTTCATTCCTCTCTGTGCTCTGCCATCTACATCCACAGTTCGTATCCTCGCCTGCCCTTTCATTCCTCTCTGTGCTCTGCCATCTACATCCACAGTTCGTATCCTCGCCTGCCCTTTCATTCCTCTCTGTGCTCTGCCATCTACATCCACAGTTCGTATCCTCGCCTGCCCTTTCATTCTTCATTCGACACGTTAAACTTCCAACAGAATCTTATCCTCCGCCAAGATCACCATTCTTTCCTTTCCTAGATCTAGAAATGTGCAGGTTTTCCACGTACATGGCAGAATATACATACTTTCAAAAATACAGTCAATACAGAACGTTGCGCTTAGCGGCGATTGTGCACCTGATACGAGTAGCAGTGTCGCCCTTATCGCTGTCGCGTTTCTCCGCCTCAGACACGGGCAACTGCTCCGGGTAGCTGGACCCCGTCCTGCACTACCTCTCAACTCAACTCAACTGAATGACTTCCGGTGCTGGTGCCGCCGAACTTGAATGTGGTTGTGGCGGCAGTAGTCAATCAACTATGTTTATTCGCGCATCATGAAGTGGAGTGGAATGGAGAGATTTGGCCGGGTCTTAACATCGAGGTCTTGAAAAACGATGAGGGTGAAGCGAGGTGAGGGTGGAGCAGTGTCGGAATGCAAGCCAAGGTTGGAGGAAACGGGAGAACCCCGAAAAAACCCACCATAAACGGCACCATCCGGCACGATTCCCATATGCGAAAAACCGGGGGCGACCCTACCGGGAATCGAACTTGGTTCGCTTTGGTGGGAGGCGAGCAGTCTAACCACCACACCACTGCGGCCTGAGGTAACGGCTTAACTTGTAGCTATTTTAACTTCAAGTTGTATCACAAAAGTTAAACTGATACCGACGAATCGCAAAACTAATTTCCAAGAAATATACTTAATGAAATTATGAAAAGTTTTATTAAAAAACAGCCCAACGTGCCTGAGTGAGGTCTGCTTACGAATAGCATTACAGAAACGTTACGCGTATGTATACGTTTTTCGGTTCCTCCATTTCTGTCTAAAACATGTTTTTGTTATTATGGAAATGGTCCAAACGGGTGTTTTCACGATAATTTTTAGCTATGAACATTCCGGTACAAAACATTAAAAAAAAGGAATAGGGAAGCGCAGCATATCATTATTTTTATTGTTACGTCATAAAATGGTAGGGTCTCAGTTAAATGTCTCATAGAGGCGCATTATCGACGGAGAGACTACACGCCAGTTCAGTGCTTTGCGCGTAGAGGCGATGACAAAGTTGATGCGATGTCCCGGTCGCCCCTAGCGCTCCCACGCTTTTAGGCGTCAGAACTGCAAGATTCCTTGAGTTAGTTGGAGCTGTGCGTCCAAGGTGAAGAAGCGAGGGAGCGATACGGGCGACACTAACACGCACTTCCAGTGCCTCATCGCTCCTAAACGCAAGACGTGCAGTGTTTCCGTCGTGATGCTGTACTGTGCAATATTTAGATCTGTAACACTGGGGTTACACGCGACAAAAGTCCCCAGATCAAACCACGTCCTTATATTTGTACTTTTCTCTTGCCGTTTAAGGAAACTGCACATGCAAACTTTAAAAAATGCGCTATTTTACCATCTCCACAAATGTTTTTCTCCGAGAATATACTAAATATGACAAAAGTAAAATAATAGGGATTGTTTTGTATATTTTCTGACAAAAAGTCGTATTTACCGAGATACGCGTATTAGTGCAAACAACTATTTCATAAAACACCTGCAGTTCCATAGTGTATATCTTAGATGTGCATGTAAACAGCGACGCTAAATGACTGGAGACAGAGGTTTGTAAGGCAAGGCCTCAAAAGTGCTCACTTTGCCGTGAACAACCTATAACTGCATAGTAGCTGTATGGCAGGCGGGGCCGCGATCGCTTAGCGGCTAGAGTGCTCTCTCGCCTACCACCGGGGCGGACCGACTGGGTTCAAATCCCGGCGGGGTCGCGTGTAGCTCCACATGTGTGGGACAGTGGGTCGGACGTCGTGGTTGGCTGGGGATAGTCCCACCCTTGTATTCCTCAGCTGCTCCATCCTCACTTCACTTCACCCTCACCGGTGCATCTCCCCCCTCCCCCTTTTTCCAGATATTTTACGGTTTCGTGACACGATATCGATGATAACTTAATTAAAATACCAAATAATTTTAAAAATAACATATATGGATTTTACCGTAAAATCGTGATTCGTACAAATTAAAAATAAAGTTAGTTAAACACACAGATTGGTTTCAGCCGAACTGCATCTTGAAGTGGCACAGACAGTAGGGGTCAGCTGCAGTTTCTGTGAAACCTGGATTGACTTGAAACTTTATCTCAAAAGATGAAATTAAAATCGGGCGACCCATGTAACAGATTACCACGAAATATATTTCATGACATTCCACAACATGAACAATTGTTTTAAGCTACATTTTCACGCATTTTTTTATTTGGTTTTCGGTAGTTTTCTCGCATCACTCCAGGAGAATGCCGGCTCCTAAATAATTCGGTCCAATTTCGAGGTTTCTACTAAGAAAGATAGATTTTAAATTACTAAAGGTCTTTTAATTCATTTTTTAAAAGTAGTTTACAACCATCGGGGCACTTTGTGCACGTTTTTGTTTCATATCTTAACATATGGCAATAAGTGCAGTTTTGTTGCGGACAGACATGGTTTCTGCACGCATGGAACTTAGTGCACACAACACAAAACACATTACGAGGACAGGATGTATGACAATAAAGTGCAGTTTTGTGGCGGAGCTCAAGGTCTGCACGCATGAACTGTAGACACGAACACAGAACGAAATACGAGGACAGGTGTATGGCAGTAGTGCAGTTTTGTGGCGGAGCAGGCTCTGCACGCATGAACTGTACGACCGAACACAGAACACAATACGAGGCAGGATGTGATGGCATAAGTGCAGATTTTGTGGCGGGACATGGTCTGCACGCATGAACTGTAGCCACGATACACTGAACACAATACGAGGACAGGATGTACTGGCAATAATTGCAGTTTTGTGGCGGAGCATGCTCTGCACGCATGAACATGTAAGCACCAACACATAAACAATACGATGACAGGATGTTATGGCAATAAGTGCAGTTTATGTGAGGAGACATAGTTGCACCAGATGTTTAGCCAAGCACTTGAATCACAACAGAGGGGTAGCTGCAGTTTTGTGCGGAGACTTGACTATCTCGATGAAATAACGGGACCAGTAACAGAACCACAATTACAGACATAACATGACATTTTAAGTCCAGTTTTTGGCGGTAGTTTCTCGCATAACTCCGGAGAAGCGTCCAAACGGTCAACAGTTATGGAAAGTAGTTTTAATACAAGGTCTTAATCATAATGTTACACATCGCACTGTACATATAGAAGGAGTTTAAAATTAGTTTCGAAATGTCGCAAGGAGATGAGACAAAAAAAAAAATAAGCGATGTATGCAATAAGCGGGGCAAATGTCGCACCAAACTGAGAAAACAGAAGACAACAATATTGTAATGCCACATAAACAAAATGGACAGATGTATGCAATAAGTGCATTTGTGGCGAGACATGGCTCTGCAGCATGAACGTAAGACACGAACACAGAAACAATACGAGACAGATGTTATGGCAATAATGCAGTTTTGTGGCGAGACATGGCTCTGCACGCATGACTTGACAAACCAGAACACATGAACAAGTATGCAAAAGAGAGGTTGCACCAGAAGTAAGACACGAACAGAACAATAGGACGATGTATGGCAATAAGTGCAGTTTTGTGGCGGAGACATGGCTCTGCACGCATGAACTGTAAGACACGAACACAGAACACAATACGAGACAGGATGTGTATGGCAATAAGTGCAGTTTTGTGGCGGAGACATGGCTCTGCACGCATGAACTTACGACACGAACACAGAACACAATACGAGACAGGATGTATGGCAATAAGTGCAGTTTTGTGGCGGAGACATGGCTCTGCACGCATGAACTGTAAGACACGAACACAGAACACAATACGAGGACAGGATGTATGGCAATAAGTGCAGTTTTGTGGCGGAGACATGGCTCTGCACGCATGAACTGTACGACACGAACACAGAACAATACAGACAGGATGTATGCAATAGTGGTTTTTGCAACAGGCTTGCACGAGAATTAGACACAACACAAACACATACGAGAAGTGTTATCTAAGTGCAGTTGATTGGCGGAGACATGGCTTGCAGCATAACTGTAAGCACGAACACAGAACACAATACGAGGACGGGGCAGCGTTTAGAATGCTCTGCCTACAGGGCACCGACGGGTTATGGCAGTGCAGTTTGTGGCGGGCAGCTGTGCGATGAACTGTACCACGCACACCATACACGGTGCATTCTTTTTCCAGAATTACGGTTTCTGAGAACGAACAATAAAATACAAATTTAATAACATTTTCGAAATGGTCGACAATTAAAAAAGGAACACACGAGGACAGATTGTGGCATAGGCAGTTTGTGCGGAGACAACTCTCAGATGAATTAACGACCCAGAACAATACACGAAATAATTCAGATCCAAAATGTTAGCAATTGCATTTTGCGGAGTTCTCGCACCAAGAACGTAAGCACGAGCACAGAAAAATACAAGGTTTAATTATTAAAGAGTTTCAACATGGCTTGCACGTGAACTTAACGAAACGAAAAATAAAAATAAAATTAGTTTCGAAGCGCAAGAAAGACGAACCAAAAAAACAATACAGACGGATGTATGGCAATAAGTGCAGTTTGTGCGGAGACTGGCTCGCACGCAGAACAGACACGCAAGAACAATACAGAAGTTGGAAAGTGCGTTTTGGGATGGTTCAAAACTTAAACACGAACACAGACACAATACGAGGAAGGATGTATGGCAATAAGTGCAGTTTTGTGGCGGAGACATGGCTCTGCAGCATGAACTGTAACACGAACACAGAACACAATACGAGACAGGATGTAGGCAATAATGCGTTTGTGGCGGACATGGCTCTGCACGCATGAACTAGACACGAACACAGAACACAATACGAGACAGGATGTAGCAATAAGTGCGTTTTGTGGCGGAGACATGGCTCTGCACGCATGAATGTAAGACACAACACAGAACACAATCGAGGACAGGATGTATGGCAATAAGTGCAGTTTTGGGCGGAGACATGGCTCTGCACCATGAACTTAGACACGAACACAGAACAATCGAGACAGGATGTATGGCATAAGTGCAGTTTGTGGCGGAGACATGCTCTGCACGATGAACTTAGACACGAACAAGAACACAATACGAGGAAGGATGTATGCAAAATGCAGTTTGTGGCGGAGACATGGCTCTGCACGCATGAACTTAGACACGAACACAGAACACATCGAGGACAGGATGTATGGCAATAAGTGCAGTTTTGTGGCGGAGACATGCTCTGCACGCATGAACTGAGACACGAACACAGAACACATACGAGACAGGAGATGGCATAAGTCAGTTTTGTGGCGGAGACATGCTCTGCACGCTGAACTGTAGACACGAACACAGAACACAATACGAGACAGGATGTATGGCAATAAGTGCAGTTTTGTGGCGGAGACATGGCTCTGCACGCATGAACTGTAAGACACGACACAGAACACAATACGAGGACAGAGTGTATGGCAATAAGTGCAGTTTTGTGGCGGAGACATGCTCTGCACGCATGAACTGTAGACACGAAACAGAACACAATACGAGACGGTGGTATGGCAATAAGTGCAGTTTTGTGGCGGAGACATGCTCTGCACGCATGAACTTAGACACGAACACAGAACACAATACGAGGACAGGATGTATGGCAATAAGTGCAGTTTTGTGCGGAGACATGGCTCTGCAGCATGAACTTAAGACACGAACACAGAACACAATACAGGACAGGATGTAGGCAATAGTGCAGTTGTGGCGGGACAGGCTCTGCACGCATGAACTGTAGACACGAACACAGAACACAATACGAGGACGGATGTATGCAATAAGTGCGTTTTGTGGCGGAGACATGCTCTGCACGCATGAACTGTAGACACGAACACAGAACACAATACGAGGACAGGATGTATGGCAATAGTGCAGTTTTGTGGCGGAGCATGGCTCTGCACGCATAACTGTAGACACGAACACAGAACACAATACGAGGACAGGATGTATGGCAATAAGTGCAGTTTTGTGGCGGAGCAGTCGCAGCAACTGTAGACCGACACGAACACAATACGAGGACAGGATGTATGCAATAAGGCAGTTTTGTGCGAAGACATGGCTCTCACGCAGAACTGTAAGACACGAACACAGAACACTAATGCGAGGCAGGATGTATGGCAATAAGGCAGTTTTGTGGCGAGACATGGCTCTGCACGCATGGAACTGTACGACACAACCAGAACACAATACGAGGACAGGATGTATGGCAATAAGTTGCAGTTTTGTGGCGGAGACATGGCTCTGCACGCATGAACTGTAAGACACAGAACACAGAACACAATACGAGGACAGGATGTTATGGCAATAAGTGCAGTTTTGTGGCGGAGACATGGCTCTGCACGCATGAACGTAAGACACGAACACAGAACAATACGAGGACAGGATGTATGGCAATAAGTGCAGTTTTGTGGCGGAGACATGGCTCTGCAAGCATGAACTGTAGACACGAACACAGAACACAATACGAGGACAGGATGTAGGCAATAAGTGCAGTTTTGTGGCGGAGACATGGCTCTGCACGCATGAACTGTAGACACGAACACAGAACACATACGAGGACAGGAGTGTATGGCAATAAGTGCAGTTTTGTGGCGGAGACATGGCTCTGCAGCATGAACTGTAGACCGAACACAGAACACAATACGAGGACAGGATGTATGGCAATAAGTGCAGTTTTGTGGCGGAGACATGGCTCTGCAGCAGGAACTGTAAGACACGAACACAGAACACAATACAGGACAGGAGTGTATGGCAATAAGTGCAGTTTTGTGGCGGAGACAGGCTCTGCACGCATGAACTGTACGACACGAACACAGAACACAATTCGAGGACAGGATGTGTATGGCAATAATGCAGTTTTGTGGCGGAGACATGGCTCTGCACGCAGGAACTTACGACACGAACACAGAACACAATACAGGACAGGATGTATGGCAATAAGTGCAGTTTTGTGGCGGAGACATGGCTCTGCAGCATGAACTGTACGACACGAACACAGAACACAATACAGACAGGATGTATGGCAATAAGTGCAGTTTTGTGGCGGAGACATGGCTCTGCACGCATGAACTGTACGACACGAACACAGAACACAATACGAGGACAGGATGTATGGCAATAAGTGCAGTTTTGGGCGGAGACATGGCTCTGCAGCAGAACTGTAAGACACGAACACAGAACACAATACGAGGACAGGATGTATGGCAATAAGTGCAGTTTTGGGCGAGACATGGCTCTGCAAGCATGAACTGTACGACACGAACACAGAACACAATACGAGGACAGGATGTATGGCAATAAAGTGCAGTTTTGTGGCGGAGACATGGCTCTGCACGCATGGAACTGTAAGACACGAACACAGAACACAATACGAGGACAGGATGTATGGCAATAAGTGCAGTTTTGTGGCGGAGACATGGCTCTGCACGCATGAACTGTAGACACGAACACAGAACACAATACGAGGACAGGATGTATGGCAATAAGTGCAGTTTTGTGGCGGAGACATGGCTCTGCACGCATGAACTGTACGACACGAACACAGAACACAATACGAGGACAGGATGTATGGCAATAAGTGCAGTTTTGTGGCGGAGACATGGCTCTGCAGCAGGAACTGTAGACACGAACACAGAACACAATACGAGGACAGGATGTATGGCAATAAGTGCAGTTTTGTGGCGGAGACATGGCTCTGCACGCATGAACTGTAAGACACGAACACAGAACACAATACGAGGACAGGATGTATGGCAATAAGTGCAGTTTTGTGGCGGAGACATGGCTCTGCACGCATGAACTGTAAGACACGAACACAGAACACAATACGAGGACAGGATGTATGGCAATAAGTGCAGTTTTGTGGCGGAGACATGGCTCTGCACGCATGAACTGTAAAGACACGAACACAGAACACAATACGAGGACAGGATGTATGGCAATAAGTGCAGTTTTGTGGCGGAGACATGGCTCTGCACGCATGAACTGTACGACACGAACACAGAACACAATACGAGGACAGGATGTATGGCAATAAGTGCAGTTTTGTGGCGGAGACATGGCTCTGCACGCATGAACTGTACGACACGAACACAGAACACAATACGAGGACAGGATGTATGGCAATAAGTGCAGTTTTGTGGCGGAGACATGGCTCTGCACGCATGAACTGTACGACACGAACACAGAACACAATACGAGGACAGGATGTATGGCAATAAGTGCAGTTTTGTGGGGAGACATGGCTCTGCACGCATGAACTGTAAGACACGAACACAGAACACAATACGAGGACAGGATGTATGGCAATAAGTGCAGTTTTGTGGCGGAGACATGGCTCTGCACGCATGAACTGTAAGACACGAACACAGAACACAATACGAGGACAGGATGTGTATGGCAATAAGTGCAGTTTTGTGGCGGAGACATGGCTCTGCACGCATGAACTGTACGACACGAACACAGAACACAATACGAGGACAGGATGTATGGCAATAAGTGCAGTTTTGTGGCGGAGACATGGCTCTGCACGCATGAACTGTGACGACACGAACACAGAACACAATACGAGGACAGGATGTATGGCAATAAGTGCAGTTTTGTGGCGGAGACATGGCTCTGCACGCATGAACTGTACGACACGAACACAGAACACAATACGAGGACAGGATGTATGGCAATAAGTGCAGTTTTGTGGCGGAGACATGGCTCATGCACGCAGAACTGTAACGACACGAACACAGAACACAATACGAGGACAGGATGTATGGCAATAAGTGCAGTTTTGTGGCGGAGACATGGCTCTGCACGCATGAACTGTACAGACACGAACACAGAACACAATACGAGGACAGGATGTATGGCAATAAGTGCAGTTTTGTGGCGGAGACATGGCTCTGCACGCATGAACTGTAGACACGAACACAGAAACACAATACGAGGACAGGATGTATGGCAATAAGTGCAGTTTTGTGGCGGAGACATGGCTCTGCACGCATGAACTGTAAGACACGAACACAGAACACAATACGAGGACAGGATGTATGGCAATAAGTGCAGTTTTGTGGCGGAGACATGGCTCTGCACGCATGAACTGTACGACACGAACACAGAACCAATACGAGGACAGGATGTATGGCAATAAGTGCAGTTTTGTGGCGGAGACATGGCTCTGCACGCATGAACTGTAGACACGAACACAGAACACAATACGAGGACAGGATGTATGGCAATAAGTGCAGTTTTGTGGCTGAGACATGGCTCTGCACGCATGAACTATACGACACGAACACAGAACACAATTCGAGGACAGGATGTATGGCAATAAGTGCAGTTTTGTGGCGGAGACATGGCTCTGCACGCATGAACTGTAAGACACGAACACAGAACACAATTCGAGGACAGGATGTGTATGGCAATAAGTGCAGTTTTGTGGCGGAGACATGGCTCTGCACGCACGAACTGTACGACACGAACACAGAACACAATACGCTCACTTCAACAAAATATTGCCACGTCATGGCCCACTGTCGTTATGTGTTCTTGTCTTCATATACACGCACACGTTAGGCACACCTTACATACAACCATATTTTAATAACCACACAAAAATAATCGGATTCATAAATTATCCATGATAGTGATACAAAAACGTTTTATGATTTGTTACTGTGTGTGGTCTCAGCGTGGTGAAATAATTTATTTTTTTTATTTTATCTGTAAATTATTATATTTAGTTAATAGTTAATATGAATATAAGAGGGAGGAAAGAGGCGTGTTCGTTATACCAGGTGAGAAATAGTTCTATGAAGAATATTATTACACTGAGAGCGCATGAATGAGGTGCGCAGTCCTTTCGATGTAATTTTTTAGGTTGTGTTTGCATGAGGCTGAGGAATATGCTGCAAGTAGAACTAAAGCAGGACATTAGAAAAGTCGGGAGTTAACTGTGAATGGGCGGGCATTAGAGAAAC
This sequence comes from Dryococelus australis, assembly GCA_029891345.1. Taxonomy (NCBI): domain Eukaryota; kingdom Metazoa; phylum Arthropoda; class Insecta; order Phasmatodea; family Phasmatidae; genus Dryococelus; species Dryococelus australis. Next base: position 4,212,566 of record CM057000.1, read on the forward strand.
ATTTCTTGTCCGAAGACCAATTTCATGTTGTCATTTTTTTCGGGTGTGAAAATGGCAGAAACTGTTGATGTCAACTACTGAATGTTATATAGAGAAGCTTGCGAATTGTCTTTAGAGACGCACAATAATGTTATGTTTATGCGTAAGCCGTAAAAGTATGAGGTGGCGAGTGGCAAGTGCACAGTAGTGCCTGGAGATTTGCATTACTTGGCTTCTGTGTAGTACATCGTAGTCTTCATCTTCAGGCCGAAGTAACAGCAGCAATAACAGGAGGTAAAGGTTGTTCACGCTAAAGTGAGCATTTTCGAAATCAACCTTACAAAAAAGTCACTGCTCCTACTTGCATAAATTTTAACGGGCACACTGAGCGAAATGAGCTCAGTAAAACTGGCAATGATGGATGGAAAGTGGTTACACATTTTAACGTAGAATAAAAAGTGTTAGGTAACCACTGGTGATAACTTAAATTATTCGTTTACGTTCCTGTTATTTTTTTTAATGAATCTAATTGTAAAAATGAGCAGTTTTGTAAAATATTCACTTTTCTAATAATTTCACAGTTTAACTTGACGACCGACGCATGAATAAAGTGACTGGGCCCACGGCCATGTTAATATTACGTAAGGCGGAAGAATACACGAACTGCATACAAGTATATTTTAAGCAGGGCTTTTTGACCGTGAACAGCGTATAGCAAGAGTCAGTAGTGCTGGTGTTACTTCGGCCTGAAGATGGCGGTTGCGATGTCTTCAGATAAGTCGGCGAGGTAAAAGACAGTGATGATGCGGTGTGCCACTTTGTGTCACAGCATTCCTCTTGCACATATTCTTTGTATCTTCTTGGACATATTCTATTTATTCCTTCAATCATTTCAATTATTTGTGAGCCAGTAAGTAAATTACTTTGTCAACTTAATTTTTGTATTTTTTTGACATTGTGGTTGGTACTTTCTATGTAAGTGGTAAATTTAAATAATGCGTACTTTTGACAGTGTATTTAAATAATGCGTACTTTTGACAGTGTATTTGAAAATATTATTTTTTTGTAATTGTCTTGTTATGAGTATTTTTGTCAGCTTATTGTAATAATTAATTTGTATGTGACTCGTTCTAAATATGTATACGGTAAATACTGGTTGCTATATCGATAATTCGATAATTCTCAAAATGGTCTAAAGTGCTGAGTTTTTGGGCCAATCTTTAAATCTGCTGCATTCATGCGGTAGAATTCTCTTAACGCCGCTATGTCAGTAACCTTGAACTTAGTATTTTCCCGGTCTTGTTTTGAGCTAATTAGTTAATGTTTTGAATGAATCGTTCGCTATAAATGTTACAATTGGCTGTAGGAGTGTTATGCCTGTCTTGTCTGTGCCTTGTAGCTGTCGTCTAGTACAAAACGGCAGTTGCCGGAATTCGGTCACCTCTCGATCAAAATTGTAACTTGCTGAAATTTGTTATTACTAAAGGACTCAAAAGGTTAAGCAATTAGACAAAAGATTTTAAGATTTTTTTTCCTTTATTTATTGTGGTTATGTGTAAAAATATTTTTTCTCTGTGTTAGGATGCACCAAGGTTAATTTTTCAAACATTAATTGAATGTAAAAATTTTTTCTTTGCTTGTCATGTGCATTCTTTGTTAACATCAAAAATTACATCAGACAAAATCCTCTTGTTACGGATACCATGTTGAGCATCAGATATTTATTTTAAATGTAATTATGAAGAATAAATCACGATCAAACCATACTTTCGTTGGTCATTTCTTGTTTAAAAGTGTAAAAAAATTAAATCAATAAATAAACACGTGAAATTCCTTTTCATATAAAAAAAATGTTATTGACTAATTCGCCATAGGTGTTTTTTGTTGAATGAAGGTATTTTGGGAGACTGTAAGGGTATCCTCGGGGATCTCCCGTTTCCCCCGCCCTTGCATTCCGGCGCTGCTCCATACTCACCTCGTTTCACCCTCATTGGCTCTACAGACCTCCAGGTTAAGGGCACTTGCATGCATCCGATTCGTGTCGTACGACAGCATACGGCAGAAACCGGACCGGCTAAAATATGCTGCACACGACGCCAATTCTGACGGTCCGGCGAAGAAGAATTTCGTTCCAGCAGAGGGGGGTGAACAACTTGTAGCAGTGCTGACAAAACACTCATGAGTTATGAATCCTATAATATTGTATGCAAATGTATCCGAATAGACGGAAAATAAGATGGTCTGTGCATCCGATAAACAGCGCGAGGCAAGTAGATGGTGCGTTTCGTAACTTGTACGGAACATTAAGAGCGGATAACGATAAGTTGACGAGTTGGCGATAAATGCCAAGAAACAATTGTAGCAAGGCGGGATCTGGCAGAAGGATTATCGTTTCCGGTACAGGAAATAATACAGGTAGTAATCCTCAGGTAAGTGTTATTGTTATTTATTTTAATACTAAGTGTGTTTGTTAGCGCATCATTTGGGTTTTTAGGTATTGAAAACATAGAACTGAAGGGGCTAGTTACTAGTTGGTACACTTATGAACACAAAAAAAAAATACACAATCCGAAACCACAAATTACCATTGATATAATTCAATTGACATATCCCTGAAATATAATTAGAATGAGTTTTCTCTTTGTATGTTAATGTTGAAACAACACATTAATATAATGATAAATGAACACTATTAAACCTTGCGTGAAATCATTCTCGCTGAATATTATGTCAGATTGTTCATTTGAGATTAAGGAATCGTTACTATGATGGGAATATCCCTCTGGTAGACGTTCGTTCACCTTCCTGCCCCTTCCCCCGGGTCCCTGGTACTTTTTTGTGCGCTCTTCGTTGTGTTGGTAATTACTGCCGCAGAGAGCACTGGTTGGTGATAGATTTTGGTAGGCACTGTACGACTGGTTATATAGGTATGGTAGGTAGGGGTTCAAAAATAGAGCCTGTGGTTGTGACATGAGGTTTCCGAGATTGTCGACATTAGGTGAACATAGAGGCTGTTGGTTTTGTGAGATGAAGAGTGAGGTTGTGATTTCTGTGAATATTCAAGGAGACTTCTCATGACATTCGAAATAGCAGTTTTACGTGTAACGGCACAAGTCTTTCAACATCGGTTATATCCTGCAATTCCTGTGCTGTGCGCCACGCGTGGCCAATCAGAACGTGAATACTACCGAGTTCATATGAAGATTAGAGTGGTTTAAAAAGTAATGAATATGACTAGTGTACTGAAAAATTGGCGACGTACCTTCGATTATTTGTTGTGACTGAATATCGTCGGCGATTGAGACGAAATCCATAATCACATAAAAATAAGTAAATAAATAAATAATTTACATTTTTTTTCAATGCCGCCAACATATAAACATGCTGTAAATGTCGAGACAACTTCACAAACTTTTGTGCGTGACCAGCATCATATACTTAGCTTCAAGATTTGTACTGTGCATGTGTTCGTGGTGAATGCGTTCTAAAGCTGGAGTCACAATAACCCGACAAACACGATACGACACACCGACACGGCGTCAGAGCTCCACGGAATTTTACATTATATATAATTCAGTGTTCACAATACGACGAAATGTGCCCGACAAGTGGGTTAGTTAGCAGTTGGGAAATCCTAAAACGACAAGTTATTATATTATATCCAATATTTATTTTTTAAAACTCACGATAAAGCGAATGATTATTATGCTTTTGACAGTATTTGAATTTCTACAAGAGAAAAATGAAACCGGCACGTTATTTTGACGGCAAGGTAATTTATTATTTACTACAGTAGCACATTTTGTTTTATAATGTTGTATTTACATTTTTTGCACGCTTCGACGAGCCCGACACGACGGAGAGTAGAAGTAGAACTAATTTTCGGACTGTCGGGGTAGAAATGTTGTCGGGATGACGTCACAGTGACGTTGGTTGCTACTGAAATTTCGTCGCGTCGGGAACGTTGTGTCGGATTCGTCGGGGTAATGTGACAGCAGCTTAAACCAGCTTCTTCAGGAGCGGATCCAGGTTTGATATTCGGGGGGGGGGGGGGGGGGGGGCATAAATTATAAAAATAAAACGTATTGTAAAAATTACTATTCTACGTGTTACAATATTTTAATTGACTTATGATACATGTGGCAAAATAATTCAGTTACATTACAAATTCCAGGCACCGAACTTTCTCCTTAGCAAATCTATGTATAACTTTTTCAGTGTCAATTCTCAAGTCTTTGTGTACATGTAGGAGGCAAAGACCATTCAACAGCTCCTCGGCCATTCTTGATATAACCCAAGATTTGACGCGCCGGAGCGCAGAAAAAGGGCATACAGCTGTAGAAACACTGTCCGGAATAGTACACACAATTGGCAGTAGAACACGAATTGTAGGAAATATGTCAGTTACACAGTCATCTATACTTCAAGCAGTGTCTCTGGTATTTACTTGGTCTTTTGGTCTCTTCTCCATTTGGCTTCCCATAGTTTAAATTCCCCAAGAAAGTAAATCTCAGATACTGTTGAAGCCGAATCTTTTTGCAAAATGAAATTGAATTTTTTTTGCAAGTGACTTCATTTCTTGCTATAGGCGATTCACGGTAAAGTGAGAACTTTTTAAGGCCCTGCTGAATTTTTCTTTACATTAGATTTCTATCTTCCTGTAACTTTTTAATATAAACGTTGCCATCATACTAATAAATACTATGTATACATTTCACCACAAATAAAAGTTAACATCTGGAACTGCAATAAAATCTGTTTATTAATGGTTAATTCCCATTGACAGAGCCTTAAAAGTGCTCACTTTACCGTGAACAATCTATACATGCGTTCATTTGATGTATTTTGTTTTAATATACTACTTGGCATCAGAAGTCTTAAATTTAAAGACTGTAGAAATGCTTTTGAAAATCTAGCTGAAAGATTGGACAATGGAAACACAGCACCTGCAGCAACCGACACTTTCAAAATAACTAATCGCTGTTACTGATACTCTTCAAGGACTGTTGTAAACAATATCGATGAAAGTCATAAGGATAAAGGTGTTGAATAGGTGTTAAGTGTAACCAAATACAGTAGAGTTCTCTAATGTATTTGGCGTAACTATGTGACGCCGGAATGAGAAAGGGAAAGAAGAAAAGGTGATAGGGATAATGGTCGAAGGAGGAGAGTGAAAAGATACACGTGCAACTGTGTGATGCTGGAAATGGATGGAATGCGAAGAGAAGGGGAGAGGTTAGCCTTCTGTGCCGTGCGAACTTGATCAACAGTGCTAAATACATTGTTGCAACACAAGACACAATAACTATGTTTGTGTTACCTTTTCTAAAGCACTGGGTAAAGTGTGGATTTAAAGTAGGTACTGTTTTTCAATTTTTACTTGGCATTTATTTTTTTAGGGCAGTCTCGGGAGGGGCCATGGCCTCTGTACCCCCCTCCCCTCGGATCATCACTGTGCGTAGTTCATCCAGCTGCTAGTTATTCGTCAGATGTTGCTCCAGCAGTGAACAACCAATTGGTCTCCAAGTGACTAAATTTCACTCCTTATGTGATGTTTTACCATTTTGTAACATTCCATTAATTACATTTTAATATAACGAATACATTGAAAAATAATGTTCCACGCGGGGTTCTACCCCTTCACAAGGGAACGGCTCTTCTATCAATTCAGCAATATCACTGTAGTTCCACTTACCATCTTCCTATTGGCCCTGGCTACACCGTACACGCTTACTGTTCTCTGCAACGTTTATTATTGGCTGGCCGTCGGCCAATGAAGTCGCGCCTTGTTTGGTGCCACTGCCAATCAAAGTGTCACGATAGATCTAAAAAGTTTTCCAATCCATCGTGTTCATTGGAGAAATGATTAAAAATAAAAGTTTCTTTCTTACGAACTGAAATGTTGACAACTTGTAATTTATTTATTAGATTTCCGTCAAGTCCAGCGAAACAGAAAAATCACAAAAGTGTACGTTTTGTCTTCAGGAGAAAAGGAAGTTTCATATAAACATGGCACCGTGTATGTACGTGCATATTGCTCAAAGGGTTAAAGATGAGATAGATCGATCTCGCCAGACGGGCGAAAGTTACTCTTTCGGTTGATCTGGTGGATATGCACCAAAACATCAACCGATGAATTTTCGAACACTTTCTCTGAAAAATAAAAGTTAACACACCCCCAACTCGTAATTTCCAAGCATTAAAAAATATACCAAAATAATTCGGACGTCGAATTTTATAAATGGAAGATGAAAACTTCAACATTTGTGTGTAATGGTATTAATGTGTCTGAAAGCAGACGAAAACACCGCTAAACATCAACCTGTTTGAAAAATGTCTCAACCGGTGTACCAACCACTGGTGGATTCATCGATGAATTATCAAAACGCGGATGGTTTAGATTTTAGGTTAGAAAACTGATTTACAAACAAGTTTGTATACTTCCTCAAACCAATTTGTAATGCAATTTGATTAAATTCTAGTAAAAGTATTTTGTTAATATAATAGTACTTGTCAATTAAAAATTAAGATACAAACAAACACGTTCATCATTGTTGTCCATGTGATAATGACAGTTGTGTATGACTGGAATAGGTCATGGGTACCCTAGCTCGGCCAGCGGCCTGACCTACCTCATCTTTAGTCAGTGTGAGATGCAGAGGCGTGACTCGATACCAAAGTACCCAACTTAAGCTCCATAAAAATGAATTATAACGCACGTTGGTAGCAAACTATTACACCTGCACAGCATTAGGATCATGCACGTAGAAGCAAACATAGGACTGAGTTAATGGTTTATTTGTAGTGTAAACTACACTAACAAAAGAAATATAAATCACAGCGCCAGGCAGGATAATGAATTTATACCAACTTCCGTGAATATTTTGTTTTATTTCCGGAAAAGTCTTTGATAATTACCCTAAAATCATGTGTTATATACTTAAAAATTGTTTTAACATCAATTTTAGTTATGTACGTGTATGCACAGTTTGGGTATTTACAAACACAATAACGCCAAAAATATTCATACATTATAACTGCCATACGGTTATGGAACATCTGGTTATGGGAGGTTAAAACATAAAAGTTTGAGTTTATGAAATATTACATACCTTAATTAGTCCTCTAGCCAGGAGTAGCAGCGCTAAAAGGATACAGAATTTAACACATCAAATACTCCGACAAATTTCACATTCACACGTAAAATACGACATGAAATTATAACTCCGTGCTTCACTCAAATACTCATTTTTCTGGCAAACGCCAATTACCGGGAGTAACTCCAAAAGTTATAAAAAATATTTGTTCAATGTACTGCTAGAACCCATTACTCCAGGCAAGCAATGAATAACCAACCCAATTAAAACTTTCGCGGTAGTGCGCATGTGTACGCTGAGTAAAAAAAAAACAAAACAAAACAAAACAAAACAAATCAAACATCGGAGCACCAAAGAAAGGAACACGCAGAAAGAAGTCACACTTAAAACAAAACCTGGCGTCATTTATCTACTTTGTGCCGTTGGGGGTTGTAAAACGATTCGTTATTGACCATTAATTAAATAACAGTTCATCATATTCTTTAATACTTGGTCATTATCATATGGCTATACCCAACAAAACGTTGTTAGTAACAAGTTTCTTAGTTTAATTATGAAATCAAAATTAGAACTGACGAGTAACAGTATCCTAGCCCTCCAAACCATTGCCCTGGTGGAAACCCAAAAGCACCACAGCAAGCGCCCAGCATCCCCACAATACGAAGATTATGCTCGGTTGCACCAACAACTCCCCGATCAGAGATCGAATGTTCCTCGTTCCGAACCAGGATTCAGTTTAATCTATGAACCTCTCGTTACTCTAGTACCTAATCACAATGCTGTTTGTCGTCGTTACTGTGCGATATGTTACACCGAAGAGCATAAAATGCGCTCAGACCTATCCACAGGGTAAATGCCCAAAGAAGGAAGGTGATCCACCTAATTGCTGTTTTTGTAATGGTGATCACTCTGCAAATTTCACTGGCTGTCTATATTGTTTTCAATATATAATTTTGGAAACATGTGCCCAAGTCACATCAGTTACAAAAGCAAACCTCACTCCAGCTCCTGTTCCTCCACCACTGACGTCATCATTCGCTCACACTCTCTCTGGCAAACCGATCACAACAAACTCCACCAAAACATCAGGACAAAACCAAAACTAATCAATCCAATGAATCAATCATCCACACATTCAAAAACATCATCAACTGGTTTCGGAAACTTGACCTCTATTCCCCAGTGAAATAACTCTACACAATCTTTAAACATTTTCGATCAGCCACAAATTTAGCAGATAAATATGAATTAATTTTTATTACCATCGCCATAATCGCAATATATTAGAAATAACCGGCCATGATGTCACCAATATTCCAACTCTTCTCATCATTAATGCTTAAATTCATAATCTAGAATGCGAGGTCAGCAGTCTAACTATATTGACTCTGTCAGTCATTCACAGAACCCCATAATTTTTTTAATATCAGAAACATGGCTCAAACCACACAATAAATTTAATATTCCCGGATATACCATTCATTGTAATGACAGAGAGGGTGCCCCCTGTGGCATTGTGGCAATTCTAATTCAATCAGACATACTACACTACATGTCATGTTAACACATATACTGGCATCGAAGCCACAGTGGTTCGTGTCCCAGGTGTTCATCCTCCCTTTACATTTGTCCAGATCTACATTCTTCTCAGAAGACCATTCCCAAAAGATGGTGACGGCTGTTATGGTTTGGAAAGGGCTTGATTAGTAAGTTACAAAGGTGGTGAACAAAATTTGGAAAGAGGTGTTTGCAATTGTATATCCGGTAGGCACCAGACATCGCTGTGGTGGCGTCAATGATGCAGTTGCGGTAGAGCTGAGTCCTCCTTACCTCGGGGTGTTGCGAGTAGATCACCCGGCCAAACTTTCCCGCGATGATCTTACTGTTCACCTGAGATGAAGGCCTCCTTGTTTGCTAAACGAGGGGCTCTTCGGGCAGCCCAATCACCACGTGGGATTTCAAATTATTGAATTATTCAGCGCAATCAGATTCTCCCTACACGTGGATTGTTAGGGCCAAACCACACAACCATAAATGCTATTCGCGGACTTTGTCTAGGTTGCAGCACACATAAAAATATAATTTACCCTTCTGAAAATCACACAACAATTGTATACGAAAATGTCAGTGACATTGGTCAAGGTGTTGTAGGCTGGCAACTAGTGCCATAGTATTGGTCAATAAGGATACTGGTTAGGTGAGGAGCGGTGAATATAGTTTTGGAATCTCGGTGTAGATAATTACCAAAGGCGCCACATATTGGCGGGTTGACAATATCGTGAAATCGGAGAGCAGCTGTGGACTCGTTCCTCAGGGTCGTTCGGCCGACGACAATGGAAAATCTTCCAAATGCAGTTGTTGTCTCCCCATAGAATAAAATTAATACTGACTGAATAACAAACTTACTTGTTGGATTGTGGGATACATGGGCTCCCTACACGCCCATACGAAGCACTGTTACTTATTAAACCTGACCATTTCATACATACTTGACCAGTAAGTTACACTTTGAAAAAATAGGCGTGATCAGACCCATACCTTAAATACCTCGTGGCGAACTGCAAATAAACCACAACTGGTAACTCGTCACTACCACAATGTATTCAGTTGCATGATTACATTCCAATTGGGAAAAACCTACATTTGGTACTACTTATGAACCCGTCAGCTTGGGTAATATTGTGCAAAGGTCACATGGTCACATGAAGTAACTTAAATATAATTTAAGCCTACCCAGGCGATGCAAGCACTTGGTAGATGCGAGGGGCGGTGGAGTCTCGGGCAGTAGAAGTAATAAAAGGTTCCGGTATGTTAAATTACTATTGCTGTGAAATGATTAGTTCAACATGGTGATGTCTGTCCAAGCGCACGAAACTCGCGCCCCGACGTGATGTGGCACACCCCTGGCAAACACGAACGACTACTGACTTTCTCTGCACGGCGTGCCGGCCAGCTTGGCGGGCTGACATCCCACGCTGCGCTACTTCCTTGCTCACAACATTTTTAAATCGGACACGTACATTGCGTGCTGGTTGTTACACAGTGCTCCTAAAATTAACCCTGTAAATATTATTCATTATATTATAACATTGCACTGTGTGGGAGGTGTAGAGATGAAAGACACGTGAATGAACATTACAGAAAATTTCAAAAAAACACTTCGAAAATAATTAGGGCATTCGGGTTGTGAAGGCAGATGTCTTTATTAGTTGTGTCCCCTTGCGTGAACTTACCTTGCCCTTTTATTCCACAAATTAAATAACAGAAATTTCACATGGTCTATTTTCGGATTCCTGCACCACGCACACACGGTCGCGTTAACTCTGCTCTGGACCTGCGTCGTTCCTTGCCACACTGCACTGCCTTTGTGCTAGTGGAGCGCACATACACTGCGTTACAGAACCTGGTGCAGTGGGCAAACAGGCTAACGGGGAAGGGGTGTCATGGGCATACATGAAAACCTCCCCCCACTCTCGTGAGACTGTTTGTAGCCGCACACATCGCTGATGACAGACACACCTCCTTGTGTCCGCCAATCTTGGATGTAGCACATAGGAGCTTCTTTGCCAACCTCCTAGGTTCTATAACTGTTGGCTGCTCCGTCATTCCGCATGTTCTTGCCATCGCCGTGGTGCTCTGGAGCTCACACACGTGCAGCATGCCGCAGGTGACCGACATCAGCGTGCTGATTGACCAAACTCGTACGAGTCGCACGATCCATCTTTGTCGCTGCCACTCCTGCTGTACTAGTGTGTAACCCCACAATGCTGCCGGTAGCTAAGCGGACAAGCAACTACTGGACTGTTGGAGTCATCCTCGGGTGATTCCCCAGATGGTGTTGGCACCGTTGCATCTCCTGTCATGCTGTCCTCGACAATCAGCATCCTGTTGACGGGCGTCACATCGTCTCCTGAGGGACCCCTCCCAGAGGTGTCACAGTTGGTTGCAGTTCCGTATCTCTTCGGGTTGCGGCGATAGCCGCTGCGCCGTCGATCTCCGTGGAGCCGACCATCGAATGTACCCTGACTGGGTCCAATGCGCCAGGCAACACCGTGCCTTGGACACCCCCTGCTGGTGGTACTGGGGCAAGTACTGACCCACCTTCCATGTTTGTTGTCTTCCCCTGGAGCTCATGCTCGACGGCACCTTCGTGAGCCTCCAGGTCTTGTGAGCCTCCAGGTCTCGTGCGCCTCCTCCATGCAGGGTGTGCATCTCCCCTCTTGCTTTCTGTGCGCTGTTTCAAGCGAATGCTGAGGTGGTGTCAGGACTTGGTTCGACGCATCCCTCCATCGTCCGGGCCTATATCGTCCTGGCACCTTGGGGACGTAGGCTTGTCCGGCGTCGGCGACATAGTGTCAACTGGTGGGGAATCTCCTGTGGGAGGTGCTGCGGCACTCTTCTCGGCAGGTGTTGCACCATCGTGGGTATTTTTTTCTTCAGCCTCGACACCGCGGATGTCTCCAGGTGACAGGCGTATGGCGTCTTGGTGATACTTGCTCATCCTTCTTCCCACACAGACCAGGGAAGTGGTTAGTCCTAGCCTTTTGATAACCCTATGCGGGCCTCTCCATCACACAACGAGCCCAGCGCAGAAGTTTTGGCAGGCTGCCGACTGCGGATGCGCTACCACGTAAACTAACTGTCACAGGTTCGAGCATGGGTGGGGTCCGGTTGCTCATTGGGACCCACCTAGGCACGTACCTTTCTTGCTCCAGTCTCTGCTGGCTGTCTCTCTGCCTCCTCCTCTTTCATTTTGCAGTGCTGTCCTCCGTACTCATGCTTGTGCTGTTGCGTGCACAGTTCCTTTCTCCGGAATGCTAGTTGTTTTGACCCAACAGGACATCCACAGGTAACTGGCCTGTTGCGGCGTTTACACACCGGCGAAGTGTGAAGAGGGTGTCAGGCATGTGGTCTGCCCATCTGGTGTGAGCCTCACCTACATGGAGTCGCAGTTGTAACTTCAGGTCCTGGTTGCTGCTCTCCGTGGGGTTGGCCATCTTCAAGTTTACACCCCACCCCCCCTGGGTGCACTTTGCTTACCACTTTCTTCCGATGAACTGTGCTCTGTTGTCCATTAGCACTTGCTTGGAACAGCTACAGTGGGGGAAAAATTCTCGCTCCAGTACTTGTACAATGTTGGTAAATCTTGCACTGCCTATTGCATAGTCCTCCACCCACTGCGAGAAGTTGTCGGTGACGACGAGGATGAACTTTATCCCGTTGGAGGTCCAGGCTTATGGTCTCGAACACTTGTTTGGGTAGCCGGGGATGCTACTGCTGTACCCCATCTGTCCTGCATAATTTGAATGTTTGGCACATAATACATTTTTGCACATCTTTCGTATGTCGCGCGAGAGTCCTGGCCAGAAGAAACACTGTCAGTCATTTTCCAGATCATCTGCTGTGTGCTTGGGTGTCCTGCTACGTTACTTGTGTGTGTGTGTGTGTTCCAATATTTTCACCCTACATATTGCTGGTACAAAGAGACGCCATTTCGTGTTGTTTGCCATGCATGTTTCCAACCTTCCTCCCATCATACACCACGGTTCCACTGTCTCTCTTGTAAACTTCTCCTTTCTTTGTCTCGTTGCCGCACAGCTGCCTTGTGCCTCGACTATTTCCCGGTACAGTGCATCTACAAGGATATCACCGCCTACAGCTCGTACCTGGTTCACTTGCACCTCATGGAATATCTTGTGTTTTTCCTGGGGGGGGGGGATCATCGAATTCTACGTCGTCTGTAACCACTATGCTTGCATCGGGCGCACGGGATAATGTGTCTGCCAGTTGATTCTCCTTACCGGGGACGTACTCTACCATGAAATCATAGGATTGTAGAAGCAATGCTCACAGGGTGAGATTACTGCTATTCTCTTTCATTGTGTGTAGCCAAACGAGGCACCTTTTGTTTATTCATGATGTAAGATGTTTGTATTCCATGTAGGGCTGATACTTTTTCACCGCCCACACTGCTTCCAATATTTCCTGCTCGTTTACATCGTATCTCTGTTCTACATATCCCAACTTTGTGCTGGCGAAATCGATGACTCGCTTCATGACGCCCTCCATGCTTTAATATAAAAGTGCACCCAGCCCCTACTGACTGGTGTCCATCTGCAAGTAAAGATGTTTGCCGGGCTTGTAACATGCTAGTTTGGGGCAAGAAAGAAAACTTTTCGTAATTGCATGGAATGAATTTTCTTCCATGTTTCCCCACACGAACCACTTCTAGGGCAAAGGTAGATCCATGAGAGCGGCATTAATTACTGTGAAATCTTGAATGAAATCCCTCAGCCAATTAACTAAGCCAAAAAACTTGTGGAGCTGTTTGTGTGTGTGTGGTGCCAGGTGGTTCTCTATTAAGTTCAACTGTTCTGGATTAGGTGTGTTTCCGTTATACATCATGTATGTTCTCTTCCCAACTGCTCTACCAAATAACCACATCGTCCAGGTACGCTAGAGTAAAGTCGCTGCTAAGCCCATCCAACAAAAGGATCATCATTGACTGAAAGCTAGTGGGTGCTAATTTGAGCCCAAAGGGCATTGCATAAAAATGGAATTGCAGCCCGTCAGGTGTTGTGAAAGTAGTTTCCTCTCCGTCTTCCTGTTTGGCGGGAATTTGCCAATATCTGCTTCTGAGGTCTAGTGACGACATATCCGTTGCCTTGCCGACAGCGTCTTTTACACTGATATAAGGTGGCAAATCATTACATGTGACTTGTTTGGTCGGGCGGAAGTCCACATAGAAACACGAATTTAAGTCCTTCTTAGGTGCTAATGTGATGGCCTAGTTATATTTACTGCCTGTGGGCTCGCTAACCCCACATTCTAGCATATATTTAACTTGCTCACAAATTATTTTGGTTTGATGTGGCATGTAACTCACTGTCCTACGTATATTGGCCCTTCTTGCGTTAACGGAATTTCATGTTTGGCTACAGTTGTTCTTCTGAGCACGTCGGTTTTGACAAATACTACCTCCTCTCGTTTAGTATACACTGGGATGCCACCTGATGTTGTTGCTGGATCTCATGATCGAATTGCTCTAATGATACCGGGGGTAAATCACAAGCAACTGCCATCTCTACAGTGTACACAGTGCGTCGCTCTTTTGCGCCGAAATGAATTGTCCTAGCTGCTGGTTCTACTACGGTATTCTGTTCCTGTAACCAAGGCACACATAATATTGCATCTTTGTTAACCTCTGCAGTTACAATTTTACTCGATATTGTCTTTACGTCACTGACTTTTACAGTTACGGTTGCTTGGCCCAGCTACCCGTTACTGACTTGGCCAGTATATAATTATGTGATTACTAGATGTTATGTCACTGGGATTCACGAAACACGGCTTAATAAAGTTGTGTGATGCGGCCATATCAATTAGTACATGACAGGTTTGACTGTTCATGTTGAATGTTTTACCTGTTTTCGTTGATGGGAACGGGCCAAAAGAATCATCGGGCCACTTTGCCCCTACTGACTGTTTCCCTACACTTTTGGTGTGAGCCCTTTGTAGGTATCCAGGTGCGGATAGTTGGGGCAAGCGCTCTGCCAATGGAAAACAATTGCTGGCCGAAAGTAGTGACATGGGTTCGTGGGTGGCTCGCTCTTGTCAAACCACACACGTGTTTGCCCAGTGTTCCCACATCAACTGTCACTTGGCTTATCACTGCTCACATGTGCACTATCCCATTCAGGTTTGCTCGCGTACTGTTTCGCGGCACTGTCGGCCCAGTCCCATTGTTTGTTGTTATCACTCCCTTTTGCTCGTACTTCCATCGTGCGGCCCTGTTTTCATGATGTGATGAGTTCCGGTTTCGATCCAGAATAATAGCAGATTTGAGATCCTCCACCATATTGCTGTTTAGAAAAGGTCCATGGCAGTTCTGTACTCCGGTAAGGTAGTTTCAGCAATAATTTCCAGTGCCTCACGATCTGGTAGTTGCGAATAGAATAGTTTGATCATATGTGACTTTTGCGTGATGAACGTTCGTAGTTGTTCACCAGACTGTTGCTCCTGCCAGAGTAACTTGCTTTGCGCTTGTAGGGATGTAAACACACTTCCATATTGGCATTGAAAAGCTTACACGAACTCCTCTCACTGTGTACCGTAGTTATTGACCTCTTCCCTGCTTCGCCTTGCAATTGGCTGCCGATGCAACTGGCCCACTTGTCTTCATCCACCCCTTAGCATTTCAGACTTGGTGTGCACACCTTTAAGAAAGTGCTAGGGTTGCAGTTCCCTCTCTGGTTGCCACCTGGACCCAAGTTGCGGTCCATAGCTATTGGCAGGAAAATATGTTAGAGGTATTGGTGCCGGAAAAGACGTGGGAAATATGCAGGGTATTTGTTGTGGATATACCGATGTGGTTTGATAGGCGGTAAAATTGGGTATGTAAGGAGTCATAGGTGGGAGTGGTAGAGATAACAAGGGTAGGGTTGTCACTGGTTGTGAGTACTGTCTATCCAGTGCTGAATGATTGACAGATGTCACTGGAGCCCCGCCTGCAGGTGATGTGTGGTTGCAGACATCCTCGACCTTGCAGTGTACTTCCTCGGCTTGAGCTCCTTTTTTGCCTATTCCTTCACTCTCGAAGTGACATACACTGTTTACCATAGTGATGCAATCTCTGTTCATTTGCATTGCTTGCATATTGTTTCGCATGCTGTGTTCTGTTTGGCACACTGGATCACCAGCCTTTTTGCCCCTGAGTAAGTCGGTGGAAATTATTGTGATCACCGTCGGTTTCAACTGTCCAACACACTCGTCGCAAATAAACCGCAATCTGGTTGTGGTGTGTAACTCCGTGGGACTCGTGCATTCTTGGTACACGTGTATATGGCACCAAGCACATATACTCTGCGTGGTTCCGAATCCCGTGCATAATAATCTTCCAAACAAATGTAATTGAGATGAATTTTTTATTTCGCAGATACTTTTCAGAATGTTCTGTCACTTGCTCTTCTCCATGGTTGCTCGCCTGGCTGGTCTTTCGATCGCACTT
The DNA here is from genome assembly GCA_029891345.1 of Dryococelus australis. Taxonomy (NCBI): domain Eukaryota; kingdom Metazoa; phylum Arthropoda; class Insecta; order Phasmatodea; family Phasmatidae; genus Dryococelus; species Dryococelus australis. Next base: position 4,228,649 of record CM057000.1, read on the forward strand.
GCAAAATCAGGCCCCCATTTTGTATCTGTCTACAACGTCCAGTGGTTTTTGATGCAGACACAATGGTGCCGGCGCACCATACTGAATTTAGCCAGACATGGTGGTTTGACAACAGTACCACGCGAGCATGGAAGCACGGACACAGAGGACTGGTATGTGGAATCACGATACGCAGAAACTCGGTAGCACGGTTGCACAGCATGGAATTATCGCGGGAGCACAGCAGTCCTGCACAGTGCGAGCAGAGGTCAATGGACAGCGGGCTCTCAGGTGCTCCGCTCGGTGCGCAACAGAGATCATGGGGAAAGGAGATGCCAGACGTTTAGCCCTCTTTTTGTTTCTCCTTCTCCCTCCTCGCAGCATGGCGTGATGCGTGCGGAGGGGTGGGCTGGTGTGCTCGACTCGCTCTGTTCTTTTTACCACAGATGTGACGTCATGTTGCTGTCCCAAGGTGGCGGCTTCTCACCACTTTCTCGCCACTACCCCATTGTGTGTAAGTAATGGCAGCTCTAAGCTGTTTAGATGCGCTTTCCTTGCCGGCCACGTGCATCCTCCCTGGTGTCGTTGGTGGTATCTAGAAGGCGTCTCGATGCTGACACGTGTCATTCTGATCGCCTGGTTGAGCACATTTTCCCCTCATTGTGGGTAAATACGGGGAAAATGAGAGTAGCTTGTGTGAAAAATTTGGAAAGATTTGGAAAAATTGTTTTGGTGCGGGAAAATTGTATGAAAAATTGTTAAGATTTTAAGATGAGGATTTGTACCATAGTTGGGCGACATTTGACGTTGGTCAAGGTGTTGGAGGCTGGCAACTAGTGCCATGGTGTTGGTCTATAAGGGTATTGGTTAGGTGAGGCGCGGTGAATATAGTTTTGGAATCCCGGTGGGTTAGTAGTATTAGGAAGGTTTAGTAGCATGAGAGGTAGCAGGGTGGCAAAGGTTGTTCTAATTTATATGGGAGGGAAATGACCTGCCTCGAAGGGAGGCGGAGCAGGAGGCAGAGCAGGACCTCAGGGGATTGCTGAGGAAAGTGCGACAGAAGTTCCCTGGAGCTAGGGCAGTTGTCAGTGGCTTGCTGGTTAGGAAAGGAGTATCCTACAGGAAGGCAGTGACACCGAGTGAGGTGTATGAGAGGGTGTGTAGGGATTTGGGGGCTACAGTTATAGATAGTAGGAAATGGTTAGGTTGGGAAAGTGTAGGGAGGGACCAGGTTCACCTGACAGAGCAGGGCAAGACGATTCTATGTGATCTGCTAGGTAGGGAAGTAGCTGGCTGCATGGAGAGGGTCAGGGAAGAGCCGCAATTGTTGAAATAGCAATCAGTTAGAAGCAAGAAAACAGAAGTGGAGAGGAATGGAGAGGATAATATTGGTGAGGCCGCTGTGGTGGAGATAGGGGTAAGCAACGTAGGATGGTAAAGCAGAGTACTAGTACAAAGATAATGGTGGTGAACTGTAGAAGTGTGTAAAACTAGCTGGAGGGCTTCTGGGGAAAGGTTGAAGGATATGGGGCGGATGTATTAGTAGCGGTGAAGACTTGGCTGATTGAGGAAGTGCTGAACATTCAATGTGGGCAGGATGAGTTCTACATCTCCAGAAGAGACAGGGATGGGAGAGGAAGATGTATAATGGCGTATGTAAGGAAAGGGTTAAAATTGGAGGTACAATGGGTTAGTGAGGATGTCGAAGTAATGGAAATTAAATTGAGTGGTGGTAGTAATAGAAAAATAACTTTGCTGGCAGCATATAGACAACCAGGACAGGGATGGCAGGCAATTGAGATGATCAAGAAGAGGGTTGATAGACGAAAGGAAAGGCAATGGGTTGTTGTAGCAGGGGATTTGAATATGCCAATTGTGAAATGGGTAAAGGGTGCAGAAGGAGTGGGTAGGATGATGCAGAGAATAGCAGCACAGTCAGTCAATAGAGGATTCGTTAAGGTAGTAGAAAAACCTACGAGATGGAATGAGGAGGGTGTTGGGTCAGTGCTGGATGTGGTGTTGGTCAGACCTGGGATTGCTGTATTTGGTGCAATAGTATGGGATGATTTAAGCGACCATCATATCGGGGTTGCGGACATTAGGATTGGCAGGATGAGGGAAGAGCAAACGGCAGAAACTTTGGTGTGGCAATACGGGAGAGGAGACAAGAAAGTGGCAGAAATATTCCTGAGGGACAGGTTTAAAGAATTGTCTAGGGTGGAGGGTGTAGAGGGGCTGTGGAGGGAGTTTAGAGGATTAATGGAGGATATGCTGAAGAAATTTGTGCCAGTGAAAAGGTTATGGACTGAGGGAGATCTATCATATTATGGACAGTAGATTTTGAAAATGATGAGGAAGTGCAGAAAATGACATGCCGAGTGGAGAAATGAAGGGATGATAAGATCTAAGGAAATTATGAAACAAATTGGTAGGGAGCTTGAAAGGAAGATCAAACAGGCAAAGAATGTATTTCTGGGGAACATGGTGGAATAACGAAAAGGCAAGGAATAGGGGAAATTGTTTAGATATATTAGAAGGTTAAGGGGAGAAGAGGAAGGGATCCCTCAGTTAACAGGGAGGGATGGTAGGCATGCGACAAATGACCAAGAAAAATCGGAGATGCTGCAAGGACAGTACTTGTCAGTGTTTGAGGCAAATGAGGATTGGAATAGGGGGGCAAATAGTGTTCGAGGGGTGTTTAGTAAATTTAGGATGAGGGAGTGGGAGATAGAAAATATAATCAGGAGTTTGAAGAGCAGTAAGGCAGGGATCCAGATGGGACAGGAAACACAGCACTAAAGTTTGGTGGCAGGGAGTTGGTGAAATATTTAGAGGTTCTGTTTAACAAGTCCTAAGGAGAGGGTAAGTTACCACAATATTGGAATGATGCTATGGTGGTACCTATACACAAGTAGCTACAGACTGGTGAGTCTCACATTGAGTACGGGAAAAGTATTGGAGAGGCTGGTGGTCCAGTATGTGGTTAAGGTAATGAACAATAGGAATTGGTTGGATGGCTCCCAGCATGGTTTCAGGAGGGGATACACATGTGAGACTCAGCTAGCTGGGCTACTAGAGGATCTGGTGGAGGTAGTTGATGAGGAGAAGCAGGTGGATGCCTGCCTCATAGATTTTGAGAAGGCATTTGATATGGTACCCATGGGACATTGATGAGGAAAGTGGAGGAACTGATAATGGACAGGAATGTAGTGGAATGGATAGGGGACTTCCTCAGGGGGCGAAGGCAGAGGGTAAAAGTGGGGGAGGCAATATCAGAGGAAAAGGAGGTTACGTCAGTGGTACCACAAGGAAGTGTGCTGGATCCTTGGTTATTTTCCATAATGGTAAATAACATGGATTTGGGGATTAGGGGAAAAATCAGATTGTTTGCAGATGATTGTGTTGTGTATGCTGAAGTGGGTATGGATAGGGGGAAATCTGCAGGTGGACATTGACAAGATATGGTTGTGCACCAGAATAAATAAAATTAAGATAAATGTAAACAAATCTAAGGTAGGGACGTTTACAAGAAAGAAGGTGATAAGCAGGGACATGTACAGATGGGAGGGACAAGAGATAGAAGATGCAGCAGAATATAAGTATTTACGGATTGTACTGCAGGGAAACCTCAGATAAAAAAAACAGGTAGAGAGGGTGGTTGCAAAATGAAGAAGGGCTCTGGGTATGCTAGGAAGGGTGCTGAAGGGAGTCAGCTGTGAGGTGAAGGCGAAGGCGTATGGTACAATGGTACGACCAATGTTAGAATATGCTGCAGCAGTATGGGACCTGTATGTGGAAGTGAAGGTGCGAGAACTTGAAAAGGTGAAGAGAAGGGCAGTAAGATGGGAGAAGGGAAGGCACAGAAGTCAGGGGCAGGATTATTAGGAAGAAGGGAACTATAGTCCATCAGAGATGATGAAAGAAATGGGGTGGAGCTCATTGAAGGACAGGATAAAATTTGAATGGCTAGTAAGTATGTACGGGGTGGTTAATGAAGAAGGAGGATGGGAAGGGCTACACTGCAAGCTAAGAAAGGGGGTATTTAGAGGAAAAGGGAACAACAGTGAGTAACTTCAGAGGGTGTGGAGGAGAACGGAGCGGGGTAAGCAGTCCATGCTTGTGAGGTCTGTGAGGGACTGGAATTTATTGAGGGAGGAATTGGTATCTGTGAGAGGAGTTGGTAAGTTCAGGAAGGGAGTGGAAAAGGAGTTGGTTGGGCGAAGGAGAGGTGAGAGAGCTCGCCAGCGGGCAGTAGCCTAATTGCGAGTGAATGTTTGTATGTATGGAAACATGCTCTGTGTAATTCATACATTTTTTTTGACTTCAGGTTATTACCCATGGTGCCAGATATTGTCGGGTTGACAATATCGTCAAGTCGGAGAGCAGCTGTGGATTCATTCCTCAGGGTCATTTGGCCAACGACCACGGCACATCCTCCAAATGCAGTAGTTGTATCCTAGTAGAATAAAATTAATTCTGGCTGAATAACCACCTTACTTGTGTCGTGGGATATCTGGGCTCCCCACATGCCCATACAAAGCACTGTTACTTATTACGCCGACTTATGACCATTTCAATCATAATTGCACAGTAAGTTACACTTTGTGAAAATTGGTGGGAGAAAGCCAGTACCTTAAATACCTTGTGGAGAACTGGAAATGAACCACACATGGTAACTCGCCTAACTCGCCACTGCTGCTATTTATTCAGTTGAATGGTTACATTCCCATCAAGAAAAACTCACATTTGGTGATGCTTATGAACTAGTCAGCTAGAATAATACTATGTGAATACACATGGTCACATTAAATAATTTAAGTTCAATTTAAGCCTACCCAGGCGATGCAAGCACTGGGAAGGTGCGAAGGGTGGTGGAATCTCGGGCATCTGAAATATGAAAAAGGGTCCAGTACGCTAAAGTAACTATTGCTGTGAAATTATTAGTCCAAAGTGATGATGGCTGTTCGAGAGCGTGAAACACGAGCCCCAACATGACGCGACACACCCCTTGCAAAGACAAACAATTACAGAGTTTCTCCACGTGGCGTGCTGGCCGGCTTGGTGGGCTGGCACCCCGTGCTGCACTACTTCCTTGTACATAACATTTGCAAATCGGATATGTACCCTGCATGCAAGTTGTTACATATTGCTCGTAACATTAACCCTATAAATATTATTCATTATACCAAAACATTGCACTGCATGGATGAAGACACCTGTATGAACATTACAGGAACTTTCAAAAAGACACTTCGAAAACACTGAGGGCTCTAGGGCTGCGAAGGCAGGCGTCTTTATTAGTTGCACTCCCTTGCATGAACTTACCTTGTCCTTATATTCCACAAATTAAATAAGAGGAAATTTCACAAGGCCTGTTTTCGGTTTCCTGCATCACTTACATGTGGTCATGCTCCCTCTGCTCTGTACCTGTGTCGTTCCTTGACACACTGCACTGCACTTGCGCTCGTAGATCGCACACATACACTGCTGTATGGAACCTGTTGCGGCGGGCAAACGGGCTAAGGGGGAAAGAGTCCTGTGGGCACAAGTTACAGGATATGCCACTGGAAGTCCAGACGGATAGTTCTTAGAATGGAATTGGATATTTTTTGTTGCACGATGGACATCCTCTAGTTTTCGGTTCAAGAGCCCTCAGTGATGTCGAACAACGATACTCACAGATAGAGGAGTTTTGGGCATGTGTATTTGCAGTTGAAAAATTTCATCACTTCACTTTTGGTTATGTTGTGTATGTTAAACTGACCATCAGCCATTGGTAAGTGTGGCAAAGAAAAGGTTTAGCGTTTGTTGTTGCGCCTGGTTAAATATCATGTAATTTCTTATCTCCCCGGCAAAGATATGTATATTGCTTATGTCTTGTCACGGGCCTGTTGTTGACTGATGGAGAGGTTGATCTCTCCTACACTTTGTTGACTGTTCATAGTAATAAAAATTTGTCTAATATTAACATGTCGGAAAGGAAACGTAATTGCAGAATCGTAAAGTTAAATGTTAAAGTTTTCAATTGTGAAAGGGCCTTTCGTCTCGATCTCCAGTCCCTCTGGAACTCAAATTTGAAACAGTTTTCTGTTTCATTCATTTGTTTGTAGCCGAATTTCCAAATGTAGTAAAATCACGATTTTAAGTCATATGTAAGTAAAGTGTCCCCAATATTACTTTTACATGCAAATAGTAATTAATGTTTGTCATTGGGCGTTTATAAGCAAGCTATTAGGATAATGTAACGCAAAACAATAATTGAAATTATTGTTTTACGTTTGAAGGGGGCGGCGGTAACTGCTCCATACAAGGGCTGTTTTTTTCTTCTTGTCATTTGCGATGAGTAGAAAGGCACATATTTGTATCCCCATAAATCCCTACCCTGTTAAAAAGGCTTAGTCATTTTTGACATCTTATTTTTCATTCCACTACTTATTTGTAATTATTTGTTGTTCCATTCTTGATTCCATGTAATGCGATAATTTTTAACTGGAAGGGAGAAAAAGATAGTGTGCGTTTGTTGGCAGCATTCATCATGTCAATTGAAATGCTTTTGGCGGTTTGTTTATGATATCAAGGCACGTGTAATGTCAACGTCCATGTAATTTGACCATGAAGAGTATTCCAGAGGAGTTGTGTGAAGCAGTTTTTGAACGGTTGTCCGCATTACACTGCCCATCTGTTTGGTTTTTGGAAGATAATAGTGATCAGTAAGTGTGTTACTTGCCAAAGAAGTCTGTAGGTTGTGTTGTGTCCTCGGTGTATGCTGTTTTGTATGTTATGTATTCCAGACTTACACCGCACTTTAGTCTAAAGGAAATATAAATGGTTATTCTTAAGTATAGGGGCTTTTCTGGAAAACGGGAAAATAATACCTGAAAATCATATATATTGACATTATAGGCTGTTCACTGTAAAGTGAGCACTTTTGAAAGCCCTCTCATTTGAAATAAGTCAATAAGTATATTTTATTGTGCCTCAGCCGTTAATTTACGAGTTTAGTGGGACCCACACACTGTGTTTATTACTGACATGGTAATATATACTTAAAAATATGGTTAAAAGATAAAAATTGCTGAGAGGAAAAAGTAACTAGGGTCTCAAAAATGCTCACTATATACTGTGAACAGCCTATACTTATCATACAGCACGAATGTACTAGGGTCATCACAATATTTGCATTATATACTACCAAATTTCTATAGTGTGGAGGGCTATGAAGATGCAGGAAATTGTTGGGTAAAACATGTAAAATTTATATAAATTACATGTCATTTGGGTTCATTTACCATGTTAAATGCAAGAAGACCTAACTTAACGATATGTGATTACAGGGAAAAAGTGTGCAGACACGAGTTAGTGCGTAAGTAAAAGTATTATAAGTAAGCTTGCATTGATACATCCGCCCGTGTGATTTTCGTGAAGTTACGTTTAATTTTGTTAGGTCTTCTGCATTTTACGTAGCTTGTAGTAACAGATCATATGCCCTTCCATTCCCACAGTCACATGCAATTGTAACACTTCAGTTGTGCAAATGTTATGGTAATACTATGGATGTCCTTGATGTAATGTAAATTTCCCAAATGTTTGATGTGTGAACTTGTTCACATAGACTTAGCACGTAAGAGGGTTTATTTGGTCAGTTGTAGGCCTATTGTTTCGAGTTTTGACTATGCGGGGGAATTGTTTTGTTAATTGAATAGTAGTTATAATGTTCTAGCTAAATCACAGTACACGAGTTGGAAATAACAAAATTTTGTTTTATTAGGAGCAATCAGTAAAATAGAGCTGTACAAATTCATTCTAAAAGTAGCTTCCTTGATGGAATGATATGAAACCCTAAGGGCTCTGGGATTACTCAAGATTTATGTCTGCGAGCTTGTCAAATGGAAGTAATTTGAAGCAACTACGTATTAAAAGAAGAAAAGTTATATAATATTTTATAAACTGACCATTGGAAGAACATAACTGTCCAAGAAGAAAACGAGTCCAAGGAATGTGGTTTCATCAATGAAGTTCAATCAAGATCTACGATTGGATGACTTAAGCTGAGCGACGGCTTCGAGCGGCAACAGTTCGAGGACCAGCTGACGTCCTTCCAAATCAACGGAATAGTACGCCATCCAGAGCTCGAGTGAGCATCCGCCTACTTCATCATCGTCCAATTTTCCAGTCCTGTGTTCAACGCTGGGAGGTATGGTTCGCAGAACGACATCGGGGCGTCTACCATCCAGGAGGACCGCATGCAGTGGAACGGTTGATCTACCACACAGTGTTATCACCAGATAACTTTCAGCATGCAGGAACAACTAAATAATTGTTGACACCTTTTTCGTATAACGCACAATTAGTCCTCGTGGTTTTTGCACATGTACAACAAAAGTCCTTCTGACTGGTGTAGTATGGTTTAATTTTTCAATAATAATTTTAGAATAAGTTCATTAATTTCAGCATTTTAGAGTTGAAAACATTGATTTCTTTGTATGCCATTATTTGGAGATTTTGGCCATTGATTATAATAACTTATTTGTTCTTTGATCCAGAATTTTACTAAATGTATTTGACATAACAGAAGTCGAATACTAGGATTGTTGATGGCCTGTGCTGGCATTAGTTGCCATATGGAATTTTAAGGTGATTTTCATATACGCTCATAATTGTTTGTTTGGTTCTCTTTTGTAATATCTTTGACAGAAATTCTATTCCCCATAGCTGAGGTATACATACTGACGTCGGCCAGCAGTCAGCGGCGCTAGTGCCCATGACGGCGCTCACGTGTCACATGTTCCGCATGTTCACAAAGAGGCTGATAATTTTGAACTTTCCTATAAATGTTAATTTCAGGGTAAAATGTGTCATATTTTCTTTACAGTATTTAATATGTCTTAAAATGTTTTAAAGTGCTTGTACTAATTTTAATTGTTTGGTTATGAATATTCAAAGTGCCTGCGGCACCGAGATTAAGAAAGGGAAGAAGGGCTCTGGGCATGCTGGGAAGGGTGCTGAATGGAGTCAGCTGTGAGGTGAAGGAGAAGGCGTATGGCACAATGGTACGGCCAATGTTAGAATATGTTGCAGCAGTATGGGACCTGTATGTGGAGGTGCGAGAACTGGAGAAGGTGCAGAGAAAGGCAGCAAGATGGGTGAAGGGTAGGTGGAGGAGGCAGGGGCAGGATGGTGAGGAAGAAGGGAACTATAGTCCATCAGTGATGATGAAAGAAATGGGGTGGAGCTCATTGACGGACAGGAGGAAAGTTGAACAGAGTGGTGAACGAAGAGGGAGGGTGGGGAGCGCTACACTGCAAGCTAAGTGAGGGGGTGTTTAAAGGGAGAGGAAACAACAATGAGAAGCTTCAGAGGGTGTGGAGGAGAATGGAGCAGGGTAGGCAGTCCATGCTTGTGAGGTCTGTGTGAAGGGGGATTGGAAAGAAAGTTCAGGAAGGGAGTGGAAGAGAGGTGAGAGAGCTTGCCACCAGGCAGTAGCCCAATTGCGGGTGTATTATTGTTGTTAGTATTACCTTGATGCATACTCTACCTGGCGAGGTAGTGGTTAGGCCGCTGAATATCCTCTCTAAACTTTAAGTATGCCTACTGTGGCGTAAATGGCTAACATCCTGGGCCCAGCGGGTCGTGGAAGGGCTAGATGTTGTAGGTGTCCGCTTGGTGATAAGGTACCATCTGGAATGAGGGGAGTCAAACCCCAGAGTGAAGCGGATGGAGGTAGATTCCCAACCAGGGAGTTCTACCCTTCTCACTGTCAGAGTTGCCAATAAGCTGGATGCCAGCTGTCTCGGGAATATGACATATTGATGCAATTACGCGATCATGGGGTGGAGGCGTATGATCTGTTTGGAATGATGTGTACAGGACGAGTGGGTCAACGTGTTGGGATGAAATCTGATGCGGTTGGTGCAGCATGTGACTTGGGGGCTGCCTTAGGCGAGAGTCGAACCCGTACTGTTTTCCCTGATGCCAGTTTAATCACACAAAGGTTGAGTTCTGCTGGGTGTTGAACCCGGATGAGCTTACTGGAGGTGAGTTTAATTACACTGGATGTCTTACGGGCATGACTAGGCACGGTGTCCTCAGGAGTAGCGCGGGCTATAGGCGGTGACTGCTCTACTGGGGCGATATATTCTCGTGCCGGGTACCTGGGCCAACAGGTGCCTAAATGCATGTCGAAGTGAGACTTGTGTTCGAGGGGAATGAAGGGCGAGATTGGATGCGGGGCGGCTTCACTAGACTGCGACCGGGGTTCGATCTCCTGCGGTTAGCTTACAGGGGCTTTGGCTATTTTGGCTCTTGCTAGGGCACAATGTTCCTTTCGCGATTGCGTACTCTGTAACCCGCCTTTTCTGCTATACAGTGGGTCCCTGCTAAACTCAACACACGGATACTCTCAAGTGATCATGAAGTGTCCTGACACAATAGAATAACACAGACTCTAGGAAACAGGAGACAAACTACGAATGATGGTAAGCGGACAATTAGGATTGACGTAAATTTTATTATGTACGAAAGAGAAACTGGAAAGTTCCGGCTAAAATCAAATTTCAATTTTGATTAATTTGCTGACTGGCTAAACAATTTATAATGATATTCAAATTATGTAAATGGAACAGGCGAAGGCGAGCCTGGAAAAATATATAAATTCCTCAAATCTGTATCAGACAAAATCTACGGTTAATTAACACACTTTACAGCGTAAATGATTATACCGGAATTTATCCAAGGGAAGTAATCCAAGGCGCGAAGGCTTGTTACCATGGAGTCACTGAAGTTGACTTGGGTAAGTGTTACCGGGGGCATGAAGTAGGATTACCTTGGATGCAGAAGCTGCTGTCCTCGCAGTCAAGAAGTGCAGTTGAGGAAAAGCTGTTTGCAAGCGACTTAGGAGGCTGCACTCTTCTCAGTCTGCGAGTAAGGTCATCTTGCAGGCTTCCAAGTGTTGTGCCGTATTGCAGGTCGCGGAGAAGAAGAGCCTTTGTGGGCTGAGAGGAGTCTTTACAGACTGAAGGAGTTTTTGCAGACGAGGAGGGTCTTCGCAGACTAGGAAGGGCTCGCGATCCTATTCGGCCAGTGAACCCAGCGTATCTGGGAGTGCTGGATGCTGGACGTCTATTTATACTCAAAAATCTCATCAGCGATTCTTCGGGATGCGGGGTGTACCGTAGCCTTCCAGTACAGGGGTATGTTATCTGGGGTGCTGGAGCATCGCTCATTTCTTATCGCCCCGCTTAGAGGTGATGACAAATTAAAACACCTAGTCCTGAGGCGGGCCGGTCGTGATGTCACAAGTCCATAGGGGTGCTGCCACCTCTGGGGGTTGTAGGAACTTTTTCCAGGGCTAGGCGACTAGTAGTAGACTTATCACAAATATTTATTTATTCACGGGTGTGACTCTTGCATGCAGGTTTCTGGGCGGGCAATACGGGTTGTAATTACGTGAGTGAATTACAAGTACATATTCAGCAGTCCAGGCTTGTGGAATCTCCTTGCTGGATAAGTTAATTTTATTTTGCCGTTGTTATGACTTCTCCCTGAGCTTGGGTCATTCGTAGATGGGGCGAAGTTACTCGTAGAGTGCACATTTGCATAGCGCAGGTATGCGCCAACCTATTATTATGATTAAATGTGCAACCACTGGTATTTCTGCACAATAATTATATTTTAATACTTCATGTAGAAACCATTGCAAATAAACACTTGTACCTATTTCCGCACAATAATTAGATTTAACTAGTTACATGGAAATAATCACAAAGAACTATGCATAATAACACTTGTCAATCACAAGCTTTCACATCAATTATACATGGCCAAATTCACACAGTACACTGCACGTCCTGTTCCACACACTACCACTATACAACTATGACGTGAAGTAGGCAAAATTGTAACCGGAAGACCACAATTTATGCGCATTTGTTTCCTGTCTGCATTGTTGTTGATCCAATTTATCATTACGATACACATCAACTACAATTATCAACACGGGGGGGGGGGGGACATTTTGTTTCTGATATACTGTATATATACTTACAAGATGTTCTGAAATTAAATGCCCAACCTGAAAGTGGCTATTCCTCATGAAAAATAGTCGCAAATATATAGGATATCGTAGACCTAAACCAAGGACATATGAACCTGTGAAAATTGGGTTTTGAAAATGTATTTTCACTGAATGCCTTGACTTTTAGCCAGCAGTATGGATGGCTGCAATTTACCCACAGTACATCCCACATGGTTGAGTGAGACATGCCCATTTGGCGCTCTATGGAGCGTGTAGTAGCGGATTACATGTCGTTGATGTGCTGACGTATCACTTCAAGCTGAACAGTGCGAACAGGCAGAGGACAGCCAGCATTACGTGTGTGTGTGTCTGTAACATGGAAAGCATAAGTCACCTTTTTGCTGCAGATTTTGTACGCGTTGTACAAGGTATTATGTTTTCATAACCCAATGTTCATAGGCTCATATCTCCTTTAATATTTCATTTAGGTATATGGTGTCCTGTACATTTTCGACTTTATTTTTCATAAGGAATCACTTCCCATAGTTTGGACGTTTAATATCCAAACAGCCTGTTTGTGTGTATGTTGTATATATATATATATATATATATATATATATATATATATATATATATATATGTCTACATACATGTTGGGGATACAAATTTTTATTGAAAGTGAGACTGTACACTGACTGCCAGTGTCTGCCTCCATTGTGTGTTTTTTTGTTTGTCTGGTTAGTATCATCAATACGGCATCTGTGTGACCAATTATCGTTACAATGTGTAGTGTTTTCATGTCTATAAAGTGCTTATAATGTTCAGATATGTTTCCTTGTATTTATAACCACTGCAATCCCACAATGGTCCAGGGCCCAGGCATGCCAAACTTGGGTTAACAAGGTTAATTGTCACAAGAAAACACGTCAAGAGTTCTACAATGTGTTAGCAGTTCACGCCGACAAGCAATCATGGCAGAAGCGCGCACTTTATCCTGTGTGGAGAAACCGAAGTGTCGTGAAAACTAAACTTTGTGGAAATTTCAAATGAAAGCAGTTCTAACCCTAGAAGACCAGTGGGACGTTGTTCAAGACACCGTCAAACTAGAAGAGGAGAAAGAAAAATATAGCAAGGCTCTATCAAAAGTCGTGCTGCTTGTGGAAAAAGACGTGATCCACCACGTTGAAACATGCGAGAGATCAAAACATGCTTGGGATATGATCCAAACCCTTTTTGAAGATTCCAGCCTCACGAGAAAAGTCGGCTTGTTGCGTCGGCTTATCTTGACTCGCCTGGACAGTTGTGGTTTAGTAGAAAAATATGTTAATCAGATTACCTCAACCGTTCAACGCCTCTGAGACGTGAAATGCAATATCTCAGAAGAATAGGTCGGGACATTCTGCTAGCTGGTCTTTTGGTACTAACTCATGTAGACAGGGGATTAGGAATTGACAGAACAGTTACTTTCAATTTAACGTGTTCCATTATTCCATTCAGTAACTTGTTATTTTTGTAACAGGATACTGTGAAACATTTCTTTTCTGTCCCAACATTCCGGCAAATAATGATTACGTTGTTCAATGTCCCAAAACGTGGCATTCCAAGAATCAACTCTCTCATCGAGTACACAGTTGCAAACCAAGACATTAAAAAAAAAAAAAAAACTTTCAGGCCTGTGAACTGTTGGAGCAAGTTCCAATGAAGACATTACAAAAAATAACTGCAGCAATTTCATAGTGTAAAAAAAAAAAACCACAAATTTACGCATGCATAGTGGTGAATATTATAGTGTGGTGGGGTAAGTTGAGTTCCAAGTCTACATGTTCCATAAAAATAACGTGTGTGCATGCGCACTGTGCAAGTGCTGGGTGGTGCTAGTTCGTGTTACAAAGCGTTCCAAGAATAGCTGCATGAACCAAGGAAAATGTTTCTCTCGTAACGTGTTACAGAAATAGAACAACATTATGTTACATAATGCCCATCCCTACAGAATATTGTAACATACGCCTTGAGTAACTGTGTCAATTTACTGTGACATTTAGCATATGCAACCTGGGAAGGGTTTATACGTTAGAGCGCCAATTTTACTCTTTGTGTACTGTGTAGGACTCTACTTAAAGATGTCACTACGTATGGGTTATGCTTAATGCTTGCCTTAGATAACATCTAGTTAGTATATGAATAGGAGAATACCTTTAATGATACCACTCAGTAGAATAATTCAAAATCGTGGACACTGCCGACCTTTGGATGGCAGCGGAAAACAAGCATTACACACATACAGACAACAAATACAACTTTCTAAGAACTACCACAATGTTATCAATAGAAAACATTTGCAGTTTGGTTAGTAGATCTTTTAATATAAGAACTCATAGGTTCTTGACAGTACCATTCAAAGATGCAGCCTATCTCATCAATGAAATATTGTTCTGGCCAACTTTATAATTACTAACAATGGTTATAATATAGTGGAAAATAAACACATTTTATCACCAAGGAATGGCTTTTCAATTAATACCAAAGATTGCTCCAACTTAATTCTAACAAGAGATTAGGAAAAACAGAATAGTGACTTTGAGTTATACCAATCTGTTGCAAGGAACAACACTAGTTGAGCAATTACAATCTCCATTAATTATCTTGGTTTTGACAAAAATTGAAATCTTGAAACTCATTTTGGGGTGATTATGGGTGTAAAATGGTGCTGTCATTAAAAGCATTATTTACGTCAAAACCTTTTGAAATAGTTTCTGTTCAATGAAAATTACTATAAATACTTCTATTGCTACCTTCGGATTAGCAAAAATTTAGTAGGACTTAGCTGTAATTGACTAAAGTCATCGTCTTAATAGCACAGACTGGGTTCAGCAGCATTCCATTTAGCATATGAAGAAACTAATAGTCAGGCGAAGATGATATTCCTCTCATCGAACTGGGAACCTAGCTCACTCCAGATCCTTCGTCATGGAATCTTCCCTACACATAAGCATACGAGCTTATTCTCGTGCTGACTACAGTTCATAGCTCTTGAAAGTACGATCAATTTTGCGGAAGACTATCTAAGCTATTTTAACCACGGAGTCGTCTGTCCAGGCCTCTTCTTCTCTTGTATAAATTGTGCACTTCATGTTGCTTCGTTATCTAGTCTGGAATTTGCTTTTCAGTCTTGTTAGAATGTAAAATTGTTAAAAATCCAAGTGGATCAGACCCAGTTACGTCTGACTCCAAGCCTAGCCTTCAAACTTTCTATGAAAGAAGAATCCTTATTACGATTCAAACATTCTTAACAGCAAAAAATTATGTATGGCAAAAAAGTTTTTCAAATTCTCAGTTCTGATTGGTATGAGTAGTGTCATCTCGTGCACAAGTAAACAAGGGGTTTGAAAAACAATATAAACCATATAACGACATATCTCTTAAAATATATATACTCAGCATAAATTGTCTCCAGTAATTACAACATGCAATAAATGAAAGACAGTTTCCCTGGCAAGGAGAAAGTTAACTGTAATTAAACTTTTACATTAACAAAGCCTTTTTAGAAATGCAATTTTTGCTAGCAACACATGGTGCTGCAATATTAAATTGAATAGACTTGTTGGCTAGAAAGAAAATAAAAAAATAATCAACATACATTAAATTACAGATAGGCCTACAAGAAAACAAAGCATAAACAGACAACACTCAGATGTTACAGTATAAATCTTCTTGGTGGTTTATTGATGATAACTGGCGTACAGGACATGTTTGCTTCATATTTTAATTTTAAGGAGTCTAAACTCCACAAACACTATTATTTCTGCACAATTAGTTTTAACACTTTAGTGGAAAAAATCACACAGAAAAACAGTTTTAAGCACCATGAACCGCACTCACCATCCACCTTCTAAAATAACCAGAAAATAATGGAAAATGTTTTGAAATAGCTGAACCCGTTGCAGATTTCCACTCACAATTCGTTACAGATGGTAGTAAGCGCTATTATTAACATCAGTACTTCATTGTAGGATGAATACACCATGGTATAATATACGTAAACATAGCCTTGAAACATGTCTTGCACAATATATAAATTCTCCTTGGGGTAGATTACAACCCACCGCTAAATTTCAACAAGGTGAGCCATATAAAAGTGAAATATTATACTGCTTTCATACCGCTAGGATATTGCCTTCAAAACAGCAGCAATTTTTTTAGTAATTACCGTAGTTTTGTCACTTGTGGGAACTTGGCTGGCAGGTTTTCCTGTGCCACCCCCCCCCCCCCCCCAATTTTTTTTTTTTTCATTTCATAGTTGCTCCATCTTCAAATCATCCCATTTTCATCAGCGCTCAAGTGAAGTGGAGATGTTCAGATGACTTAACATCCCGGCCTGAGAGCTGATGGGTGAAGCAGTGCTGGAATGCAAGGGCCGGACAAACAGGAGCTCCCTGAAAAAACCCACAGACCTGCATCATTTTTCAGGAAAATTACCATGTGCGAAAATCAAGGCACAATTGACCTTGGATGAATGTGAGCCCTTTAGCTGCTGCACCAACTAGAACCCCACCAGTGCCCAAGACTTTGTTGTCAAGTGCAGATTGAAAGAGATCAACTCAATTTGGTATATGTGTGCACATTTTCGAGCCTTTTAATTAAGGTACCATCAAAATTTTACAAACAATTAGATATAATCTATTCGCAGTTGCTTCACACTTTTTGAATCAAACCTTCGAAAAATCATACTATGTATTATGATTTGGTTGTCTCTTAAATATCTCACCTATCAAGCTTTTATATATCTGTTAACATATATTATTTTTAGTTTAATTGAAATTTTACATGAGTTTTATCTAAATTATATTTTATTTATAATTAATATGAGTAAAAACATAGTGCTTTCTTCCAGAACTTAGTTTAATGTGTATGATGTAGAAAGATGATGTGTATAAGTTGTATTTTATACTGTATGAAATTTATAGTTTAATTTTTCATGTAAGATTTTATAAAATTATGTATATTTCTATGTATTGTATTGACAAGTTCCGTATCCTGAGTCAAAGAACTCAGCATGGGTTCAACGGAACACTTAAGGAAAATGAATAAATTAAAATTAATAAATAGATGTGTTGGTGATGTCTAGTAAGAAATAGTTCTACATGCACAATATTTTTAAACTGAGTGTGCACAAATGCAGTGCTTTATCTATTTGGGATAATTTTCTAGACTTGGATAAGCTTTGTTTGCATGTGGCGAGAAATAGCCTGACAGCATAACTAGCAGGCTATACACTGTCGAATCACATTATTATAACCACCTGCTAGAAGTTTCATCTGCAGCACATAGCCAGTGACGTATGGCTCACGACGTGGGCTGGTGAAGCAGGTATATAATGCAACAGACAGGCTGGCTGTACACAGTGCATTTCCTGCTGTCATGGGTAAGGGAAGCAATTTAACAGAGTTGCAAAAAGGGGTGATTGGCTTTCGGGCAGCGTAGTTTGTGAACTGTTCACGTGCCTCTGTGGTAAACGTGTATAGTGAGTGGACGAATGTCACCATTGAGTGTAACCGAGGTGTAAACTGCGGAGCTCCACTCCTTATTGATGTCCGAGATGAACGTCGACATTAAGGTTGCGTGAAGGCTAACTTACAGACTACAGTGGAACAGCTCACCATCCAAATGAACCAGGCAGCATCCAGACACGTGTCTACCACAACAGTTCAGCGAACCCTTCTGTGAAAGAGTCTCCGGAGTAGACGGAGGGTGACTGCACCCATGCTTACACACGTGCATCCACAAAAATGACTGGAATTTGCTCGACAGTATGGCTACTGGACCACTGCTCTTTGGTGACAGGTAGACTTCTCTGATTAGTCATTGTTTCAGCTGCATAGAACGGATGGATGTCGCATGTCTGATATGAAACGTTGTAGAACCAATACCCTGTATCCATTGCTGGATGAAAACAAGGTAAGGGGGGAGGCAGTGTTATGGTCTGGGGAATGTTCACGTTGTAGTCACTAAGTCCCATCATCTGTGTGGAAGGCACTCTTGATTGATTCGGTTGTGAATTCATCTAACCATACATGATAATTGTCTTTCCTTGGGAGGATGGGATCTTCCAGTACTATAATGCACCTTGCCACACGGCTAGTAGTGTACGCATGTGGCTAGAAGAGCACAATCAAGACTTCCGAATTTCTTGCCTGGCAACAAATCAGCCCCAATCTCAATCCAATTGAACATTTTTGAGATCACATTGATTGTTGTGTTTGCCATCTGTCTCCTCCGCCATGAATCCTTCAACAGTTGTGTGATGCACTGCAGACAGCGTGGCTCCAGATACCTGTGGAGACCTATCAGCACCTGACTGAGTCACTGCCAGCTTGTCTAGTTTCTGTCCATGCTGCGAAGGGTGTTTACTCTGGGTAGTAGCAGGTGGTCGTATAATTGTGATTCAATAGTGTATATACCTACTGTATCTTTTTTTTAAATTTGGTTCTCCAAATAATTTGCCTATTTTTATTCCAGTGTCGTATATGGTGAAATGGTTTGTGTCTGGGAGTTCCTTATCAAGTATTCCCGGCCAAGTAATGAAATTTGTGATATCAGGAAATTCTTGGCAAGAATGACGAACCAACAGGTAGGTGAAAACTTTTTTCAAAATTGTAATTAGAAATGTTTTGGCTATTTTTGTGTAATTTTACCAAATTTGTATTACAATTTCACCTCTGTATTTATCTCACTGTAATGAATTTTGTCATTTTATTTTCTTGAGTATCATAAGTATTTTTATAAAAAAATTTATATAAAAATTTTTTAACGTATGCAGTTTGTTCCTAATTTTTTTAAAATTGTCATTGACTTGGATAACAGAAGTAATGGTTTGGAAGCTGAAGGCAGTTGTGTGATGTACGTAGCGCTGTCCCTCATGTATTGGTGCTGAGTGCGCGTGATGCGCATAGCCAGTCTGGAAGTGGATATTCTAAGAACGTAACTGAACCCCATAATGTGATCATACTTTGAATGAATTATTTATGTATAGTGAGTTGGTGTATATAAAATGGTATGGTTTTGTACATATTGTATTTACTTTTAATGTATGGTGTAATCAATATATATAGAGAGAGAAATTATATACATTTGTGGCTTGGCTAGGTGCGTAGGGAAAGACAGATGTGTGTCGAGTGTCACAACGTAATCCCTTCTTTTTCAAAATATAAATAACCAAAGTATATGTATCAGAATACTCTCAGATATGACAAAAAATTAATAAATAAATTGTGATAACAAAATATATCTTACAAGTTTGATGCATGATGCGTTGGTAACGATCTGCATTTACAACTTTAGTTCATCAGTAGCACGCGTTGTTGCTTTGACAATGAAGTTTGACATTGTTGGCTAGCACATGACCCCAGATTGTACTGTTTACCCTAGTAGGAATGGATGTTCCTGCTCAGTGGTATTCTATTATTCACCGGCCCACCGAAGCTGTGCGCCGAAGGCACCTAGTACCATCGCCTGCCGCTAGATAGTGTGTCTCACCACTGTCTTCCTTCTTTCTCCAAGCCGGCCGGTGATGTCATGTCAGATAAGCTATGCTTTTCTCCATCTCGACACATCGCTTGGCCCTCAAAATGTCAGCCAATGAGCGTCACGGCAACCTCTCAGTTTAGTATAAAATGAGGTCTGAGCCGCTACTCCTGACCCTTCATTTCCCCGCCGCTCACTCTAATGCCGGGAATCTGACCAACCGACTGCTAGCGTGATAGTCTCAGCCTTCGCTCCAACCCTCCCAGCTTACCTTCCCTCTTCACTGCACTTTCAGTGCCGAAGAGGCACCTTTCCTTGGTCTCTAACCAAGACCATACCTTGCATGCCCTGCTTAATCGCCCAAGCATCATGCCAAGAAACAAACTCCCAGTCGTCCACCCTTCTAGACTCTGTGGCCCCTTCTGAATAACAATACGTTAGAGAGTCAGATTTAAGTTGAAGATTTTTTCGCTGCTCATAATCTACCCTATCCCCATTGGCTCAGGAGCGGATTACCTGTACCCGTTGTTGTATAGGATAGCTTCCCCGACAGCTCTCGTATACGCAGGAGGTAATGCATCATCACATGTCTACTTCATATCACTTAAAATAAAAATAGTGTTTTACCCAACTCTTGAGTTCCACATTCCCGTAGACTTAGCACCTATCCCAGTTGACCTCCTCCCTGAAGAAAATGCAGGTGATCCTGGGAATGGTACTCAAACGAGCCGCTACACTATTTTACTACCCACACGCACTAGCAAACCGGCCAACCGTTCTGTGCAGTAGGCAGAACAATGGAGCCTGCTCACAGGTACTCAGTCTCCTAAGTCCGGTGCTCGTCTTTTCCATCGCACTTTCATTGCAGGAAGGGGCGCTCCCTGGATTGGAAAGACTCGGCAGAGGCAGATACACTGCATAGGAACACATACCCTGCTTTTCCTCTCAAGGACGTGAGTGTGTCTTGTGTGTATCCAGATGCCTTTCTCTAAACGTTGTGGTATTAGAGAGAAGGTAAAGCAGACGCTGATTACCTCCGGGTGCCTGCAAGAGCTGTCACCCTCCCTTGAAGCTTTTGTCGACAGCCTAGCATCCCGAAAACAAGCATAGGCCATTCGTCATCTGTCAGTACCTGCATCTCCAACCATACCGAGGGAATTGTTTACAGCTCTAGTTCAAGGCAATGGAGAAATTCACCCCTGAGTCCGAGAGTTCCTCAGCCAGCCAGAACAGCT
This sequence comes from Dryococelus australis, assembly GCA_029891345.1. Taxonomy (NCBI): domain Eukaryota; kingdom Metazoa; phylum Arthropoda; class Insecta; order Phasmatodea; family Phasmatidae; genus Dryococelus; species Dryococelus australis. The sequence continues at coordinate 4,249,397 of CM057000.1, forward strand.
ACCAACGATACCTATTGCATACTTACGTATAGGTCATTCACGGCAGAGTGAGCACATTTGAAGCTGTTTCATCAGACATAATAACCAATAAATACGATGTATTGTGGTCTCGGACTTTTGGTTTTGGGTATGGTGAATGTATACATTGTGTTTAATAATCACATGGCAGGGTTTACATAAACACATGGGGGGAAGAATATAAATTGGTTAAAAGAAAAAAATTACTAGGGCTTCAAAAGTGCTCATTTTATAATGAACGGCTTACATCAACGTTTTTACTCTGCCCCATACACCACATCACACTAATCACAGTCAGCACCCTGAAGCACCTGCTGCTTCGACATGCACCATCGTTAAGCCTCTGCCACCTGCAAGCTCAGTTGCGTCGCAACGCTTATGGAAATCAGCAGCAGCACACAGCTTGAAGTGTAAAATCTCACTGCCTGAACCCGACTTTGTGCACTGCCGCAAGGCTACCTGGCCAGTCCTGTATACTGTAGACTCTCCAGTTCTATATACTGGATGCACTCCAGTCCCTCGCAAGGCTATCATGCCAGTTCTGTATACTGGACACGCTCCAGTCCCTCGCAAGGCTACCAGGCCAGTTCTGTATACTGGACACTCTCCAGTGCCTCGCAAGGCTACCAGGCCAGTTCTGCATACTGGACACTCTCCAGTCCTGTATACTGTAGACTCTCCAGTTCTATATACTGGATGCACTCCAGTCCCTCGCAAGGCTATCATGCCAGTTCTGTATACTGGACACGCTCCAGTCCCTCGCAAGGCTACCAGGCCAGTTCTGTATACTGGACACTCTCCAGTGCCTCGCAAGGCTACCAGGCCAGTTCTGCATACTGGACACTCTCCAGTCCTGTATACTGGACGCGCTCCAGTCCTGTATACTGGATGTGCTCCAGTCCCTCGCAAGGCTACCAGGCCAGTTCTATATACTGGACGTGCTCCAGTCCCTCGCAAGGCTACCAGGCCAGTTCTATATACTGGATGTGCTCCAGTCCCTCGCAAGGCTACCAGGCCAGTTCTGTATACTGGATGTGCTCCAGTCCCTCGCAAGGATACCAGGCCACTCCTGTATACTGGATGCACTCCAGTCCCTCGCAAGGCTACCAGGCCAGTTCTGCATACTGGACACTCTCCAGTCCTGTATACTGGACGCGCTCCAGTCCTGTATACTGGATGTGCTCCAGTCCCTCGCAAGGCTACCAGGCCAGTTCTGTATACTGGATGTGCTCCAGTCCATCGCAAGGCTACCAGGCCAGTTCTGTATACTGGATGTGCTCCAGTCCCTCGCAAGGATACCAGGCCACTCCTGTATACTGGACGCACTCCAGTCCCTCGCAAGGCTATCAGGCTGGACACTCTCCAGTCCTGAATACTGGACACTCTCCAGTCGTGTGTACTGGACATGCTCCAGTCCGTCGCAATGCTACCCGGCCAGTTCTGTATACTGGAATCCCTCATAAGGACTGAGTTTACCCTGAGTTAAGCTGGAATAGGACGCGCCTGGCCTAGCATCCTACAAAACCAGTGCTTATTGACATAGTGTTCTCCTAGCCCCGGGGCATCACACGTTAAAGTAAACAGGTACCTAAGTGATATGGAAATTTTCTTTGATTCCAATGTGTTGCTGTCAGAACACAAACAAATGCGAAGACATTTACTTTTTGATTTTCAATGAAAAAAATTAAGACATAATGGATAGGACATCAACACTACATGAAAACAACATATAAATAGAACTTCTGAATGCTAGTTAGTTTGTTGCAGAATAATGAATAATATTTTGTAAATTTACTGAAAATGTATGTGTGTGTTTCAACTGAAATGCCTACATTCATTTTCACAAGGAAAAGTTCATTCAATAAATCTGTCATTACGTGAGTATATCTAAAGTTTCTATCCTCACATTTCATATCTTGAAAATTAATTTTGAGTAGCTCAAGTGGATTTGACATTCCAGTTTAATAGTTTGCACGGCTAGCAATGTAAGACTTAAGAATTCCTTCTCCACAGGACCTCTGGTCTATCCTTTTAGAAAGCTCTTTATCACTGCCAAAATGTCTTTTCAAAATGAATAAAATTTAGATTTCCAACCTTTTAGAAAACTTTTAAGTGGTGGAATTTCGATAAACATATAGTCTTGTAGGTATCTCTGAAGACCTTTTGAAGCGGTGTTGATGACTTTACTGGGCAGTCAAAATGGTAGGCGGAAGAAATGCTCCAAAAATTCCTGAGACATAATCACGTAATTTCAATAAAAGGAATTTAAACATACATACAATAAGAATTGCTCCTAGTCTAGGCTTAGCATACCTTAGCTAGCTCAAACCAAACTTTCACGTAAATGTATCTTTTGAATTTGTACAAATCAATATTTTAAGTTGAATCTCTTACATTTAAGCTAAAAAAACTTTGACGTCGCTGCCCTGCCCGGGTGGCAGTCCACTGCTGCTCGCTGCGCATCAGCCATGCACGGCCGTGCGTGTCGTGCACGGTTCACAGTGCTGTTCATGCAAGAACGGGTTCTGTGACCCATTTAGTGATCCAAATGACCCACTCGCTAAGAGTGTGTCTATGATTAAATTGGACAAGTGTTGAGATCCCTGAAAGCAGAGCCTAAAGTAAATAAGGGTATTGTTATCCTCCGCTTGCTTTCACTCAGTGCTCCGAAAGTAATTAGAGTGCCCGGCCAAGTGGTCAAAGTAGTGAAAGAGACCTTCAATTGGTGACGCTCTAAATTCAATGCATAATTTTTGAGAGTTGATATGTTTGTTATTTCAAAAGGGCTTATTTATGTTTTCACTTTTCATTAACGTAAACAGTAAATTGATTTTGTTAGTTCCGGCAGCCGCTATGTGAAGCGCCCATACTTAAATTCCTAGATCTTTCACTAGATTTATATTTTATTTTACTGAAGGGTCTTTTGTATGTAAAATGTTGTGTGTAATTTTCCTATGATTTTACTTTTCTTTCGCAAGCCCGTTCAGGCTTTTCCAAGTGATATTCATTTTTCCCGACATGCATAGCAACAAAGACACTGCATAATTAAAAGATATAATGTGTCTGAATTAACATATAATTCCTGCAAGTGTTTTGCGAAGTTATATTCAGTTTTACATGTACTTGTTCGTAAGATATATGTAACAGCTTTTTCCCTCATGGAGTTGGTGGGAGATCTCTGCTTGTTAACGGGATCTCGACGCCAACCTCCTAAGTTTAGTTTGGCAGGCCTAGGAGAGTGCGTGCGTTCCGCGTCGCGGGGAACATCATCGCCTTTGTCTAATCATTTAGTACGATATTAAGTGATTTTTATACTGGAAAACTTAATTAATTTCTTTTCTTCCATGCACACGCACTCTCATCTTCGTAGACTCACAACCCCGGACTGTTCAACTGCTAACAAGTGCTTTTCCAGTGTTGGCCAATGGTGGGCCTTGTATGCCATGGCCCCTTTATTTGAGGGACTTAGTGTAATTGATCGTATATATGCTCTCTCTTTATATGTAATTGCAGTGTTTCTTGTCGTAATTCATTTTAACGTTAGTTTCACATCAGGTCCTGGCCCACTCTAGAGTGTAAGTCCATGTGCTCATTTATGTAATGTAAAGGCATCAGTGACTTTTATTGTGCTTTATGTGTAAATGTGAGCTGCGAGAGGGATACGCCACGTGGCTGTTGACCAACTGGTGCCCTACCGGAACTTACAACTATTCTGTGATAACGTGACATGCCTCTTGGGTTTTCTCAACCCAGGCATCCCTCGCCTCTAGCAAGCTGCCAAGCCACGTTAACTTGTGTGATATTTATCAAACTTTTAGGTATTTTAGTCAGAATATCATTAATTTCACTTGATGAAACCATTAAATATTCTGAAAATGTAAAAAAAGAAAGATTGGCATCTTGATTACCCTAATGTGGGAGTTTGACTATTTCCAGGAAATCAAGAACTACAAGAGGAAAGTTAAACTGAGGAATATCTTGGAAAGGAAGAAGAAACTAAATTATAGGTGTGAACAGGATGTCGTGAAGCTACTTACAAAGCACGCTCAAGCAGGTGAGTGTGTGTGCATGTGATCATGCACGTGTGTGTGTGTGTGGGGGGGGGGGGGGGGGTTTAAGCATCATAATTTTGTGACTGTAGTTAAACATTTTTTTTTTAACAGGGCAGTTTTCAGGGCAAAAAGAAATCTAATTCTTTTTACTTTTGATAGTCTTTGATATATTTAATCTTCCATTGAGTTGTCTAATTGTAATTTTGTGCAAGGTTGTACCTTGGTCAAGTGTTTTTTCTGTATTGGTGTATGCGAGTAGTGGCTTTTACTGTTAGAATATTTTCAAATTGAATAGTAAAATTTTGTAATAGTACTTAACTACATAGTTTCACAGTCAAATAACTGTGAGCAACCATTTCTTATAAGTTATATACACTAGTGAAAATGCATGACAGAACATACTAAGAATTCACGTATCTGCACCAAAGTTGGTACGCAAGTAGGAGTTGGTATGTGGGACTGATCAAAATATCAAGTCTGTGGGACATCCTGAAAATTAATGCAACACCTACAGCACACATCTCAATCCTATGCTCATTGTACTTCTTGGTATAGCTGGATGGTGGTCATTGCTGGACCTGGGCTGGATGTTTGGAGTCCCAGCATGTCCTAAACATGCTCAATGGGGCTGAGGTCTGCAGATATAGTGGGCCAGGGTAGCATGCATAAACAGTGTATGAGCAGGCTAGTTTTGACCTAGCGACATGGGGATGCGTATTGTCATGCTAAAAGTTTGGTTCCTACACTGTGTGGGAATATGGTTGGAGGACAGGGTCGACGTCATCATGGATGTATTGCGCACTAGTTAATGCTCTCCTGAACGGATACCAGAGGTGATGGGGGTTTGTAGGTTATGGTTCCCCATAACAGAGTCCCAGGTGTGAGTCCTGTATGGCTAGTGCTAACACGAACACTGCCATCATTGTTCAAGACAGAAACAACTCTCATCATTGAACTCTACTGCTCTCCCTTTGTCTCTCCAACACACTCTCTCTCGTGACACCACTGGAGATGCCCACGATGATCACCAGGTGTAGGGGAACTTTCTCCATCAGTTTCTGTAATTATCCTTGGTCTGTGCGTTGTTCTGTGTACTTCCACTACTTGGAACAATGTGGCTGGTAGGCTGCTTTGGGCAGGTGGCTTGCACTAACTCATTCATAAAGCAGCGGAGCAGTCTAGACGTTTCTGTCTCTCTCAGTTACATAGCGTACGGCTTGTTCTTTCTTTTCCTGCAGCAGTGTGTTGCGAGGGATATCCGGTGTCCATGATAATGCATAGCTTTTGTTTTAAAGAGTGCCATCCTACAATATCAGCTAAGGCTTGGTTTATTTACAAGATGGTTTACAGTTTTAATCTGTGGAAAGAACAAGGCACGGCGGGCTGCACACAGTGATGCATGACACTTTGTGAGATATTAGTTTTAAACGACTTCAGCTCCAGCCCTCGGGTATTTTGAATGGAGTTTGAAGCTTAAAAAAAATATTACGTTTAAAAGTGAGATTGAATTGTCTGCCTTGCAGCTTTTATTATTCACCGGTCCACCGTAATTGTGCTAGGAGGACAAGCGAGTGCATTTACTCCCTGCTAGATTGCACGAGTAGTAATATCGCTTGTCTTTTGTTTTGCATCCCCCTCCAGCCGGCCGGTTGAGCCACAGAGGCAAGTCATGCATTCGCATCCCCTGCTCATAGGGACTATCCCTCTCCCTAGTGTACTAGCCAATCAGCGATGAGTAGCGGCTCGCATTGAGTATAAAAGGAGAGACGGCCCGCGTCTCTACACCAGTTTTTGTTTCCAGTACGCGCTGCAGGGACTCATTTAAATTGCAGAGTCTTTTCCAGCACTCGTTGCTCGGCTTTGATCCCTGCCGTATGCTTAGCTTAGTCGTCGTGCCGAGCACACGCTGCTCAGGCCACACCACATCGCCCTGCCAGTTTTGTATTGTTGCAGTCATTCCAGCAAGCGCTGCTCGGAACCCCCTCCCGCCCCTTTGCCGATGGTAAACATCAGCAGAGATTCCTGTAGGTTAGAATTACACCAGTTAGGAGCTATCTGCTGCGTACCCCCAAACGTACACCCCCCCCTGCCTTCACTTGTGATTGTAGTGGATCCAATCCCAGTCTTTGTGAAGGCTACCTTCCTGTCACTCTCACGCTTAGTTGCCCAAGCAAAGTGCCCATGATACAGTGACGTCGTTTTCACAACACGTGCAAGAAGTTAACCAGTAATTCCTACGCACCCCCTTTCCAGTCGGACGCCTCTGCCAGCCAATCTAAAGATAACTTTCAAGGGTTGTTGCTTGTGATGCTGACCTGTAGCTAGAGCACTATCAACACGTCTTTATTTTTCAGAAAATGAAATGTATGTGAACTTTTTACTTTGAGTCCACTTTCTTGTAGACGTAGTGCTTTGTAGTTACTCGTGCTATGTACTTGCAGGTATTCACGGAAGTTTAGTCATCTACAACACACGTATTTTGGTTTTCAGGACACACACTAGTACTGGCCATCCCTTTCCAACTATTCTGGATTGTGGGGAACGGAAGAGCAGCCAAAAGGTACACTGTCTGTGAAACCGCAAACTGCGTTTGACTATTACTTCTCCCCGGAGCAGACTCTGCTGGGGACCTGTAACCCCCAAAGTGGTAGACGGTTACCAGGCCATGCACCCTGACGGTGAAAGACGAATTTCAAACAAGCTAGTACGTGCACGTCCAAAGCAGCTTGGTGGGGCAATTTCCAACTTCCTGATTCCTTTTGCCAAAAAGGAGGGGGGGCTGAAGGAGAAAGTTAGGGAGGCACACACTACATCGGGTCAAGTGCATGAATATCAGCCCTCTATAGTTAAACAGTTAGTTAGCCTTCAGCCCAGAGAGCAGGCCCAAGCTGTATGCCGACTGCAAGAGCCAAGAGAAGTTCCAGTGCGCAGTCATTTGTTCTCCTCCACCTGTACGCACTGGATCGGCCGCTTACCCTGACTGGATTATAGAATACCTGTAGGAAGCCTGAACTGCCACCTACATCGGCCGTACCTCACTTGACTCCGACAGTACTTCTACGTCCTTGAGTATACCTACCACAGGAAACCCACCTCACTCCACCACCACCACATAACGCTGCACCACAGAAAGCTCCTGCCTTGTTGAAACGTTGCCCAAGTGACCTTGTATCTGCCATACTTGCCAAACGCAGACTTGCACTGATTAAGCAAGATTTTGTGCCCTACTGAGTAGCCATGTGACCAGTTCTGTATACTGGCAAAAAGCCCCTCTATCACGTCAGAACTGAACCACTTCCAGAGGAGACACTTGACTATCTCTTCGAACGAAACTCTCCGATCTCGTGGGTATTTGAGAAATATCCAGCCCTTCGTGCGTCAGCAGAATGAAGTCGACCCTTGGGGAGAATTCAGTTATCATAATTGAATAGCGAAGGTTACCAAAGCCTTGCTTGCACAGGCTTGTGTTATCTAGCTATTCTGCTGTGGCCGCCGCCTGGTGTGGAAATTGAAAAAAAAAGTGACAACTGCCTTTGGCCTTCCGATTTTATCGCACAGCAAAAAACTTTTCGTGTCGAGTGAAGTACGGGGTTTTGCTAGCCGAAACCTTCCGGCATCTCATCTAAGCTTGGCAAATGCGAGTGTATTGGAATTAAAGTTAACTACGTAAACAAATGTTTACACCACCACCATACACATAAATAGAAAAGAGACATAGAAGGCACTTCAACAAACAAAGCACTTTAGTTTTACATACTGTATTCATAAAAATTATTTCACAACTTTTCTTTGATTGGCTTGTTAAACTGTCATTTTGTTCGTGATTTCTGGAAGGTTTTATACAATGCAAGAGATTGAATAATTAGTTAAAAAAAAAATATGCATGAGATTATGTGTAACAATAGAACATTTGCAACAATTTTCTTAAAAGGCTTTTACACAAAGTAAAATTGATTTTAAAAGTTTCAAAACATTATTTACAACAATAAGTTTAAACTTTAAAATTAGTATTTATACAAAGCTAAGAAAATTTACTGATTTTCTTAAAAGGACTCGATATAAAGCAAAGCAAGTTATTTAAAGTCTCTCAACTAGCAGTCAACATACTAGAAAATTTTTTTACATTTTCTGTCCATTTTCCTTTTAACAAGGATTTGGCCGACTTCAAAAGTTTACACACAGCATTCTTCTTAGCACTGATTACATTGCCTGAGCACGGTAAAGTTTCCCAGAATGTTTACGTAAATTATAATGAGTGGATGGCATGTGGCCATTAAACTTTACTGATATTCGTTACGTGATGGCACTGTTTTCCCGTACAGTTTATCATATCTGATTGAAAGTTAGTTTATACTATTTTGGATTACGTAACTCCTGGCTGATTTTAACTGTGCTGTTATAGGTACGTGTTTACTAAGTAATAGCTTATTGACTGCTTTCTAATTACGTAAGTCTGTTCATGCGTGGCACTACACTCACTCATCACGTCCTTTCAATTTCTTCTGTGGCTTACCCCTCTTTCGTAGGGCTGCGTGTTGCTGGTATAGCCAGGTGAATCTGACGGTCAGCCTCCAGGGAGCCTCTGGGTACCGGCCCGGCAGCAAGCTGGCCTGCAAGCTTGGGGTGGCTGCACTTTCCGGAGCAGTATGGACCGCGTCGTGAGTTCATCCTCTGCAGTGGTCTGGGGCAGACCAGCAGGCATCTAGGGATAATCGCTGGCCATATTTTGCGGAAGTGTTACTATCGGGCTGGCCGTCAGAGGCAGTGGTTCTACTGCCTCACTGGCTGGTGGTGCTGGATGTAGAGGTTGGAACAGCGCCTCTTGTTGGCGTGGCTGCAGTAGACATCCTCGCATTCTGGAAGTTGGACCCGGGTGTCGGCCTTGGCATATGGCACTGTGACATCTGTGACTGGTCTGGATAGACTCAGCGACAAGTTGTCTTTTGCTACCCTTCTAGTCTAAGGCGGTTGAACGTCCTCTCATTCGGGGAATGGAGCCCTGAGTTTGGCTGTAGTGTCGGGCGTCACAGGTATCTCTCTGGTGCTGGTGGTCTCCGTACATGGTGGCTGGTCGGTTGGCTGAGTTTTCCCGCCGTCCACGTAGATCGCTGCGGAAGGTACCAGCTCGAGTATTGCATATACGAAGGCCTTGTCTTGGCTGGCAGATCTGGTAGGTCCCCACCTCAAGGATGGTGGTGTTTTGGAGGTGGCTGTGACATCGTCCAGTGTGACAATCTTTTCTCTGATGTGGCTCGTTGAGGCCAGTGTTTCTGAGGTTATTGTTTGAATTGAAGGCTTCTGATGGCTCTTTGGCCTTCTTCCTCGACTATCTGGCTGGGCTGAAGCAGTTTAGGGTGTGGTTCTCGATCTAACGGACTGCGCCAGGATAACTCACCGGTACTAGGTGTCCACTGTGTTATGCAGTCTATTAACATGCATTTCAGTGTTATTTTGGTTTTATTGCTTTTTGTCATGTAATATTTCCTCAATTTATTAGATAAGTATTTTCAGTTTTATAGAATACCACGGTTTGTGTGGTCTTGTAAGTTTAAAACTGGCGTTTGTTTTTATCATTGCACTAACATTTAATTGTGCCTAGAAGCAGTGGGACTATCAGGCAGGTGCTTGCAAAAAAGTGTTTCAATGAAATTATGTGAAATTTGTTCAGCTTTTTGAATTTGTAGAAATATATCCTTATCCAAAACTGCTCTTTGCAGATCGTGATATTGTTGATTCTCGGGAGGCGTCTCATGACATTGAAAATAAGGTATTCCTGCTGCACTTAAAAGCATTGGAAATGGAGCGAGAGTTAAAACTGTGCGAGGAGAATTGCAGATTCATCGGTAGATACATCACCAGTCAAGATACTGGCAATCGGAGCGTGGAGCTGTCGCCTTCGGTGAGGTTTGCATTATCTTGTAGTTGAACCATTGTGTGTAATATGTGAACATGTTAAAGACTGTAATGATAATTTTTGAAAATATTAAACTTAAGTAATTTAACAACTGGAAATAATTTCTTTTGCCACTGTTGATTTCTGTCGAGAGCCGCGTGACTGAGGCCTTGCAGCAGGTGAAGACGGCAGTGCTCAGGGAGGCTGTAATAACAAAGGAGACAGCCGAGCTTGTTGAAGATAGTATGTGTGAGAACATTGGAGATGCTCTGGGTCAAGACAGTGATGCAGTCTCTCTCTGGCATGCTGTGTTCTCTCTCATCGACCAAGCCAGTCAGCAGGTCGAGCAGATGATTGGGAACAGCCATTCAGCTTGTGCAGGGTGAGTTGGTACTTCTGCTCGTGATGTTGGCAAGTTGAAGTGTCTTACCCCTGCTGAAAATTTTATTTTTGTGTGTTTATTGCAACTTCTTGTAAAGCCACTATCTGTCAAGTGCCTCCAAAGCAGGTTAACAAAATTTCAACAAAAAGTACAGGGTTTTTATGGAGCTTGTGAGCAGAACTGATTTTGCATTTTGGTCAAATTGTTAGTGCTGTAAACAATTTCTAGGGATGGATGGGTTACAAAAATTTTTCAGTTTTGGTTAGGTTCCAGTTCCACATTCAGTTTAATTCCATTTCGAGTTTAGTGGATTCAAACATTCCAACATTTCATCAATAAGTAGACCGAGGGGAACATGATTTACACTGAAATTCTGTGATAATAGCCAAATACATGTTTGGTATTTAAATGTTTTCGCAACTTGGAATTTTCATAATAAAGCACATAAAAAATAAGATTCAAGGTAATACAAATTTAGAATGATTATTTACTAAAGCACTACAACTAATCAAACTTTCCAGTTAATTAGGCTTTGAAAAGAAGTCTTGAGATTTTCGTCTGCTTCAGTTGCGGACTGCTAACATGTTCAATTTTTTTGTTTATGACATCCAGTTGATTGAAAATACTGTCCTCACATTCGAATCCCGAGCAGTAGGTCCTCACAGTTTGTACAGCTTGTAATGCCTCATGCTTTGTGGGCATACGTACTTTTCCCTCTTCATTACAACCTTCGTCATATTTTTGGTCTTGACTTTCGATGACATGGGAACTTACAATATCTTCAACTGACTGTTCTTCAGTAATAATTAGGGATGTAACGATTCCACTTTTTCTCGATTCTCGATCTCGATGCTAATACCACTCTTGATTCTCGATTCCAAAAATCGTGATTCCTTTTGTTACGGACTATTACTTAACAGAACTAAATCATGTATAGGAGGGTGTGAAATTTAATTATTTAAGCAAGGCCTACATTAGCAGTAATCCTATTATTAACATAAATAATATAAAACTTAAACAGTTTCATATGAAATTTCAAAAAGTTCTAAAGAGGCATAGTATGAGGTAATATTGAAATATACGTACATACACACACACATATATAAATCATATATAATGTATGTATTTCTTCCACATAGTTTTTTCGAAAATATTTCCAAACTTCACTTGCCTAGATGAATGTTTACCAACATATGAAATTATTAAAAAGTTTGCAATACTGGCACTTATTGAAAAGCAGTCATTATATATTTGAAAGCAGTGATTATTTAAAATGCTTCAATTTTAAAATAAAGTATCATTTTGGTAAATTCAAAAACAATTTTTCTGGAAATGCAAAGAAAAGTTAAAAAAAAAAAAAAATTATTATTTACACTAATAAATTTTAATGCAAATGAATTTTGACATAAATACATAAATTAGACAAGCATCTTCCACGTAATATTAATATCATATAAATTATTTAAAAAAGACTTTTCTGACCAATTCAGGTTTGTTTTTGTATTAATTTCTTGCATACTTTACACTCACCTTTGCACTTTTCTTTTTACATAAAATGTCCTAATGATAGACATTTTACTGTATTTTACATCGCCTGCAGCATCTTCCATAATTTATTAGACTAGATATTTTATGAAAACAGTATGTTTAATGTATCAATTAAGATATCACTCTTTCATTTCATGCACTCGTGTCTGCGTTTCAATGTAATCAAACAATCCCTCGTCCATAGATGATTGCGTTCACTTCACACAATTGTTAATAGCGCTTGGAGGTGATTTGTTGTCAAACTACTGTAGCTTATCTCAAATTTATTCATCTAGAGAATTTCTCGATATTCTAGAGACTTGCGCGTGTCTACATTTTTACAATGTCGAAGTAATTTTGTGTGTATAACATGGGATAATAGTTCATTTTTTGTGAAGAAAGCTCATTTCGTAAGATATCACGCATTTGTCTTATTTTGTATTATTTCATGATTTAACTTGTGTTTCAGTGTTATTTTGTTTTATCGCTATTTGCCCGAAATTATGCCTCTAGTCTTAGGTTATGTATTTGTAGTAATCGGGTTTTCATGCTTCGATTCTTGGACTTCAAATTCTCGATTATACGATTCTTCAAGTATCGCAGGTATAGAGGAATCATGGAATCGAGTTTGACATCCCTAGTAATAATTATGTCGGAGTCAATGTTGACTAAATAAGTTAATGAATATTTGGCTCAATTGGCTTCATCTTCATTGCCAACCACTGAACATGGAAAACTACCTTTCTTGAAGCAGTTCACAGTAGTTTTCTGTGTAACTTCTTTCCAGGCATAAGAAATAATATGCTCTGCATCTGACATGCTTGTCTTTTTGTCATGTGGCTTTTGTCCACTGTCAATAACGTAAAGACAAAGTATAAATAGCGGGAAACGAAAATATTGTGTGTAGTAATTAGCTGCAAAGATGTACATAGAATCAAATGGAGATAAAACGAGACCAAAAATAAATGGTGTAAATTGCTAGAAAATGTAAAAAGCAGTAATGCAAAAATGGGGTTTTACTGTAATAGAGAGAGAGACTCTAAATTTGCATGAAAAGTATGACCCTACCTTCTAGTGCACAATATCTGTTGCGAGGAAGTTGATATTCCATCATAGATGTTGACGCGTGAAGGCTTGGGGCATTCGAGGGTCGTCACCACGTATAAGAAGGTGCTAGGTCAGTTGCAACTGGTGTCTGGGTCTTCTGGTTTTTATTCAGTCTCTATGAGGCACTGGTGCAAGTCTAGTGTAGAGTACTGGCCAGGTATGAAGTCTGGCTCCGTTAGAGTGATCTTACGTTTAAGAGGTGTGGCTCTATGCGGTGTATCTGGGCAACAAGTAACCTGAGAAGTCTGTCTGACCTGTTTCACCTCCGGCTGGCGTAAGAGTGAGCTAGGTTGGTTAGTGAGCAGGATCTTAAACACTGCGTAGGTCATAGGGGTTGGTTCCGCTGGCTGGATTCCCTCGAAGTAGGTGTTGACGAGTCCCAAGGACTGGTCCTGTCTGCTCAAATACGTTACTAACAAGGAGTGCGTTTCCTCGCTCAGACATATGGGGTCCTGGAAGAGGTCTTGGGGTATCTCCGGTGTGACAGGTATCTGTAGGTGGCAGTTTGATCCTTCGGTGCGAGTGTGGTCAGGAGGAGAGGGGTAAGCTCCTGCAAACGTCCAGAGGCAGGAAGTACCTATCTTACCTTCTCTTGGATACCACTCTGACGGCGGTAGGACATCTGGACTGAATCACACTCACATCCGTGAAGAGACAGCAGGTGATGTGTTGTCTTATGCTGTGCAATGCCACATGTAGTGCTACCAACTGGAACAGTATCCCTATCCCAGCACTCTGTGCAGAAATGCGGTGAGCACTGAGAGTCAGGGCTTGTTGTTGGACAGTCCCAGCACGTGGGTGAGTGTCTCACAAGGGCGCAGTTTCCCCAGAACAGAATAACACTAACTCCGTATCGTAACGTAACGTGGGAGTAGATACTGCTGAGCAGGCAAACTAGCCTTAAAGGGTCTATAATACCTAGTGTCGGGGCTATACTGTTTTGTACTCTGTGGAGCACAAAAAGGGTGGCTGTCTGATGTGCGTGTGGGTTTAGTCAAATATAGTCTTTTTGGCTTATGTGAGTAATTTGTCCGGTCACCGGCAATCCCTTGGACGTCGTGAGGTCCACTAGGAGAGGAATTACAACTACAGGAAAAGTTAACCTTGAGTTGGCAAAACTTCTGTTTAAACGGGAAGTAAACAGGATGATGTCACACTAACTCTTGATGTTGGCAAGAGCTTAGGGAAGTTTATCCTAAACTGAGCCAGGTGAAGGCGACCAGGGTCTTACCTAACAATGGCAAGGGAGACTAGTGTTATTGAACTGGTGCTGCTACTATACTTGTGTTGCCCAGAAGAGGCCGCAGTGTCCGGTGTGTAGTTAGACGTTGGCATAGGTTGATCTTCCGCATGAATGCTGTGAAGATAGGCTGATAGAAGAATGGCTCTGGCAACGAGTTGCCGTGGAAAGTGGTTCCTTCCGTGCAAATGCGGTGAAGGAAGGTATGTTTTGGAGTGAGGAGAGCAGACTAGTCACAATGTTTGGCAAGGGCTGCGGAGGAGAAAATTAAGTCAGAACGACTGCCTTAAGTGGGCGAGCGACCCGCTATTTATATTCTGGTTGGCTATTCCCCTCCAGTCAGCTGGATAGAGGTGGCGATGCAGAGGGGGTAGCTGTAGCATAGCTTCCTCAAGGCGTGACGTCACTGGCCGGCTTGGACATAGAGTTGCTGCGAATTATACTGATAGAGCCGTCTGGCGGCATGCAGTGGTACGAGGTGCCTTGGGTGCATATTTTCGTGGCTCAGCTGGCAAACAGTACAATCTTTGGGCTGGAGCATCCATTCTTGCAGTCTGTATATAGTACAAGTTTTTAATGTCTCTTGATGTGTGGTCAACAATAAAAACTCAGTTGGGAATCAGGCGGCAAGGCTTGCTTACTGATGAGAGGGAGACATTAATATCATTGTTGAAAAGACATGCGTCAATTTGCCCCCTTTCCGCTGCGATGAATGCTCATCCTTAAAGGAGTGAGGCGAAAAAAAATTCTTTTGAAGGAAAGTTGGGCTGTCCTCTCAAGAACAATTACTTCCCATCTTGGTTGTGGTAAAGGCTCCTTTAATGGTGGCATTGGTCAAGAAAGAAATTTGTTTAAGAGAATGTATGGCTGTCCTCTCAAGGAAAAATTTTTCTGCCTTGGTTTGCTTCTATAATTACCTCTGCTCTGTGCTGTTGACCTTGAGTGGCATGTAGAAGGCGATCAACTTGCTGCTTGCTTATCTTTTTGTACTATAGCAGGTTGCCTGTTTCTACTTGCAGCTTTCTTATCTTTGAATTCGATAAAGAATTGTAATTGATTATTTATTACTCTAAAAATCATAAAAGTTTATAATATATACAATTATAAATAATATCAGACAAATAATTACTTTATTGAAAAGTTTTGTCCAGCAATTTAAGATTGACATAGGTCCTACAATGTCTCAATGCATTATTTTTAAAACTTTTACATTTAACATAAAACAGAACAAAACTATAGAAAGGAATTGAAACCTCAACCAATTGTATTTTTTTATATTATAGCCCATTTCATAACAGTTATTTAGGAAAAAAATATTTTAGTGATTATCCCTTTCCCTTTTTGAGATATTGAGTCTAACACTAAACAATATTTTCTTTTTAAAACATTACAAAGATGCTAAGCAAATTTTTTTTTTTTTTGCCAAAACTGTTTAACCGAGAGAAGTTTTATATTTTTCCCTAGAATCGTTATGGTTTAGAGAACAAAACTTGAAAATTTCACAAAGATTGTGATAAAAATAAACAAATGACAAATTGTTTTCTGTGTACACACTTTTTGTTTAACGGCATATATATATATATATATATATATATATATATATATATATATATATATATATATATATATATATATATATATATATATATATATATATATATATATTATATATATCAAACGTGCCATGTTTCATCAAAATCTGAGATGTTGGGTGTGAAAAAATTATTATTTTTTTTGAATGAATTGACACTCTTCGCCTGTCCCAGCTGGCTTGCGGGACCTGCCGGCGGGTGAATGCGTGCGTCGTTACAACGCTAGGCTACTTAATTTTTGTACAAAAGTAAAACCAAATTGAGTAATGTTAATATATATATAAATCTCAATTCTCTTGTTTTTTAAAGTATTAAAATTTGAATTGTTTTACAAAGTCCTGCCTGGAATATACTTTACAATAATTTTTTCTCGTGTATCGAAAATTACATCTTTAATTCGTAAATAAATATACACACTGACGATTCGCGTACTCTAGTAGAGAGGAAGAGAGAGAGATAGCACAGAATGATAGAGCATGAAAAATCGAGACAGAATGGAAGTACATTATCATGATCTTATGAGCCTTGAAAAGATTCTTGGTGATATATAACACTTAATACTTACATATTTGAATTTTTTAATTATAAAAATATATTGAATTTCATAAAAATAATTTAATTTTTATCGACGTGACTGAGTTTCGTGTATCTCAGCCACAATGAGCAGACAGCAGGTTTAAGGGAAAATCGGGAAATTTTGGGTCATGGTCAGAGCCACCGAGCCACTCCCCCATCCCCCTGTCACCATGCCCCCATACTACTGCTGCTACCACTACTACTACTACCACTGCTGCTACTATTACTACTGCTACTACTGCTACTAGTACTACTACTATTGCTGCTACCACTACTGTTACTACTACCACTACTACTACTATTGCTACCACTACTACTGCTGCTACCACTACTACTACTACTGCTACTACTACTACTGCTACTACTACTACTGCTACTACAACTGCTGCTACCACCACTACTATTGCTACTACTACCACTACTACTACTGCTACTACTACTGCTACTACTACTGCTACTACCACTACTGCCACTACTACTACTACTACTACCACCACTACTGCTACTACTACTACTACTACCACCACTACTGCTACTACTGCTACTACTGCTGCTGCTACCACTACTACTACTACTGCTACTACTACTACTGCTGCTACCACCACTACTGCTACTACTGCTGCTACCACAACTACTACTACCACTGCTGCTACTATTACTACTACTGCTACTACTACTACTACTACTATTGCTGCTACCACTACTGTTACTACTACTACTACTACTACCACTACTATTGCTACCACTACTACTGCTGCTACCACTACTACTGCTACTACTACTACTGCTACTACTACTACTGCTACTACTACTGCTCCTACTACTACTGCTGCTACCACCACTACTATTGCTACTACTACCACTACTATTGCTACTGCTGCTACTACTACTACTACTACTACTATTGCTGCTACAACTGCTACTCGGTCCATAAGGACATTTCCTCGCCAATATGATTTACAATAAATCCACAAAGACATTTGGCGTAAGATTTTTAGTTTCCCATATCTTTCTATGTCTTTACAAATGCTAGTTTTTTTTTTAAAGTATCAAAAACGTTTTTAAAAACAGCCTTCTAAAATTGGTGTCCTAGCGCAAAACCTTGTAATAAGCTATCATAAAATTGTTCAGAAACACCATTCTGCCTTCCATAAGCATTTTTATATATTTACTAGGACCCCTTCCTATTTGATTAATAAGACCCTATCTACTTGCACACATAGTACTTATCTTGTAGTAGTCCATGACACCTGCAGTTATCTCTCCCCAGAGACCCAGACTGCCGGGACTTAAATACACCAAATTTTCAGTGGCGTGACCTCCACCAAAATTAGGGACTTGTTAGGTCGATCAGTCATATTTTACTTCCCCATGGAAGTTGCCAGAAATGTCATTTTCTTAGAAAATCAAAACAGTGGCACACTCTTAAATAAAGTTTATCCCAACATATGCACTACATGAGCATTCAACTGCGACACTAGTGCGGCACCCTGGCGGGTTGGCGGACCACACAGCTGTCGCCTGGCAGTCTATGAGAGAGTGCGAAGCATGCATGATGTGTTTTTTGTGCAGCGTAATTTTTGTTCGTGTTCGTAAGACTCGTGTGTCGGTCACCATTTCCAAAAACCAGAGAACAGGACACAAGTAAGAAGCTGTCGTATTGTATTTCTTCAACAGTGTTTTATACGGGGACTCACTTCGGGTCAATCATTTTTCATGTTACGTAATGGCAGGCAGGCAAGCAGTCTCAGCGGCTAAGCATGTCCAACGTAGTAGGCGGCGTCCAAACGGGGCAGACAAGGTTTTTCCATCCATTACAATTTACATGAGTCCGGCCTCTGAGACTTAAGATGTGAAATTGTGAATGTTTTTTTGTGTTATGCGTATGCTTAAACAAATAGGGGCTTAGCTGTGAAGGTTGTGTGTATATGTGTGTTAATTTATGTGCTACATGTTGATCTATTTGAGATAGAATTGTTAAGGCAGTTCTTAAAGGTTTTTTTTTTTTTAGTATATCTTTGGAACAATTAAGTGTTGAACTGTGAAGGCATATATGTTTGTATAATGCATTTTTTAAAGTTCAGTTTGAGTGTTGATCATGTTTGGTTCATGGACTGTTTTGAAGGTTCAATTTTAGTTTGATTCAATAAAAATATTATTAGAATTTAGGTTCTAGCTTGGTTCGGTACCAAAGTCTGGGTTCATGCTGCCTCTAGTATTAGTAAACATGAAGTTATAGTGTGATCACCCTACAAAGGTTAAATCTCAGTTTTTTTCTCTGGTACCCCATGTATCTGGCCAATTTTAGACATTCACATCAAAAGGGAGTGATTATTTCTGTGCTATAGCGATTTCAGCATTGACAGCCATTTGTTTGAGTAAAATGTTTATTTATTTAGAACATAATCTTAAAGCCCCTACCCTCAGGAATAGTTTCAGGAAATCACCTCGAAATTCTTATTTATTTACTTTTTTGTTTACATTAACACATTTTGACAGTTAATTTATTTTATTTTATTTTGCTATGTGAACTGAGCTCAGTTATGTTTGGAATAGTTAATTACTTTGTCACAAATTTTTCTCTTTGCACTTTACCTGGTTTAATCAAGCATGTTTTGCCATGGAGGAATGCATTTAATTAAAGTTCTGGTAAGTGCCATGTCTCAGGATGCAACTGATATCTTGGAATTTCCAGTTTTTAATTATCGTCACTATGTGAACGCTTTTGATTGACACATTCTCCATAGACACTATGGACAGCGGTACATTATAACTTTTGTTCTGCAATAATTCATTTCATAATGTTAGGAAAGGTGTACAAGAGGTGCCTAGTTTGTTTGAAATGTCGAACGTGATAAAGAAGAGGCCCTAAACACATTGCGGTAGTTTTGAAATGCTACGCGAAACTACGTGAACTGCCGTATTCACCAGTATTGAATAAGTATGGCCTATATTGGGTATGGTACTGCAGTGTTAAAGAACTGTTACATATGTTTTGATTATCTAAATAACTTCAATTTTCAAGAGTGGTTTTTTTTAAAATTATTAATTATTTTCTGAAATCAATGAAGGGCGTAACTATTTGGTCGGACATTAACCAGAAGTCAGCAGATAAGATCTTTTGTCCGGTTGCAGTGCAAAACCATGAACATTATAACAAGATTAATTTCTTAGTATACTATGAGCAAGTGGAATTATAATTTCTCATGTGAATGATCAATTTTGTATTCAGATCTATTACAACTGATTGGTGACAGCCAAGGGTAATTTTGTATTCAGATCTATTACAACTGATTGGTGACAGCCAAGGGTAATTTTGTATTCAGATCTATTACAACTGATTGGTGACAGCCAAGGGTAATTTTGTATCCAGATCTATTACAACTGATTGGTGACAGCCAAGGGTAATTTTGTATTCAGATCTATTACAACTGATTGGTGACAGCCAAGGGTAATTTTGTATTCAGATCTATTACAACTGATTGGTGACAGCCAAGGGTAATTTTGTATTCAGATCTATTACAACTGATTGGTGACAGCCAAGGGTAATTTTGTATTCAGATCTATTACAACTGATTGGTGACAGCCAAGGGTAATTTTGTATTCAGATCTATTACAACTGATTGGTGACAGCCAAGGGTAATTTTGTGTTTTGTCTATGTCTAAATGTAAAAGGGTAAATGTTATTCAGAATTCCTTAATGATTATTGCTAATGTCTCAAAAGTAACACATTAATTACGTGCCAGGCTTTTATATAAAGAATCAATCATACTTTCACTATAGTTTAAAGGTAAAAGCATTTTTCCCACGTTCAGCGTAAGACTAAGGGAAACTGAGTCGCCTGGCATAATTAAAATCCAGTTAGACGCCACGAGCAAAGAGAAAGTAAGCGACGTAGTAGGAATTCTGCTAAGCATCATATACACGCCCTTCATATCACTACATAATTATTCATTTAAAATTCTATTTCTTTTCACACCAAATTTTATTATTTATAAATCCACACAATACACAGTATAGCAAAAGATTTTCACAAAGTGTGCACTGAGTGATAATTAAGTAAAAAGGTGCAATACGATGATGGTGTGTTGTTATAATATGCAGTTTTCTTAATGCTACACATGCAGTAACTTTAAAAAATGTTTCAGAATGTCAGATAGCAGTTGCGGGCTGGCAACATTGTCAAATTTACGATCACAGTTTGTGGAGCTGATGGAGAATGTTGCTGGTATGGAGAACAGCAACCTTTCTGCAGCTGACTGCATTGGTTTTGTGAAGAGTGCGTCTGCGAAGCTACTGAAGGTTTGGTTGGTTTCCGTGGTTTGTTCAGTACTGCGTGATTCATTGTGTGTTTCCATAAGTAATTTATTAAAAAATATTTTGGGATATTTTGTTGCCCAATAAATTCAACGTGGAAAAATGAAGTTAAGTGTAGAGGCCCAGTATCCCTCTAGAGACCAGGGAAATGTTGCGCTCAAAATGAGGGTTGTAAGGGGCTATATGGGCCGGCGTGGTTGCACCCTGGGGGCATCTGGCCCTGGCTCAGCAGAGCACGTAGCTGGATACAGAGGTTATGCTATCCCTTTTATGGCTTACCCGGTGATTTGGCATTTAGGAATAGCTGTGGGGACAAAGCTATATGGACTGTCAGTGATGTTATGTTATCTTCAGAGGATAAAAATTAAGAGAAGTATAGAGAATTATAATTTAATGTGTTCAGTGGGTGTCCTGGAGGCGCAGGCAAGACTATAAAGGTGGTTTATTATTGCGTAGCAGCGCGGGGGAGGACAGATTCACATGTAATTAATTTACTCTTTCTGCCTTGAGGTAAGCCCCTGCCGGAGCCCTATCGATCTATCGGCGCAGGAGCATGCGTTTTACGGGGGATGGTGCTCTGGCTTTAGCGACTTGGGGAGAGGGTCCTCCTTATTCCCCTCGGTGAGAAGTTCTATGAGCGGTGTCACCAGCTACAGACTTCAACTGCCCCTCTTGAGTGCACAGCGTTCCCCACGTAAGGACCCTACGGCTCTTGGTAAGCAACAGGACCTGCTTGTATCCTGAGAGTCATAATGTCGTAATGTGTTAACGTTGACACGTGACACTCTCTGGCCCAGGTTGAGTTTTAGTATTCTGACGTATATAGGTCGCAAGCGTGCCTCACCAGAAGTTTTCCATGAAAACTTAGGGATAATTAATATTTCAAGTAAAGGTGGCACTGAATTTTTGTATTCCTGTAACTATTGTCACATTATGATTCTGTACAAACATAAATTCCTTCTTAATTTCTCCCCTACAAAAAATTTTGACAGAATATTTGTATTATGTTGCAATGTTTACAAATATACGTCGCACAAATACAATTCCACAGATGGTAACTTGACTTGAGAAAGTAAAGCCACGGCAACCTGTTACACAAAATTACATCTATCAATGTGCACTTGTGGCGTGGCGGGAGGGAGTGCTAACTATGTCTTGCACAGCAGCTAAATTATTTTCTCATATATCTCTTGAATATTGTGATTTTTAAATTGCATTGAATAGGATTTCCTTAATTTTGCATTGCCTTTTTCTGACTTTCCAGACATATTTATTAGAGTTACATTTATACATAATGCATTTGATATTTTTATGGAAAAAAAATATTCAAGTAAAAAAAAAAAACTTGCGAGTATTGGCAACGTCGCATCAATTATTGATATCTCGACACCAGTCAGCCAGAGATGCAAGTTCCCAGGGATGATGCAAGATCGCAGCATCCCCACATCAAGGACACCAATGAAACATTCTAAAAATTGGTTCAGCTCAAACTATTGTTATTGATTGATCATAACTACTACATTTATATGCTTCACATGTCAGTCGTATGTAAAAACATTTGCATATTTTGATATTTCAAATATAAAAAAAAGTTTTGCTATTTCACGCTTTGCAAATAGCTGGTATCCCTAGCTATGTATTTTTGTTGCAGAACTGGTTACTGGTGCAGCATCCAGGGGACTCAGAGTTGTTCGTCAGGACTGTGGAAGACTTTGTAGAGCTGAGTGTCCGTAACGATCAGCTGACCTCCATCAGGAAACAATACCTCTCGCTGTTGAATGAGTGCAGTACAGATGGTTGCAGTTTGATGATTGCAGATATGGAGAACCTTATGAAACAGAGGAAGGATTTGCTGTATGAAAATGTAAGTTACTGTTCATTATTAGTTTATTATTTAATGTAGGTGTCTGCAAACTGTTGCAGGGAAAAAGTTGATTAATTTTGTCTAATTAAAAATGTAAAATAAAATGATACACCATATTTTATATGGGATTGGGGCATGACAACAGTAAGTGCACACATTGATGTGTGATGAGCGGTGTTTGTTACATTCACAAGTCTCGGCCTCTGGGGCTCCCTCCTAGTGCACCGTAGCGCCAAGCACCGTCGCTCCAAGCACCGTCGCTCATATTTCCTCTGTACCACGCAAGAGCCCGCTAAAATTAGTAGGGATGGGCTATTACCAACGATATGGTAAGTATCCGCCTGAGAGTGGAGGGTGGTCCCACCTAAGCTGTCCCTGACTTCGTACCCAGCCGGAAAGCCACACGTCAATATATATATATATATATATATATATATATATATATATATATATATATATCTCTCTCTCTCTCTCTCTCTCTCCTCTCTCTCTCTCTCTCTCTCTCTCTCTCTCTCTCTCTCCTCTCTCTCTCTCTCTCTCTCTCTCTCTCTCCTCTCCTCTCTCCTCTCTCTCTCTCCTCTCTCTCTCTCTCTCTCTCTCTCTCTCTCTCTCTCTCTCTCTCCTCTCTCTCTCTCTCTCTCTCTCTCTCTCTCTCTCTCTCTCTCTCTCTCTCTCTCTCTCTCTCTCCTCTCTCTCTCTCTCTCTCTCTCTCTCTCTCTCTCTCTCTCTCTCTCTCTCTCTCTCTCACATTATAGTCTTTTCACGGTTTCTTCTGCCTTTTTGAATCAAACCTTTGAAAAATCTCCCTATGTGTGACTTGTTGCGTTATTTACTACATATGCAATATATCACAAGCGTTTTATACTTGTGTTCATAAAACTTTTTTTTTTCTGTTAAATTGATATGTTATTCATATTTTATCTTGAAATTATAATGCTTCATTTATAAATAATTTGAATAAATAACAGGGAGAAAATAGGTATGTTGGTAGCTTCTAGCGAGAAATAGTTCTTATACAAAATACTGTTACACTGAGTGTTCACGAGTGTGGTGCATCATCCTCTGGTGTAATTTCCCAGGTTTAGTTAAGCGTAGTTTGCACGAGATGAAGGTATATCCTGCAAGTAGTATTTTAGTAGGGCCTCACAAAAGGCTGAAGTAACCGTGAATGGATTATATCCCCAATTTGTCATCAAAAACTTCTGGTACGGCCTATACACGCCAGAATATGGAGATTTATAAGCTTTAGAGCCCCCTACCTTAATGTGTACTTTATGGTAGAAATATTTATTTATGAACTATGTAAATGTGAAAATACCTACAACCTTACACTTGAAAGTTATCATATCATTGCAGATGACGAGACAAAGTTGCCGTAGCTTGTACTGTGTTACCCCAAGTGACTGTAAGCTGAAAAAAATGTTTGTATTTCCCAGGTAAAACTGGAGAAGCACCTGAATGCTGTGCTGTGCCACTGCTCAAGCCTGCTCCTCGACGTCAGATGGTCCATCTGCAGTAGCTCCATGGAGCTGTCCCATTATTCCTCCATGGACTTGGACTTTGCTGTTCTGATCAGGTTGGCAGAGGAAATGTCTACTTTGTGGATCAGGGAGCTGGAGATCTTCTTGGCATTTCCACTTCGAGCACTTGATGGAATCAATCTACACAGGTTTGAATTTCACTGGAGGCTTACTGAAAGTGTATGGGCCGTGTGTTTGAGGGGTTTTGTAAAATTAATAAACCTTATAAGAGATATTGAGAAGTGAAATGGCTTTTGAAAATAAGCAGTTAACTCATTTGTTGTAGTTACTTAAATACAGGCCAGTTCTTAATTGCGGTCAAATATGATACATTAAATAAAATACAAACAGCAATACACAAGCCACTTGTAATATGTAAAACATTAACAAAATGTGCTTTGCAATTAGAGAATATTATACGGAGGGACAAAGAAATAGGGGAAATCCATAGTTTAACACATTTTAGGTTTGCTGTTTATTGTGTATTAACTGCAAAGAATTTGACTATGTCAAGCCTTTAAGTGTCAACTTAAATAATTCAAAGTATGCAACCATATAATTTGTGGGGCATTACATTTTTCATGTATAGTATGTATACCAAAGCAAAAATGAAACGGTTATTTTATTTTCAGGGTCATTCTAATTCAGTTAAATATGGTAGACTTGTACAATTTCAGTAGAAATAGGTCAAAATTCTGTTCTTTGTTTTTATTAACTCCTCCAACAAGTTAGACAAAATTACTCAATTAATTACATTATCAAGGATGAAATTTAAAAAAAATGTCTTGCAGCAATTCTAGGTGAACTTCTTGTGTGGAAATGTTACGAAGGAGGCAAACACATGGTTGCCTACACCCTTATGGCTACGTACGTGGGCCGAAATAATTTAATAGAATATAATATTTAGTCCGAAATAATTTACAACAAGAAATTAAAACTGGAATTGATTTTACACAATGCTCAGAAAATTCTCAACGGTTGTTTAAAGGGATTCTATATAAAGCAAACTGAATTATTAGATTCTTTAAATTGCATTCAACAATACTTAGAAATTTTTGATCACTTGTCCATTTTTTTCAACGAGAACTTGGTTGACTTAATATGTTTTTACACATGTGATGTCTTCTCAACAAATATTACGTGCCACTGACACTGGGGGGTGTTCAAGAGTGTTCACGTAAAATTTATGAATGGCCTATACATTGCAATTTATTGCTTAGTTACGTAATTTCACTGAGATTAGATGATTTGCACCCAAGAGTATTTCGCTATCGTGAGCTTCCAGAATAGTTCTCGATTAGATAACTGCACTGTTTGTTTACTGCTTTACGTACAATTGACAGGTACCTGTTTACTGGTTTAGTTAAAGTGGGGTAGCGTATTGACTGCTATTTGGATTTAAGTCTGTCTATTTGGAAGTACTTCACTCACTCTTGCGGCGGTTCATTCCTTTTTGGAGGTTGTCTTCGCTTCTCAAGGCCACGTGCTGCGAGCACGACTAGGTGAAGCAGGTGGTGGTCTCCAGGGTGCCTCTCTGTATCGGTCTGGCACCGAGCTGGCCAGGCAGGCTTTACTCTCCGTGGTGGGTCAGCCGACGTTGGTCCACCAGGTTGCCGTCTGAGTAGCCAACTAAGGTAGTGGTGCTGTTGGTGCTACCACCTCCTCAGCTGCAGGCATCGGAGTTGGAGACCTAGGGGTGGCCTCCGTCTCGATGGTATGGTGGTGACTGATCAATCATTTGGGAAGCTGCGCTGGTGGATCGGCCCTGATGTTGAGGGAAACTGGGACCTCTGCGACAGGCCGTTTTCTCCTACCTCTCCAGTTGGTAGATCCGTTGTTAGATGTCGGCTTGGGACCTCGTCTTGATGGCACTGGTGTGTTACTTCTTCCCTCGTCGGGGAAGCTGCGTTGGCGGATTGGCCCTGGTGTCGAACGATACCGGGACCACTTCAGTCGTGTGGGGCAGTGGATGGGCCTCTTCGCCTACCCCTCTGCCTGATGTCACCTGAGTCAGAGGCTCTGTAGGGACCTCCATCTTGACAGCGCAGATGAGTGGCTCTTCTTCACATCCATGAAGTGGGGCCTGGGTGTCGGTCCCAGCACTAGGTGGCGCCAAGGATGCCACATTGTCCAGGTAGATCGCGGACCATGGTACCAGTTGAACAAAGGCCTCCAGGATGGCCTTGTCATGGCTGGCAGTTCTAGTACATGTCTCCCTCTTGAAAGGCGGTGTCTTGGCGGCTGCTGCGACGTTGTCCGGTGCTGCAGCCTGTTTGTTCTTATGGCTCTCCCAGGCCAGTGTTGCTGGGATTGCCGGTCGAAGAGAGGGGTTGTGTCTTCTCATTACCTTGACGGCACTTGGTTCTTCACGCTTCTCTGCGATTGGGCTTGGTGGTGGTTGTTTAGTGCACAGCTCACAGTCCAATGGGCTTTGCCAAGAGATTTCGTTGATACTAGGAGTCCACCATCCTCATTGGGCGGCGATCTTACTTTTGAATTCTGTGGAAGTTGAGGCCAGCGTCGGTACTAATTCTGCTGCTTTGGGTTTCGGGAATTTCATTTGGTGGGGATGGAGTAACTGACTCCCGGCTGGTTCTGGTTTCAACTTCTTGCTCTCTGGGGGTGGCAGCTGTACCTCTGGAGCAGCGATTGTTGCGGGGTCATCTTAACGTTCTTGAGGTTGCCTCTGGCGGCATTGGGCTTGGCTTCTGGTCTTCGTTGGTAGATCGGGGGCTGGGTGGTGTACCACTTGCAGTTATAGCAACTGTATCAGTTCCCTTGATCTTCGTGGTGGAACTGGAGGCTGAAGGGTCACGTCACTGCTTGGCTCCCAGTGGACCACTAGTCGCTTTTCTGTCCCTCCGATGTGCACCTGGCTCTACTCATAGTCCGCTACACATTTTTGTTTCTGGAGCCAGCGCTATCCCAAAATTACGGCTTCCCCTATCTTGGGTGCCACTAAAAACTCCCCATCTGTAGTCATTTGGCCGATATGAACAGGTAGTCTCAATCAACCTTTGATCGGAAGGAGACGGTGAGGCTGTGTGCCATCTGTACTTTTCCATCATGAGGCATCAGGTGGGCTCTTTGTTGGGGTTGCTCAGGATAAAATTCCCCGCTGCTGCAGTGTTGATTGCGGCTGCAGTCGCTTGCCAGTTGATCCTTGCTTTAATCTGGTGAGGTTGTGGGGGGCTGGGTCCCTCGATTAATGTTTGTAATTTGACATCGGGCTCGTCTTTCCTTTCACCCTTAACCTGTTGGGGCAGTGGGCTGTCTTCTATCTTCCCCTTCCAGCCGGCTGACTGTTCAGGGCAATCTCGGGTTAAATGCCTCTTGGGACAAAACCAGCATCTTGGGAGCAGCGGGGTGGTGCTGGGAGGGGGCAGGTGCAGCCTTGTCTTCTTCGCTTTTCCCGCTCTTCCTTGGTCAGCGTAGCGAAGTGAGGGGGTGGGTTGTTTTTGAATGTGTGTGCTGGGGAAGGGTGCACGACCTGTCATTCTCGCTTCTTCCATCCCCCCACTGTCCGTGGCTTTGGAAATTTGAGGAAATTCTTGATTTTTGTTAACAACAGGTGTGTTAGATGCCGCACGCAGCTGTCATCGCTCTCATTGTGGATACATTCGTACCTTGCTGCGTATGAATATCTCAGTCTCTTTGTCCAATGTTTGTTTTCGGCTATAGAAGTCCGATGTGAGGTTTGCCAATACCTCTTCTCTCGTGAATTGGGTGGCAAGCCGGCTACTCAGCTGACTCCATTCAGTGACAAATTCACCGTACTTGTTCCACCAATCCAGCACCTTGCCCCTGAGGTTTGCCTGCGCTCGGCGTGCCCATTGTTTAGGTGGGATGTCATTTATCTCAGTTACTTTTTGCATTCTGCTAGGAACACGAGCAGATCCGCGTGTAGGCGCTCTGCAATTTATGGAATTTGGGGTCCCCCTGTGCTTCGTGCAGCACTGGTGTGGGTGGCATGCCCTGGGTTTTGCGGTTGGCATTTGGTGGCATGCCGGCATACTTTGCATCTGTAGACAATGCCAGGTTTGGTTATTCACTCATCGGGCCAACCAATGCTGCTGTGGAGATAGGGTTCTGCACACATTAACCTGTGTACTATGTGGGTCCTGCTTCCTTGGCACATGATCCAGCTACGAAAGGCGGTTTGTCTGGCCCTGCATTCTTCGCACTGGTATTACAATCCATCGGTATACCTTGCTTCACCTGCCCAGCCTAGGCATACATAGTGAAAGCTTTGTTGGCAGTGGGCGCATTATATATGGTGTGTCCCCGTGCCAAGGTAGTTAGGTTTGGAGCAATGTTCATGTCTGGCTTCAGCCATGTTTACGTTGGCTTGCTCTTGCTGGTCTGTGTCTGTTTCTGACATTGTTGCGGATTTGTTGAGCGCCACGGGTGTTTACAGACTCCCCGAAGTCTGAACGGTTGGCAGTTAGCCTCCTTGCTAGGTTGCTTGGATGGGGGTTGTGCTGCCCTAGTTCTGCTTAATTAAACAACTTAATTAAGGTGCTAGGCCCAATGTTGGGTGCCAGAAAATCTTACGTCCTATGACGCGTGATGTCCGAAGGCTGCTGGAGGAACCTCACGGGCCTAAACAGGTTTGGGGGTGTGAAGGCAGACACACCCGGAGGGTTAATGTGCTTTTAAGAAATCCTTGTGCGGAACTGGTGCGTAGCCAGTGTACAGCACTGGCCTGGTTGATTTCAGGCAGGGTATGAAATCTGGTACTACGAGTTTGACTTTACGTTTTAGCGGAACCACCCTCACTGGTATATCTGGGCAACGTTTGACCTGTTGAGCTTTCTGTGTTCGGACCGAGATACACTGGGGTGAGCTAGTAGGTGCTTGTTGCAGGCGTCGACTGAGAGAGTGGGGTTCCCTAAAACCATAAGTTGGCTAGGCCCTGTGTCGTATCTCTGCCACTCAGATAGGTTATGAATACTGGGTGTGTGTCGCTATCAAGCTTGGAGGGTGGAGTGAAGAAGGTTGGCTCATAGTCAGGCAAGGCTGGTCTCTCCAAGCAGCGGATGGCTTCTGCTTGCTCCCGGCGACTGAGGTGCTAGAGTCCGGTGGGTTTTGGGTTAAGCTCAGGCTGGTACTTACAGATAGTCTCAGCCCTTTTTACCCTCTTACGGATACCACTGCAACAGGAGTAGGGCATGAGGAAAAACCAACTACAATCAGACCACGTGGAGGTGGAGCAGGTAACACTGTGGTCCTACTCTAGTTTACAACCATGTAGTGTTTCTTCCAACCCAATGTGCTATCCCTGTTTCAGTACCCGGCACCAGAAGCGTGGTGGATACTGAGAATCAGGTATCACTGGCTGACGGTCCCAACACGTAGGCGAGTTCCACCGGAGGACCAGCCCTCTCAACTCAGGGAAATACTCCCTCCATCACCAGAAGCGCGGTGAAGAGAGCAAACACCAAGCTGACAAGCTAACCCCAAGAGGAGGAGTACCTAGTGTCGGGGATCTACCGTTCCATACACCACATTGCACAGAATAGGTGGCCTTCAAGGTGCATGTGTGATGTGTTTGGCGGTTGAAGCAAATTTCCCAATCATCTGTTGTCTCTCTGCAGGGACTGATATTTACAGGGGAGGGTACTATGGCTACGGGAATTATATTCTTAAGTGAATAAGAACTTGGTTATTACGTTTGAGATAAACAAGGTGGTGTTGCACTACCTCTTACCAGCTGGAGATTACGAAAGCTGATAAATGATTGACAGGTGAAGGCGACCTGTTCCTAGGCCATCAGGGTAGGTAGACGAAATGCTCTGAAAATAACTTAAACTTGGCTAGGATACGTGTTGTCCTGAAGGGGTCGGAAGTGTCTAAGTGTTTAAGGACGTTAGACGACGATGGTTGAGGACCGGTAGAATAGCAGTAGTCTTTGGCACCAGGCAGTGCGGTGAAGGAACAGAACAGACTGGCGTTCCAAGGGACGTGCCCCACTATTTATACTCCAGCTGGCTCGTCCTTGGTATGTTATAGAGGGGGGTAGAGGTGGCATAGATCCTCTGGGCGTGTGGTCACCAGCCAGCGCTGGATCCAGGTGCATGTCTCGGCGATCGTACTAGTAGGGCCATCTGGCAGTGTGCTATATTACTTGGATGATCTTGATGCATAGCTTCGGTGGCTCGCTGGGTGAACAGAACTATTCTTAAGCATGAGCATGCGTCTTTTACCGTGGCAATTGGTACAAGTTCGTGAGGTCACATCTTGTACTGCCAATCAAACTCTGTTGATCGTGCAGCTGAGTGATTCGCACTGATGAGTTGAAGAAATTAATTATAAGTAGAAAAATGTCACGTGTTAGCGTATTGTCTTGTAATTAATCTACTTGCTTATAGTTGTGTTAAAGATGGATAGTCATTATTTTGTCTTTCAATAGCGTACTCTAATGTATTAATTACTATGCGGCTTCACAAAGAGCGGTCTCTGAGCTGGGCGTGTCTGGCACGTAACTTGCGTAATGGCAGGGGAGCGTGGTTTAATCATGAGGACGTTGATGGGGTGGACAGTTTAGATAATTTACTTGTGCCACTCCTACTACCAATCAACTATGACTACGACTCATCGCTAATGTTGCTACTCCCACTGCTACAGACGTAAGAAGTATGTACAGAGAATTTTCCACAGAAATTCTTGGCTGCCTACTCTACCAGGCAACGGGAACTTATAAGCACGCCACGCCAACCAGGCCATGCCCCACGCCAATCAGGGCAGGATGCTTGTCTTCCACACAGCCCACGCCAGCAGCCTACAAGCTTCCCCCATATAAGACCAGACGCTGCCGGGCAGTCGTTCTTGTTTCTTCTCTTACGACATCCCAGAGCACTGCCTAGTGCTGCAACATCCAGAGATTTTCTAAGCTTTGAGTACGCCCCCAGTGGCTACTTCACCATTGACGATCAGTCAACCCGACAACCAGCGAACATGCTCACCAACAAGTATTAAATTCACAGTTTAGTAGTAATATATATTTTACCATCTAGATTTATCTTTCCCTTTTATAACCTATAACCAGGTCTCCTAAACCTTGCCAGCATAGTTTCCTTCATCACACTACTGCTTGGTAGGAGGTAGCACGCTTCACATGTTT
This sequence comes from Dryococelus australis, assembly GCA_029891345.1. Classification (NCBI taxonomy): domain Eukaryota; kingdom Metazoa; phylum Arthropoda; class Insecta; order Phasmatodea; family Phasmatidae; genus Dryococelus; species Dryococelus australis. The sequence continues at coordinate 4,280,609 of CM057000.1, forward strand.
ATTAACTCCTCAATAAACATAGTTTGTTTCCTATACTTCAGCTTTTTCTTTCGTAGAGATTCTTACTGATTGCTTGCTAGAGCAGTTGTATGACGTGCACCGACAGGAACCGGGACTTTTTATATAACCGAATTAGCTTTTACTATGGGCGCCCTTTAGGAGCACGTCGGTTTACTCACACACCCATTAGGCGGCCATCTGTTGCTTTCCAAGTCAGAGCACTGTCTAGTGCTGGTGGAGAGGCACAGAGGACCCACAACCACTAGCAACACCTTCATTCAAGGAGGGGCGATAAACCCAGGTTATTTCTTTACACCAGAGCACTGTTAGTGCTGGGGTAACTGTAACTTGAGTCCTGCCGCTCGTTCGTGTATGAACGCATATCCAGTGGAGGCATTGGTGACCCACACAGCTCCCTGTCTCTGATCAGCCCGCATAGCATGGGGGATCAGTAGAGACTATTACTGAGTCCATGTCAGCAAGTCAAAACCGGACATACACTGTAGGGTTGTTGCTCATTAGGGTGCACCCCGTATATTGTAAGCAACGACTCTATGCCCTACCAGGTGAGACACTGCAAAAAGCATAGGGAACAAACGCAGCGTTCCTTGCAGCCAAACAGTTGAGTGCACTACCTCATCCCACGAAGGAAAGACAGGCGGAACGGGACTGTGCTGCCCAACTTTTTTTTTAGACACCAAGCAGTTACGCGTGCTCCGATACTTGTAATATATTTTTCGCCTTGCTTGTGCATCTATCCATCGTGCCACCATGTGGTAAGAGGGTTGTTAAACCATACTGAGACAGGATAGAGCTGGGCATACTTTGGGAGCCGTAAAGCCTATAACTGGAAACGCAGCTTCGGAGTGAATCGAGCTCGCCACTACTGGGTGAAACCCGGATCAACCACAACACCTAAGACGACAGCATAAGTAGTTGTAACCAACACTCCTTGCTTCCCGCTTTGTAACCTGAACCAATCACCCCGAGTTTGGTCTAGTGGAAAAATCCTCGACCAACGTGCCTGTCAGTCTAACCGGGTATGCGTCATATTATATGTCAAATATCTTTGCTAAATTTGAGACTTAATGTGAATTCATTTATATAATGTGTTTTCATCTTGGAACAGCACAAATGATCTTTAGAATCAAACTTGTGGAGTTGAACAAAAAATCGAAAATCCTATTATTGAATTGTTCTTGAAATGGTGGCACTAATTTACGTAATGTATGAAATGTTATAAAAACAATATAATATAAATATGATTCTATGTTCAGTTAATAGTTGGTTATGTTTGTTGTCGTATTAAATTTAGGTTATTGTACAACAAATCCATGAATAATAATTTACTATTCTAATGTGTGCTACACTTGTTGATGTGAGGTTAGCAATGGTGGTGATAAATATGTGGCATGTGAAACGCAAGTTTTTGGAACTAAATTTGTTCAAATTCCTTGGTCAAGAACTGGTGGAATTGGAGTACCGAACCGGCCCATCCCTAGTAACTATTCTTAGTGAGGTGAAGAGGTAAAGAGATTTGGGCGGCTCTTAACAAGAGGTCTTGAGAGCCAATGAGGGTGAGTGAAGTGAAAATGGAGCGGCACCTGAATGAAGGAGCGGGAGAAACCGGAAATCCTAGGGAAAACACGCTGACCAACAGCATCGTTCAGCACGATTCCCAGTTGCGAAAATCCGGTGACCCAACCGGGGATTGAGCCCTGTTTGCCTTGGTGGGAGGCGAAAGTGTTAATCGCTCAGCCACCACGGCCCTAACTATCCTTAGTCGTAAGTGTTTTAAGCAAGAAATTACGTGTTGTGTTTTTTCAGCAAACGGCCAGCATCGCGACTTCTATGCCCAGTGACATTAAGGACCTGTAACCCAGTGAAATGTCTCGGTAGCAGCGTGATGACTTTGTACAACGGGATGCTGCTGTTGCCTCCTGAGGTAGCAGCCATCAGGCTGGCCAACTTGTTGGCATTCACTGCACCACGCAAGGGAAAACAACAGTGTGTAAAGAAGCTGGATTTGTTACGTAAGAGCTATGCATTACCCTGCTAGATTCAGTAATTCACATATTAATGTATAGTCCATTCCCCACTGGAAGCAACTTTCTCGGAGCCCTGGTAAATATCTTCTTGCAAGCCCATTTTGCATCCTTCCGCCAAATGTAAACAAACATTGCCATGTGACTGCTATGTTGCATCTGTAAAAATCAGTGTTTACATGCCAGTGTGTGTGTGTACATATGTTCGTATACTTTCGCTACACCTAAACATAAACATTGAAATGTGACTTCTACTTTTATACCTGTCAAATGTGTTGTTTACTGTTAACAGCTTTTCAAAGAATTCTGTAGTATTCCAAAAACAATTTTGTACGAATATTCACAGTTTAGGTCTCTAACATTATTTAGGTCAGCTTTATGACTTTTTAAAAATGCCTGAATTGACGACAGTTCTTATGGTTATTTTACATTAACATATTTGTTTTCCATGACATAGCACATACATGTAATGCACATTAGTATTTTGCAGCAACTGTGTTTAACACTGTTACAACTGCGAGGTAAAGGGCTGTACTAATTATTCTATTGTTATTGATATGTGTTGGGTCATTTCTTTAAAAGGGCGGCCTCGGTTGGAATTAATATTAAAACGAAGGAACAACCAGTCAAACGAAAAAGGCAAATTGAATTAAAGCACACAACTTGTGTTTCTCATTTTTGTCATACAAATTTAAAAGATAGCGGTGAATTTGCACAAAAATAAGCCTACGATAACTTATATTCTGCTCATATTTCTATGTATTGCTACTTACTGTTTATTAGGTTTATTGAAATTTATCGGGCTGAACTTAGTATTTTTCTTCTGGGATTGTGGCAAATTACGTTACACAACTGTGTTTCAAACCCCTTAGGGCAAAGGTACAATGTTGTAATAAGTAAACAGACGTGGGTGTAAATAATTAACTTCGTTATAAAAAAGTTCACAATTAAAACGTATAAATAGTTCACATCAAATATTTGAACTCAAGCACACACACAGATCCAGCATAACGATCACTATGCAGCCACGCCACACTATTTCTCACGCAGCGGTTAACGAAACACCTTAACAGTATATTTATTACTGCAGTGGGAACGCAGATTTATCACAACATGGTAACTTTCTTAGGTAGGTTTAAAAAACACAATGTTTACAAACGTGATGTGGTAATTTATAGTATTTTTTGGAGTAAGTATCATTTACTTTGGTAACAAAGCAACACGCCATTTCATGGCTCGCCACATCTGCCAACTTCACTTTGTTTCTGCCCCACTGTCATGTCTAAATATATTAAAATAAGTATTCAACCATTAAAATCTCTTTTCAGTTGTATATTACAAATTCAAAAATCATTATTTTGCTGTAATAAGTATGAAATATGCTACAATTGAAAACGTGTATGAAATTATTTGCTTATTAGCGAAGTGAAATTTCCCGAGTTTGAAAGAGATGAAGAAAGAGAGAGCGACAAGCCTCTCCCAGCAGACAGTTTTTCAGATGCTTTCTCGCTTGATAAAACAACACCGTACCGTTATGGCCTACTAACAATATTTTCCGCTGTTATTTTAAACTGTAAAAATGATATATGTTGCCATCGGGGCTACCTAAATATTTCAATAGGTACCGTTTGATTTACAAATACAGTAGACTCTTGATTATATGCGAGTGGATTATCCGCTTTGCGGCTTAACTGCGGCATATTCTGAAAGATAAAAAATAAATTTTGGTAATTATGTCAAACACTGCCAGAACGAAGTTATTTAATAACGCCCGTCTTAACTAATGGAATTCGTAACAGGTATTCTCCAAAAATAACTGTGGAATGAAATATGTTTGTTCATTGATGCAAATGCACGTCAAAATGTGTTTGTGATGGCGCAATGAGCTTAGTTATGTTGCAAGACAGCGAGCTGACAACACCGCACAACTCGCTAGCCTAGTTGCCGCCTGCCAGGTATAGCCAGCCCCGGCGCGACCACCGCATTACTCCCATGTATCACAGTCACACTGTCACTGTCAGTTTTATCTCACCAGTCAGTAGTTACGTTTGGTTTTGTTTTTGTTCATTTTCACCTGAAAAATATCTGCAAAACGTAAATGCGTGGTTTTAAATTTACAGCAGAAGCTGGAACTTATTAATAAACTTAAAGGAGGAAGTGTAATAAAACAGCTTTCATTTATATATGGAATGGGAGTAACAACAATTCGGCATTAACGAAACAATAAATCCAAACTTATTGAGTGCGGACTTGACAAGTGGATTGGTGAATAGGAAAGTGATGAAACTATCGACTTATGCGGAACTAGATAAGGCTATGCTGGAGTGGTTTAACCAGAAACGTGCTACGGGAACGCCAATGTTGGGCTTAGTGTGTGTGAAACAATCCCAATATTTTTTTGAAGAACTGGGAATGGAAGGTGAAACTTGTTTTCTACATTAAACACTGTTTTCCACATGCTGAAACAGCCGGCTGTATGCAGCACACACTGGACAGTGTGGGAGGTGTGTGGTGTGTGACATGGGCAACATGCAGTTCGCTTTACACGTCTTTGTTTCCCCTCTCCACCGGTGGGGGGGGGGGGGGGCAGAGGTGGCCTGTTGCCTAGCAACCGAGTGACGTTACATTTCAAATTTTTTTTTCTTCTCAAAAATAGGAGCACATACTGCATAACTGGTATATATGCATTACAATCAAAGTGTCTTTATAATAATAATAATGATTACATAGAGCTATACCCCATAGGATATTAATTATATGGCTATGAAGAATGAATTTTGAGGCACGTCTCAAATTTTGGATTTTTGTTTTTCGAAAATAGGAAGACATACCGCATAGCCGGTATATATACATTATAATCAACGTGTCTACATCATAATTATAATGATGACATAAAGCTATACCCCGTAGGAGATTGACGTGGCGGCTTGCTGTTGTCGCTCTTGCCTAGATCGTCGGCGCTGGGCAGCTGTCGGTTGGTCAGTCGCTACAAGATTATTCTGGTGGGCCTCCGCCACCACTGCCGTTGTTACAGGGCCGGTTCAATTCGTAACAGCGGCCCGGTATTGGGAACACATGCTGATTGATGCATTTCACATCAATGTGTTGAATTTCTATGAAATTCAGGCGGCATGTTGGCCTCTGCACTGTCATGATGAGGCCCAGCAATGTTAACGGGAATATACAAATTTAGTGCGGTCTACTTGAAATATTAATTATCCCGAATTTTTCATCAAAAACTTCTGGCGTAGCCTATACACTCACACTGCCTTTCTCGCCAATATCGTAATATAAGAACACATTTTATTTGCATATACGGAAAAACATACAATATTGACTGTAATGAATCAGTAAAATAGATTTGGGTGCTGAAAGGAGGAAGAATGCGTGCCCGCTCCCTCCGCCTCCTCCATCAATGTCCTCGGCTGACAACCACCCGCCGACATACCACATACATATCTGACTGCACACTTTCCACTTATTTATTTATTGCGGCTGGGGGACATAAATTTCCCTGCGGTATACCAGGCTGCAGTATTCCTGGCTTCCACTGTATTATGTCAAGTATAGGCTAGGTTTCACACTGAAACACTCAGTATTCAGTTACGACCATACAAAACTTAGTGTTGGAAAAAACTGTATTTTTCTCTGATTATCCACGATTTTGGGTGATCCGCGGCAATTGCCCCCTCCATTATCGCGTATAATCGAGAGTTGACTGTAGTATTCTAAAAAAACTAGGTTAAAATAATATTTTTACTCTGAACTATTTTAAACAGTCGTTGCCAACACGTCGCTGCTCTTGCTGTTGTTAATTCATATTTAAAAATAAATGAATATTACATGTTATAGAAGATATTAAGGTAAAGTTTAATTTATTCAATAATACAGTACTCTAAAGTTAACCACAGTGTTATATATTTGTGGAATACAGGTGATTGAAAAAAAAAACAAGTTAACATGTTATGCCTAGAGTGTTTTTTCAGAGGTTGATTTTCATAAGTCGTTTCTGTTTGGGAATGGACTATGGTTTTTCAATAAATTAAACATTTATTTTCATAAGTGTAGGATATGTGGGTTTTGGAGTATGAGGGGAGGGGTGGCCGGTTTTAGTGGTTTGTGTTTGTTCGTAGGTCTGCTAATTACGACTCATTACAATGCTTCACCTTCTTATCCATGTTCCCAGTTTTTGGAAGCCTGACAGTTTGACCGATCATCACGGTCGGTGCTTGACACAGTGAAGATGAAATAGTTGAACTTTCACTTGTGGTATTACTAGCTAGTGGATTGACTGTGAACAAATTGTCGTATATTGACCGATGTTGGTAACATTTTCAATTGGAGTTATTGCACATTCTAGCAGTAGTTAGCAGCTATGTTTTGCTACAGTCAGTTCTCATTTCTAAGGCCCCTGAATATAGCGACCCTCTCGAAATAACATTTTTTTGGGGTACCATGAAATAAATTTAATTGAAAATATTTTATGAATAACAACCCCTTTGAAATAACAACCCTTTTTCCAAGAACAATGAAAGGTCTTAGAATCAAGAGTTTGCTGTATTTTTGTTATGTTCTAAGGACAGTGGACATTGAGTGTTGTGTGTTCAGCGACCTAGACTTATGGGCCATTTTGTTACAGAATTGGATATTGAAACATTATGTTTAATTTGCAGTGAGAACTGCCCTAGCACTGAAGAAGTATAATATTAAAGCCTCCTACTTGCATATATTTTGATGTGTGACGTACTGGGAACTAATACTCACTCTAGGTCTTGTAGTGGAAGCTGCCGGAAACTATTCTTGTTTAGAAACTGGGTCAGGCGCGTCTAGACTGTTGCAGGGTTCAGTTTTGCTTGGAAACTGGCTCCTTTCCGCTATACAAAACTGGCAGTGTGGCTGCTCGGCAGGGCACAAAATCTGGCGTGGTTAAGATGATTGTGTGTTAAGGTGCCACTACTGTCTTAGATATACCTGGGCGACGTTTAAGTGGAGCAGCACATGAATTGGGTGCGGTGTTCAATGTCCTGTGGTTTGCGCTGATGTGAAGGGTGAAGAATTGCTGGAATGAGGTACGCGATGACTGGTTTCGGTGACTGTTCAGGTTGGCATAAATGCTTAACAATGCACTATGGTTACTCGCTAGGACGAGTCTTCTCAGGGGGTGTGAAGAGATGACGTGGCACAGGAGTTTCAGCAGGTTGTTCTTGCAGATGTTGAAGCGTTTGCGCCAGCTCTCATGATGGTAGAATAGCTATCTGCTTGACTAACGCGGGTTGAAACTCGTGCACTCGACCTGATACAGTGAGTGTTTGTCGCAATTTTATCCTTCAGACCGTTCCTCTGGGCGAAGGGCATTAGGAAGCGGAGATTTACCCTTATACTACTACAGCACATCTGCAGGTCACCTTCGAACAGAATTACGTGCGGCACCAGTGGTGTGTGTGGGGCCCCATCCCAGTCTTCCAAACCTAGGGGATGCTAATCTCTGCCAACGAAGCCCACTCCGGAGAGGTTCATGAACACCAGGCTGACAAGCTGATCTAAGGACAGTGTACCTGGGTGTGGCTCCTCCTTTCCTTCAGTCCCAAGGGGTTTAGGGGAAGGCGGCCGATACTAGTGCGTGGGCTGTATAAAATAGTGTTAGGCTCATTTGAGTAAAATCCCCGAGATTACCTGCAAATGTGTTATGCAAGGGTAGCCACAGAAAGGTACTACGGCTGAAAGGAAGGTACTCGAGTTAATATTTGACATCACAATTTATTCTGTTTTAAGGAAATAAATATGTGATTAGAGCACAATAGCTCCGGGTCAGCAGCACAGGTTTCAAACCTGAAAGCTAGAAGTGAAATTACAGTAAAACCCCTCTATTACGACCCAATCCTGAGAAACCGTGAAAAGTTTGGGTCTAAAATTTGAGGCACGTCTAAAAATAGATACAGTAATCCTTCGCCAACTGCTGGATCTTTAACTGCAGTTTCAGGAATTTGTTTTTGTAGACCTTTTCTCCAACCACGGTACTAGTTTCTATTGTCCACAGTTTTCAGTCTATGGAAAACTAGTCCTTACTGAGGTTAGTGCTCAGGCATTTCTCAATCTACCATCATGGACTTTGACATTTGTTGTCCCAAGCAGCGTGAAGCAATAAATTACTTAATGCCAGAAGGGGACACTGGTGTATTGACTGTGGAAGTGGAAAATGGGGGGGGGGTTGCAGGCCAGGTCAGGTCAGTGAGGAATCTTTGTTCTAGTCACATGCTGCTGCCCCTGCCTTACTCTCCCTGTCTTTTTTCACTTCCATTATCCCTCCTCTTTTGCTGTAAAAACAGCAGCACATTACACAGACTAGTTCCTTAATCAGTGTATGTATGATAACTTCAAATTTAATTCAATGCCCTTTTTTTTAATGATTATTGTTAAGTTTATGTGCACCCATATCTACGAAATATGCAAATTTTTTATGGTGGGTAATTGTTTTTTTTCTTGTGAAGTCGATTTTATATGTAAAATGAATAAAAATAAGTGTGTGCAAATAAAATGTGTTCTTATGTTGCCGGTATTATATTATGGCGAGTGAGGCCGTGTGCATGTATGGGCGACGTCAAAAGTTTTTGATGAAAAATTCGGAATAGTTAATATTTCTAGTAGACCGCACTAAATATTTATATTCCCGTAACTTAAACATTGCCGTGCCTAATCGTGCCAGTGCAGAGGCCAACACGCCGCCTACATTTAGTATAAATTCAACACATTAATGTGAATCACATCAATCATCATGTTTTCCCAATGCCGGGCTGCTGTTATGAAGTGAACCGGCCCTGTAATGACGTCAGTGGCAGCTGGCATGCAGCCGTTGCCGGCCAGATTAATCTTGTAGCGATTGACCGACAGCTGTCCAGCCTGAGGATCAAGGGCCGCGCTTCAGAGGATCTAGGCGCTTGCCCAGCTACGTACACACGGCAGCCAGCAATGTATTAACTGCCACCCCAACAAGGGGTGGTCCAATAAGCCTTTCTTGGGTATCAAATTAATCAGGAGATGTCTAACTATTAAAAAATATATATTTATATTTAATTTAAAAAGCGGTTTTTTATGTGCTAGAGACGATTGAACATGAACTTCATGCAAAAAAATAGCAAGCTTAAGGGCATTGGGGTTAAGGGTGGGTCGAAATCGGCCCTAAATTTTCCAATTTTTTTATTACGACCCGACCCTATCAGGAACCGTGAGGGGTCGTAATAGAGAGGTTTTAATGTATGCTGGTCCGTAGAGGTGACCAACACAATAAAGTGGGAATGCGGTGTGTGTTGAAGTTAGGCAACAAACTCTTACATTGTTGCATGAACGTTGATGCGTGCCCAGCTATTGACTGTGTGGCACGATTGTTGAGGTTTATTGCGCTAGACCAAGTGCGCTGTTATAGGTGGCTGATGGGAGGTGTTGGAAACCTGACTTACTGTGAAGGTCTTCAGTCAGTTGGTAACGTGAGTTAACTGGCTGAGAGAAACTTTTGCTGCTGTCCGTCCTTGATTTAGATCACGTTGTACTAAGTTCCAGGCTGCTGACCCTTGGCTCCAGAAGTTAGGATTGGCTAGATCGTACCTAGCTTCAATCTGGTAGACTAGACCCCTCAACACCGGGCGATAGTCGGAACTGGATCGGACGAGTGGTGGAAAATGAATATATCGTACCATGTGGACAGTCGAGACTGCCTGTAATCTCAGTGAGGCTGCGCTGTCCCGTTCTGTCTTTCCTGCGTAGGAGGGCTAAGTCACTATTGGATTACACTTTAATTACCGTTCCTGTCTAAGTGCACTGCATAGGCTGTCAGACTGGTGTGCTCTATGCCTTACAATGTAAGGAGTGACAAGAGGCGTAGAGAGCAATACCTAGTTCACGCTGCTATCAAACCGTGGATAGTATTACCACATCCTACACAGACAGGCAGGCCTGCTTCGGTAACAGTAATCTTCTTGTCACCTTACATTCGCGTTCACGCATCGTGCCATCCGGTGGTAAGAGGGTTGCTAAACTGAACAGAGACAAGATATGAGTGGACAAACTCAAACTTCTGGAGCCCTGAAGCTCTCGACTGGAATCACTGCTTCGGCTGTGCCTTATCTTGTGAGTCATAGAGTTTGGTTCGCCGCTGAACAAGATACGTTGTGCACTCTGGACGAGAAACTATTTCCCCTATAATAATGTAAGTCCAGTAGCTGATTCGTGGCACAGGTTCTGTAAGTGTCTCCACTGTTCCCCCGTGTCTGCGGGCTGATCAGAGACGTTGAGCCGTGTGGGCCACCAATACTACTACTGGATGTGATTTCCAGACCAAGCCAGACCGCAACTCCCACGCCAATACCGCCCCTCCCCCAGCACCTAGGTGCTCTGGTAGGTGATACAACCTAGGTTTGCTGTCTCTCCTTAGTGGAAGGTATTCCTAGTGGTTGTGGCTCCTCTGTCCCTTCCCTCCAGCACCTTGTTGCTCGGGGTAGTAAGAAGAAACAGGCGGCCGTCTAATGGGTGTGTACCAAACTGGAGGTCTCCAGAAGGGGGTTCTCAGTCAAGCTGGTTTGGATTAAAAATGTTCCTGGTTTCTGTCGGCAGTGCACAGTGAAACTTATTCCTAGCGAGCAAAGTAGACGTTACTCTAGAAATAAAAGCGTTAGGATAGAGAACAAAGCTGTATTTATTGAGGACTCAACAAATATAGTGACTCGTGCTATCTCATACTAAGCAGACAGAGTACTGAAGGAAAAACTATGTTAGCCAGGTGTAGGTGACCTAGTTTTAGGCTGAAGGGAAAGCGAACTAGAAAACTGAATACTTACCTACTCAAATAAAGCTGTCTGATGCGGGTGTCTGTAAGAGACAAAAGAAGTTAAAGTTGCAATGTAAATTCGTGTTCGATGGGTGTTGAAGACTGTTGTCGCACAGGGTAGCCACGATGACTACTGAAGAATCGAGGTTTCGCTGGAGGCCGCAGCACTAAGGAGTTCTTGGGGTTAACTCAAGAAAAGAATTACAAATTACTGCTGGAGCCCCGCCGCACATGGACTTATAGAGTCAAAAGTCTATGCTGCCACAGCGGGGTGCTGGGAAGGCGCGTGATGTCCTTCTGCCGTGAGGGTGGCGTGGGAGGTGGGAACCCTCTCGTCAGCGTTCTTGGTTCGTGGATCCTCAGCGGCGCTCGGCCGCACCCAAAGTTGCTGACAGCTTGTAGACACTCAGTGCAGGGGAGGGAGGAAACAGCATGCTCACTGGTTGCGTAACCTTGTAGCCACACGTTCGGCTGCCCGGTAGATTTAAACAGCACGCAACAACTGTGTATTGGCTTGCAGTAACAACTGTCACATAGGTTGAAGTAAGGGTATACTTCACGTAAAGAGCGATGAGTCATAATCGTAGTTAATAGTAATATAAAATGCACGCATCAACATGTCACGGAAAACAATGTCAAGGGATCATTGGCATGTGCTAGGATGACTAAGCAAGGATCGTGACAGGATTTAGCGTTGAGAAAGACTTTAAGGAATGGGTCTTCTACAGATACGTCCGTAACTGCAGGAGGTAACAGTGTTTGCGGGGTACGTAGCGGATGCCTCCTAACTATTGTAGCATACCCTATCGCTTGCGTGGCTTGAGCAAAGTACGGGGAGGTCAGATCTGAGTGACTTGCGCTAGAAGCAAATACTGGTTACAATAAGCGAACGCTTAAATGCAGAGACTGGTCAGTGTCTGAGCAACTGGTGCTGGACAGCTGAAAACTGGTCTTGAGATGTGGACTGCCTCATTGTTTATTCTAATCGCAGGCTGCTACCCGTTACTGATTGGTTGATGCCGCTAGGGCAAGAGGTAGTCGCTGAGCAGAGGTGCGAATGCTTGGCTTGCCACTGTGACATCGCCGGCCGGCTGGAAGGGCGATGTGAAACAAAAGACAGGCGATAATTACGCCTAACGCTATCTAGCAGGGAATAAATGAACTCTCTATCTTTCAAGCATTGTTACTGTGGGCTGGTGAATAGAACAGGCAGTACAGTCTCATGTTAACGGGATAAAATTAACTTTCAAACTCCGGGACAAACGACCTAGGGATGGAGCTAATTTGTTAAAATTACCATTATTGAAAAAAGTATTGTGCATCAATTTTAATGGGTAGACTGGCTGTTATGTGCCCAGTGAAGTTGGCAAAGACAGAGAATGTAGTTCCATGTCTTACTGTTGAATTAATCATGTAGGTAAATATACGTGAATACTAAAATCATTTATTCTACATTCTGTTTTTTTTAAAACTCCTGTACAAGTAAGAATTGACCAGACCACAAAGAGGTAACTGACAAATATGTTTTATTCCATCATTGGAGTTTACAGAACATGTATCTCTGCGACCTGTGCCTGCTAACGTCTAATGGGTGAGGTACCAACTTTGCCAAGCTGAGTTTGGAAGATTGGTAGGGAGGTTTGAAACAGTGTGTCACGGTGAGAGGGACCCCAGTAAACACTATATCTGGCACCGACGTGACACTGAGACCAACACTCAGTACTCATTGTAGATGGTGATGCAACAAGAGCTTCTATCATGCATTGAAGAAACACAAGTTAGATATGCTGGAAGAGCAAAACAAACTGAGAAATGTATGAGAACTATTGAAGGCCAGCTTTGGCGAGTAGAGACACTTAGCTTGCTAGAACTCAAGGTGGAGTCTGACCTCCAGCATGAAAACTCTCCTTCCGAAGGGCATGCAAGGAAATATATACCACTTGAGAGCCGTGGTGAGGTAGGGATGGCTGATGTTGGTTACATGGAGGGGGAAACCTCCTGTGATGCTGAGCTGGGATGCAAGTTTGGTGTCTGCCAGAAAGGGCTAGCATAGTGGAGGGATGGGTCCACTCACTTGACGTTGAGTGCGGTATCATGACGAGTGTGTGCCTCTGGCAGCAAGGAGTTTCCTATAGCTCGATAGAAAGGGGAAATGAGCGATGGTGCTTTGCGATAGTGTTCTGGGGGCGGGGGTAGCTCCACAGACTTGTGGTAGATCAAGAGATATATTACTTCTACCCCACTTCAAGTGCCTTTTATTGATTACTTTTATATTTCCTTTTATGAAAGATTTAGTTCTTTAAAACAAATGTAATATTTTCAACACTAAAGAAATCACAATTTTTGTGATAAGAACTGAGCATGGTATCAGCATTGGAATATAAAACAAATTTATTGTGACCTCTAATTTTATTTTATTAGTTGAAATCAGAATTTTCAGTCACAATTCAATAGTTTCTAAGAACAAGTGTACATTAATGATAACTGTTTGCAATTATCATCACATTAGTATAACATGGGTTGGTATTTTAATATGTACATACTTTGGAAAAGTTTTCGTAGTATTTTTCTTTTGCATACAAAAATTGAGGATCCTTTTTTCATCATATGCTGTATTTTCTCTGTAAATGATTTTCGGTACATGTTGGTTGTTAAGAACATGGTGTTGTTGGTGTAAGCAGTATGTAACAAATTTGTGGATTTTCTTTTCAGCTAAAAACAATACATTTAAGCTGAGGATGAAGGAAGAAGAAACTTTATCTATTAACAACGAGAAACTTGAGTGTGTCTGTCAGTCTCTGATGGTTCTTGTGAAGTCATTTGAGGAAAACGAGAGAAATCTATTATTCTGGTATGTACATGCATGCTCTACATAAAGTTTCAAAATTTAATCTAATAATTGCATTTTACCTTGTAATTTCAAATACAGTGCAACTCATTGTCATAAGGAACCGTTCTGTATAACAAATCTCCATTTATAGTAAAGTTCCAGCTCCATCCGCCAAAAGTAGTTCAGGTTATATAATAAATTATGGGTAGGGACCAGTGGCGTGTGTTTCACATATGCTAGGTGTTAGGTTATGTGTCAGGACTTACAGTTACAGTAAAACCTCGTTAATTCAAAGTCAATTAATTCAAAATCATGTATAATTTGACGTGTTGATTCGCCCCCAAACGGAAGAGTATAATTTTATATGCTTTAAAGTTTGGTTAATTCAAAATTAACCTTTATGTAATTCGAATTTGGATTTCATCCAAAAGTGTATGTGAAGTTCAGATTAATTAATTAAAGCTATAATAATTATGATAGTGAACATGCATCGCCTACACTGTCGTGGGTGTGCGTACATAATCTAACAATGGGTGGCGGCGTGGCAATCAGCTGATGCAGCCACTGCTTCCGCCTGCCACAGTGATGTCGTGGATCGTGCTAGAGTTTTCACGTCTGTTGACTGGTTTTCATCGCCTCTTCTGCCTGCTGAAGAGGTGAAAAGATGTGACAGCGAATGCCATGCACTGCGTGAAGTTGGGAGAGTAGGACATATAAAATTCAGCGCTGCCTGTTGTGACAGTTGCCTCAAAAGTGGAGGGGGTGTTTGGAGCAAGAGGATGAGAATGCAGTTGATAGTAAGATGTTCAAAGTGGGAAGTTAGAAGAAAAAGAGATGAAAAAGCGAATAGATGTGTGGAAGAGAGCTTAGAGCGGTGTCGCAGTATAGAGGTGGAAAGGGAGGAAGGAAAGAAGCTTAGTGCGGTGTGGACATGGATTGATGGGGGGAGAGAGGAAAGGAGAGTAGTGGTGTGGGCGTGGCTGGAGGATAGGAGGAGGAAGGTAGCACAGTGGTGTGGGGGGCACAGCTGAGGGGGGGGGGGGGTTACAGCCGGTGGAAGGTAGACTGAAGACTGGGTGAGTGGAGCAAAGAGGAAGAAGAAATTAGCAAGCTTTTCAGAGGCCAGACTCAGCTAAGCGAGGGGTGCTGCTGGACACAAAACCCACACAGCACCTGGCAACAGTGCTGTCACCCTCCAAACCCATAAAAAATATCCACCACCTTGAAGGGCTCCCTAGCCGTCCCCCTTTTCTAGTCTCCATTATTAAAAAAAAAATTCCCGAAGGCACTTGTTTGCGAAGATTAGAAGATTGACAACTTAGTCTTGAGCGTGTCGAAAAAGTTCATGGTAAGCGAAATACTGTATGTACTTTTGTGTTGTAAACAATATGAGCAAAAAAAAAGTGATAGTACACTGCAAAGATTATTTCAGAAAAATTTGAAATATTTAGGGAAGTGGACAAAAACATGAAGAGCAAGAACAAAATTGCACAAATATACAGCATCCTGCTTGCAACTTACATTTGCCAGAATTGCATTCATAGTAGAGGGAGCAAGAGGATACTGGTTACCACTGCTGCAGTTTTCAACCAAAGTTTGCCTTTTTTTTTTTTTTTTGGTGTAACAAAGGCAGCAATTACACCTATGTTTTACTCAATTAATAACCAATATAATTGCAACAAAATTAATTTTTGAGCCATTTCCTCCAAATGTTTGCATTTTTTAAACCAAAAATGTTATGATTCCTCAAAACAGGGTTGTAACTTTGATAGGGTAGTTATTCCTGGGGCCATAGTGGTGTTTTTGGTTTGGAAAAGGGAAATGTGCATTTCTTTAATATACAAAAAAAAATTTTTTTTATTTAATAATTCGAAGTCAAAAAATTAGGTCCCGAGCACTTTGAATTAACGAGGTTTTACTTTATTTGCAAACAATTCTTTTTTACTAGTTTTTTTGTTGGGTTAACTTTGTGTGCGTGCAGTTATTTTTCACTGCCACCATCTGTTGTCTTCATTATTGTGAGTGCCACCATATTGAACAACGGCGAACTCTGGTGTTTGAAGTGAAACTCATTTTGCATTCCTTTCAGCCAGATGTGATGTGGCCAAACTCAGTCAAAAAAATTGTTAACACTAGGTAAGCACTGTTTACTCAGCACTATTGTTGGGGACTATTGGTTTAATTCCCAAACAATTTTTTTCCCCAGGCATGTAAATTTTCAAGCTACTCTACAGACTTTCTTTCTGCGCATGCATCTAAACATTTAGTTAAGTTTCGCCGTGCCGTAATGCATTTCCATCTATTAATTTATGTTTTCGCTTTGCCGTGTTTCCTGGTTGCTACGACCTGGTGCGCCGGACGGGGTCCGAACAAGTGTAATATCTACTGAATGTCTGCAGGTGGTTGCCTTGTTGCTGGGAACAATACAAATGCGTCAGTATTATACTGTTCATCACCGTGGTCAGTAAGCTATGCCACGCCACCCTGCCAAGTATGAATGAGCTAGCGGCTACCACCCTTTAGCAGTCAAGTAGTTCAAGGGTCCACTGAGGTATAGCACCACCTGCACTCCAGCCAGCAATGGAGGCCCAGCAGACATACCTTGGCTCTGCCTACAGACAAGCGACTGCTGCATCCCCACCCTGTCACCCAAGCGAAGAGCCGGCCGGCGGTATATGTACCTGTGCTCTGGCCAATTGGTCTTTCTACTGCCTCATGCATTGGAGCTCTCCAACCGCTCTTCGTTGCCTAGACAGCCCAGAAGCTCTTCAGCTCGATCGCCAGCATCCACCAGACCTTCCTGTGGATCTCCCCCAGCCATCCCTGTAGAAGTTGTCAAGAAGTCCTTACATTATGGCAGAGGTTAACCCCAACAGGTGCCACATAGCCACTTGCTCTGGCACAGGGGTAAATGCTATAACATGCACACACATTCCATTATTCATGCCTAAGCTGGGTGGACGAAGTTTGCTTAGCTGACAGATTGGAATACAGATGCAACAATTGCCGAATCTGCCAGTCTGCCTTCTGCAGCTGGATCACTTGCGCAGGCTGTGGACTCAACTTGGTACACTGCATAATGTGTGCACAGCCATTTCATCACACATGCATAGGCTGATTGGAAGAGCGAGTAATGCGACCAGGATTAGTTGATCGCTTTGAAGTGTGTCGTCTCACTGCAGAATACCACCCCAGTAACCCCGGGCATGGGATTAGCCCGATAACGACCCGCGGCGCCAGCAAGCCCCGGTTACCGGAGTTTGCTGGGCGACTCCATGAGGACCCGATCGCCTTCACCCTTGAATGCGAGGAAGAGTTCAAAGAGCATGAGGTACCAAGCAACCTCTGGGTTACACGACCCCACAAGTTATTATGGGGTAAAGCTCTAGCTAGATTGGTGGGGCAAGTATGGAGAATTTGTAACAGAATGGGGACAGTTATGCTTCCGTCTTTCTATACAATTTTTCGGGAAGAAGTAATTTGCCACCTCACTACTGAGTTTTATGGTTGAACCCAAGACACCGATAAAGAGGTCGAACTATTTATATGGCGGAAAGTCCCGGTGTATTGGAGAATATACCCATCAGAAACAGAGAAGCTGTGTGCGAAACATTGCTACCATGATTATGCAACCTTCTTCAAATTTTGAAACGACAAACAATTGAGGAATTAGTAGAACAAGCCTGCGAGTCTGAAGGGAATTTTAAACTGAAGGCGGCACTCGACAAGCCCTGTGAAAAATGGCCAGCTGAGCCAGAGAAATAAACAAAAGAAAAGGAAACACGCCTCTTATGCTACCTCCTCTACCCCCACCCCACTCTTACCTAAGTGCTAGTTCTGCCCGGAACGGCATTTTAACCAGGACTGCCATGTCAGGCAGGCTGGCCGGGGGGGGGGGGGAGGAGGTTGCAATAGGGGAGACAGCAGGAGCACCAGTATTCCTCTGCGCAAAGAGGACAACAAGAAAATTAGCCAGGTGGGAAACGCCATAACTGGGGTGAGAAGCCGGCTGTCACCACCAGGAACTATGAAGATCCATCCTCCACAGGTAAAAGGAAGAAAGTGAACCGCCAGAAGCACCACATATCGAAGTGGAAATTAATGAAAAGAAAATTCTCGCACTATTAGACTCCGCCGCAATGGGAAACTTTCTGCAGAGTGATGTTCTGACCCCATAACAAAAACCTCAAAAACATGTAGTACGAATAGCCAAGGTTTAGCAGGGATCTTCGTAGAATAGAGCTCCTGGTTAACATGTTGCCAAGTGGTTAGAACCACTATCCTACAAGGGTCTAACTGTTTCTGAGTAGAAACTGCTAGGTGAAGCAAGATTAGCGGATTAGCTTGCCTGAGAAGAGGCTGCTAGGCTTCGGAGTAGTGCACAAGTGTTCCGAGTAGAGGCTACTAGAAGACTGATGAGAGAAACTTTCTGAGTGAGATGGAATATACACACTGTGTTTATTACTTCTATGACAATATTTATTTTAAAACTTGGTTTAGGAGTACGAAATGGCTGAAAGGAAAAAGGAACTAGGACCTCAAAAGTGCTCACTTTACCATGAACAGCCTATAACAGCATACTACATTAGGCTATCTAATGCTACGTATTTGTTTTGGATGCTACCATAATCAGTGCCAAACTACTTCAAAATGGTGAAAGTTACTCTAGACTCATAAACTGTGTGTGTATAACCTATGAAGAAAAATAAAGAGACTTCTCCAGATAAGAAGCCCAGTGCAGATATATGCCTGAATCATCTAATGAATATCTCAGCAAAAGGAAACAATATATGTATTGGAAATATTTTCAAAGTTTTCTTATTCCAAGTTACATATGTTACATTAATTTCATATAACTGTTGTAAATTATATTTTAAAGAACTTAAATCACATGTCTGTTAAGAGTCATGTCTCACTTGAAGTATTTTAGGGTACTCATGTTTAGTAGTAGGACTTCAATTAGCTAGAAACCAGCCTAGGTAACTGAAGGCATAGTGTCAGTTACCCCCTTAGAATGTCACACATAACTTTATTTGCCATGCGACACTTAGGAGGCTACAAGGCGAAGTCAATCTTTAGCATGCCCTCAGCACTACTGCAAATATAAACTAGCAGATAACACACCTCCCACGAGTGGGGCTAGAACACTCTAAAATGTCGCTCTTTTGTGCTTGCATGTACTATTGCATTTACAGGAAAGTAATTAATATTCATGTATTAAAAATAACCACCGCCCTCAACTGAGCTTGTGAGTGAGCACACATAAAAAGACTGGTTCACAGACAGCAGGACAAGCTCGCGTGACATAGTATTCCTTCCTTTCCTTCCCCTGGGAGCAATGAACCAGCCAGCTGTTCGCCCACTATAAGCCAGCCCACGTACCAAGAGCATGAGTAAAAGAAAGACAGATATGCAGATGCCCTGCACCCGGCAGCAAATATGAATGCACTGTGCCTCTTCACCGAGAGTGCACACAGAATAGAAAACATGAGAGAAGCAAATCTTTCCTTCTTGAGGTGACAGTTCCACATTGCCCAAAGGAAGGGAAATTTTTTCTCATCCAGATGAGTCTGTCACAATTGAGGAGGGGCGATTGATGTTGGATGCTCTGCGTAGCTATGATGTACACTCGACTTCGCTTCATCTGAACACAGTTTCATTTCACTAGGCAAGTATTTTAAACAGTACTAGATGAGGTTCGTCACATACCTACTGGGTATACTCCCTCGCTATGCGGAATGATACTACAGACACATCAGTCCAGCTTGTACTGTTCACTCTACTCTCCAAGCAGATGTCACGTCAACCTCTCCGAAGGGAGATTGTACTATCGGTCGAGAGACCAAGTCCGCCACCCAAGGTCACATAGTTCTACAGTGTGCCAAGGGAGGGCACCACCCATACTAAGAAGCAATAAGGGATGAAACCCGCCACATCAATGATTCTCCTCGCAGCAGATGACTCGAGGGGTGGATCTTAACTCCTCCCTTCACCCCCCGCCTTGTCCTGTCCAGCGGTCAACCATTATATAAGGCCTGCGCGGCCTCAAAAACGCCAGTCCATGCTGGTTCCACCGCTCTGTACAGGGCTGGAGAAACACACCAGTAGCTCGTTCTTTGTTCGCCTTGCTGATTTGATTGCTCTCTTCAGGGATGGAAAAAGCCAACTATTGACGTAGAACTAACTTCTGAGTACTGATTTCTGAGTGTCACTGTTGTAATCCTACGTAAAAACCAGCTCTCTAAAGTGAAGCCAGAAGACGATACTATTTTTATAGCCATGACACATCCACTAGATGGCCACCTGTGCTGTGCACCTAGGTACAGTACAGTAGAGCCACAACCATTAGAAAGACCTTCACCAGGTGTCCAGCTAGTCAGGTGAACTTATATATTTTGCCACCACTCTCTGTGTGGGGCAAAGGAGTACGAGTTGGTTTTGACGAACCGACCCTGTGGATACCACACCCACGTGTCGTCGACTTACATTTGTAAAGAGCCCACCACTCTGCCCCCCGCTGTCTATGGGGCTGGACGAAAGGAGTGCGGTTGCGGCCCTTGACAGAACACTTTAGGGAATTGTGTTGCCAACTTCAGTTTCGCGAGGTGATAATTTGTACCTTCTCCTATGATGCACCGGAAGGGTGGTGCCCAGAGGAAGTTCAGAAGGGCAGCTTATGCCTCCAAAAATAGCCCGAAATGTGATCCACTTCCTTCTCCTGCACTTGACAGTAGAAGCTTGCGGGGCAAAGTTCACATTGTACGCTCACTGGAGAAGCCTCATCTCCCAGTGCTACCTTAACCACTCTTCCTTTCCCTTATCAAGACAGCTAGTTCACCTCAGCCTCAACCAGGGGGTATCTGCAGAGGAGAGGAACCACTTGTGTGTATAGCCTACCCGTGGTTCGGGCCAGCCGACAGTCAACCACCAGTCTATGCTGGACACCAGCAGAGTCTGCAGTACACCACGTCCCGGTGGGACCTCCAGCAGTTACCAGCCTTCACAGTGACTGGAGTAGTGTTTACCAAGTGACCGCGTGCCACTTATACAACCAATCTAATACGATTACGATTCATCGCCAAGAGTACCTCTTCCACCACTATAAATGTCAGAGACATGTTCCTACCCTACAGCCAATGGGAATTTGAGCGTATTCTCTTCACCTTGTGGATACGCAACCTGGCAGGCACACCCCCCCCCCCCTCCCTATCCCGTCCTGAGAGCCTACAAGCTGCCCAGACCTCGAGAAATGCCAAGCGCCACCGTCGAGGCATGAAGCAGAAACGCTGACCAGAGTATTCCCACGCCAGTCAGGGCAGGAGGACGTCACGCCTCCCCTGCACCCCACGCTGGCAGCCTACAATCTTCCACTATATAAGTCAGGATGCTGCCGAGCACGAGAGTCATTCCCGTTCTTCTCTCGCGACTTCCCACAGCACTGCTCAGTGCTGGGACCTCTAGAGAACTTCGAAGCATTGAGTATGCCCCCTGTGGCTACTTCACCATCGAGGATCAGTCAACCACCGAACACACTCACTAACACGTTAAATTCACTTTGTCTCCTCAAGACGCCTTTCTTAGACCAGTTTAGAAGTATTATATCTTTTCTTGTTTAGACATTTCTTTCCCATTTTTCCATTAGAATCAGATCGCCTACACCTTCCCAGTGTAGTAACCTTCAGCACTCAATTGCCTGGTAGGAGGCAGCACGTGTCACATGTTTATCCATCAATAAACATACCTTTGTTTCCTACCTTACCACTTTTATTTCTGAGAGTATCTATCTGTTTGCCTGCTATACACAGGTTGCTACGTACACCATTGATGAGAACCGGGTAATTGATATAACCGATTTAACTTCAACAGCGGGCGCCCCGTGGCGGCATTGGTGACCCAAACAGCTCCCCATCTCTGATCAGACTACATGCTTGGGGGATCAGTGGAGAAATAACAGAGCCTGGTCAGCAAGCCAAAACCGGACTGACACTATAAACTGTTTAGTTTGTTCATGTCAAGGTGTACCTAGCATACTGTAAGCAGAGACTTTATGCCTTACGACCATAGGCACGGCCGTAAACGTAGGGAACGAAACGCAGCGTTCCTTGCTGCCAGACAGAGTGCACGTCTTCAGCCCACTCTGGAGAGACTGGCGAAACGGGACAGTGCCACCCAACTCAGTATCGACTGCTCCGGTAACTATCTTATTTGTATTTCCGTGCATACAAATTCATCCCTCGGACCATCCCATGGTAAAAGGACTGTTAACCGGCATAGGCCAAACTCGATACATCTGGGTAAAACCCACTATGACCACGGCACCCAAGATGCACTAGTAAATACGTACTTACCAACACCCCTTGTCTCCTGCCGTCTTTTTAATCTAGACCACCCCGTTTTTGGTCTAGTGAACAAAATTCTCGACCATCGTGCCTAGTAGCCTATCAGGGCACGTGTCACAAGGTACATCAGTAATCAAGGTAAACCCATTGCTAAGGGCCAGCCCGTCCACTGGGTCGTGATATTATTACCGGACTTTGTACCTATCAAGACAGTCCACCAGACCTGTTCTCTATATTGGCCATGCACCAACCAAACAGTTGGTCAGGTATCCTACTCATAATAAGTGGTGTGACGAAAGAAAACTATAATTGACCACAGCAACCTCTTCTCAGTCTCAGGTCGTTACTTAACCAGGGTTAACATACCACGTATCTTAGGCTGTCATGTATCAAGCACAATTCCATACTTTCGGATATTCTTATGCGATACTCGATACTATAAAGTATCAGTGGTAATCAAGGTATCGTGGCATCGAGGATCCCATTCCTAGTTAATATGTAGGCTTATCAACTTGCACAGAATAATACTTTAGGTTAAAAAGTTCTGTTACAGATTTTAATTAAATGTAAACAATACCATAAATAAAAAAAACATTGCACAAGGTGATTTACCATAAATTTATACAGTATTTTCTGTATGCATTCGGTATTGCACACAATGATTATCTGCACACCTATATTATAACCACAAGATTTTCCATAAATACCACACTGTAAATATGTTTGCATAAACACATATACGTATATCATGTGCAAGCAAATGTACCGTAAAGTTTAACAATTAGGTACACAGTTTAAAGTGACAATATTCACTAGTTCTATGTGTGTGTGGTCATGGTGCAAATTTTGACCACACAATTATTTTCAAATTCTGTAACATCAAACATGGCTATATAATTGTGTGATTCCAGGGGGAAAAATATATAAATGTTACACACGGGACATACGTTATTAAAATACTGGACCGTTGTGTTACTGTATTTTCAATAGGAGCTTTTAAAAGAATTGTGTTTGTTTTGTATTTTATACCCACACAAAGTGTGTCTCTTGCCTGATCCAATAACCTTCACGTACTTAGCAAAACTCTATCTGTATATAAGCTTATAATCAATCTATTTTTCCCCAGCCATGTCAAAGAAATATAGTCTTTATTCCTCCTTTCAGCAGTTCATTGTTTTTATTATTATGCTACCGTATAAAGGGCGGTGTGTGAGTAAGGGAAGGGCTTGGGACGGGAAGACAGTTATCTCTTAGTGTGTGGTGTGTATTTTTAGATCCTGCCCTCTTTAAAGTTCAAGATTTTACGTTAATGTAAATATCTTGCTCTGAGTTGTGCACTTTTCTGCTGTGTACTGCTTGGTGGTGCACTATTGAATATGATCCAATCGAAAGGCATTCTCAGGTCAAAAGTTGTAGGGTTACAATTGCAATGAGTTGTAGTCTCACTTACATGATTGAATTTTTGAATTCTTTATCGCGTACAGGACATCCCAGCCATTGAGTACAGTGGCCAAGTCAATGGTGGCGAATGGCAGGACGTTCGAAGAGTTCCAACAGGTGAGGAACATGTCCAGCCTCTGCAAGTCCAGTTCCGTCCACTCGGGTCTCAACAAGCTCAAGTCGTTCCATACTCCGTACAGAAAGCGGACAGACAGTATGTGAAACAAGTAGTTCAAATGCGTCTTGTAAAGTTTTGGTAAAAGTAACTGTGATAGCAACTTTCTACCCACTTAGCTTATTGCTACAGGATTTTCTTTGCATTTGCTGTATTTTTGTACTGCAAGGGAAATTACTACTGTACCTTATTCAGTTTTATGAGTGTGCTTCCTTGGATACAGAGGCAACATCATCGTGTTATGTGAAGATAGGCAAATTGTTTCTGATATTCAAGTCATTGGTTATTTATTGTTTATATGCTTTTTAAAGAAGTGCTTATGTAATTTACTTTTATGTCCACTGTGTATTGTGTGCATGAAGTTGGATTTATATTAATATCTGTCAAGTGGTTTGAGAAACTGTTAGAAACAGTGATACAGTAAAACCTCTTTAATTCAAACTTGGTTAATTCAAAATTTTGTGTAAATTGAAGTTGTTATTGGCCACTGAACATAAAAATTACATTTTAGATGCTTTGGGATTCAGTTGTTTTGAAATTTCGCATATTATTTCATTCAAAGTAAAATGTTCCCAAAGTGTGTGTAAAATTCAGATAAAATTCAGAGGGTTTATTAATGCTGCAGCAGTTAAAATTCTTGTATTGTAACACAGTGACCTGCATTGCAAATGGCTGCTTTAAAAATGGGCATCAGGCAGCGAGGCATTCTGCTGCTTGCGTCTGCCTTACCTACACACGTTTGTCGATGCGACAGTGGACTATATAGAACTGCGTTGTCAACTCCCAGGTCCACAGATGGAGAGTTTTTCTGCCACATCCAACCAACTCTTTTTTTTTAACCTGACCTTTATGTTTATGGGGAAAATAGGATGAGTGCTACAAAAATAAAAAAGTTTTTCGAATGATGCTTTAATTTTTCTAATTGTGTTTTACATTAAAAATTACATGACAGTGTAGGTGACGAGTAGGCTGCTATACTACCATTTATATATACATATAGACACACACACAGTCTAGTACTTAACAATAGGCACACACACAAAGGATCACATGGTTGCATGGCTTCACCGGGTGGCAAGTTGTAGAGCACTGCAATTCGCCACTAGATGAAACTAGCCTAGCCAGCAAAATGTCATGACGACGCAAACATGTGAAAAATGTGTTCTTTGTGTTTTTGCCTGTTCACAAGTAATAGACTGTGAATACTTGTACTTGTGTGCTCTTTATTAGGGATGGGCCGATACCACATTTTTCCGATACCATCGATACCGATTCTTAGCTGCCGATGCTGATACCAGTTTTGATGAACACAATCATAATTCCCAATTTCCAATTTGGATACTTTTTTATTACTTAAATTTAAGTCTTCAGTTTTGTGAACACTTTATGCACTTTGTATTAGGTGTCTACAGTATAGTAAAGAGATACAACACTAATTTTAATAATAAATGATAGGATAGACATTTTTACTGTGCAAATACAGTAAGTGATTGTTATTAGACAATGCAGCATTCATAAAAAACCGAGTTCATTAAAGACAACCTACAAAACTTCAAGCAATCTGTATGGACTTTGATTTTAGACCTGGGAAATATCATTCATAACCTCAAACCAACCAACAACCTAAAGCTGTCATTAAAAAAAACTAATTGGAATTATTGAAATCAATTCACTTGAAATTGAGAGAAATGTTATTTTTATTTATATCTTCGCCTTGTGTTCTTTTGTCGGCTGTACCATTCTCAATCCCTTGGTTAAAATGACAATTGATTTATTTGTGACAATTTTTGCCAATTACTTGCAGAGTCCCATTCAGACCTTTAACTTTCTAACCGAAACCACAGCTGACAGTTTCCAATGAGAACTACGCCCGTCAAAATACTTGCTGCTTTTCATTTTCCATTTACAATAATAAATAACACCACAGATAGTTGGATAGTGTGAGATTCATTTTCATTGTCGCCAACCTACGAATGCAATAAAGACGTAAGAAGAAAAGAAAATACAAAAAACTCTTGCTATTGATAGTATTGAATACATTGCGCATCAGTTGTAGATTATCCACTTGTGCATTCACGTAGTGTCCAAAAACGAATGATGCACACAATCTTTGGCGAGTGTACCAACGGGAAATACTTTAAAATGTAAACAACAACGGGAACAAACCATCGAAAAACCATTGTTCCGAATATATTTTGGGTTTGGGACAGAATATTAGATTGATGGATGCGGTAAATTAAAGCTGTACAGGATTCAGCATGCAGGTTTATTTAACACTGTGTTTAGTAAATTAGTGCTACTAATTGGTGAATAATAATTGGCAAGTAATGTTTAGATGCAGCCGATGACGATGGTCATGGTATCAGCCGGTTAATCAGTATCAGCATTGGCCCAGACAGTACAATGCAAAAATTATTTCAGAAAATTTAGGAATAATTAGGGAAATTTAAAGGAGTATCGCAGGTTGCTTTCAATGCTGTCCTCTTAAAAAATTAAGCTGAAACTGAAAATAAAGTTGGTGGAAGGGTTGAGTTACTGCCATGCAGCACACGGGGTGTGATTAGATGACTTGATAGCATCAGCATCACTTAACTAATACAGTTTAATGCAGGGAGTGAGTCCAAGGCAGAATCTGAGAAAGAGTGACTGAACTAACATTGTTGTTATGGATGTTGTTCCACACAGATAGTTGCCACACTTCCCGTGGGAGTGAGATGTGGGGAGATGCCACATTAGTTGTTTCCTCGGGCAAAGGTATCCCACTTACAGGAATGAGGGTTAGAATGCAAGAGGGGAGGGGGTGGGTGAGAGGAGGTTGGCATGGCAATCAGGGTTTGTTTTTCCTCCAGCTCATTCCTACGTTAGTTTCTAGATATTAGGTCATTATGACAGGTTGGTCACTACAGATATTTTGGAAAACATTTTTACGCACCTAAACCCTGTACATCAAATTTAACAATTTTTCGCACAAAGTCCATGTTTAATAATCTCTGGTGTAAAACAAACATAATTTAAATTAACTATAAAATAATTAGAAAAAGTAGACAATGCTCAAGTACTCACAGGGTGGTACTTATAGGTACACATACAAATAAAAGTCAAACAAACACATTTTCCATGCAGATGCGCAGTCGTGAGAAATTTTTCTGGCTATACAAACTTCATTAGGGGGCAAGTGGTAGTGCCAATGCTCGCTCGCATGAAGCTGGCATGAGGGACCATGTGATGTATTGTGCACAGTACTTCTGCCACTACCCACTCCGTCTGGACATAGCCTCAGATTAATTTTTGATTTTTCCTTTTTTTTTTTACATTTCCCCATGTTACACTTTTTTTTTATTGTCCCTTGGAATGTGTAAAATATTGGTTCTGCTGTTTCACCTGTGGCATTTAGGAAGCATTATTTTTAGAAAAAATTCAAGTGGTACATGGGTAAATGCCACTGATTCTAATGTTTTTAAACTTTTGCCATATTAACACCGTTTTCGTAGGAAAAGAAGACATGCCCCATGTAAAATCGTGTTGACAAAAGAAACTTTACATTATTTCAAATTATCTGCATTAAGAAAAAAGAAAAGTCAAACATTTCAGCAT
The DNA here is from genome assembly GCA_029891345.1 of Dryococelus australis. Classification (NCBI taxonomy): domain Eukaryota; kingdom Metazoa; phylum Arthropoda; class Insecta; order Phasmatodea; family Phasmatidae; genus Dryococelus; species Dryococelus australis. Next base: position 4,307,850 of record CM057000.1, read on the forward strand.
TGAGTAGTGCGTATTATTGAGGTTTTACTGTATTTTGGTAATAGGTAATATGCCAATTATAATGTATTTTTAACATTTAAACTGCTTTTCATAATTCAGTTCTGAAAAGGTTCCCATTAACTCTAATAATATTTCAGTACAGTTTTGACATTCAACACAAGAAATTCATCTACAACTTACTTATTTGTAAATAAATAAATATATATATATGTATGCTAGCTGAAATTTACAATTATTAAGTTTTTTTATTATCCTCAAAAATGCAATAAACCTCTTATTGTGGCTGTCCATGGTTCTCGAGAATTTTGTTTTAAAATTGAAGCTGATTATTGTATTTTTGATAACTTAAAAATTAAAACATTATCTTTAAAATGTGTTTTTTTTCCCCATGACTAACGAGGTTTGGACACCGTTGAGGGCCGAGATGCACCAGATTTCAGATAAACCCTGGCTCATGATCAAAAAGTATAGAGAATGATTTAAAAGTTCTGGAGGGCCCCAGCTCATCTATGCATGGGTGAGCACGTGGACTCTAATTCTCAGGGCAGTAGTAGGTCGACAGTCAAGTGGTGATTCCCTCACTAGTATAAGTTTATGCTGAAAAGTTCCTATTACTTAGTCAATGCACTTATGCTCCTGGTTACCTGGAGTGGAGCAGGCCCCGAGGGTACTTACGTATGAAAATAATGCAGACTAGAGTCACGAATGGCTATATTGGTAAAATATGCTACACTTTCATACAAGGGCGTGGTGTGGCAATTCCTAGGCCGACGTCCGCTGCACGGAACTCACGTAGTGCACGTAATGTACAAGTATGCTAACTTGATGTAAAGATTGCACGTTTATCAATACGTTGTGCAATTTAAAGCTACGCCCTTACCATCACAGAAGTGTACTGGTCCTGGTTTTAGGATGCAAGTGATAGAAAATTCTGTGCAGTAACGTAACTGCAGCATGCAATACTTTCAATGGTATGTGGCTGGTGTGTGCACAAATGGTGCAAGCTTTGTGGCACATTCAATGTGCGGGATGTTTACAGCTGATGAGCAGTGCAAACATGTTGTCCTGTCTGGCATTGTGGCCTGTGACATGGTGGAACAATGAAGATTTTCCTGGGACTGTGTGTCGTCCCGTGCTTATACGTCACAGCTAAATTACAAGGTATAAGAGGAGCTAATCTTGGTGTGGCCAGTACTGTCCGGGCCGTATATTTCCTACATGTTTTACATTTTCAAGTGTCGTAAAAGTTTGCGACATGGAGCGCACCTTGTCTGTGAGCATCTTGTACTGTGACACGTAATATTAACTGTATTTAAAGGCCATGAATATTTTAATAGTTGTGTTGCCCGTTAACATTTAACTTTTTAGCATAAAATGTTAACCACTTCAGTATAGAGTTTAGAAGCATAAAAACGTGTAGCGTATGTTACGTAGTGTTAAAGCAAATGCAAATATCAGAGTGTAAAATATTCCCTAATAAAATAACTTGGAATTTAAACAAAGAATTTTGTGTACCCCTATCAGTTACTGTTTCAACCCTTTGCCTGCGTATTTGACAGCTGCAAAGATTAATACTGAACTTATGGGCCATTGTGTGATTAATAATGAAACTGCAATGTTTACTCTGATACTCTTAGTTATCAAACTTAACCAGTTTGCTACCTGCTCTTAAGATTTGTTGCTTTTTCTATAAATGAGTTTGTCATCTACTCCCGAGTTATGGTTGGAGGTTTAGGGTACTTTTGGCAAAGTTAGGTAGCATTTGGGTACCTTGAAACCTGCGCTGGGTAGAGGGTGGCTCAGGATAAGAGTATGAGCGCAGGTGGAACAAACACAAGAAAAAAAAATGTTCCGGTATATTAAAGATTTACTATTGTAGCTAAATGATCAGACAGAAGTTGAAGGCTCCCACGATGCAGCACGTGTGTACTCAAAAGGCCCATAGGATCAAGACTCAAGATGGTGGCCAAGACGCCTGGCTACATTGCTTGAGATCTCCTGCCAACACTGAGAGGGAATTTTATAAAAAAAAGTACACTTAACAAAAGATACACAAGTGAACACTGTGCTTGGATTTGTGACCTTGTAAATATGGATTGGATAGTATTTTAGATCAGTAGTAATTTCACCGCAGAACTTGTGTAGTTTCTTTTACTGATCTGTTATTGATTAATTACTTGTGCAGGACCCATTTTTTAATTTCCAGCATGCTTGACATAGTGCGCATTCTTCAATTGTCAACACTGTCTCAAGGGTTAGCGATCCTGAGCTACAGGAAGAAGGCAGTTTCGTGTCTGATATTATGGTGGTAAGTTGAGTCGTGTGCAGCTGCCACCAATCGGTCGTTTACTCGCCGAAATTCATTGTAGTCTGCTAGTGGCAATTTAATTTTAGTAGTGTTAAATTTGCCACAACATTTTTGGTCCTCCGGGGCCAGGTATTTGGCGGCACTGTTGTTTTAGTGCACAATTTCTTTGTTGTATTGCTCTTTGTGTTGGCGGCAAAACACCATGCTACAGTGTACATGATGTGCGTGTGCTTTAAGTACAATACAAAACAAATTTTCATTGTCAAGCAGACACATTATGGATGCCGCGGACAAAGTGAACGGTAAATGTTCCTGGAGTTAATTTTTTTTTTTCCTTTGGCAGTGGTTCTTCATGTAGATGTGTCTGTTTCCATTATGTATTTTTGTTCGTTTCAAGCTTTTGTTTCTGTTTCTCGTTCATATTTTCCTGTCTTTCAAAATATTGTTGAAGTGACACTTGTTTTGAGTGGAAAGGTGCAGCTAGCAAAAAAAGTCACACATTTTTGAAAGTTTTTCACGTGACCCAGTCATTGGAATGTGTGATTTTGTGTGTGCTTATATATTTTTTTTTTTAGCACAGTTTCATTTACCTGTTCATTTGTAAAGGTTTTAGGCATTTCTAGTTAGTGCCATATGACTTTGTTCTTGACCTTGTTGTGGAATTAAATTGACAGCAGTTGCAATCATGGTTTGTTTCGTACCAACAACAATTGCATTGGTTGGTTTGAAGTTAGTGCAGTTACTTGGCTGCTATCGTAATTTCCTTTTCTCATCTGATCCAAGTTTTTGAGGTATTTCTCGTAGCTACCAGATGTCCGAGGCACAGGTGGTGTTTTTTACGTCTTCGTTTGGCAGAAAGTCGCCCTAAGGACACCCACAATCTCGCTCAGGTTATTATGAGTGAGCCAGCTAAACTGAATTTGTTTGTTGCTACCACTCGGGACTTGCCTAAAGTCCACCAGAACTTTTATGTTGATTTTGTCGCTGTACAATTGTTAGCCGATAAGTTACCTGATTTAAATGCTGCTGAGCATGCGGGGCACATGGTAGAGCTTGAAGAAAAATATTTCTTCATAATGGAAATTGTAGATGCCCTCACAGATGAGTCTAAATTCCAGGTTCAAGGTACTCAGCCAGCACCAGGGCTCAAGGGTAGCTGTACCCAAAATCACTTTGCCTAATTTCAATGGTGACACCAGGGAATGGTGAAATTTTTCTAACTTGTTTGTCGCATAACTGTGATGTGTCTCCTGTTGAGAAACTGGCCTATATGAAGGGTGCACTTAGTGGGGAGCCTCTTGGTATGATCCAATCTTTCTTTACCCATGTCTGAGGCTAATTTCGAGGATGCTAGGAAATTGCTGGTGAACTGTTATGAGAACAAGTGACTTCTTGTTAACATACACGAGGCTTACTTAAGGCCCCTTCAGCTTCCTTTAAGACACCCTAACCTCACTGCAGTGGCTGTTGAGTGTCGTCACAGAAAATTTGTCTGAACTTGAGGCTCTTCATGTCCCAATAGAAAAGTGGGGCTTAGTGCTGTTACCAATAATGTACAAGTGTTTAGATGCTCAGCTTCAAAAACAGTGGGAGCTCACACTTATTCGTGAGTTACCCACACTAACTGAATTCATCTCGTTATTTGAGGAGGACTGTTGTGCCCAGGAGACAGTGAATGCAGCAGCCACCAAGACCTTTGGGGCACACCCTGCAATACCCAAACCTGCAGCCTAGCAACCAGTCGTCGAAGTGCTTGGCTAGTTCTACCCAAGTAGAGTTTTTTTGTGTAAAGGTGCTGATGCGTGCCGCTCCTACTACTAATCAACTACGATTATGACTCATCGTTCTTTACGTGAAGTATACCCTTACTCCAACTTACGTAAGACTTCGCAGAAGTCCAGACTGCGCTGTTGGATGGCGTCATAGTCCAAGTTGCATCCCCTCCAGCACAGGACTACGAGCACCTAGCAGAACAAGAGTTGGATGTAACACAGATACCTCTTCCACCAGGTGCTCTTCCATCCACACACCACCCCTAGTAGACGTGGAAATCTGCAAGGTCGGGGAGGGAGGAGTATCGAGTGTACCACTCCCTCCTCCAGCTCCAGAGATTCTACGGGGAGGGAGGAGTATCGAGTGCACCACTCCCTTCTCCAGCTCCAGAGATTCTACCACCGGATGACATCAGAATTTCTACCCTACCAGAAGCCATTCCTACAAGCTCTGTAGAGCCATCTGCTTCTGGACAACGGACTCTCCAAACTACCTGGGAGGAGAAGTCCAAACTAACAATCGCAAAGACTGAGGTGCACACTGTACCTCCGCCTCAGGTCATCACACCTTTCCGAGGAAATGTAATCTCATCACGCCGGATGGTGAGGATAAGGTGCCAAGTCAATCCCCCCAGATGGCTGCCCCTATCATGCCAAGGGAGGAGGAAAAATGACTACCAGTCCACTTATCCTGACACCTGACCCAACTTCTGATTCCTGGAGGTGTCTGGAAATGAACCAGGTCTCAGCTTCCAGACAAGAAAGCTGAGCCCTCCCAGAAAGCTGTTGAGGTAGAGGGTCCTCAAGAATCTCTATCTCCAGCCACTACGACATTGGAGACGCTGGTCCTGGAGGACTCGGCTTACACCTTGATCTCTATGCCGGATACTGCTGAGGTCATCAATGCTGCCCCTCTGGCAGGAGAGACGAATCACCATCTGGTCGTCGGGGTAGGAGTCCCCCAAGAATTCCGACCCCAGGCGACCACATAAAAAGAATCCTTCCGGAAGGAAGGTTCTCAGGTGCCCGATCGGAAGGAAGATGCTGGCGTGTGCCTGCTGTGTCTCATCTGAACTGTGCCGTTATAAGGAGTCTCCCTGCGGCTCATGGTGAGGTTCATGTGGCCGTACCCTACCAACATGGACCTCAGGAAGAGGGGCCGACCCAGGAAGAAGGGGACTTGAAGAACCCACAGCCAGTGAACTACGCTAAAGTAAGTCCACCTTAGAACATCCCATGCTGTTAATTGCTGAGAGTGTAAATAAGTACCAGTGACAAACTAACTTTTACAGCAAGTCTATGCAGTTCAACCCCGTAATACTGTGTTAAATCAGAAAATTTTTGATAGAGTAGCACACATGCCAATTACGCTACTGAAGAGTTATTGTTTTGGTCATTGCAAGTGAAAGTGTCGAAATAAAGCCAGTGATACATTACAAAAATGCATAAAAACATTAACATGTAACAGTGAACTTCACAAGAAGAAACCAAGTCTAGGCCCATGCCTAAACATGCTGAACTTTCATCCAGAAAAAGAAATTACTTCGTAAATAATAATTGTCTTCTTCAATCCTAGTAAATTTTGTTTTGTTGTCGTTATCTAGAGTTGTAAAACATTTCATGGCTAAACGTAAATTTTGATGTATCCAATAAGATTTTCCAAGAAACCGTCACATCAACACCCCCAATGCAAGATTGTACTGCCTGACTGAGCCACTGCTCTTTCTAACCAACGCCACAAAGTTCCATGGCGAGATGAGAGGGGGGCATCACCCATTCTACCAGCGCCCTGCAGCCGAGATAAGGGAAAATAGCGCCGCCTCAGCACTCTGGAATTTTGAACCCCTGCAGCCGAGGCTATCACCCACTACACCCGCCACCGAATACCCTCTATGAGATTACTATAAAAGGGCCGGTGCGAACAGCAATCTTCAGTCTCTTCACCACCACTCGCACAGGGCCGGCATCAGGTTCGTGCTCGCTGGTACGCCCGCAGATTCCATTGCTCTCCTTGGTCCAGAATCTGACTACCAGCCGAAGACAACACCAGCCAGAAGCCACTTCTGCAGCAGCCGCAGACCCTCTGCTTCTGGGCGACTGGAACCTCCAGCTCCTTCCTTACCACCCAATGGTACAGACCTCAGAACTAGTAAGGGTAATTACGGAGAACCTCCCGACTACCAGACGGTGCTGGCATTGTCGGCACTACCTCTCTCTTTGTTCCTTCTGAACAACCAAGTCAGTGAGGAGAAAGTTGTAAAATACTTCATTCCCAGCCAGATTAACACCATATTGCCTTCATATGGATTGCACAGGTTTAAACTTCCGTGTAAAAATAATCTAGTGTAGGAGGTAGAAGAGGGCCACCATGTTGTTATTACTACGTTAATATAACACGTGGATTCTAACTGCTCTCTGTATACTGATTTTCTTTGCGTAAAGACCATTGTTTCCTACATAGTTCAAGCCTACTTAAGTGAAGCCAGCAGACCACTAGGCAATAAGCCAAATACAAACCTATTAAGTGGCTATCCAAGCTCTGCCACCTGGTAGACTTCGGTAGAACCACTAGAAACTCCTCCGCCAGGTGAATCAATGACTCAGGTTATTCCATACTCCACCACCACTCTTTATGGGGGCCGGATAGGAGTTGGAATACATTCTGATCATCTGACGTCCTGTGGATATCACACCTGGGTATTCTGGTTAAACAGCTCGAGCGCCGCCTAACACACTGTCCACCGCTCCTTACAGGGCCAGGCGAAAGAAGCAAAAGGTAACTGTTCCTACTTGGGAGACTATGAATCACTCAAGTACACATTTGGTAACTGCAGGCACCAGCTCTACTTCCGTTAGGTTATAGTTGTACCCTTAATCTCCCATGCCTTACACCCTGAAGGGAGGTAAACGGAGGTTAGGAAGGGCAGATAGTGCCTCTGAAACTAGATTGCTTTGTGAACTTCAGTCCATAGTTGCATCTTGAACTTCCACCGAGCTGGGCCGAGTCCAGACCGCCCGCCGTACTGAGAGACCTTAACCCTCAGTACTGCCGACACCTCTGTTTCACCCTTTAATCAGACTTGAAGGCACCCCTCGCCCCATATTAGAAGCTGCCTTAAGGTGTGAAGAACCTCCACTTGGAATCGCAAATCCTTGGTTTTGTAGTCTACTTCATCAAACATCAGCTGTCATCCACAAATCCAGAATGCTTCACCATCTGTGAGCACCCACCAGCCTGTCCTATACACTGAATGTATGCCAGTTAAACACAGGTGCCCAATGCACATCATGAGTTAAAACTGTAAATGTGACTAAGATGTCCTCTTCCTCACTTAATCATTGCTTGGCAGGACGCTGTAACTCTCAACCCCAAACATCTAGCCATTGTTTGGCCTGTCTTAGCCCCACGAAATGATTTGTTGGTTTAATTTCACTTCCCTGGTAAATAATGGTTTTACATATTGATGCCGACTAACGGCGCTCACCACGCACGTGCGCAGAGAGGCCAATAATTTTGAACTTTCACATATATATTATTTTTCAGTGTAAAATGTGTATTAAACACTGCAAATACAAACATAAGTCTTAAAATGTTTGTTGCTATTTTAAAATTGTTTTGGTTATGAAATTCAAAGTGCCCGCGGTACTGAGATTAAGAACACTGATGTTCTGGCAGGAATGCCGTTATTGAGACATACTATCATATGAAAAATCCATAAGAAAATTATGAAAATGTAAAACAGTATTTAATTAAATTTGTGCCATTTTATTTTCTATAATAAAATATTTTACTCTGCATGCATAGCACTTCTGCTTATGTGAACCCCGTAGGTGGCAAAGGTAGATCCGTGCGACGCTTGCTGGCGAGGTAAGACACTGTCATGTATGCACTACAGCCATTTCTTCACTGATGTAGATTTCAAGTCAATTTAGTTTACCGGTCAACGTTTGCTTGCGTATGTTTTTGCCAGACATTTTCCCCAGCATTATGCTTACGCTTTATTAATTTATTTAGGCCTTGTGGCACTTTTAACTGAATCGGGGAGGAAGATGCCTGAGAGGTTATGCTACCCACGTAACTTGAATCAGGTGCCATCCACCTACGTTAGTGGTGTTTCATTGTAATTTCTACATTATTACTATGCGCAATTTTAAGGGCATTGTTTTTATATATCTATTGGAAGGTATTTTTAATATTTGAATATTTTATGGCAACATCACGTATAACCACGCGGCTGACCGACGTCAAGTATTTGTATATGCCATCATTGCGCTTGGAGAGCATATTTATGTAACATCATATGTGCAATATTTTATTCTGGGTTCTATGTTAAATTTTGTAATTTCACGTAAATTGATGCTTTTTGTACTTGACAACGCGGTCATGTTCATGTTTGATTCTACTGCCATCAGGCATGTTACAAGCCTGTAATCACTGCAAAAATTTTTTTCTCAACAAGAATATTATTTTGTCTGAATTTAATTTGCAGTTTCACCTACACCACGTGGTCCGTTACGAACTTCATCCAGCGGCATCCGCATCATCTAAACTTGTTTTCACACATGTGTGTTCATTGTGAATACTTATCTCGTGTCATCTTGTTTCATGTATCTTTTGAGGGTTTATGTAATTTTGTAAATAGTGTACAGTGCAATTATTCCCGTCGCAGCCGGCTCTGTGTATAGGCCGTCACTACACTACCCACGTGATGGAGGCGAGCCCCGATGAGTTTGCGTTAGTGATGCAGAGTAATCACACGTATTAATGTATCATCAGGGTTTCATTTTGTAATTCACAGTGTCCTATCTTCAGGGACTGTCAGTCCACCTTAGCGGCTGTCGACTCTCTTCTCTTGTGAAGATTGTGTTTTCATACACCGCAGTGAGATCAATCCATCTAGGCATGTGCTAGAGTAATTGCAGGCTGGGGAGCACCCAAGTGGAGTTAGCTAGACACGACCGAGTGTATCATTAATTTCATGGCACGTTGATTTGTACGTACAGTATCAATAAAAACAAGTCTCACAGTGAAATTACCGCTTTCATTTGTAGTGACAGTGTCCTAGCCACGTGTGTTTTTCAAGTGATAAATATGTTAAGTAAAAGTTTAGTATTGTCTACATGTTTGTAAGTACGCACGGGTGAGACGGACACACAGAACCCACAGCATTCCTGAGAACACTGAGTCCCAATAGTGCTGTGATTGGGAAGCACCGCTGGCACCCAAATTACCAGTAAATATTTGTGTCATTGTTCGTCTCGTGTCTCACTTGACAGCGTAAATATTTTCACTATGTACTTTCTCTTACAATATAGTGTTCATCTGATAATGTACATTTAAACCCAGCATAAATGACACTACTTTTATTAAAATTAGATTCATATTCAGAGTTGATGTTTGCTCTAAACAGTTCGGAAACTATCACCTCTCGTAGTGGGTACTGTGTGATGTAAACAGTTGACTTTTATCGCTATTGAATTGGTTGGATATTTAGCAAACTGGATGCTATGGTGCTTGTCGTAGGGCTGCAAACAGTTCATCAGTGTTTGCGATTTTTGTCATCTGTAGTCCAAGTACTGCAATGAGTTTGTCGAAAGTTGTGGATGCAACTAGTTGAAGATACGTATTTTCCTACTGTAATTTTTGGCTTGATTGTGAGATATAGAGGAATTTTGTTGTATGTAGCCATTATTAAGATTATAGTAAAACTCTTTGTCTCATAAATACTGCGGTCTAAAATTAATTGCTGTAGAAGTTACTTGAAATGCTGAGTTTGTATCTACATATAGACAGGACAGTTATAATGAAGCAGTTAATATTAATTTAATTGTGACATTTGGTTTATTTTATTTTGTTTTTCAAGGCACTGTAATTGCTTACCAGTATTTGAAATTTCGGCCATGTTAGTTTACCTGTCATGCGTTTGCTTTGTCTAAAATCACAGTTTAGGTTGTCAGCAATCAGAGATAAAAGCTTTTTTACCACTTCTGCAGAAATTTTTTTCTTTCGATGAGGGAGGAAATGGTTACAACGGGGGTTGCATGGTATTCCGAAGGGATTTTGTAACATGCCACACTCACCAGACATATTTCAATTAAAAGAGCACCCCCCAATAACTATAGGAATATGCAATCTTAATTGCACAGTGTGGCATGGGGAATGCTGCAAGACCGAAGGGAAGTTGAGAAAAGTAGCTGGTAACAACACTTGCTCAACTTTTCCAGAGGAGGACCAATGAGCCCTCTCCACAAGCCGCTATAGCACCAAGCACTGCCAATCTTGAGAGTACCTCCTAGCTGGTAACATCGCTAGACACCAATCAATTGATGGGACCTAAGGGCAAATTGGACGGACCATGCCAGAACTTTTCCTCCCATGCCTAAAGGGCACCCGCTACATCCTTTACTCTTAATTTATGTTTGTTACTTAAGCAATGTAACATCTCTGACTGCATAGCTGTGTACCCACAGTTATTCCAATGCTCCATCACTAGAAATCCCAGATCGGTCCATACAGACCAGTCAACATGCTAACGACCTTGTAGACACTTCATTTTCCGAGTTTCTACAGGGACACTCAATCCAGTGCACTATCAGTCTCTTATTTAAGGACTTCAATAATAAAAACAAAAAAAGTTCAGCATTTTTTTGATAAGATAAGTCGAAATTCCCCTGGAACTGACAAAAAAAAATAACCAACAGGTGTAGGCAAAATCCTGCATACAGAATGATGCACCGAGGTCCCACTGTACAGGTAAAGAACATTTAGAACCATATTCATGAAATATTATCAAAAGCACAGAATCAAGCTATTTCTGAATTATCATCAGTAATTCTGTCATTTATCTTTACAGCTTATCAATTTAGTTCTACCATTCCTTAAATACAAATAAAAACTAAATTTTAGCAACATAAATTACTAATTCTATAGAGAACTGAAAACTTTGTAACTTGCAAATTAAAAAAAAAAAACCTGAACAGTGAGAAACCACTTCTGTTAAAGTTTATGGCCTATTTTTTAACATACTTCATAACACTGTCGAAAAAGCCATATACAGTTATTCAGTGTGCACAAGAAACATTTACATAGTCTGCAACCTCACACATAATTTATCCAGACTGACAAGTGATGTGAGGTGACTGACGACATCACAGACTGGGCAAGGTTTATTGGCTTGGCGGCATGGCACACAGTCTGGTGTGGGCTTAACTGCCCTTTGTATTATTGGTTTACCTGTACTGGGTGTGGCCCGGGGCTGTAGCTCCTGCCTCAGCGGTTGCTGGTTCTGGCTGAAACTCTTGCCCAGTACATGGGCGAGGGTGGTGCTTGTTGGAGCCCGTGGAGGACTACGGTTCCTGCTGACTCTGGACCAAGGATTGTTGATTCCCAGTGGTACTGGGTGTGGCCCGGGGCTGTAGCTCCTGCCTCAGCGGTTGCTGGTTCTGGCTGAAACTCGTGCCCAGTACATGGGCGAGGGTGGTGCTTGTTGGAGCCCGTGGAGGACTACGGTTCCTGCTGACTCTGGACCAAGGATTGTTGATTCCCAGTGGTATTGGGTGTGGCCCGGGGCTGTAGCTCCTGCCTCAGCGGTTGCTGGTTCTGGCTGAAACTCGTGCCCAGTACATGGGCGAGGGTGGTGCTTGTTGGAGCCCGTGGAGGACTACGGTTCCTGCTGACTCTGGACCACGGATTGTTGATTCCCAGTGGACGATAGGATGTGGCTTGCCGGCGATCTTGCTGGCAAGGAACTGGCAGGTGGGGAGGTTGAGCACATGTATACATGATGTTTTGTTACATCCACCAAACTCTACAATAGTTGCGTATCCACTAATCCTGACAATTTTCAAACAAATAGCACTCTGCCACTCAAAGTTTCAGGTTACAACTGCATATTGAGACCAAGTAGGTTACCTTCAAGATGACCATACTGTACCACCACCTTGCGAAATACAGATCTGTAACATTTTGCACGTAAATTAATTTATAAACTTGTTGCTGAACAGCCTTCCTGTAACTGACAGTGCATCAATAAAACTGGTACGGGTAACTTAGTATTAGGAAAGAGGGAATGTTGTAGTCCAAGAGAATCAGATTTAATTAAATGTTTTAATTAATATGCATATATTAAAATTCTCTGTACAAAGATTAACAGTGACCTCCCTGTGACTCCCATTATCTTTAAAAGCTACATACCGGTGTGGCAGGCGTTAAAGCTACATTGGGATACCACATTTTAAGATTGACTGTGACTACACACTGGCAAGGTGACAACAGTCACTTCATGCTGCCGTAAGTAGCAGCACTGCACCAAGATTACTTTCACTACTCTACAGAGCAATGAAAGTTACAATAAAAAAAAAAAAAGATATAGTGGAAACTAGCCACTAGGTTATTAATCACATTTTTAAAAAGGGGACAAAAAACATACGTACTCGTACGGCAGCACTAGTGGATACACACACGCAAAGCTAGAAGAAAACCTTTTCTGCATGTATGTGCAGTTGCCTGCCACCAACTATTATGACCGTGCATGTGTGTGTATCTGTTGAGTACGTGTGTTTCCTGTCTCCTTTTTAGAAATGTAATTATTTCTGCCAAAGCGTTCTGCTGTTAAAATTGCATAACAGCTGAAGTACATATTTGAGTATAAAACAGTGGCTAGAGAGAAATGTGATGTACTGCCAGAGCAGCAAGCGAGCGAGAGTATGTGCTGATGGCCTAACACACTGTTACAGAGCTTGCACCACACGGTGTGGCTTTCACCAGTGTGAGGACACTGTCAATCAACTGTGATGGCATGGATGGCTGTGGTGGCAAGCATCTTATAAACTCTGGTAAAAAAAAAAAAATGGAAGGTGGTCACCAGAATTCCATATTCACAATTTGATGTCAACATAATTAATGGGACCACATAAACAGTACAAAGAGTGTAATGGATCATTGTGCTTTATCAGAAGGTAAATCAATGTTGTAACAGTTAACAGGAAAATGTACAACTCCAATACAAACAAACATACAATTGATGATTTGCATCAGCATAGCTTGAAGAATGCTGATACACATACATATTTAAATACAAATATCCTGCACAATATATCACAGCCACATTTCTAGAGATGACTTTGTATTTAACTCTCCATGTAAACTGATGTTAATATTCTGGTCAACCATAAAACTTTCTCTACCGTGGAAGTCCATTTGGAACCATTATTTCAGAACACAAATTATTCCAAATATGCATAAACAAATGCAATTTATTCTTAAAAGTTTCAGTGCCAGTACATTTGGGGGGGGGGGGGGGGGGGGGGTCCACAAATGGCGAGGCATGCAGTCCTCTAGAACTGAAGTAGTTTGCCAAACATTCGGTATTGATATAAATAAAGTTGTGTAGAAGTTGCAGTGTTGCACAGCAAGAACATGTGTGCTTATAACATATTAACTTTATGTACAAATTTACATTTTATCTTTGCAGTTTAATGGCGATGGTGAGTTCAAGTTATGATGATTTGATTTGACTGTGTCCATCGCCGACTACAAGACTAAATAAAAATCTTGCAAGATTACCAATATAAACTATTTAATCACTTTGTGGCTGCTGGTACACCTATCGGAGCAGCATACTATTATTTTTAAGCAATTCACACATTGCTAAAACTCCATAGTTCATTTACTCTGTAACAGACGTCCAAAAACACAGATCAAGGCACATGCAGCTTTGTGGACACTGATGGTGTAAAGCAAGAGTTGATCCTCATCCTAACCTTGAATGCACACCTGCTTGCACTTCTATGACAGTAAACCATTTACTTATTATAATTGATTATCTTTAAATTACAGTTGACAACAAAGAGGTACATGCCCAACACCTCGTTAAGCTACCTACCTCTGAACTGGAAGAGGAAATAACCCACATGCATGCTCTGAATGGCCAAAATTTTGATATCTCAGGTTGGAATTAGAGAATGAGAGAGAGAGAGAGGGGAGAAAAAAAAAAAAAAAAAGCACCACTATTTGTGAGAAATATTTGTTGGTCGGGAATAGTGCCAATGTAAATATTAGCAGTGAAGCCAGTAGAAAAAACTGTTTTAAAAATAAATGAAGAAGGGTGCTTCATTTGATATAAAATATAGTATGCCTAAATATTCTTTCTGTTTGGGAAGCCATAATTCCAGAAAATCAATGATGACGACTCATTAACATTCAAAGATTTTTTTAAAAATGTTTGTAAAATTTGCAGTAAGGCTTGTTTTAGAATGTAAAATTATTTCTTGTTAAAATCAAATTTCTAGGGGCAAATGAATTACCAGCCAGGGTGGGTAGCAAAAATCGGTGACAAATTCCTTGAATTGACGTATCTTTGCAGGAGTTTACAGCCAACAGGCCACAATAAGTGCTGCAGAGAATACACTCGCCATGCCTGTTTCAACACTTCCATCACCCTCTGTTCCGATACTTCTAAAATCCTGTCTTTTTTCACCTCAAGTTACTGGTTCTGAATGTTTGCATAGCAACATCTAACCCTTTTAAAACACAGTCAATAGCATGCCATTAAACAAATTCTTTACTCTTTAACAACTACTCTCAAAATGACAATATTCCAACAGACTTCTCAAGCTGCCGCCTTCAGATTCTCTTGACTTATCACGTTTATCTCTTTGCTGCTGACTAATGTATTTTCACCAATAGCAACTTAGCAATGACAGAAAATCTCAGCATTCACAGGAACTCTCAATACTGCACTATTAACTAAGCACTCTAGACTTCTCACAACTCTACATTTTGCAAACATGCAATACAGTAGTTTATTTCTGCACCTAACAGCCTCAACCCATCTCCCTGCCAGCATACACCTTGGGAGGTGGCTAAATGCATATATAGTAGCACACACATTCAAAATTCTTGAAATGTATAAAAATATTTTACCTTTCATTTCAATATTTGTGAAAACTGTAACGAAAAATGTGTGCATGACTTCCATTTGCCAAGTAACAATTCATATTTAAAAAAAAAATTTCCAAACAAAATTAAAAATTAAATTGTTAAAACATTTGCCAGACTGACCTTTACTTTCCTATTCAAAACTTTAAAGACACCATCTGAATCCAAAGAGCTACAAGCATATCACTGTGACAGTGAAAAAAAATGTTTAAGAAAGTGTAAGGCCAAATAGTAAGTGAGGCCCAGCTTCCTACGACGATTGTGTCCCTAGACAGTGCTACGCAGATGAAGGCACTGCGAGCTTTGTTTCTCACACCACGTTGTCGCTGTGCCTGCTGGACTTCTCCAGCGACTCTGAAGAATGCCCAGAGCTCACCGCAGACCCTGAAAGAAAATAAATATGGTTATCTTAAGTAATCAAAGAATGCTGAGGTTACACCCATACACTCCCTATACATACTATCAAACAAAAAAAAAAAAAAAAAAAAAAAAAAAAAAAAAAAAAGGAGCAAGTTCCAATGCAGTTTAAAACTGCCATGCTGTGAGCAGGAAGTAATACGTACCAATTTTTTCAGCATCCAAGCAAAATCTAAGAATAACTGGGTACAACTTGAACAGAACAAGTTTGTTGTACTTTGTGTTTCAAACATTCCCAAGAATGGAACTATCATTCCTCAGAAAGACAAATATTAGAAAAAACAGTTGCTAACCACCTTTATCATGCCCTGTTCGCAGGCTTGATCTTCAAGTAGCCCAAACATCACTCTTGTCAAATTTCTATGCTATGACCTGTCAGTAAGCTGTTCACAATCTTTCAGCCTGCTTTTCTCCCAAGCAGAAAAATTCCTTATGTCAGTTTTAATGACTGCTACAGGATATTTTCTCTAATCTCTCACCAAATCCCCCTCCTTATGCAACTTATCACAAGTGCTTTGTTATCTAAGTCTGTCTTCATTCCTTATGCTTCTGGGTTGTTTTCCACACCATAACCTCATGGGTTTGCAGATTCTACAGCCATTCCACACCCTAAAATTTCTCACCCCTCTAAGTGGGTGCATTCTCATCTGCACATCCACTCTTTCACCAAGTGAATCTGATTCTACACAAGGACACGGACTGCTACATTATCTAGTCGCTTCTCAGGATGTTTTGCCCTCAATAGCACAGTATGTCTTCAAGTTTACAGTATTGCCAAGACTTGGCAGCAAGGGGTCGAGGGTGTCCTCGACACCATGTTCTTCTGTCTCGTAGTCTGTTGAATTCCGACACTGCCTGCATCCCGTCTTCTGCTGTGTTTTGTTCCTGTCTTGACCACTGCTCCTGATGGTTCTCCCAAATCTCACAATGAGTATACTGGCATTACAGAGGTTCTCCATCCATGGCTCACGTGACCCAGAGTATGTTGTCCTCTCTGCCATTTCTGCTTCTCTGCAGCGCATGTCTCGATGGCTGTTCATACCTCACGCCCCAAGCCCTGTGGTTGGCCACAGCACAATTTAACACCTAGCGGGGATCTGCATGCATGAAGCCCAATTATGGGCATGCCAATTCAGTGCTATATGGGTTTGTCACAGGGCCTCGAATACGAATGTTAATATTTTATGGATGCCAGCTAACCTCCAAGGGGATCCGCTCGGGTTAAAACAAAACTCTTGAGGTGGGCCATGGACGAAAAGCCAGGGCTAAATGACCCTGTGCTCCCTAGCGTATACTTGTGGTAGTAGTTGGTAGCGAATAAAATGAACAAATACATGTAAGTTACTCTTGAACTGGGATACTTTGGCTCCCAAGCACGCCGTCACAAGTACACACTGAATATGTTGAAATTACACAGACTGCACATGCAACTGGGACTAGCTACACGATATGTATCTGTCACCCTAGTGCTGTAAGTGGCAGAACACAGCAGTTACACAAAGTAATGGCGGATAGTTTGCATCATTATTTTTGTGTACTCAAACCATTTTGGTCCTCCAAAGTCAGATTGTAACTGAAAATTAATATTATTGGTACATAATACGTGACGCTGTATCCTCAAAGTAATGCTATATAGAGCAACATGCTGTTTGAGTGGCAAAAAATGTGACTTGGTGGTCCCAAGTATATTGACTGCAAGAGCACGTGACAAACTAAGGTGTCTAGTGGATCATAAATTGTATTGCTGTGTATGGTATAGGGTGATTGTTTTTGTGGCGCAAGAAGTGCAAAAAATTTCATGTAAAGGAGCAGCAACAGTTCACTACTGGCAAGTGAAAATGGCAGCAGCACAAACGCCCGAGTTGCAACACACAATTTTCTGCTTTCTAGTGAGCAAAGCAAGCTAAGTGCATGAAATGTATGTCTTTCACGATGAGTCTAAGTTAGAGGACTTCAAAATAATCTTCCAATAGATTACTGGCAAACAAAATGAATTATCGGAAAATTTTTGTGCATTGTGTAGACACGAGGCACAGGACATTGTGAGCAATGCACTGATCACAGAAAAGAATTATAACATATGGGGTCCACAAAACGGCAACTCTCCCCGTGCAAAAAATTCTCCACTTATCGTTGGACAGACATAGTGGGGATGCTATTAGAAAATTTGCAGCATGCGTGGAAGAGAATGTGAATGCTCTGAAGGCAGAGGAATTTCCAGTTGAAAAGTGGGATTTCTTGCTGGAGAAGCTGGCTGTACCTTAGAAGCAGGCATTTGAGAAGTCACATGGAGAGCACCTCCCCTCCTACCACCAACTAATGAAGTTTCTTAAGGCAGATTCCCACCCGCCATTTTGGGTTTATGAAATTCTTGCCATACTCTGGAAATACACTTTTGTATCATGTTTTTTGGAACGACATAGCACAGAACGTTGCCTAGTGCATAGTTTGACGCCAGTTTTTCTCGATTACTGTTTATATAGTGACCTTTGTAATCGTTCACAAGAAATAATCTCACATTTCGCCTCAACAGTTACCAGCTAAAAATTAATAAATGTAGCGAAGCTGTGGTAGTTCGATAAAGTTTGGGATGCTGTTATTTGGGACGTTGTGTGGGAAATACACAGTCTGAAAAAGAAGCTTTGGAGAAAAATATGTAAATCCAAGATGGTGGGTGGGAATCCGCCTTAACCGAAGGTATGAGCAGCAGTGCAACAGTTGCAGCACAGAGACCTAGCCATTCCCAGAAGATTACAGGCAGAAGGTTTCCTGGTTTGACCAAGTGGCAGCCACTGAATGAGAATAGCCAGTCTGCAACAATCCTCACAAAGCCTACGCTTGTATCCACCCACTCACAAGTCGGACAAGTTGAAGTGTTGTGTGTATGAGGGGGTTCATGCACTACAAAAATGCCAGGTATTTCTGGCAAAATTTGTTGAGGAGAGATGGATGTGTGTGCAAATGCAGAGGCTGTGTTTTACGTCATGTGGCAGCACAGTGTAATCCCAAGTATCACTGCCAACTCTGTCAAGGTAGTCACCATACACTCCTCCACATTGCAGATAGACACAAACCTAAGACTCCACCTGCAAATTCAGATGACGATAGTGCAGTTGTTCTGCAATTAATACACAAACTTTGCTGGACAAACGATAGAGACATCATCACTAGTAAACTTATCCCAACGCCATCTTGAGTTCCACTGATCTTCAGGGGATGGCGTGCACTACTTCCAGGACAGAGTATTCATATGCCCAATCATGGAGTCCTCTGACTGACAGGCGCACACGCACACACACCAATGTTTATTTACAAAGAATACTGAACATTACCGCCCAGCGAGATCAGCAAAGGTCTCCAAGAATTTAGTCACAATACACATTCACCATGTACAGCAAGTCACAACTGGTGATAACACACTACTGAACTGATAACTGTACAGCTTATGTACAGGTCTGCACAAATATCCCTTCTGCATGCGTAAATCCACCATTCGAGTAACACCATCCTTTCCCGGATGGAGCTTGACCCTCGCTAAGCACCAGCTCAGGGGTGGAATATGCTCTTCTCCAACCAGAACTAGCTCTCCCACAGCGAGTCCTGGTTGCTGGATTTGCCACTTCCCCCGGGTTGTAGTTGCTGCAAGTACATATTCTTTATACCAGCATATCCAGAACTGGTTGGCTAGTGTTCATATCATTTTCCATCTTCTGGACAAACATATATTGTCATCATCAACCTCTTTATAACATTGGAGTACAGCAACAAGAGGCCTACCGATGAAGTGCCGGGTGTAAGTGCTACCATGTCATATGGATCAGAAGAGATTGGCGTTAGGACAGTCTTAACTGAGCATCATCAGTTCTTCAAGTGTCAGAACTTGATTGCTGATTGTACGCCTGAAATGGTATTTAATTGATTTAACTGCAGCTTCCCACAATCTTCCCTGATGAGGAGCTGCAGAAGGCAGGAAATGAAAACTGATTTCATGAGTCAAAGAAAAGTATTTCAGGAGCGGAGATTTGAGTAAATGCTTAAAAGACTGACGAAGTTGCCTTGAGGCACCAACAAAATTGGTGCCACAATCAGAACACAGACTAGTACATAAACCTTGTCTTGACACAAGTAGAGTAAGAGCAGCAACAAAGCTGCATCTGCAGTCAGATTGGTCCAGCATAGTCCACTCCAGTCAGCACTAAAGCTTTAGTGTGTAAATGAGCTATTAGTGGAGGACTGTTAACAGGCCGGCACCAGAAGCAACGTGCACACTTGAAGACCCTCTACCGGATCAAGGATCAAGCTGACAAAATCCAAAATTGATGAGAAACAAGAGGTAGTTGTGGTGGAGTATGTAGGTACTTTAAGTGATGATAGTCTACTAAAACTTCAACAGCAGTATCAGGGTGGCTACCACATTGTGAAAAAAAAATTCCCTGACTTTTCCCTGTTTTCCAGACCCAGATTTTTTCCCCCTGACCAAACTCAATGTGTGTGTATTGTTTAACGTTTGCTATTATTATGAACTAAATATTTTTAGTTCCCTATAATTTAAGAAAAATCTATATAGATTTGACTTTTTTACTGCACCACAATTATAAAAGAATGCTTATTTTCTAACTGTTGACGCCATCTAAAAAAAAGCAGCACTAGAGCCCATGACAGCGCTCACCACGCATGTGTCATGTATCCCGCATGTGTGCAAAGAGGCCAATAATTTTGCACTCTCACATAAATATTATTTTTCAGTATAAAATGTGTTTTATATTTGTATTTGCAGGGTTTAATATGTCTTAAAATGTTTTAAAGTGTTTGGATATGAGAACACTGATGTTCCGGCATGAATGCCGTAATAAAGAGACACTGAAATCATATGAAAAATTCATAAGAAAATTATAAATATGTAAAACTGTATTTAATTTAACTTGTGCCATTTTATTTTCTATAATACAATATTTTACTCGGCATGCATAACACTTCTGTTTATTTGAACCCCGTAGGTGGCCATGGAAGACACTGTCACATACGCACTACAATCTTTTGTTCACTGATGTAGATTTCAATAGCCTATTTAGTTTACCAGTTAACCTTTGATTGCGTATGTTTTTCCAGACATTTCCCCAGCATTATGCTTCCGCTTAATTAATTTATTTCGCCCTTGTGGAATTTTTAACTTAATCGAGGAGGAGAAAGATGCCGGAGAGTTCACACGACCCGCGCTACATGAATCAGGTGCCATTCCCCTATGTTAGTGGCATTTCGTTGTAATTTCTGCATTACTGCTGCACGAAATTAAAGGGCTTTGTTTTTATGTATGTTTTTCAAGGGTATTTTTCATGTTTGAATATTTTTCAGCGACATCGCGTATAACCACGTGGCTGACCGACGCTGAGTATTTGCGTTTTGAGATCTTATTAATGTAACATCGTATGTGCAATATTTTATTTAGGGTTCTATGTTAAATTTTTGTTAGGGTTCCGGGTAATTTCATGTAAATTGATGATTTTTGTACTTGATCATGCGGTCATGTTAATGTTTGATTTTACCGCCATCAGGCATGTTACAAGCCTGTAATCACGTAAATCGTAAAGAAAATTTTCTCAACAAGAATAATATTTTGTCTGAATTTAATTTGCCGTTTCCACGCAGAAATATTGCAATTTCACCTGCACCACGTGGTCTGCTACGAACTTTATCCAGCGGCATCCGCGTCACCTAAACTTGTTTTCACACATGTGTGTGTTTATTGTGGATACTCATCTTGTGTCCCATCTTGCTTCATGTAGCTTTGAGGGTTTATACGTAATTTTGTAATTTGTGTATGGTGCAATTGTTCCCGTCCTAGCTGGCTCTGTGTATATGCTGTCACCACACTATCCACGTGCTGGAGGGCGAGCCCCGACGAGTTTGCATTAGTGATGCCGAGTAATCACATGTGTTAATGTGTTTCAAGTGTTTTCATTAGTAATTGCAGCTCTCTGATTCCTACCGCTACATGCATAACACTTTTTGCTTCTCCCTGTTTGTGTGTGGTAGTGAATTGCAAGCGTCTCTGTGGCACTCTAGTTGTTACTGCTTGTATCAAACCCTCACGCACAAAAATGGGCCTAACGGCAGTGTCAATTACGGCTGTGACATTTTCCCCTTCAAGCTCTACACAAACTCTCAGGGCTTTCACAGTATTGTCAGTCACTTGCAACACTCTTGCGCGTGTAACAGACGGGTTTTCCTGCTGCTGCGGCGACTGTGTGATCTGCTTGACAGCGGCAATGGTCGCGTGACATCGGTAACCAGCATGGGTGGTACAAGCGGCGGGGGTTCACTTTGTCGGTCTGGCACTTGTTCTCTGTGTTGAGCCTGCTTATCTTGTTCGTAGGCATGTGTCTCCCGTGTAAAAAGTTTTACGCTCTCCCGGCTGACTCCGCGTAACAACAGCCTAATGTCCGGTTTTGGCAATGTCACAATTATTTCTAACACTTTGCGAGTTGCCTGTCCCGGGTGTAAAGTCTTATA
Organism: Dryococelus australis; assembly: GCA_029891345.1. Classification (NCBI taxonomy): domain Eukaryota; kingdom Metazoa; phylum Arthropoda; class Insecta; order Phasmatodea; family Phasmatidae; genus Dryococelus; species Dryococelus australis. Next base: position 4,329,796 of record CM057000.1, read on the forward strand.
CAAGCCTAACTTGCGCTCTGGATGAATTCCTTGATTCCCTTGCATTCTCTCTGCTGCTCGTGATACAGTCGCGCTTGTGCCTGGATAGCATCTCCGTCGGTGTTGAATCGACCTAGCACTCTCTCACAGAACTCTTCCCACGTGACTCTATAGTCCCTGATCAAGTTCCACCACGTGGCAGCAGTTCCCCTTAACCTGTCGGCAGTTACCTCAGTCCAATCATCCCTATGCACACGATGCCTATGTAATTTTTCTTCACACACTGCAAGGAAAGTACCCGGGTCTTCTGAGTCGTATCCCGCTAAAGTTGGTAAAAGAACATTTCAGTCAGGTCCTGTCACACCCTGTGGTGTGTACATAATGACTACTGGTGGCATGGGCTTTACCTCTGGTGTTGTCTGTGGCGCAATCCCAGCACAATTCGTCTTACGGCACTCAACACAGTTTATGACACCATCACTGAAGGTTACATATTCATCAGGCCCTATGCATCGCAAATATAAGTCCCGTTTGCACTGCTGGCACTGCGCCCACTTCGTTCCCGTCCCGTCACACCCGGTGCACGCGCACAGGTGTGGTTCTGACGGTGTAGATACGGTGTCGGACATGGATTGACTTAACGGCTTATCCCATAGATTTTCACTAAACAATTTGACTTCACTCACACTTCCACAATGCACGCATCAATTGATCGGCATGTCCAAATAGTTTGCACTCGCGTTCGCAGGTGTCGTGGTTGCCGACGAGGATGTCTTGAGGGCTTTTTGCAGTTGTTCGGGCGTGGTGTCCACCATCTTCTCGCAGTTGACACGATGCAGATGAACACACTTGGCCCCACTTGGGAACACCAATTGACGCCATGGGGTGAGACACAAGACGAACAATGACACAAATTCTTACTGGTAATTTGGGTGCCAGCGGTGCTTCCCAATCACCGCACTATTAAGACTCAGGGTTCTCAGGGATGCTGTGGGTTCTATGTGTCCATCTCACCCGTGCGTACTTACAAACATGTAGGTAATACTAAACTTTTACTAAACATGACTTTGAAAATAAGCACTTAATGAAATACATGTTACTAGGACACTGTCACTACTGAATAAAAGAGGTAGGTTGTTCACAATTGTTATATGCATACACATCAATGTGCCAATGAAATTATGATTATCTCGGTCATGACTAGCCAATTCCGCTTGGGTGCTCCCCAGCCTGCAATTACTCTAGTGCACACCTAGAAGTGCATGAAAGCACAGCCTTCACAAGGGAAGAGGGCCGACAGCTGCTAAGGTAGAAATGACGGTTTTTCCCTGAAGACAGGACACTGTGAATTACAAATGAAAACCCTTAATACATATTAACATGTGTGATTACTCGGCATCACTAACGTAAACTCTTCGGGGCTCGCCCTCCAGTACGTGGGTAGTGTGGTGACGGCCTATACACAGAGCCGGCTGGGACGGGAATAATTGCACCATACACTAATTACAAAATTACATAAACCCTCAAAAGATACATGAAACAAGATGAGTATTCACATAAACACACACAAGTGTGAAAACAAGTTTAGATGGTGCAGATGCCACTGGATGAAGTTCGTAGCGGACCATGTGGTGCAGGTGAAATTGCAATATTTCTGCGTGGAAACGGCAAATTAAATTCAAACAAAAGATTATTCTTTCTGAGAAAATTATTCTCTTTATGATTGAAGTGGTTACAGGCTTGTAACATGCCTGATGGAACTAAAATCAAACATTAATGAGACCGCGTGGTCAAGTACAAAAAGCATCAATTTACGTGATATTACATGGAACCGTGACAAAATTTTAAGATACAACCCCAAAATAAATATTGCACATACGATGTCACATAAATAAGCTCTCAAAATGCAACAACGGCATATACAAAGACTTGGCATCAGTAGGACATGTGGTTATACGTGATGTTGCTGTAAAATATTCAAATACAAAAATTACCCTCAAATACATACACAAAAACAAAGCCCTTGAAATTGCGTGTAGCAATAATGCAGAAGCTACAATGAAACGCCATAAACATAAGCAGATGGTGTCTGATTCAAGTTGCGCAGGTTGTGTGAACTCTCAGACATCTTTCAACTCCTCCTCGATTAAGTTAAAAATTCCACAAGGGCGCAGTAAATTAATAAAGCGGAAGCATAATGCTGGGGGAAATGTCTGGCAAAACGTACGCAAGCAAAGATTAACAGGTAAACTAAATTGACTATGGAAACCTACATCAGTGAACAAAGGTTGTAGTGCGTACGTGACAGTGTCTTACCTCACCAGATCTCCTCGACAGACTGTCCAGAGACAAGTGTCGCACGGACCTATCATGGCCGCCTACAGGGTTCACATAAGCGGAAGTGCAATGCATGCTGAGTAAAATATTTTATTATTGAAAATAAAATGGTACAAATAAAATAAAATATTGTTTTATAATTTTCTTATGAATTTTCATATTATTTTAGTGTCTCTTTATGATGGTGTTCATGCCGGAATATCAGTGTTCTTAATTTCGGTGCCGCTGGCACTTCGAACTTTATAACCAAAGAAGTCTAAATAGCAACAAACACTTGAAACACATTAAACCTTGCAAATATAATAGAACACATTTTACACTGAAAAATGTAATTCATATGAAAGTTCAAAATTATTGGCCTCTTTGCGCACGTGCGGGATACGTGACACGTGCATGGTGAGCACCGTCATGGGTTCTAGCGCCGCTGGCTGTTAGCCAGCATCAATACATATGATGAAATATGTGATGTTAATTTTCCTTTCACGCTTTTTTACAGTTGGTGTCGGTAAATATTTAATTTATAATATTTCACCACATTACATAAATAATATATCCACCCAAAGAATTATTTGTAAATCTGAATATCAACAATGTGGCATGAATCTAGAAACAGGTTCAGATAAAGCGTGACATTAGTGATTTAAAATCCACTCGGATATTATTTCAGGTTTTAAAGTAGGCTTGCAAATACTAATGTGTACTTGAATTATAATATTCGTAAAATACATTTCATAATTCATTCTGTGTGAAGGCAGTTTCGAGTATTGATTCAGTGGCATACCCAGAAATTTCTCACGAGTGGGATTACACAGACTGAAGGAAGGGCGGTTATACTGGCATTAGTGGTGCTGACAAATATGTTCAGGGTGTCCACTAAAATTATATTTTAGCATTCCCTAATTTTCCCTGTTGTCCAAACAGAACCTTACCAGTATCTCCGACGTTTTTTCAGAATTGAAACCTTCAAATACCATTTTTTTTACCACTGACAAAAAAAATTCTCTTAGTGAAGTTGAATTAAATTATACTGCAACAGACCAATTCAGCAACAGCAATCTTTTATTCAGCTCATCAACATTTCTCACGATACATTCTATTGACTTCACTGGAGTACTCAATACAAACACGCAAATACTCTATTGATTTCACTGGAGTACAAAATACAAACACGCAAATACTCTATTGACTTCACTGGAGTACTCAATACAAACACGCAAATACTCTATTGACTTCACTAGAGTACTCAATACAAACACGCAAATACTCTATTGACTTCACTGGAGTAATCAATACAAACACGCAAATACTCTATTGACTTCACTGGAGTACTCAATACAAACACGCAAATACTCTAATTTGTACGTATAGGCCCTGTGACACTTGGCAAAGTTGTATTATCGCTAGTTCACTAACTTAAATAGGAAATTTCAAAATGCATATGCTCATAATTACATCATCCTGTATTCACACTACTAACAAATTTTGCAGAGTAGCAATTACTTACATGTTCTCTGACCTAGGAGAAAATTTCCTGACATTTCCCTGTTGGTTACCTGTCATGAAATTCCCTGACTTTTCCTCATTTTCCCTGAATTATTAAAACACAAGTTACTTAATATAGCCTAACAACATGTATCATAGTTTACAGCAATTATGATTTGATTGAAATAAAAGGCTTATTGATAATTTTAATTGTAATAGTTGATATCCAAATTGTAAAAAAAAAGGAGGGGGGAGGTTACAACTCCCATAGCCCCCCTCTTTGGCTACGTCGCTGGTATTGGTGTATGCAGTGTCAAACATATGATAGTATATTTTCTGTTCGTTATAATTTGAAAGCAATTTTGATTTGCACGATTTGTGGTGTATCGTACAAATACTGAATTCCATTAGACATAAGATATAAGAGGAAGCATTCTGTGTGCAAACACTGCTAGAACATTGTCACTTCAAACCAAATTTAAAAAAGCCGATTTACTGTTTCAAAAGACGGGAATATCGCTTCACAATACACCAATATAATGTTTCTGAGATCACAGCATTAGTTTATTTAAATAACGGAGAATTTTTATACTAGGTAGCAAACACAAATAACATTAAGTAGTAAATAAAAATTATTTGCTCTATGTATTAGAGCGTCTGCTGTACGTTCTTGCCAATACCTACTCATTTTCTTTCATAAACAAGTTACAGAAACCATAATATAAGGTGCCATTTTGTAGAGTACAAACACAATCTGAAACCAATATTAGCTTACAGTTTTTCAACTAAGTAGGTTTTGAGATGTACTTTTAGTGGCCGAGTGCTGCTATTTTTTTTATTTTCGTAGTTACATGTTAATACGCAATGACATTACATGAGTCGACTGAGATGCATATTGTAAATTAAAATTAAATATTCCGCCTCGGAACCTGTCAGAATACATCATTATAACTGGCAGAGTACAAAACAGACATGTATTGCATTGAAAGAAAATTTAAATGTATCTACTAATGCCAGAAACCTATTGCTCGAGGCCCGAGGCTGGTTATAGTTCTTTATTTTCTCTATGGCCCGCAGCCTGTGACAGTGGACACACAAAAGCAAGCTGGCAATGCTGTTCGAAGACATCACGAGCATAGTCCTTGTAGTTGCATTATATCATGCAGTTAACGATTGAAAGCCGTGACTATATCGTTGATGGCGTAGTGTTTAATTGCACAGCTTAGTGTGTGTTAACGACCACACAAATAAATAATTTGTCAGCTGTTACATGTTCTAGAAACATGGCAGAATGCCACGACAAGGTCAATTTCTAACTTTACAAAAGTTAACATAAGAAAAAACTCATTTGAATAATGTAGTCTTTGGCAGATTGAAAGCTGCCACACACAGCGCTTATTAAAATTATTTATGTGACTGTTACAACTTCTTACAAGTAAAACGTGTACGTCTTGGCAGAGTTTATATCTCATATGAACCTATGACATTTTTTTCATTAAGAATAAACAGCGGTGTTGTTTATAAAGTTTTTTATAAAGATAGTAAAAACATATAATTTTCTTCAATATTCGAAAATTTTATGGTTTATAATTTTTTAAAATTATTTTTACATGAAATACTTTGAACTTACCTGTAATATTATAAACATAAATTCTCATAACTAGACACTGACAAATATTGAACACTCCCCCTTATCATAGGTTCATGTGGCCTTCATGTCCTCCATGGTGCATTCAAAACTGGAATAAAAGCAGTTTAGTGGGACATAATACAGATCTTATGAGCAGCCTATAATGTGTTTCATAATGTACCTGCACGCAGAGCAGATTTCACTCATTATTCTGGTTCCAAGAAATTTCCACTCAAATTTAGTGAGGTAAGATGGCTGGAGAAACAAAATGTAGCCAATTATACCATCACTGCACATGTGGAAGGAGTGAAGAAAGACAAAATGTAGCTAATTATACCATCACTGCACATGTGGAAGGAGTGAAGAAAGACAAAATGTAGCTAATTATACCATCACTGCATATGTGGAAGGAGTGAAGAAAGACAAAATGTAGCCAATTATACCATCACTGCATATGTGGAAGGAGGGAAGAAAGACAAAATGTAGCTAATTATACCATCACTGCATATGTGGAAGGAGGGAAGAAAGACAAAATGTAGCTAATTATACCATCACTGCATATGTGGAAGGAGGGAAGAAAGACAAAATGTAGCTAATTATACCATCACTGCATATGTGGAAGGAGTGAAGAAAGACAAAATGTAGCCAATTATACCATCACTGCATATGTGGAAGGAGTGAAGAAAGACAAAATGTAGCTAATTATACCATCACTGCATATGTGGAAGGAGTGAAGAAAGACAAAATGTAGCTAATTATACCATCACTGCATATGTGGAAGGAGTGAAGAAAGACAAAATGTAGCTAATTATACCATCACTGCATATGTGGAAGGAGGGAAGAAAGACAAAATGTAGCTAATTATACCATCACTGCATATGTGGAAGGAGTGAAGAAAGACAAAATGTAGCCAATTATACCATCACTGCATATGTGGAAGGAGTGAAGAAAGACAAAATGTAGCTAATTATACCATCACTGCATATGTGGAAGGAGTGAAGAAAGACAAAATGTAGCTAATTATACCATCACTGCATATGTGGAAGGAGGGAAGAAAGACAAAATGTAGCTAATTATACCATCACTGCACATGTGGAAGGAGGGAAGAAAGACAAAATGTAGCTAATTATACCATCACTGCATATGTGGAAGGAGGGAAGAAAGACAAAATGTAGCTAATTATACCATCACTGCATATGTGGAAGGAGTGAAGAAAGACAAAATGTAGCCAATTATACCATCACTGCATATGTGGAAGGAGTGAAGAAAGACAAAATGTAGCTAATTATACCATCACTGCATATGTGGAAGGAGTGAAGAAAGACAAAATGTAGCTAATTATACCATCACTGCACATGTGGAAGGAGTGAAGAAAGACAAAATGTAGCTAATTATACCATCACTGCACATGTGGAAGGAGGGAAGAAAGACAAAATGTAGCTAATTATACCATCACTGCACATGTGGAAGGAGTGAAGAAAGACAAAATGTAGCTAATTATACCATCACTGCATATGTGGAAGGAGGGAAGAAAGACAAAATGTAGCTAATTATACCATCACTGCACATGTGGAAGGAGTGAAGAAAGACAAAATGTAGCTAATTATACCATCACTGCATATGTGGAAGGAGGGAAGAAAGACAAAATGTAGCTAATTATACCATCACTGCATATGTGGAAGAAAGACAAAAAAGTTCCAAACTGTAGCTGGTAAAACACAGGATGTTTAGTGGAGAGCAAAGTTGGCTTTTTTTTTTTAAATCTATTTCGAGTGATCTTGAGGGGTTTTTGAGTGAATTTCAGTCTAGTGATTCTCTTGCTCACTTCTTATTTGAATCTCTCACAAGTGTCTTATGGTAAGGTTTGTAAAACCAGAGATTATTGAATGCTACATTAACTTTTTTGATGTTTTTAAAATTATTTCATAAATACAACTTAGATCTTTTGTTATTTAGTTGTTTCTGTTTTTTTTAAGTTTAAATATCTAACTGGCACATAATGTTGTGCTTAATTTTTAATATGTCATTGTTTGCAATTATAAATCTGTTTTGTTTCAGAAGTGTGGGATAACTGGCAGAAACCTCTAACAAACAGAATATTTAAATTTTTTTTATTTAAGTTATGTCCAATGACCATTATATGTAATAATCATTTACTGTATGAGAGTTGCAGTTGTCCTTGAAAAGTTTTTTGTCCCTGAAATCCTGGAAATGTCCATGAATTTGAAAATCAGATTTGTGTAGCCAACATGAACACGTGATTCAAACACATTCTGTGTGTGCTGATTTTCTTGAATGTCATTGTGTTGGTCCTACGTAGTTTCAGACCACTAAAGTGAAACTGGCAGATCACCAGCTCTAAAGCTTAATACCCACACATTCTACATCACTAGCAACTCCTCCACCAGGTGAATCAGATTATTCCATACTCCGTCACGGCTCTTCATGGGGCCTGAAGGGAGCTGCAATTAACTCTCACCATATGAACCCCTGTAGATACCTCACTTGGGTATTCCTGTCAAGCAGCTTGAACACAACCTGCCGCTCTGTATACTGCTCTCTATAGGGCTGGGCGAAAGGAGCAAGAGGTACAGTTCCTGCCTGCGTGGCTGCAAATACAGCTCCACTTTCATGAGAAATTAGTTTGCACACTTAATTTCCCATGCTGTACACCTGGACAGCGAAAGCTAAGAAGAGCAGATTATGCCTCTAAAACCAGCTTGCATTGCAACCCTAATCTACCGGTTGCACTTTGCACTTCCCCCACACAGGGCAGAGTGCATACCGCCTGCACTACCGAGATGCCTCACACCTCAGCCCTCCCCCAACCTTTATTTACACCTTCGATCGAGACTCCTGGGAAGCCTCACCTGGCAGTAACAGGGGAGAAGAGCCACCCCTGGGCCTAGCCTGCCCTTGGTTCAGAGTCAACCAGCAGACAACTGGTCACCTGGAGCAGACACTCCGGAGGATCTTCACGACTCCAGGTAAACCCGCCAGTCCGTTTGCAGGGTTGTGACAGCAGCTGTTGATTTTGTGCTGACAAGACAGGCCACAAGACCTGTCTTGTATTCCGGCCGGGCACCTCAGAAACATTAAGACCCCCTTCTTCCATATGTTTCACATGTTTCTGGCATTACGGTCTAAAACTGTAAAATTCAGCACGACGAAAGCTTCATTTCTTAAAACTTACATCACCAAGTTTAATGTGGCATTTAACCTTCCACGCCATTGGTTAGTTTGACGTGAACAGTCCCAACCATTAGAACCCTCCCTAGCTGGGCATGTGTCACACAGTAAGAGAAATGGTCTTATGTGACACACTATTTGTTATGTAAAGGGACCTGCAGTAAGATTCTTACCTGTTCAATCCCAGAGGACTTGGCAGGACCGCAGTGGTGTAGTAACCAGACAACTCACCTCCTGCCACTGTGAACTGTCTTCAATTACCGGTGGGTTGTTCCTGGATTTTGGCACATTGGAAATGTGCTGGACAATGTTGCTGCTCAGCAGTTTTCTTGGGGATCTACTATTTCCCCCGCCTCAAATGGTAGACAATAAGCTGGCAGACTACTAGCAATACAGCACAACCCTGTTACAACATTTCTTCTATTTATAACAATTTTCTGGTTAAGCTATCATCATTAGCTCATCACACCTATTTTCCAAATGCAAATAATTCTGTTAGTATGTTTTCCAAGTAGATACATATTTTTAAGGGTGGGTGAAGCTTCGAAAATTTGAATTTGAATAAAAATTTTTTAATATTCGGCTTCGTATTCGAAACAAAATTTTTTACTTCTTACTTTGAAACAAAAAAGTACTTTTGAGCAACTTAAATAATTTATTATTATTGGTCTAAAAAGCAAAAGAAGACAATGCAGGCTTAATAACAACTAAGTTTTATTCAACGTTTGCCACAACCATTGCTAGTGAATCATGAAAACAACCTCACCTCAACAGAATGCCCACAAATTAGTAGAAAACTGCATTTTGGTGTAAAATAATTGTCAGTATCTAATTTTACTCATAAGATGGCAAAACGAAATTATCAGGGGGAAAAAAAACCGTTTTATATTATAAAACACTTCATTATTGTTCCCAACTAAATTCGGCATTGCAGATTTTATCAGTAATATGTGTTTATTTCCCTCATGACCAACAGCAACTTAATGCAATACGGTGCGATAAATAGGAGAATAAACTGCAAGTTTTAGAGAGTTAACTGCTGTGAAATTGCACCCATTGCGATTCAAATCTCAATAATGCAATTAACAAAACGGGAAACTGTTAATAACTACACTTCACTTCACGCCATTCTGAGTGGCCACGGAATACTCATATCGCCAACAGTGACGATGGAGATCAAACAAAATTTAAATAAACTTTACACTCCACAACATCAACTCAAATACACTAACTCATGTAATTTAATAATGTATACGTACTAGTGGTGTGTGAGATCCCGAACTTCGGGAAAAATTTTGGGAATACGTAACGATTTTCTTGTCGGGCGGAAAATACTTCTCAATTATTTTTGGGAAAATTTTATGTTCATGTTTGTAGGTTGTTTCAAATAAAATACAAGTCAGGTTTCGAGTGAGAAGTTTCATATTGACTCTCTACGTACGCGATTATGACTTGATGAATCAAATCTTGTTGAGCAAATTTCAATTTTTCCGCTTACCCACAGATTTCAAAGTTTGTTACAAAAGTTAAAAAAAATCTTACATCATATATTATGTAATGTTAAAACTAAGTGTTTATTGCAAAAATGAACTAAAACTGGTGGTACACTTCCACTGTTATGAAGTTACCAGCAACATCTATGAGTTGCAAGTATCAATTGCTGGTTGATGTGGGATGCAAGTTTTGATATACTAATACATAACCTAAACATTCACGCAAAAATAAGCTAGTGCAGAATCAATGTTAATTCGACTCTAAATGTTTTGGAGATCTAACATGGTGTTTTTAATATGGGTTTGGTTAAAAGTATTCGTAGCACACAAATAATTGTCTTTGTTTTTGTTCGGAATGCAATATTTTTAATTGTGTGTTGCGCTCACTCATTGCCAACACGTTGACAAAACTCCAAACGTAGCAAATTTTCTACGAGAAATATATAATTAATTTACTTAGCTACTTTTCATTTTGTTATCGTTAGAGGAATTAGTTTTTTTAGCATACAGATTCAGTATATTGCATTCTTAACCTGCCTGATGCCACTTGGCTGTGATTGTACTTACACTATGCGATTCAAAGTGTGCGAGTGTTCATGAACGTTAACTTCCACTGAAAGTTAATTTGAGTAAATTTTGTTAATGTACACACATTTTACTACCAAAAAAGGAATGAAAATGCAAAAGTTCCTTAGCAGACTTCACAAAAATTATAAAGAAAATAGCAGCAAATTGAAAACATCAAGGCAATGTTTTTAAACAAATTTAAAGTGACATTTTTGTTTTATAATGTCGTAGGTCCAATTTTTATTATTATCTAAAAAATTATTATAAGGGATTTTCCTATTAAAATTGAAGGAAGTGTTTTCAGGAAGTTCTCCAAACTCATAGGATTAATTCGTAGTGCAACAAGAAGTTTATAAAAATATAAAACAATATGACTTTTCTAGCCCAAATCTAATTTTTAGCACATAGGCCTACAGTCATTATTTTTTCTTTTAAGGGTATAAGTAAATCATTATTCACTTGGTCTAGCAATCCACAAACTTCTTCACGTAACCTAAAATATTTTTCCCGAATTCCAGTGGGAAATTGAAGTTTCCAACCCAAATTTTTCCCGATGGCAAAATTCCATTCCCGCACACCGCTAATACGTATGCAAAGTAATAGAACCATTTTACTATAAATCATACTGTATACATATACAAATAGAATAGAAAGTACAAAATATAACTACTGGGGAGAAATAATATGAGTACTGCGATTAATAATATTCTGTTTTGTATGTTCCACACTTTACTGAAATAATTTTTAGTTTCTTATTTTGTATTTTGCATTTGTCAAGAAATATGCTGATTTGATGAAAAATGATTTTTAAATCTTTTATAATAGGCTAGGTATGGTACTTTTAAATATTTTGTAAGCATGAAATAATTTTCAGTTTGTAATTTAAATTTGTTTAGTATTAAAGGCAATATGTGTACTTACATAGTAAACTATGACTCATATCATAGTAAATCAGTGGAAAAATTATATTTTTTATCTGCTTTTACCTAGGTTGTTTAAATGTACCATTTTTACTTGAAAGGAAGATGACCCCTTCCTAAAAAAAATATTTTTGAGGGGAAAAATATTTAAGTCTGAATTCACTACTACCCCTGTGAAGTGCTGAAAATATGATTTAGGTTGAAAATATTTTTGCATGAAGAAATGCTATTATATGAATAATATGATATATTTTATTTATTTTTAAAGAAAAGCTTAATCACAAAGAAATAGGTGTGTCTAACCTGGCTGTATGATAGCAGCATCCTTCTTACACTATAAAACTTTTGTGGGTGTTATATATTTGTGACTTGGGCCATTGCAAAGCACTTCCTCTTTGCCCGTTGACATCAGATAAGGGGAACCTTGTCAAAGTTGACATGAACAGTCTCCAAACTACAAAAATACATACAACCATAGGACACACGGTATTTAGGCTTGAAAAGCCTTTGTCAAAATCCTGTCTCATGGTACGCCAATTTTGGACGACTTAAGACAACCCCTTATTTTCTTTATTCCTTTTCTGTCAAAAAAACCTTGTCTTCCTTTCGGGTAAATATGGTATGTACTTATTAAATAAAATAAAAAATAGTTGGTGCAATGTGTATTTGTCAATAAACCCCTCAGATTTGATATTCAATTTGAATTCGCAAATATTCTAAAAAATTTGCTTTGAATTCGAGAATATTTAAAAAAACTTACTTCAAATTACTTAGAAATGAAAATTTCAGCTTCGTCCACCCCTAGAGATTTTAGAGTTCACTCATAAAAATTTCATAATGGGGATTCATTGTAATCTTTGAAAGCGAAATAGACATGCATGTACGTATTAAATGGTTTCTATTTACACATAAACACACACATAAATAACAGGACTAATACATATTTACATCTAGCCACACAACTGTGTAGTATTGGTGTGGTCAGTGATGATGATGATGATGATGATAATAATAAATGCATATGGGGAGGTGGACCCAGGGTGAGGTAACACCCTCCAAGTGACGGGCTTTCCAACTGGGACCCGTAGATGCCGTCGTCCCTGAACTTGATCTTGCTTTCAAGAATATCATAAATAAAATAATGTAATGGAAACCCATAAATTAATCTTACAGTTGTAAAGTTATAATTCATACCAGCTTCCAATGTACTCCAAAAGGTACGGATTTTCGAAAATGTTCTCCTTCCTTACATGCAGCATCACAAACAGAAAAATTAAGTAACATCATGCACAAAATTACTCTCAAAAGTATGAAATTAACCATACCACACTTTTAATGTACAAATTTCATATTTTTGAGGGTGAAACTTGTATGTTCCAACTTGGACTTTGTTTTTTTTTTTTTAAAGACTAATTTATAAGAAAAGGACTGACATAATTTTTTTGTTTCTTTAAAAATTACTGCTAATAGTTTTTGCATGAGGATAAGCATAATATTTCAGGAAGTGGTGTAAATATACGTTTTACAATATACTAAAATAAAAATAATAATTATCAGCCAACTCTGCACATTTTAACTGGGAATAACAATACATGAATTAAAAATTATGACACATGGTATAGGCCATCTTTTAAATAACAAAATTAAAACAGTATTAACACAATATTAAACTGATAAATGGAACTGTTTGCAACCACAGTGTGTTTTCAATGCATCAGTGTACATATTACTGTATTTACAATTACCTTTTACATTTAAACAATGATTTGAATAATTTTGTGTGGAAAGAAGATTGATGTATCACATATAAGGTTATCAAAATGTATTCCTGATTTGCCCAAATATTATCTTGTGTAATGTTCCCGTACTGTTTCAATACAAAAATTAAACCAAGTATTGCAAACACCAATTAACATATTAAAAATTGCTGACAAACACTACACTTCATTACATTATATATGACAAAAACACCTACAAGGTTATACCACTGAAAACATCTTGTAATATTTAAAATTATATTTTGCTACCATTTTTAATGAAAATGAAATGCCTGCGAAAAATCTAGGACAGTAAAATTTCCCATCATATTCTCTTGCACAAAACCAATACAAATTGTAACAAGGACAGTGGAGCCTGTCAGTAAAGTCCGCGTTTATATACTATGTTGCTCCTACTGGGGATTGGTCAGGAAAAGTCGAGAGCAGTACACTTATCCTCATGCAAAGATCAGAACAAACTGAGCACAAACACAAGTGAGAAACAACAGCTCTCAGTTGGAACATACAGAGAGGACAGAGCAAGCAAGCGGCAGTGGGTGCGGCCAAACCTCTTGGCTCCCTGGGAGTGGTCCGCAGTTGGAGGCGGGGCCTGAAGACGGAGCGGGGTCCTACAGGCTGGTCCCAGCGGGTGGGGTCCGCGTCGTACCGGGTCGTCGAAGTGCACCGGGGAGTGGTAGGGTGGTGGGAGTGGTCCTCGAGCGACCGTCGTAGGACGGGGAGTAGTCCGCTGGGAGCGGTGTGGGGAGAAGCGGTTGGAGGAGGGGAGGAAATGCGACCCAGGGGTGGGGGTCGCCGATCACCTGGGAACATGGTCGGGGGAGGGGGGCGGCATGAAGGCAGGTGGGGGCATGAAGGGGACTCCTGGAGGGGGCAGCATGAAGGGGGGTATCAGAGGTGGCGACACTGGCAGGCCGTCACGGTAGTGCAGAGGAGAATCTATGAGGGGTGGAGATATGGGCAGCTCACCGTTGCTCTCCGATGGAAGTCCTACCACACACAACATACACCACTTCCTCAGGATTACAAACGATATGTTTTCTTGGCACAAAAAAAACTGTAATATCCATGTCATAACAAGAACATAATCACAAAACAGTTCCTAACAAATATTTCACATTTGCAATGGTCTATTTTTGCTGTGGCACTGTTTAATATACTTTATCCTACAATAACTTCAAGGTAGTAAGATTTTAAGTATGCATTACTCAAATCACTATTAGAACCAACTACAGTGGAACTCCTGTATTATACCTCCTGATTTTTACCATTTTCCTGCATTTTACACACACACTTTTTTGTCCCAATGTCTGTTTTTACAGCATAAGTTTATCTCTTTTTAAAATGTCCTACATTTTGCAACTTTTTTCCCCAGTCTCTTGAAAAGTGTATAATAGGGATATCACTGAATACAGTTCCTAAAAATTTGAACAACTTTTGCAAAAAACCTTGATTTATACCACTGTATTGCTGGTAAATCCTGGAAGTCAATATTGTGTGCAGAGCACGCTCCTTGTGACTATTGATATTAGTTCACCACTCACTCACCCAGTAGAGTAATGTGTCTGTATTTAGTATATTTTAATCTTTTATTAATGGTAATTTTGCTGTGGCTAGTTGGACTCGTATCTCATATGAATATCTTTGGCACAAGTTGAATTCATTGTAACTTTATTCCATGTCAATTCAATTGTTTGAAACAGTTTTGTTTTTGTTCATAACTTGTGTTGAAACCCCACAGTGAAAATAATTTTGAGATAAAAAATTCTTAAATATAGAAATAAAAAGATAAAACTTGGATTACCTACTGTAAAACCTCTCTATTACAACCCTTTTTACTACGAACAGCTCTCTTAAAAACACCATTTATGAGAAACCATAAAAAAAATTCTGTTAAAAAAAGTTGAAAATTTGAGAGAACTGAGCAAAAAAATAAATTGCTACACATTACATTTCTCTTGTCAAACACTGTATTCCAAGCAGTGCATATCTAAAAATAAAACCCACCCACATTTTCGTGTACAGGGGTAGGGATGTGTCAAAATCTTACAAATTTCCCAAACAGTATAAAAGACCATCCTTCACCAACAACCTTATTCCTGGAAACCGCAAAGGTCTTAACAATGGGGTTCTACTCTACATAATTCTCTGTGTATAAACACAAACTATTGTACTGTGACTTTATAATCAATACCATTGCACAGAAGAAGCAAATGCAGTAGAGTTTGTGAGCTTTAGCAATAAGCACTTATCAGATTATTCTTACCGTATTAAGAATCAGTCTTCCTACACTTCCAGTTAAAACTACATTTTTTTTGGAAAAAAATGCAGGAGTGATTTACACATACACAAAGTAACCCTTTGATGGCTAACAATCTCATTTTATGTATCTGTGTTTGTGTGGGGAAACATTATTTAGTTTACCAGTCCTGATTATGACAGTGTATTACAGTAAATAACCTATCCCATGTATGAAAAGGTAGATACACTATTTGCATAGTATGAAAAGTAGAAAATCTCTGAAAGCCTAATGATGAGCCAACTACTCAAAGGGCTTATGTTCAAATCAATCTTCAATATATAATTATAGTTGTTTAAGGGAAGGTTCGAAGACTAAGCAATTGTGCTTGCGACGGTGCCGCCATCTATATACTACTTTGTTGGCCGTGCACTTCGAGACGGAGGCCAATGCTGAAGCACTTTCGGTTTCCCCTCCCTCCTTTCCTTCTCCTCCCCAAAAGCAAGCCTTTTAAGCTAATGCACAACAGTTTTAACCTTCCTGACAACCGTAACTTCACTCCTCATAACGTCACCTGTGGTTAGACTTGTCGATTGCTAGCACAATTGTTCATCGCCATATTCAACGACTGTTCGACATGTAGATGTGTGTGACGCCTAGGGCACTGTGAGGATCGTAAACAACATCAATCAAAGGAGGTCTTTGTCGGTGCTAAGCCAAGTACACCCTTCTGGTGTTTGATGGGTAATTTCTAGTCTCTACGTGGCACTGGTGCACAAGCCAGTGTAGATGACTGGCCTGGTAGCATTGCGGCAGGGGCACGAAATCGGTTCGAGCAGTGAGATCTTACATTTCAGGTTCTCGGCTTTTGGCGGAATACCTGGGCAACGCGTAACCATAGTGGTAGACTGGGCCATTGTGGTTTCAGTTGGGCGTATGTGAGCCGCAGGCAAATGTGTGCTCTGTTCTGATGTTTGTACGTGTCTGTGGAGGCAGAGCACTGGTTCGAGTCTGAAGTAGGTGTTAGAAACAACTGCGAGCTGTTCAGGCTGACTTAAGACATTCAGCAAGCCAAGGGTGTATCTCGCCATTCAGACGTGTCTGTGCTTCAAACATATTCTTAGTATCTCCAGAGTGATGGAATCGGAAGAAAATGTAGTGCTTGAGCGTGTTCCATGGGTGCAGCTTGTTGAGAATTGTGATGGAGGGATAAGCTCATGAGAGCACCCTGAGTCAGTAACAGGTTTCACCTTTTCAAGAATACCACTACAAAAGGAATAACGGAATCAAGATGAGAGCACACTCTCAAGTCCACGAGGAGGTCGCAGGGTATGTATAATCCTACTGGTGTAGAACCACATGGAGTGTCTGCCGATTTAACGGTCACCCTATCACGGCACTCTTCGCCAAAACGTGGTGAGCACTGGGAGTCAGGCCTCGTGGTCAACAGTCCCAACTCAGGGAACGACCCATCCGGTGCCAAAAAGCGGTGGACAGAGCGAGCAATGAATCGACAAGCTGTCCTATGAGAACAAGTACCTGAGCGTGGGCTCTACTGTTCTGCCTACTGTGGTATGCAGAAAGGTTGGCAGATGTTTGTGTATGTGTGGGTGTCTGGTAGTTTACTGGCTCAAACGAGTAGCTTTCCTGGGTCACCTGTGTTCCAGCAAGGTCCAGGTATCACATCAGAACTGAACCCCTTTCAGAGGAGAGACTGGCTATCTCTTTGAATGGAACTTGCTGAACTCCTAAGGTAATTAAATACTAACCAGTCCGTCACACGTCAATACTGTACTTTCTTCTTCAGTGTGAATTGTGTGTGTCTACAAAGATTTGCAGAGGTGAGTTACCAGGGACCCTTTGGTGTGGGGGGTTGCGACGGTGTCATTGTCTATATACTCTTTCGCTGGCCGCGCGCTTCAAGACGTAGACCAGCACTCAAGCACTTTCGGTTTCCCCTCTATTCCCTTCCTCCTTTCCCACTCCTCATCTGAGGCAAGCCTCAGTATCAGCACAACAATATCAACCTTCTTGTCAACTGTGATGTCACTCCTCATGACATTGCCTACTGTAGTTAACTTGTTGCCTGCTAGCAAAATTGTTTGTCGCCATGTTCAACAACTATTCAACATATGTTTGTTTGAGATATTGGATCTCACACTTGGGGTGCTTCATGCCCACATTTTAATGTCACCAAGAATTTGTATCTACACATGAATAATTAATGGTGAGTCGTCGTGGCAATGGTTAAGATTAACGTAATTATAAATGCTAGTTGGTGTGTTGTCTGATGTTGACTTAGATTGGGCTAGCAGTAGCTTGTGTTTGACTAAATTTGTTTACGGCCTGCCAGTCTAAATTCTCGTTAGATTTAACGTAATGCCGGTCTGCTGCTAGTTCATTTGAGTGTTTGGTTACTTTTTGGTATTGCAGCCTTTGGTGGGCCAGGTTTATTCTGAATGTTCTACTGCCATGTCTCATTGTTTGGGAGCATCTTTAAATTAAATTTAAATGTCTTTGTATAGTAATTTTATCGCCATTGGAGTCTTGGTTAGGCCATCACGTAGCCTCCTTTAGCAATTGTCATATTTTAAAGCAGTTTTTAAATAGAAGTTTTAGAGTGTGTTTTTATCATGTCAGAGGCTCTACTGGGGTCTAATGTACCTGATCCGTGATATAGGGCAACTACAGTAGAACCCCGTTTTTGCATTACCGCTTTTTACATTTTCCTGCAAATTACACCATTTATTTTGAGTCACGTTTTATCTCCATTTGATTCTATGTACATCTTTCCTGGTAATTACAATACAAATATTTTTGTTTGATGCTGTTTACAATATTTCTTTACGCTAACACAGCGAACAAAAAACTTTAAATATCGTTGGTCACTTGTTTATTTTCTGAACACGACTTAGCATGGAGATATGCATACAGCTATTATGTACAATCAGTGTTTACAGCGTTCACAATATCATAGATGAAACACTTATTCGGAACTCTACATCATGTAGTTGGCCACTTAGTTGCACAAGATCATGTGACAATGCCACTGTACTCTCAACACTAGCAGCTGAAGCAGACAAAAATCTCAGACTCCTTTTAAAAGCCTAATTAAATGGAAAGTGTGAACTGTTGTAGTGCATTAGTAAATAATTATTCTAAATTTGTGTTACCTTGATTCTTATTTTTTATGTGCTTTAATATGAAAATTCCAAGTTGCAATAGAAGTTTTCAAGAAAGTTCTAGGCACAGTTTATAAGTATGCTTATATTTGTCAGTTTATTTGTTCTATCTTCAATACTTGCCAATGTTACATACTTTCCTTTGCCGTGCATATGTTTTTTTTAATCAATTTATAAAATTACTAGATTATATTTTGGTAACACTTTCCATGTTCTGCAGTTTTTTTGTAAAAAAGATTGTGTATATTATTAATGGTACGTCAATGATGATTTATTACAATTTCATTACGTTTGAAACACTTTACTACAGCATTTCCCAAATTTTACACTTTCCCGCTTTTTACATCATTTTTGCTGGTTCCCTTGAATGTTGTAAAAAAAAGGGTTCTATTGTATGTAGTTTTTTTAAATTAAAGCAAAGTGTTCAAATCATTTGAAAGACGTAACCTAAAATTGTATTTTTAATATTTTCAATGTTTAAGAGTTTGGCTTTACTTCAAGATTATCAGGCCTGTTAGTTATTTCGAACAGTGTAACTGAATTGTGCTCCAGTTTAGAGTTTGTTAATAGAGTGCATATACTCTGGCGATTTACGTGACAGTAACTTCTGTGTGCCTTTTGGAGTCATATTACATTGTATTAAAGATATTGATTGGTAGGCCAGAGTACAGCTTTAATGAAAATGAGTACCCGTTGTTTTGTATTCAATCGTTGAGGAACTTAAATTATTTAAATCTGTATTATACTTGTCTTGTGTATTGCATATGGAGTAAATAGTGAAGGCTATGAGTTACAAGCATTTAGTATTAAAAGATTTTTTTATGAGAATTAATGTGTACAAATGATAGAATGATTTATTACTCATGCAGAAATCATCAAGAGTTTTATAATATATTTTAATAGGTTTGGTTATGTGCTGCGCACTTGTTTATATTAGCTTTAACTGTTTTTAACGAGCGTCTGTAAGTATTTGTCAACATAATTGTTTGTGTAATTACTTGTAAAGTGTCACATGCTTCTCATCACAGTTATCCTGAGTCAATCCCCAGTGGATTCTAGTTCACATTTATTCACATGAGAAATGCAGTTGACATTATACAGGAATGCTACAAAATATCAATATTCAATTTCCCCGACTTTTTCCTGATTTTTTAAATTTAATAACAAGAGCACTGTTTTATAGTCTGATTAATGACTTATGCAGAACTTACTGTTAGTGAAAATAGTCTGCAGCACGAGGAGTATAACTCTTTACTTGCAAGGTGGTTTCTCTTTAAGCACAAACTTTTCTTGCTATTCAATAGTCTTTAAAAAATTCATTGGGCTGCTAATAGGGATGTTTTGGCTATACAGAAAATCTGTTGCCTTCAATTATTTTACATGTTCAAACTTCCCGGGAAAGTCACCATTTTCCCCAACTTTTCCACGTTTTCCCTTGCAGTTTTCAAATTCCCTGACTTTTCCACATTTTTTTAAGGCTTTCCAGATCTGTAGTCTCTTGTTTTCTCCACCTCTGTATTCAGCAACTCCTTCATTCCCACATCATTCTACCTCGTATATTTGTTAGGCTAGTCACGATCAACAAGTCTGTACCTTGTGTACGACATCAGGTTCAGCCTATTTACAGTTATTAATGTCATTCTGACTCCAGAGGGGTAAACAATTTTAAGCTTTTTTTTTAGTAGATATATGTGTAGAACTATATTTCCTCTATGGGATGTCTGCAGACAGAATAACTAACAAAATACGCATCACAAATGCATTACCTTCATGGTTCAGTTTGCTTCAGCTCCCAATTTTATATGTATGTAATTGAAGCTAATTAAATATAACCTAAGAGTAAAGATGACAAGTAGAATACTAGGTTACCAATAATAATTAAAAAAAAAGGACAGAACCACAAGATCTCACAGTCTAGTACTTGCTTAGAAATTTTTCAGAACAGTGATAATTTACACAATGCAAGTGACCTGCACTTTGAAATGCAAAGCTCTTAATTAATGTTAAACCATACTGATCCCATATATTAATCTCGTGTTATATTCTAATAACATATAAAAAGGTCAGAAGCCCAAGTGTTAAGTCTTAAGTGTTCTTACTACACTCCATATAAAAGAATTTTGGAGTTGCTTCCTGTTACTGCTACAAATTATAAGTCATTGCACTACTTTGTCAATGCCCTTATCGAAAATTTAGGTTATGTTGCCACCCAAAACAAATCCCATACTGTTGACTATTTTGTTGAAAAAGCTGAACTTGCCCATTCAAACAAAGTTTGAGCACCATCGCTCTTCAACACCTAACACATTCCCTGAGGTTGGTGAGCTTGTGGAGTTCTTAGAAACTGAAGATGCTAAATAGGATAATGCACATGAAATAGGAACCAAGCTGGGTCATGTTTTGTCAAAACATAGTGAAGCAAGTTCATCCCAAAATAAAGCTGTTCTACTGTCAAGTTCTGCGCTCGGTATTCGGAAATGTGTTTTGTGTCAGCTAACATCTCATACTATCTAAAGCTGTGTAGAGTTCATGGAGAAATCTCCTGCAGAAAGGGAAGAAGTTGTGCACAGTAGAAAGTTGCGTTACAATTGTTTAGGTACCTCCCACATGGTGGCAGAATGTTCTTCAAAACATACCTGTTTACATTGTGGCCAAAAGCATCATTCATCATTACACTCTGACCGACAGGTAACTGAATCGCAACACCCACCAACTTCAGACACACATGCAAATCAGCAATTGAGCTCGGACTTGGTTGACACTGATGGTAGTACACAGTTTGTAGGAATATCACCCAGAACCTCTGCTCGCACTGTCATTCTTCTGTCTTCTACAGTCATAGTGAAAATTGCTGATTGTCAAGGAAGGTTTCACAACTGCTGTGCAATTTTGGATAGTGCTGCCCAGGGAAGCTTTATGTCAGAAGCATTGGCACAGAAGCTGTGCTTGCCCAGGGTCCTCAGTACAGACCAGGTGTCCGGACTGTCTCAAAGTCACGTTAAGATTAGGGAATGGAGACTACTAAAATCAGGGCAACTGCAGAGGGAGCATCAGTGTTTAGCCAGTCCTTATTGATTATGTCAAAGGTGGCCAATCTGTTAACCCGTACCCAAGTGGATGCAAATATCAGGGAGAAATTAGGCTCTCTTCCTTTAGCTGACCCTTCATTTGATACCCCTGGCGGTGTAGACATAATTTTGGGTGCAGAGGTGTTTTCGCAAGTTCTGGTAGGAGGCAAATTGAGCCTTGGAGAGAGGATGCCTGTTGCCTTTGAAACCAGCCTTGGGTGGATTTTGATGGGAAAATGCCCTACGACCAGTGTAGAGACCAATGAACAACCAGCACAGCCAATCACATTGCTGTGTACCAACACACTTGAAACTGTCCTCAAGAGATTCTGGGAACTAGAGGAACCCCTCTCTGTTAAGCAGTTATCTCCAGATGAAATTGCATGTGAGCAACATTATAAGGAAATGCACTATCACCTTCCCTCAGGTAGGTATGGTGTTCGTCTCTCACACCATCCGAACACAAAACTTGGCCACTCTCAGGTGACTGCCCATAGACGCATGTCATTGGAGTGCAATCTACTCACTCAACCTGATATTAAGTCTCTCCATCTTAATTTCATGACAGATTATGAAGCCTTAAAGCATATGGAACCCTTCATGCACTCTGTCCCATAGCCCAGTTCTCAATATTACATCATTCCTCACCACGGAGTTATGAAGCCTTCTAGTTCCACGACTAAACTTAGAGTTGTATTTGATGCCAGTGCCAAAACATCAAATGGAAATTCTCTTAATGATTGTTTGTATTCAGGTACCAAACTGCAAGCTGACATTATGGATCTTATCTGTAAGTTTAGAACCCAGTCATTCGTCTTTTGTTGTGACATCAAACAAATTTATAGGCAAATTGTAATGCACCCTGGCGACAGAAAACATCAGCTTATTTTATGGAGCTCAGACCCAGCAAAGGCTCTCAACGTGTATGAGTTGAGTACAGTCACCTATGGCGTGACAAGTTCTCCGTTCTTTATGGCGTGACAAGTTCTCCGTTCTTAGCCATCCAAACTCTGCAGCAGCTTGGTATTGATGGTCATGCATTTCCTCTAGCAGCAGCTGTGATGCGTACTCAGACATTTGTTGATGATATCATTAATGATGCTCCATCACTCAAAGAAGCTCTTGTTGTGCGGGATGAGCTCATCCAACTACTACAGAAGGGATATTTTGAATTGCGGAAATGGGTTGCCAATCACGCCCTGCTTTTGGATGGTCTTCCAGTGACAGACTGTGAAACGCTCACATTCACCAATGATTCAGCGCATATGCATAGGATTCTGGGACTTCAGTGGAATATCAAGGGAGATGCTTTCTCTTATCATGTGGAACGGAAGGTGCAGTTTTTCAACAAGTGAGCGGTGTCATATGTCGCTAGGGTTTATGATCCTCTAGGGTGGTTGGCTCCTGTTGTGATGTGGGCAAACATCTTCCTACAGTCACTGTGGCTACATGGACTCGGTTGGGATGACCCTCTAACCCCATCACTTTTGCATCCTTGGCAGCACTTTATGCACGGAATGGTAAATGTGAATTATCTGTCAATTCCCTGTCCATATGCACTCACTCAATTTTTAAGTGTTTCACTTCATGGTTTCTCAGATGCATCAGAAAAGGGTTACTCAGCTCAAGTCTATATCCGTATAACGTATTCAGGTCACTCCACTTCAGTCAGACTAGTTATGGCGAAGACTAAAGTGGTACCACTAAAATGTGTCTCCCTACCCCGTCTTGAGCTCTGTGGAGCACACCTTGTGGCCAAACTCCTACATCATTGTCCGGAGCTTCACCTTGCAGACTGTCCTGACATGTCAGTATATGCATAGTCAGATTCAATGGTGACACTCGCATGGATCAGGAGTGCTCCCCATCTGTTAAAGACGTATGTAACCAATCAAATGTCTCAAATTCAGGAATGGACTCCCCTTAGTAGCTGGCAACATGTGAGTTCAGCTGACAATCCTGCTGACTGTGCGTCACATGGGTCGATGCCTGACCAGTTGCCCCCTGATCATATCTGGTGGGCAGGTCCCCAATGGCTATCGCAGCCCTGTTCCACATGGGTCAAACAACCTTGCACTGACACCCAGCTAGAAACCCTCCCAGATCTCAATCTAGTATCATGGCTGTCTTGGATGTTACTCAAGATGAATCTGGGGTGAAGATGTTTCAGTAATTCTCAATGTGGATGCAGAGTGTGTGGGTAATGAGGTTTATTTGCAATGCTACGAGGGAACATCAGCTTAAGGGATCTATCTTTGTTGGTGAATTGAACTTGGCCACAAAAAAAATCTGCTAGATAGTTCAACAGATAGATTTTTTCCACGAAATCAAATTATTAAAAGGCAACAAACCATGTTCACCTTGTATACAGCATCTTGCTCCACTCCTTGATTCAGATGGATTGCTTAGGGTGGGGGGGGCCTTGAAAACTCTAATCTTCCTGTTTGTGCTAAGCATCCTGTTATCTTGCTGAAAGACCATCATGTTGTTCAACTAATAGTGAATCATTACCATATAATGTATCTGCATGCTGGTCCACAATTGCTGCAAGCTATGTTGGACAGCAGACTTTGGATTTTGTGCAGTCGCAAGGTGATTAGATCACGCATATCAAAATGTGTATGATGCTTCTGCTGTTTGCCAAAAACCACACCCCAGCTCATGGGTTATCTTTCACAACCTCGTGTTACCCCCTAGCCTGTGTTTCTCCATTGTGGAGTGGATTTTACTGGGTTCTTTTCCATTAAGGTCAGCAAGCTGCGAAAAGCTCCATCTCAGAACACATATATCTGTCTCTTCGTCTGCTTGCCAACCAAAGTTGTTCACCTAGAAGTCATTTCTGATTTATCTTCTGATGTTTTCATTGCTGCTCTATCTTGATTTGTGTCATGCAGAGGTTTTTGTGCTCATATCTATATGGATTGTGGAACCAACTTTGTCGGGGCAGCTGCTCAGTTTCAACTAACGGTCTCCAGCTTGTTGCAGTCATCCTTCCACCAAAACTCCATCAGAAACTTTTCTCTGGCCATTTTCATTTCAACCCGCCAGCTACTCCTTATCAAGGTGGCCTTTGGGAAGCTGCTATCAAAAGTGCCAAGACCATACTAAAGAGAGTAATCGGACACCAAATATTAACTTTTGAAGAGTTCACAACAGTTACAGCTCGAGTTGAAGGAGTTCTGCACTCTCGACGCCTCACTTCAATGTCATCAGACCTATCTGACCTCAGCGTATTGACTCCTGACCATTTCTTAATCGATAGACTGCTTCTAATCTATCTGGAAGACGGTCTAACTCAGGAGGAGCTGGATGGTCTCACTCGATGGAGGCCAGTTCAAGCTGTTAACCAGCATTTCTGTACCTGATGGCAAAGGGAATATCTCTATACCCTCCAGCACCGTACAGAGTGGGCTGTCCCCCAGAAATATTTGGCTGTTGGCGACCTGGTTCTGGTGTAACAAGAAAACCTGCCACCCTTAAGCTGGCGTTTGGCAAGAGTAGTGGAAGTATATCCTGGTGAAGACGGCTTAGTGAGAGTAGCCAAAGTGAGAACCTCGACTGATGAACTGAAAAACCCTACTACCCCAAATTGTATCCACTACCATTGTAGACTGTTTAATTACACTAACAATATCTTTAGTAGCATAGTTTTTTTGTTAATGAAAAATAGTTATTTTAGGTGGGCAGAATGTTAAGTCTTAAGCGTTCAGATACTTTCTGTAAAAAATATTGTGATGTGGCGGTTTGGAAGAGGTGCCAAATCACGTGCGCGCATGACCTTCAACAGCTGACTTTTTCCTCAGTCAACAAAGATGGCCGCCTGGTGAGTGTCTTGTGCAGTGTAGTCTCGTTATTTGGGATTTATCCCTGGTCCTCCGGGAAATATGTACAAGTGTTTGTTTATTGTCATTACAAGTACACACATACAGTCTAGCAATTGTCAACAGGCGTATACACAAAGGAGGACAACAAATTTTTCACAGCTGATTTAGCCAGTGAAACATTGCAACCGGGTACTTTTGCTTCTGACCTTTTTATATATTTATAGACTATAACCTATGATTATGATTTTTAATATCAGGTATCAGTAGTTGTGACTTGCCACAAGGGATGTCATTCACTCATCTAGCCTCGCCACAGCAGCGGCTCCCTCCTAAGAAGAGCCGTTACACCGTTCACGCCACAGGGTGCTTTGCCTGGCAGTTGCCGCCTGCTGCGCTTCAACCCGCTTCACATCACATCGCAACTTATCCCTCCATTCCTCTAGTGCCTGGCGCATGAGGGGAAGTCTCTGCCGTTCTTACTTACTCCCTCCACACCCTGCAACTCCCACACTGGCCCTGTGAGCTAAGTATAAATAGGACCTGCAGTCCTCAATTTGATGCTGTCTTGAGCCACTCCACTTGCCTGCTGTTACACTGCTCGAGAGCTACCCGACTTTTTCAAATTGCATCATTCTCACGCTGTTCAGTTGAGAGATCTGCTCTGCCTCGCTGCCCATCAGCACGCAAAAGCCCCCGTGCTTCCAGCTATCTTGTAGCTTACTCTCAGCTATCACAAGTGCGAGTAGCGCAGTCTTGGGGTTGCCCTCGCCATCAGCGCTGCCGCATCTTCCGAGACATACGTAACTATACAGGTTGCCAACTTAGGACAGGCCATTCAAGCCACAGTCAGGGCACGGGCTGGTTTACATGTGTTTTAATTGAGCAATCAATAAAACAGGCATAAATCCGACTTGGTCAAGTTACCTCTCCAGCACTGTATTCCTACACATTATCCTTTCTCTTTCCAGTTCGTCACTTGTCCTAGTTAGACTCTTCTAGGATTAGCCACGAGCAGACGCCTTGCTCCTTTTCTCTCCAACTGATAGCTGTCACAAAGTACAGCTTAGGAAGCTTACCTTCCTGGGCCTCATTACAGCAGTTGTCTCTTGGATTACCGACCTTCCAGTAAGTGCCTGGGTCAAACCACGATGTTCCGCACACCAGGTTTCTTGCTTGGAAACAATAGCCCAACTCCCAACAGGAATACTGCTCTTCACGACACCTGTGTCAGATTGCGATGTTCTATGCACCAGGGAGCCATGGGAGTGGATGACCTTTGCCGTCTACTGTAACCTCCAACTTGGAACTTGGGTGATATCACAACGTTCCGTGCGTCAAGTCTCTGGGTTGAAGATCAGTAGTACAGGCCTCCCACCTCACCTGACCTCCGCATCCCTCAATTCATTAGGCTGTGTCTACCCCTTACTGGCCACCCACTATCAACCTAATTGGTTACCTCCACCACCTTATGCCTCATTATAGGGTTGGACGGGGCAAAGCTGCCAAGCTAGGGTTAGCTCAGCCTGGAGTATGACGGGAAAGCACACAGTTGACAACCAGGTATACTCCTGGAAGGAAGAGAAGGCTGCATGCAAAAGAGGGTCAACCACCAGCTCAGCAATCTCCACTTCTAACCTCCTCTAGCACTTGCCACGTGTAGTATCTCTGCTGCCATCTACGCCACCGAAGAAGACACCTACCTTTGTCTGGCCAGCTAACGTTACTGGCGTAGTCAGGGCCCTTAACGTCACACCAGCTTACATTCCAACCAGGGCACCCACTTGCGTATTGCTTGCCTGCATGCCACCCAAAGCTCAACACACAATTATTGACGTAGCCAAAGCCAACAACTCAGGCACCAGGAAAAACCAGTTCAAGCGATGACCACGGCTTCACCATCATTCAGGGAGGGAAGTACCTCGGCCTAAACCTCCAACAGCAAATCCCAGTAAGGGTATGTGACGAGGCAACAGTGGTTTAACATTAATTTGGAGCTCTGCATTTTAAAGTACAGGTCACATGCATTGTGTAAATTATCACTTCTAAACATAAGCAAGCTTGTGGGGAAGATGGTGGAGAGAGAAGTAGAACTCACGTTCTGCCATCTTGAGGTTGGTGTCCCCGTTAGGTGTGCTGGTGTTGGTGATGTTCTTCTCGACTATGGTCAACCTGTTCCTCAGCTGTCCCGCCTCCTGCTTTGAATCTTCTAGCCGCCGCTCTGCCTGCCGCGCCGCCACCTGCGCAGCATGCCACACTATTTACTAACTCACCATGCATGTCGGTGGTCACCACTGCATTTTCTCTGTAAGGCAAGAAGTTCAAACTTATGATGACTCAAGCCCAACCCACAACACCATGAGATCCAAAGTGTGTTAGAAAGTTTCGCACTTACAAGACCAGTTTACCTGGGACTGTTTTCCATGTTTAAGGCATGGAAGTGTAGGCGTGGAAAAACCTATATATTGCCACATGCATCAAGTGTACCATTGCTGTTACACACAAGGCTCTGAACTGGCATCAAGCATTCTTGCTGTGTTGCTTGTACATATGGAACTTTAAGCAATGGCTAGAGTCAAGATTACATGGCGAATCGCAAATTAAACCAAAATAACACCAGAATGCAAGTTAATACACAGCTTAACACCAAAATTTAAGTTAAAATAGTAAATTAAATTAAATTGAGCAAAAATACTCTATTTCATTTTGGAAACCATGACCCACAATTTGTATCAATAAATGTATCAACCAAGTAAGAGAAATGTGGGAAGAAAAATTAATCTAAAGTTAGTTTCATTCAGGTTGAATGAGTAACATTAAGTATAGGCTAGCATGTAGGTAAAACTAAAATAATGATAATTTAATGAGGAAAGCAAAATTTTTAAAAGCGAATACAAAATTACTTTCAGTTACAGGATAAAATATTTATTCTCTGTAAAACCATATATAAGCCATTTGTGGAATTAGTGACAAAACTCCACATTGTCTAGGAATGTTAACATATGAGTTAGCAAAATCTTAAAACACTTAAAAGTGATTTTTTAAGTGACGCAAGTAACTCCCTCTCTCGGGAATGAAGCAAATTAATCCTGAGAGGTGGGGAGGTTGAATTCTCTCCTGGGATAAAATGATTCAAGGTTCCGCCTGGGAAATAAGTAGCATGAGAAGTATATTTGCCTGGCTGGTTGCAAAAATATATATGACGCCAACTGTCATGTGAATAGGGGAATGACTCTAAGCGGAGGTGGTTAGCTCCAGCGGGTGTGCATGTTGGCACAAAGTCAGCTGTGGTAGTCACTATTACTAGCAGACTTAAGGGGAATTCAGATGGTGATAAACTTACCTGCCGCTGTGTGCACTTGGCGTGTAGAGCCAACTGGTTCAATGTTCGGAGTGGGTGGAAGGGGCTGTAACAATTCCGCAATCGGTGGATCGGGGGTAAGTGATCTAGATATTCAATGGTGTGCTGAGTCCAGTCTAATCCTAGTACTGTGTCTCCACCATGCAATATCGCCTCACTTCCGAAGGGTACGAGACCATCTCAGTTCATTCCCGGTCCAAATAATAGTTCTGAACTGATAGCTGTATTATGAGAAAGTTAAATTAATTGATAATTTTACTTGGAAGTAGGTAACAAGCAAATGAAGTATGCACAAATTCTGATAATGAACGTATTTATTAAATACATTAGGAAAGCAATGGGATGCGTAGCTCTGTACAATATAATAATTAATAAAAATATAAATTATTCGGAAGGCGAAGGTAATCTTCACAAAAAATGTGTATGGAACAAAATAAGCTAATGTTAAATTCTATAGGGAAAAGTTAAAATGCACAATGGTCCAGAAGGGATGTCGTCATAACCTGCTACTGCAGATAAAAAAATCATATGGCTTTCTTAATTCAAAGCTAGTTTATAAGTTTGACATTAGAATGATATGACGTCACTTAGAGTTGCGCACCTCACCGTCACCTGCTTTAATAAACAGCTTCCAGCTATTAAATTTTTTATTAGGAGTTGGCTACACATCACACTGTTTTCCTAGATGTATTAATAGTTACATAATTTTATTAGAATTTGCGAGTGTTGTTTAATGAGCATAACCATTTGTATACTCCCTTTCTTTTTTATTAGACTCTTTGTTTTTACACTCAGTAAGATCTGTTCAATGTCACCAAGGTTAACGTGGTATTTGTGAGAAAAGCCGTAACGACAGAAACACACAGAGTAAGAGGCAAAATCGAGGTCTGGCACTGGGTAGATCGTCGGAGGACCCCAAAGCACAAGAGACTCTCAACCCCCTTAGAGACAGGACCAGACCCAGTACTTGGTTTGACTCCCAGCTTGCAAACGCCAGAGAAGTATGTACCTGTAGTGCTCTGGCCTGATTGGCAGCTAGAGCGTCACTCACTCAGAGTCCAGATGTTGTCTATTCCACTCTCAGTTGCGTCCCAGCCTGAAAAGGCCGGATGTTGGGAACAGACAGTGAACTCACCGAACTCTGGAAGTATACTGGATAGGACTGCTCTTAAATTACCACTTTTCCTTCTATATAACTTGCTATGAGGAACGATAAGGTCGGGTGTTCGAACCCACTCCAAGCTTGCAAAGGCCGGAGTGGAATTCATAACATTCCGGGTTGTCCGACCTCTGGCAAGCATCGCTCCCAGTCAGGACAACAGGTTTCACAACTACCTCACGTCCTAAGTCCCAGCTTGCGAAGGCCGGAATAAGGGACAACTGGTAACACCCAATGTTTTGGAAGTCATTTATGCCTTATGCAGCCAAAGGAGAAAATTCCTGCAGGCAGCAGTCAAAGAATTATTAGTAATAAACTCAACTGAGAATCCTGCTTTATCCAATGACACTACTCCATTAGCTAACTCCAAACCTACGCTATTATTTGGCTCACAATGGAGAATTACACCGGACGAACATACAGGGGTAGAGACAATACGGCAGAGCTGTGAAACCCGGCTCGGGTTAGATTGGCCTTGGCATAATCTAGAAATACCTGAGATGTCTGTCCCTAGCACTCCTGTACAAGTGAAATCAGCTCCTCCTCGCTCTTCCCTGCTGACAGCTATGTCTCCTCCCATGTGTCAAGTATGCACGGCAGCAAGGAAAACTGTCAATGTACGGCTGCAACAGTAGGCAAACCAGCATAGAAAAGTAGTCCCTACAACTCCCTACTTGGTACCCTCACGTCAGCCAACTTGGCCGACGCTCTACCGGAGCCAGGAAGTGCGGAAACATAAGGACCCCGTCTAGTTCCACACTCTCATGCACCACGTGAAGCTGGCTACGCTGATTTTGGCGCTCTAATGGTTTTGCAAAGTAAATGCCTCCCATAAAGAGACACTTCAGATAAAGCTTACCCTGGCGTTCGACTCCCCTCCTCCCTCTTTGATCACTAAGCCAAAAATGTCCCAAAGTAAACTTCTCCAATGTGGGAAATCTTTTGACCCAGCCAAGTGACTTACTTACTTAATCGTTGTGCGGCTAGTGACTAACCTATCTTGGCATAGGAGAAGGAGCGGTCCATGCGTCAAAATAAATACAAATTTTATTTAAACAAAAATAAGGTACTTATGTTCACACAAGAATAAAACACTTTTTTTTAATACACAACATATATAGGAAACAACAACCATGAGGTGATATTCAAAGTTTTGATTAAAAAAGTATGCAGAATTAGTAAACAGACTATATACGTATACTGTCCATGGTTAACCAAGATCATCTGAAAGCTACTTCTGCCATATGAAAAACTTATACACTATTGTCATGTGGTACTCACATTATTCATGCATCATTCAAGTGAATATGTGAAATTGTTGGGATCCTTATTGTGTTAGTAATAAGCCAAATTGTAATTTTGTGCACATAAAGCAGCAAACCAACTTGATTAACCTTAAATTTTACACGCTTTGCTCACGTTCACCTATTCCAACGTGCGTAACTTACGCTACACACTGGGGCACAAATTGATGCACTCCTGTCCTCTCTGGTCCTAAACAGTTATGGTGGGCTAAACTAGGCGGATGAGAGTATTGATTCTCTCAGGAGTATGACTGTGATACCCTTCTAGGGTGTAATAATGTCTGGGTGGTGTTTTGCCTGGCGGGTCGGGGATCTGGTGGGGCACCGGCTGGATGAAGGGCTGAGACAAGGTAGAGGGGAATCAAACCCCAGGATGAAACTGATCTTAAAAGTCTCCTTCCCAGGGAGATGGAACTTACTCACCGTAAAGACTGTCAAGAGTCATGATGCCATCTGTCACTAATAATAATAAAATAAAATAGAATGCGGGTAGTTGATTAACGAGATGGAATGACCCAACACTGCCCTGGGTAGCACTTAGTCAGTTTCCGTTACACTACTGGAGCGTTTGTATGGGACTGGTCTGGTAGGTTTACGCATGGGGACAAAATCAGTTGAGGCGGTCACTGCCTTACGTGTGAATACAGACTTTGTAGGAATGACAAAATTAAATACCGTTCCTGCGACGGTGCATACTTGGCAGGTTGCAGGGGGTGTATTACTGACATGGTACGGTTGTCGCAAGGGCTTTGCTTCTGGCTTGGGTTTACGTGGCGTCAAATAGCTGAGGTGTTCTAGATCTGACCACGGCCAACATGTTTCTAGTAAAGGATCTAAGAATGAGCTACAGTCATCTGAAATGGGAGGTACTTCCCTGACCTGGTTGACTAGTCTCGCTATTGGTTGAGGGTAGGGTGGAGTAGGTTCGTTGTATCAATTGGAGGTTGTAGCAATAGCGGGCTCTCTTAACTCACGTTCTACTGCCCGTCGAGCTAGACGTCTTAACTGACTATTGCACCCACCTCCATTCGTGTGCATAAAAAGACACAAACACACTAATTGGCTCGTAGCAAAAGCTGGTAATTATGATGGTGCATGGCACTCGTCACCTAGCAGTGGCGCTCAAGCCCTCCTGGGTTCCGTCTTACTCAGATGTACTGAGGTAATGAGCAAATAAAGAGACTGACAATATAGATGCGTTTCCCGGGCAGGCTCGGGTGCACCAGCTTGCCTCACGAGTTCCCGGTCTTGTTCAGACTATTGAGCCACAAAATAAAAATGAACCAAATTACACTTTCTCTTATAAAAAAATGACAGTGGAGAAAAACAATTGTCCCTCAGGAATTAAAGTTTGCCAAAATGTATGTATTATTATCTACGTAAAAACACATGGATGCGTGACTCTGTATAAATAAAAATTAAATTTATTTAATTAAAGTTACGTTATGGCTGGTGAGGGCAAACTTGCGTTACAAAATAAAAGACAACTCCAATTTCTTATCACAATTAACAGCACATTGTGAGGGGTGGTTGTCCAGAAGGGATGACATATACTGTCTGCTACCGTGGTGTGCAGAGATTTGACTTAGGTAGTGAGGATGCAGGGGTAGGGACGTCGTGATACCTGCAGCTTCTCAGTTGGTTTTCTCCACGTGCTGCGGGATTGGAGTTGGAGCTTCTGGTAGGTGGTAGGAGAGCCTTCTTCAGACTGTTGGTGAGACTTCGCATTCTGGGATAGTCTTCCGCAGACTGAGGAGAGCCCTCTGACATTATTCAGGTCGGCGGGCCGACGAAGACTGGCGAGAGCGGTGTCGCTTCTCCTTATATAGTAAAAACTGCAGCTTGGTGGCTGCCCCAGGGGTGTGGGGGTTGCTAGCCTCATATCACAGGGGTTATTTAAAACAGAGCAGTCGGCAGTGCCACACATTTCTTATCTCTCTTTCTGGAGGCTGCTGACATATTTACCGTCTCTCCACGAGGGTCGGGCAGCAGTGACATCAGCCACAGGGTTCTGCTCTCTTTCAGCATTCCTGCTAACTAGCGTCTTCCTCTTTGCAGTGTCGGTGGATCGGTGAGTAAAACAAGCTCCCACTTCGGGAGTTGCGACTGCATGTCCGTTTATGAGTGGGCAGTACAATTTACATCCAATATCAGCATGACTGTAGTTGTCCGTAATGCATGGATCAAGACTTTAGCCAAGAGATTCATTGCCTGCCGGCATGTGACTTGCTTCGAATTGCTATCGAGGCATGATGATTGGGCGAAGTCGTACAATAGAGTGCACATGCTCGCTGCAAAATAGTGTGGCATGCTTCCAATTTAAGCATTACACTCGCAGCACAAAGTCAAGACTTGGAACTATGTTTCTTTCATTTGCCGCGAACTTAAGGGAGATCAGACCCTGCCATTTTGGATTTATTTTTGTCTACTACCCGCAAACTTGGATTTTGGGAGGATTTTTTTTGTCGACATGAGATAGGGTATAACTTAATGCTGCCGTGTGACGTACCGGGAACTTATACACACTCTTGGGTTTTCGTAGTGGATACCGGGATCTTTTTGTCTAGAAGATAAGTCAGGCGCTTCTATATCAATATGAGGGTTCAGTTTTAATTGGCTACTGGCGCCTTCCCGTTATACAAAACTGGCCACGTAGCTATGCGGCAAGCCACAAAATCTGGTGTGCATAGCACTAGAGTAAAATTTCAGTATAAAGTACTTCAGTTTAAAGGATTTTTCACTTTAAAGTACATCTTTCAAATCCCCTGCAAATGTAATATCATTTAATACTTGTTCAGTATGACGCCGTCGGGTGAGACACGAGACGAACAATGACACAAATACTTACTGGTCATTTGGGCGCCAGCAGGGCTTCCCAATCACCGCACTATTGAGACTCAGGGTTCTCAGGGATGCTGTGGGTTCTGTGTGGCCATCTCACCTGTGCGTACTTACAAACACGTTGGCAATACTAAACTTTTAGTAAAATCACTGAAATAAACAATTGACAAAACATATGTGGCTAGGACACTGTTAATACTGAATAAAAGAATTGAGTTCACTGTAGACTTGTTTTTATTGATATTGTTCATACACATCAACGTGCCCATGCAATGATTATCTCGGTCATGACTAGCCAATTCCGCTTGGGTGCTTCCCAGCACGTAATTAATCTAGTGCATGTCTAAATGGATGATCTCACTGAGGTGCGTGAAAGCACAGCCTTCACAAGGGAAGAAGGCAGACAGCCACTAGGGTGGACTGACGGTTTTTCCCTGAAGACAGGACACTGTGAATTACAAATGAAAACCCTTAATAGACATTAACACGAGTGATTACTCGGCATCACTAACGCAAACTCGCCAGGGCTCGCCCTATAGCATGTGCTTAGTGTGGTGACGGCCTATACACAGAGCCGGCTAGGACGGGAATAATTGCACCGTACACTAATTACACAATTACATAGACCCTTGAATGATACATGAAATAAGATGAGACACGAGATGAATATTCACAATAAACACACACGTGTGAAAACAAGCTTAGGTGGCGCGGATGCCGCTGTGTGAAATTCGTAGTGGACGTGTTGAAAGTGCAATATTTCTGCGTGGAAATGGCAAACTAAATTCAGATAAAATATTATTCGTGTTGAGCAAGTGATTCTCTTTACGATTAGTGTTGTTACAGGCTTGTAACATGCCTGATGGCGGTGAAATCAAACATTACTGTGACAGCGTGATCCAAAACAAAAAGCATCAATTTATGTGAAATATACATTGAATGCTGAATAAAACTGATATAGAACCCTGAAATAAATGATTGCACATACAATGTTATATAAATAAGCTCTTAAAACACAATGATTGCTTAAACAAAGACTTGGCTTCAGTCTGCCACGTGGTTCACATAAGTGGAAGTGCTATGCACGCAGAGTTAACTATTTTATATTGAAAATAAAATGGCACAAATTAAATTAAATATAGTTTTACATTTCTATAATTTTCATATGAATTTCAATATTATTTTTAAGTCTCTTTGTGATGGCGTTCATTTCGGAATATTAAGTGTTTTAATCTCGGTGCCGCGGGCACTATGAATATTCATAACCAAACAATTAAATAAGTACAAACAATTTAAAACATTTTAAGACATACTAAACACCGTAAAGACAATATAACACAATTTACCCTGAAATTAACATTTATAGGAAAGTTCAAAATTATCAGCCTCTTTGCGCATGTGCGGAACACGTGACATGTGAGCGCCATCATGAGCTCTAGCGCCGCTGGCTGTTAGCCAGCGTCAAGTATAAAGTATTTTTCAGTATTAAGTATAAAATTGCAAGTCCGTTTGTGAACGTTGTATCGAGATTCTACTGTATTCAGCATTTGGGTGCAACCACTGTCTTGGTTATACCTGGGCGACGTTTGGTTGGAGCACTACTTGAGACGTGTGTAACTACAACTGGTACAAAGGGTTGGTGAAAAATCTCCCGTGGCTTAGACAGAGCATGAGATAGGCTATGACTGGTGTGGACAGTTGTTCAGGTCAGCGCAAATACTCGATGATCCACCTTGGGTACTCGACAGGGCCGGTCCTCTCAGGTGGCGTGAAGAGATTGCGTGGCAGAGGAGCTTCCACTGGCTCTTGCAGGTGTCGTAGTGCTTGCGCTTGCTCTCAAGGAGACAAACTAGCTAGCTGCTTGACCAGGGATGGCTGATATTTGTGAGCTCTACCTGATGCTCAGAATGTCTGCCTAATTCTTTCCTTCAAGTCTTTCCTCTAGGCGTAGGGCATAAGGAATTGGAATTTACCCTCCTACTACTGTACCATGTCTGCAGGCTTCTTGTGCAAAGATACGTGTGGCAGTGGACAGGCGGACACCATCATCCCAAGTCTGGTGGACACTGCGGGTACGAGGGAAGTCAGGCTTCACCTTGTCCAGTTACACACACGGGTGTGAGGCCCTGTCCCAGTCTTCTCAATCTAGGGGACACGAGTCTCTTCCAGCGGAGATCACTCGGGACAGGCTAATGAACACCAGACCAACAAGCTGTTCTACAGACAATGCACCCGTGTGGCTCCTCCTGTCCGTTAATCCCAGAGGGTTGAGTGGAAGGGCGGCCTATGCAAGTGCTGGTTCTGTATAGAACAGTGTCAGGATCGTTCGAGTAGAATTCCCAGATATCACCTGCAAACCTGATGTGAGAGTAACTACGGAAAGGTGCTAAGTCTACAAGGAAGGTACTTAAAGTAAAAGCTAACCCACGTTTTATTTCGTTTAACGGAAATAAATACGTGGTGAAAGCACTCTAGATCCTGGTCAGTGGTGCAAATTTCAGCAGGAAAGCTATAAATACAAATTATGATGGCCGGTAGAGGCGACCAACACAACAAAAGGGGAATGTGGTGCGAGTTGCTGTAGCCTATGCAACAAAATCTTGCATTGGTGCATGAACATGTAGGAAATGGCGTGGTGTAATCGCTGGCACGTAGCAGGATGACTAAGCAAGGAACGTGACAGGAATTAGCCTTGAAAAATACTTTAAGGAGAGGTCCTTTAGAGATACTTCCATAACAGTAGATCACAGAGTTTGTGGGGTACGTAGCGGATATCTCCTAACTAACGTAGCCTAACACTATAGTAAGCATAGCTTAAGTGAAGTACAGGGAAGTTGTCATGAGCAACGGGTGCTAGAAAGAAGGAAGACAGGAAATTCCTGAGCAA
This sequence comes from Dryococelus australis, assembly GCA_029891345.1. Classification (NCBI taxonomy): domain Eukaryota; kingdom Metazoa; phylum Arthropoda; class Insecta; order Phasmatodea; family Phasmatidae; genus Dryococelus; species Dryococelus australis. Next base: position 4,367,030 of record CM057000.1, read on the forward strand.
CGAGTGCTAGGAATGAAGACTGTTACAATAAGCAAAGGCTTAAGGGTGGAGGCTGATCAGTATCTGAGTAAAAGTTGCTGGACAGCTGGAGACTGGTCTACAATCTGATCACTACCCGAGAAATGGGTGCTGGGAATGAAGACTGGTCTCGCGACGCGAACCGTCTCTGCTTTTATACTAATCTAGGGCCACTGCCCCCTACTGATTGGCTTGTGCCGCTAGGGCGAGGGGTAGTCTAGGATCAGAGCGGAGGATGCGAATACATGGCTTGACTCAGTGACGTAACTAGCTGGCTGGAAAGGGATAAAAAAACAAAAGACAAGTTATATTTACTACTAGAGCTATCTAGTGGGAAGTAAAAAAACTCGCTGTCTTTAAGCATTGCTAAGATGGGCCGGTGAATAAAACAATCTGCGAGGCACTCAGTACAATCACACACATTAACATGATAAAGTTAACTTCCAACTCTGCAGAAAATAACCTAGGGATGGAGCGGAAGTCGTTAAAATGTCCCTAGTTAAAAAGACATAATTCGCCAATGAGTTTTATTAATTCTGTTCTGGTTGACTGCTGTAGTTGCTCCCAGAAAATAATAAGTTATTTTACCTCAGCTGATACAAGCTGGGAAAAAAAAAAAAAAAACTATGCAGAGTAGCTGTATCAATTTGATGCGTGCTGGACTATAGAGCTATAGGTACGGTCAACGTGGTTTAGATGCGTAGTTACGTCAGTCACACTAGATTTAGCACTGGTTATACGTTTGAGTTACGTTTGTGGCTAGTGACTCATGCTGGGTGTGTCTGTTGATGACTGGGGATGAAGTTTTCCACTGTTGGAACGACAACAGGTTTGGTCGGGACGCTTGTTGATTTGGTAGTACCTGTCTTACGAGTTTCTTAGGTCTCTGAAGACGAGGCTGCTGCTTGCTGGCTGGGACAGGCGACACTTGTAGGAGAGTGGTAAGTATTGGTACAGTGCTGACTAACACAGTACCGTTGATTCCACACCACAGCCTCTTGGCTCCAGAACAAGGTGTTAGCTGCCCCGTACCTCACCTCAGTGCCCTCAACCAGAGCACATACCACGGGGTGGTATTCTCAGGCTAGGCGAATATGCGCAGGGAAATAAATATACATGAATACTGGATAGGAAGGTCTCTCCAGATGACGGGCGGTCTGACCTCTGTCCCGTTCTACTTGCATACTGGGAGTAGGCGGGTCTAATATGCACACTCGCTTGGCGGCGGTATAGGCCACCTTTTGCTCCTTCCTCTGCGAGCCGTGCCTTTTTCCAAAAGGTATTGAGGTTACGTTGACACTTAAGATACTTCCAGATCGTCGTGAAAACGAGACAGGTTCCTATCTTAGTGTACTTCCAATAGTGGTTGCCGTCACGAGCTTGGTGGTCTAATCAGTTCCCCGCCACTGGCGCACAGACCTAGAGAGTTGAGCCGTATGGGCCGCCTTCCTACCACTATTGGGTGAGGGTCGCAACAGGGGTTAGGCCTTCAGTCCCAAGCAAGTATCCTCTCCAGCACCATAAACGCTCTGGTGGAATCCAACTTGAGGTGGCTGTCTCATCCCTGTTGGATCAGTTACTAATGGTCAGGGCTCTACGGTTCTATCCCCTGGGGTCTAGAACAGGTGGCCATCGAATGGTGTGTGTGTGTCAGACGTACAGATTCCTGAAGGGACTCCGCACTCCTACTCTATGGTTTGTACTGGTATAGCAATACCCGGCAGTCTCGGTTGACGACGTACGGTTGATATTATTTTTAGTGGTCAAAGGGAAATACCTCTATAACAATCTGTATTTATTAATGATAATAAATACAGTGATGCATGCTACCTCCAACCAAGCAGTGTGTGATATGGACGTAACCTATGGTAAACAGGTGTAGGCGACCTGCTCCTAAACTAATGAAAATAGCTGGCGGCGTTGACAGCTATGAAAATAACTCTGGTCGCTCGCAGCTACTCTATCCAAGGGGCGTCAAGAAGAGACTTTATAAAAAGAGGACCACTATTTTAAGAGCAGTGGGTGTAGTTGCCTCTCCCAACAAGTAGAGGCAGTTGTTGATCAAGGAGGAGCTACAGCAGAAGGTGTGTTAAGTCTGCAGATGTTGAAGAAGAGCTTCTGGTACTTGGTGGTGGTTGTCGACACAGAAGTTTATGGTATGGACTGCAGGAACCTCTGGTAACGTCAATGGTCGCAGCTTTTGGTACCTACCAAAGACTGTTGAGCAGTAGAAGGCTCCAGCACAAGAAGTGTTGGAGCGAGCTACTGGAGAAATAATACCTCCCAAGCTCGGGCGTGCACAGTCTTAAATAGTCTGTCGGACAGGTGCAACGCCGGGCCGCAATGAGAGGTGTGACATCGCTTCACGACGTCCTTCTTGTGCGAGACCGGGGTTGGAGTAGTTACACTCTGCCAGAGTGCTCAGCTATGTGCATATTCAGGTGCACTCGGTTTTGCCCCGAGGCAGGTGATGGCTTATAGGCCCCCATTGCGGGGAATGGGGGGTAGCGGCATGATTTAGGATTTTGCAACCTTATATCCACGTGTTTAAAATCACCCTGAAGGGAACTGGCGATCTAAGAACACTCGTGGAATCTTTTGCCGGGTTTGACTCTTGCTGGGGTTACATAGAAATACGTGAGGAAGATGAGTCGTAGTTGTTTAGTAATATAACCATGAAGGTGGCACACATCAAATTCAAGAACATTAAGGAAGGTGTTATTCATGCTTTTGCATGCCAAAAATTGTACTGCACCTACTGAAATCAAATTTGTGGCATAACATCTATAAAAGTTCTTTTGACAGGAACTGACAGGGAATCTGCATTCCAGTGTATACATTAGCATTCATGCAATTAATAGACAGCAATAAAAAAAAAATAAGTTATTAAAGTGAGAGAGTGAAGAGATTTGGGCGGCTCTTAACATTGAGGTCTTAAGAGCCAATGAGGGTGAAATGAGGCGAGTATAGAGTAGAGTCGGAATGAAGGGGCAGGACAAACGGGAGATCCCTGACAAACCCCACTGACCTGCAGCATCACCAGGCACGATCCCCACATGTGAAAATCAGGGAGACTCGACCGGGAATAAAAAACAAATTTTCATAAGTGGGATGCAAGTTGTATAACCACTACATCAATGCACCTCTAAAAGTTTATTTAAAATAAGACTGAGTGATCTGAAACTCAAATGAAAGAAATTCAGAGCAATTATTTTGTTACAGCTAGAAATTGTTCAAAATCTACAAATTATCTCACCAACTTTCAATTGAAATATTTTTAAGCACTTAATTCATCTAAGTTCAGTAGCTACCAAGATTGTATGTTAAATGGGGGATAAAAATTTTGCCACTGATTTTCAAAAATTTAATTTTGAAATTTATTGTAGGCTGTCATTCTGTGCTGGACTGTGAAAATATTGCGTCTATTTTCATATTCAGTAGAATTTGCCTTTACGTGATTTGCTGTACTTAGACAGCCACATTGAGCTAGCCAGTATGAGATTAGCCAGGAAAAATCCAGTGTGTCGTGTGTTGGCAGGGCCCGTGAATTGTAACCGGCAGTCTGAAATAAAGTGATAGATCTCGCGTGTAAAAGGTACCATTTATGTATGTGGTTTGGATTACAGAGAAAAGGTGATGTCCTTTAGTAGGGCTTCATTAAAAAATTCCAATAACATCCACCCCCATTTACTTAGTTTTTCCAATCTCAATATGGGTACAACGTACACACATGAAGTCTTAAATTTAAAGTTATAACCTACCAGGTGTGCTGACCATCACTCAGAAACACAGTGTCTAGTCTGAGAGGGCTCGACTTTGTAGGACTTAGCACCAGGACGTTCACGTCGGGCAGAAACACAAAACAGTACACAATTTGTGCACTTCAACACCTCAAGAGGAAATTCTTAAGCTATGCAAAACAGTAAGTCAGGAATAAGTAGAGATACTTAATATTTTCAGATTAATGTTTGTTATTCAAATTTTATTATTATCTGGACTATTTCTAGACAATTATCCTCATGGCAATTTGCAAGGCTAAAAGAAAACCACACACACCTGATTACCGTTTAACTGGCCATACCTAGCCTTAAACTCAGGGTCATGTAAAATTATGTTCTGACACTGAAGTTTGAAACTTGAAATACTGTTTAAATTTAAAAAAATAAAAATAAAATCAGATCACCACATAATATATCTTCAGTGTGCCTAGCTCGCGGTCATTGAGATATTACACTCAGGTTTGCCGTGGGCAAAGTCTGACACAGCTGGTACATATTACGTAGAAAATTTAAGATGGTGTTGCCAATGAAAATTTAACCATTTAAAACATGTCTGGGCAGACGCTAAACAAATAAAGTACTTCTGCATTAGTTACTAAATTTATCTCAGCATGTAGATAGTGATCTCGATGTTCACCAGCCCTCAGACGTATTGCAGATTTATATTGGACCAAATGATCTCATTACTGTAGGGCTTTCAAATCAAACAAATGTGGGCGAGTCGATATGGAGGAATGCCGTATCTCTTACATGTATGACTTTAGCTATCTCCTATCAAACTACCTAGCAATATGACTCACACGATACTTGCTGATTGCTTGTCACAAATTATATTTAAAGATATTTGAGAAAAGTTAGAACACTCTAACTAAATTAATTAAAGCCTTACTCGTCATTCACCTACGGGTGCGAGACCTATGTTAGTCGTCCGGCAGTGATGACGGTCAGTTTGATAGAGAACGAACACTTCGCTCTTAAGGCTCGATTGGACATTTTAAAGAGACCTAAACGTTCCAGCGAATAGTAGACCAGGACTTGAACCTGGGGTCCAATAGGGATTAAGTACATACCTTACACCCTCCATGTACGTACCAAGTTACATGTCCTAACTATCCGTTAAGAAAATAGCATACAATAAGGCTGTCTATGCAATGTACATAACAATGAAATAGAATAAATAAAACATGAATGTTTCACAAAAAAGAGACCTAAAAATTAAAAGGATATTATTAATTAAAAATAACAATAAATTATGAGAAATAGCCAAATACCTATCCTTAAACAAGAATAAATTGCCATGTTACATCTAAGAAAAATATCCTAGCAGAGTAAAATAATGAAAATTAATAAAACATTAAATCATGCAGGAATGCAGATTACATAAAAAAATAATATGTGACAAGTGTGGAAAACATGTTCAACAGTGAAGTGACATAAGATCGCAGTATGTAAATACAGAGAATTAGCATAAAATATTTGTAAAAGATAGTGCAAATAATGTTCATTTTACGAGGGTAACAACTGTACATACATTAAACCCTAGTTTTCGAGTTTTCCACTTCTGCACAATTCCCCACAGGGTAAAACAGTAACGCGTGCATTATTAGAGGGTGAAAAAACCAACAACCTGCACACATTCCGTATCTCATAAACTATTTCCTAAACTGTATTCTTCACTGTGAAGTTATAAAACTGGACAGAAAATGATTCGAATGAAAATACAGAGCAGCTGCCTGCACAAGTGGACAGGGGTGGCTGGTAATAGGACCATAATTTCAGGAGATTTTGCAATCCACTTTGCATATATTTTAAAACACAGCACTTTTCCCCCTAGCACTTATCAAAACAAGACAAAACAATTTCAAGGAATGTGTTTCAGAAACAAGGGCTTTATAGAATATTCGTAGTTTCTTCACACTTTATGCATCAAAACTTTAAAATTAACTCCATACATGATGTGTTTAGTTATTTCCTAAATATGCCTTCTATCACATGCATTTTATACCTCTGTTAACATCAAAGCATGTCATTTTGTTTTAAATTTAACTAATTTAAGTTTTATGTATATTTTATTTATAAATTATAATATTTCATATGTAACCAATATGAATAAAAATAGTGGAAAAACATTTTGTTGTTTGTATCTAGTAAAAAATAGTTCTCATGCAAAATATTATTACAAACAAAGTGTATACGAATTCAGTGCGTTGTCCTCTGGTGTAGTTCTCCAGGGTTAGTTACGCTTAGTTTGCACGAGGTGAGAAATATGATGGAAGTAGAACTTTAGCAGGGCTTCAGGAAAGTGTGAAGTAACCACGAATGGATTAGATGGCTCTTAATGAGGTCTTGAGAACTGATGAGGGTAAAGTGGAGAGACAATGGAGCAGCATTGGAATGCAAGGGCGAGAAACCGGAAATCCCTGATAAAATTTGCAGACCAGCAACTTTGTCTAGCAAAAATCCAGGAATGACCCAGCCGTGAATAGAACTTGGTTCACAAGTGTGGAAGACGAGTGCACTAGCAGCTATGCCAACCGTAGCCTCCTATAATGTACAAAGGGGGTCAATTCTCACTGAGTGGCATAAGCCCATGCCACATGAAATACTCTTTATCAGACCATAAGGCAGCAGTTGAGCTTGCTCCACTGGCTCATGCTAGGACAGTGTGCTTCCTCTACAATTTACCTTACGTTCTCCCGAGCAGTAAGAGGTTAGACAAGCATGTAGTGCGGTACAATTCTTGGTCTGTATATGTGGCTGTGTCACTGCTCCAACTACTTTCCCGAGGCGAGACGACCCATGGGAGGTGGGGTGGAGACATCTCAAAGAAGTATTGAGAGCAGATGAGGGTGAAGCAAGGTGAACATAGAGCAGCGTCAGAATGCAAGGGTGCTAGAAAAAAGGCACCTGCAAGAAAGCCCTCTGAACAGCAGCTTTGCCTGGTCAGATTCCCAGATGTGCAAATCCGGGCGGGAGTGACCCTACTAGAAATCTAACTATATTTGGGTTGGTGGGAGGTGGGTGCTCAAGCAGATAGCGGGCTCCCCTCCCCACCCACAGAGGGGAGTCTCTCTTTGACTATGTGTCGTCAGTAAGGGGCCAAATGATGCAGCTTATGTTAGCATGGGGAAAGAATCCCTCGTGGTGGCAGGTGATAACAATGCACTGCTGCAGTGTGGGAGGGGCCAAACACCGTCACAAGCTACATACCCAGTTCTCATGTGCCTTCTTCTCCAGGGCCGAGATCTGACTCTTAAGGCCACGCTCCTGGTCCAGTATTTCTTTCTTCATTGTCTCTACTTGTGACCTTCACACAAACAAACAGCTTTCACATTCAACTCCCACAGCCATCCACGTGCAGTTTTCAACTAACCAAAATATCAGAAAACAATCATGCTATAAGTACAGTAAACAGGATTATAATATTAAAACAAAGTGAATAATACTAAAGCACATACTCTGCTCATTAGAAGCTCAGGAGATCAAAACACACAAGATTAAGGTAAAATTTCAAACAACACTCCAGTACAGGCATTCTACATACTTGCTGGTAAACTGGATACTGTGTGGTACACACAAGGTTGTACGTATAATAATGGGTTCTTTGATTTCACTTGGATCTATGGAAATTTGTTGTTTGATTATAGCATAATTCAAAAGTCTTGGTTACAGTCATAAAGCAAAATAGTCATCACATGTGTATAGAAATGAATATGGAGATAATTACCATTAACACTGTACAGATAATTGTAAAGAACTTTAACTTACTTTGTTAAAAGTTATAAGAAATTAATGAAGCAAGACCAATTTATGTAAAAGCAATATTTCTCTCATAAATGTTGTTAGTGTTGCCATTGAAGATAAGATTAGAAGCAATCAGCTTGGTAAAATCCCTCTATCTTCCTGTGTCGCAATTACTCTCATTTTCTCATTGTTATCCAGTCTTTGCCTCTTCTTATTCCCTCAGCCACTAGTTTCTCTCATATATTCTTTGATCTTCCTTGTGACCTTTTCCCATTGTACTTCAGCAGCTCTAACATCCTTTTTGTCAACTTCTCTCTTCCCGTACTCTTGACTTGCCCACACCATCTCATCTCATACTTTCCTTCTCTGTGAAGTCTACAAGTTCCTTCCTCTCATAGCACTTCCCATCCTTCATAACACCACAATGCTCCTTGCATGTTTCATGCCCATTGTCTCTATCATTCTTTCCATCTTCTTGTCCACTATCCATGTTTTTACTTTATATGTATGTGTATAAAACATGTTCTGTCCAGTATCTGCTTGTATCACTGCACTAACTTATGTGGCACTTCCACAGTAGGTTGCTCATACATCTCCCTGCTGCCCTCTCTGTAACACCTCTTCCTCGTCAATCCAAGAGAATACCCATGTTTATGAAGTATTCTACCCACTACAGCTTCATTCCATATTACCAGAAGAACAAAAGAGACAGTGGATATTTTAGTAATGTTATTTGTAATGACAAATATGCTAACTGCAATCACAGTGGCACATTATTCCAACAGTATTGATTGAAAAACATTTCTATTCTTCACGAAAAGTCCAAAGGGAGCTGACACAAAAAATTGTGGTCATTGCAGCAATAATTATAAAACCCAAGAACACTCATCCGGGCCATACTTAATCATGTCACCAAATGTCAGCCTGTTGGTGTGTTGTCATCAGCCTGAAACCTGGACTCGAGAAGTGATAAGCAACTGAGACTGGGGGCAAAAAATAAAACCACCACATAAAAGTTATTGAGTGAATATAAGGCCTCTATTGTACAGGATACAAAACTATTTTACTTCATATATGTTCAGCTTTGCACAAGGATACTATCACTCTTTAATGTGATATGATTACAATAATTTATCTTTTCTTCTGTGTAGTGTACCCACCTGGTTGCTATAAAGTAAATAAACAGTGTGATAAAAATGGCTGAAACTGGTGAGACTTTTGCACTCATTCGAATATAGATATTCATCATAATATAATGGAAAATATCTGGTTAGTACAACAGTACTGAAATTAAAAGTATTCCGCACAGCCTAGCACTAGAAATAATTATATACCATGACGCATGATGAAAATAGTGCTAGAGAAGGTGCTCTACAGAATCACGACTACGCTTATGGCTGATTGTTATGGGCAAGTCTAACCCAAGTACTGGAGGAAGGAAATGTGGAATCTACTCGACGATGCTTCAACCCCATGCTCCTAGTTTGTACTGCAACCCTTCAGCAGCACGAAACCGCCTTGTCATCGCCCTGCCTACACCGAAGTTATTTAACTTCAGTGCGCTCGCCAGTAAAACAATGCATCAGTTTGAAATTGGCTCCGCTGGAGACGTGGCCCAATTACAGAGGGTCACGGCCCACACGAGCACCCTTAGCTTGGAAGTTCTGTACTCCAGGCACCAAGCAAAGAGTCAATAGAAGTCATCCACTAGTACCTGTATGTGGCATCACAAGCTCCACTCCTTGGAGGCAAGGCCAAGCCCCCTGCACCCCCACAATCAAGAGAGATCACAATAAAAGGCGAGCCAGCCCACGCCTGAGCAGTTGCTCGGGGTAGCTCGTCACATACAGACTGGTGTCCTCTACTGAAGGCAGAGGGCCCCTGACTTATGACCAGCAGTCCTACCCCGCACTGCTGCGACGATGATGTTCTCCTTGTAGCCATCTTCTCCTAAAGGACGTCTTCAGAAGTGCCCCCAGTCATCACCAGACCTCAAGCACCTCTACCTTGACCCACCCTCTCCTTAACCCTGCTCTGTCCACATATTCATGTCACGATGACATAGCCTCCTTAAGGCAATAGCCAGACCACTCTACCACTTGATTAGAGCCCCCAGTACTTATGGTGAGGTCCCTTCTAGACATATCCCGTATAGTTCAGTCAGGCTCCACGGCTAGTTAGTAGTAGGGTTTGGTATGTTCTGGCGCAATGGCATCGGTGTTCGGACCGGAGCCGCCTTGGCTGCTATGTTATTCCGTTAGTGGCCGCCACCTTTTTTGCCCTCAAAATGGACTGAAATACCCTAAAAATTTCCCCTTTTTTTCCCTAAAAAACTCCCAATTTTTCCCAGAGCAGACGAGAGGGATTAGCAACCCAGGGTCAGGGATTAGCAACCCAGGGGTAAGGAAAGCAGGACCTAACCGTTCACCATGACTTTTGACTCTTGACCTTAAAAATCCAAAATCCCGAAATATCTCAAAAATTTCAAAAAATAAATAATTTTTTTTTTTTTTTTTTTTTCAAAATTAAATTTTCTAAGATTTCCTCTCCTCCCCTCACCGGCAGGCCTCTACCCTTCCGCACATATCCCAGTAAACAAACATATTATTATAAACTCAATCATCACCATATTAGATGCAGACTTCCTTGACCTTGATGCAATGACCTGGAATTATTGAATATTTGAATTATAGTAAGTCACAAGAAAATTCTCAATCAACTTTTGAATTTAATATTTTGTTCTTAATTTGATGTACGTGAAGTAACACCGGTCTAGCATATAGCCTAACAGCAAATACAAGTAACACAGAGCGGTATTCCGAGTTTAGCCAAGGTAATACTCAGGGTATTGCAGTGGCTAATCTTCAGGGGAGCCCTTCACTAGGATCTCGAAGCACCTACGTTCTTCAGCTGTTCACGTGATCTGATGTATAACCTTCGGGCTAGTGATTGGCCAGTTGGTTAAGTGTATACATACACTGGGACTAGTCGAATTATCCGGACGTACACTGGTAGGACCGTTCCTTATACACAACTTCACGGCATGTACATATTTTCTATCAAGTGATTGTTTCAAGTATTCTGGTATAACATTAATAGTTTGGCCTCATGTCAAAAGCAGTGAAATATGGTATTCGTAACTGTCATAATCAAGAGTTGTTCCAAAGAGAACGAGAGCTACTTAATCACAGTAATATTGAAACACAAGAAGACCAGTTACTCTTTGAATTACCTATCTGCTTACTGGGAGGTTTATCATTTGAACACTTGCCGACCATACATAGTGGATTTAAGTTGTTACGAATATAGACGTCAGTACTCTCTCCGGAATACACTGATATCCCTTCTAGACCAACACACATCACTTTCAGCAGCCAGAGCACCACTCGGCCGCAACCAGAGTTGGCCGCTGTCCCACAGCCAGCTACTTCAGTAGCATCGGCAGACCTGAGAAGACCTCAGGCTCCCAATTCGGTGGAGCCTGAGGTAACCCGCGTACGAGGTGTTCTTCCCACTGTTGAAAACTTTGTGCCACAACAAAAATCTACCCGACTTAATCTTTATGCCGGCACCTTACCCAAGTGTGTTTAATTTGTTTGCCTCTGGGTATGTTGTGTGTGAAACTAGCTTTTAAGAGATTGGAGGCCACCCAAACCACTCGAACACGTGACGTGTACAAAAGTACACTTTCATTCATCAAGGTATTCATGGGGGCAGAATCCCCAAGTCACTAAAGCTCCCAGTACTACAAGTTAACCTTCCTCAGAGTTTCACACAGCAGCGTGGGTCAAACCCATTCCAGAGTTAGCCAGGGTCTTGCGTGCTTTTCCTTTAAAGTCACTCCGTGGATGGGTATTTGATTTAGCGTACATCCTTTACTGTTGGCATCCGAGGTTTGAACCCTCATTCTACCGACCAGAGTTGGTTTGATCTTTCGCCAATGGTGTCTAGGTACAGGTTGGATCGAAACCCAGTACCGGGTGGTTGAGTGTTGGGGACTTTGAGTTCTCGTTCGAACTAAATCCCTCTGCGCTCTGCTAAATGCTTCAACCATTACAGGACTTACTTGCATGTTGTAAGGTTATGATTTTCCACATTTTTTTTTTCATTTAGTTCCACTAGTGTAACTACATAAACATGTTCTGCTCATAAATAAGATCAAACATTACTACTAAATGTATTTACAATAACAGTGGTTAGACAACTTGGATGATTCAGACTTAACCAACTATTACTTGTACTTTTGTCACAACAGTATTCTGAAAAATGAAAGAAATTTCTAAATTTTAAGTACTTATGACTTTGATGTGAACACAGGATAACAACTCTTGCAAAACCAATTTTCAAAATTTTTTAATGGTTTCACAAGTAATGCAAACATACCCAAATGTCTAAGTTGTAACCTATATGCGAATGTATATTACAGCATAGCATTGTCTTCAAATTGGACTGAAACCATATGTACTATATAAAGTAAGTATTTAGATACTGTAGCTTATCACTGTTTTACAAGACATTCAAATGCATCAAAATATGTACTGTTTTCCCATTAAATAAATGTAATGCATCTACTAGTGTGAATCAAACATAATAATATGATGGACAAATCCATATAAGTGCTGGTGTAATGCATTAATACAGGTAGCAATATTCTTAGCTTCAAATGAGAAATTCGAAGGTACTAAAGGACATAATGGAATAACCAATACATTCATGTAACATATAACAGCTAGCCTATGTACTGAGAATCACAAAAGTTTCTATGAAGTTGTGCTCACAAAAAGTGCACAAACATGATAGTTAACTTAATATTACATGGAATCACAAATATTTTACAGAAAAATTGAAGTAGGATTTACACAACACAGTCACTAATAGAAATAAAGAGAATACAGACAACAGAACCTCCGTGATAAAAGTGAAGTGTACTATAGTGGAACCTCTATGTATTAACCCAGGTGGATTGAAAGTCTGTATCCATTGAATATATACTGTGGTTGCATTTTGTATTCGTCTGCATTTCAAGACCACATTCATTGAAAGTCCACAAGTACTGAAATTTTTTTGTAGTCGCCTGAGAAACAATGGATAGAGAATCCAGTATGAAGCACTCAGGTAATGACCTGGAGCTAATAACGAGTTGCACAAGAGGCTGGACATGATGCACCACTGACGCATGACCCATTGGTAACAATGGGCATTTTCGACTTCAGCTCATCAGTAACACGTGTCGCTGCTATGACAACAGAGTTTGACCTTGTTGGCCAACACGTGACCCCAGCTTGTACTGTGTACCCTAGTAAGAATCGATGTTCCTACTCAGCTGTATTTTAATATTAACCAGCCCACTGAAGCTATGGGCCGAAGGCACCGAGTACCACTTGCCGCTACATAGCATTGACATTGTGGCTCACCGCTGTCTTCCTTTCCTCCTCCAGTCGGCCGGTGACATCATGCTGGCTGGAGAGACTATGCTTTTGCCACCCCCCGCTCAGCGCATCCTTTCATCCTCTCAAGACGCCAGCCACCCATTTTAGTATAAAAGGAGGTCTGAGCTTAGCCCCCAGTCTTCCACTACACATACGTGAAGTGCCGGGAACTAACAAGCTTACTGTGGCCAGACTTCATTTCTCAACCACATACTCTGAGTGATGGTGAACTGACCAGCCTGATTGTTGTCTTGACCTTTCACTCCAAGCCTTCGAGCTTACCTATCCGCTCTTCACCACACTTTCAGTGCTGAAGAGATACCTTTCCCTTGGTCTCTTACCAAGACAGCTTCCTTCCACATCCTGTTTAGTCACTCAAGCATCGTGCTAGGAATATCACCTGAGTCGTCTACCCCATTAGACACTGCGGCCCCTTCTGGGCAACATTATGTTAGGAAGTTACATTTAAGTTCAAGGTTTTTTTATGGCACTTAAGATACCCAATTCCTGTTAGCTCAGAAGCAGGTCCTCTCTACCCATGGTTGCATAGGACAACTTACCCAACAGCTCTGGTATACGCAGGAGGTAGTGTGGCATCACATGTCTTTTTCATATCATGTAAAATAAACATTGTATTTTACCAACTCTTGAGTTCCACAATCCCGTAGGTTTAGCACCTTTCCCAGTTGACCTCCTCCTTGAGGGAAACACAGGTGATCACGGGTTTGGACTCAATCGAGCCTCCAGACCACTACTACTACCCACACGCACTAGCAAACCAGCCAACCTTTCTGCATACTGCAGTAGGCAGAATGGTGGAGCCTGCTCACAGGTACCCAGTTTCCTAACCAAGCTTGTCTGTCTGTGCTCGTCTTTTCCACTGCACTTGCAATGCTGTAAGGGAAGTTCCCTGGGACGGCAAGATTCGGCAGAGGCAGATACACTGTATCAGAACACATACCCTGCTTTTCCTCTCAAGGACGTGAGTGTGTCTTTGTGTGTATCCAGATGCCTTTCTCTAAACAAAGTGATATTAGATAGAAGGTAAAGCAAATGCTGATTGCCTTCGGGCGTCTACAAGAGCTGTCACCCTCCCTGGTAGCCTACATCGACAGCCGAGCACCCCGAGAGCATGCGCAAGCATTTTGCCACTTGTCAGTACCTGTACCTGTAGTTATACCCAAGGATTAGTTTATGGCCCCAGTTCGAGACAACTAAGAGATACACCCCTGGGTACAAGAATGCCTTGACCAGCCAGAATAGCCGCCAAAAATAACAGTTGCATATTACACTTCAACGTTGTTGCTCTGCCCCAGACAACTCGTCTTATCAATCACCGACACCACTCTCAAGTACCTGCCGTACCGCCATGTCCCATTACTAAGCCTCTGCCACACACAAGGTCACTAGCATCGCAGTGTCCAGGGAAACCACCAGCAGCACATAACTTAAAACGTAAAATCTCTGTGCCCGAACCCAACCTTGTGCCCTGTTGCAAAGCTACCCGACTTGTCCTGAACACTGGAAGCGCTCCAGTTCCATGAAAGGACTAGACACACCCTGCGTTAAAGTTGGAGTAGGATGCAGCTGATCTAGTATCCTAGAAAAACCATTGCCGACCGACGTAGTGCTCTCCCAGACAGCCAGAGTGTCATGCGTCACAACCAAGCCAGGCTCCTTGTCATACAAGCATGATGTTTAAGGGTGGTGTCTGCAGTGAGGCATTTTGCTTGTCAGAGACCTCAAAGAGTTTCAGTACTAAGGGAATAATGCATGAGAGTGCAATAATTGGGAAATTTCTAATCAGTGTCACCTGTACACGCAAAGCACAGAACTGGCATGCAGTCTCTCTCTATACGAGACTTTCCATGGTGACCCTATCACAGTAAAGACAAAACTGCGCTACAAGTTCCTATGCTGTGTTAAGGAGCCTGTACCACAAGTTTCACACCAAAATGTACGTGTAAAACACTCATATCCGCTCTTTTTCACTTAAAAAAAATAGTGATTAGAGATGGAAATAGAAAATGGAAAATAGTATAAGTGGAAAATTCCTTGAATGCTGTAATTTGCAAGCAGAAATTGTTCAAAAATATTGCACAGGTGTTAAATGGAAACTATACAACAAGAGATACATGTTCAGTTTGGGTGTGTGAGCAGAAAGCACCCTTAAGCATACATATTCACCAAGAATCCTTGGACACTTTTTAGGTTTCTGGCAAAGACAAGTGGACTTTCTGTGAGCACAATTTCAATGGTAGCTTTATATACTATAGTTCTACTATTTCTGCTGTAACAACTTGTGAGAGTGAAAACTACTAGCATTAACACGAGTAAACTGAACTGATGGGGTTGCAGATAGAAGGCTACTGTAATACCCATGGTTCTGTCGCAAACGCTTCACTTTGGGTTTCCTCCTCTTCTTTGGTGACATTGGGCTGTCTGCAGTGGTGACACTAGTGGAGCTGGAAATTTCTCCACTGCACAGCGAATCAACACTGGTTTGTTCTAACTACCCTCTAATAAGAAACACTGTCTGCTTAAGCCAGTGTGCCACGATACAATGACCCTACACAAGCTCAAGCAGGCATGGAGGTTTCTGTGGAATAACCTGTCACATGATACTTGCTGCTTAAGTAAAGGCCAGTGCATTTTTTTTATGATTTATTTCTGCAACAGTGATTCAGAAATTGATTTCACTCGTCACTTTTGCAGTATGAGTGGAGTGGAGAGATTTGAGTGACTCTTAACACTAAGGTCTTGAGAGCCAATGAGACTGAAGTGAGATGGGTATGGAGCTGTGCCAGAATGCAAGGGTAGAAGAGATGGGAGACCACTGGAAAAACCAGCAAACCAGCGGCATCATCCGACATCCCTACGCAAAAATCCAGGAGCAACTGGCTGGGAATCAAACCCGATTCACCTAGGTAGAAGGCAAGTAGTCTAACCACTACTCCTCGCGGCCCCTTCTGCAGTATGAGTTTACATACAGAGACTAACTGTTTTTTCTTGTGATAAACAGAATTGTATTGTGATAAAATAAACATGAATATTTGTTATAATTTTCATATAATGCTATTACAGAATTAGTAAACATTTTAGTGGTTTATATTTACTACTTACATATACTTGTTTTACGGTCTTATCAATGTTTCTCAAAACAAAATGTAAACAAAATTACAACTATCATTAAGACCACATTTCACCACCCTCTCATGACTGGCTAAAATTACAACCTTGCACGAAACCTTCCATCAAAAATTGCACACAAGCAATTATAAACACTCAATGAAAATAGCCAGCAATTATTAAAATTCTCCATACAAGTGGCCCAGCAAGCTTGCATGGAATCTTCCACGCAAACTTTCATCATGGTGCATATGCTTTACACTAAATGATGTTACAATGCGCTCTACATTCCTACAAATCCTCTTGCTTCAGCACAAATGGAATCAATAAAAACAGATAACTGCAAAATGCAGCGAGTTCCTTTTCTATTTAGTACAATTCCAACTTGAATAATACGAACATAATGTCCTCCATATGTAACACATGTGTGGTGTCACATTTACCACATTGTATTCTTAATATACAGTAAGCCACAGTACCAAAAACACACACACACAAACGTGGTGGTGAAACCTACACCCACTAACATATTCAACAGTCAAGAAAAGGTGGTCAACAACGGAACTGCATGCACTAACATTATTGGACATTTCTTCCTTTTTCTTTGGCTATTTGCATTATCCTTTTTTAACATTCCAAGCCATATTTATAGACCTTACATGAAACAAGCACAGCAAAGCTAGGTACATATATATTTTTTAAAAGACTGATTACATTTGATCTTTGTATTATCTTGCGCAATGTATAGGAGATTACTAAAATTATTATGCCAAGCTCGTGACGGCAACCACTATTGGAAGTACACTAAGATAGGAACCTGTCTCGTTTTCACGACGATCTGGAAGTATCTTAAGTGTCAACGTAACCTCAATACCTTTTGGAAAAAGGCACGGCTCGCAGAGGAAGGAGCAAAAGGTGGCCTATACCGCCGCCAAGCGAGTGTGCATATTAGACCCGCCTACTCCCAGTATGCAAGTAGAACGGGACAGAGGTCAGACCGCCCGTCATCTGGAGAGACCTTCCTATCCAGTATTCATGTATATTTATTTCCCTGCGCATATTCGCCTAGCCTGAGAATACCACCCCGTGGTATGTGCTCTGGTTGAGGGCACTGAGGTGAGGTACGGGGCAGCTAACACCTTGTTCTGGAGCCAAGAGGCTGTGGTGTGGAATCAACGGTACTGTGTTAGTCAGCACTGTACCAATACTTACCACTCTCCTACAAGTGTCGCCTGTCCCAGCCAGCAAGCAGCAGCCTCGTCTTCAGAGACCTAAGAAACTCGTAAGACAGGTACTACCAAATCAACAAGCGTCCCGACCAAACCTGTTGTCGTTCCAACAGTGGAAAACTTCATCCCCAGTCATCAACAGACACACCCAGCATGAGTCACTAGCCACAAACGTAACTCAAACGTATAACCAGTGCTAAATCTAGTGTGACTGACGTAACTACGCATCTAAACCACGTTGACTGTACCTATAGCTCTATAGTCCAGCACGCATCAAAGTTACCCAGAAACAGAATAACTATAGCACATTTAGTATAATTAATTTCATAAAACGTGTACTATAAGCCACACTCCATGAGAAGTGGTAGCGCTGCAGTGCAGTAGATGTTGCAACACTGCAGACTTTGTCCCATCTGCGCTTGCATCCTTTGTCAAGGCATTTAGTACACCGACACAGTGTGAGCAGATGATTGGTTAAACATCCGTGGAACATAGTGCGGCATGCAGCTCAAGTTTTCTTATCAATATAAGTTTATAAATTGCTGGTTTACGTGTGGAGTTAAATTTGCTAATAATGTTTACATAAACAGCAATAGTTATATCATCTTTTGGTCTTGCGGGATGTTTTGAAATGTACGTATCTTAATTTTTTTTTGTTTTTTCCTACTAAGCCGCCATGTTGAAAACAGTTGCATTGCCATTACAGTTGTTTACACACGTCTTTTTCTACATTTACCCGCACGGTAAAATAAAAACAATGTGCAGTAATACTAACGATTGCCCTTTATTTCTTTATTTTGTTCCTGTAATTATTTCAACTGACGATATGTACATGAAGCAGCTAGCAATCAGCCACAACATGCAAGTACAGTAGACCTCATTTTAATGTTTACATGCACGTGTCTTGGCAAGTCTCGGCGATTCCTTGTATAATTTACGCACCCTAGTTTTTTTCTGTTAAAAAGGTGCGAGAATAATGCTAGTAAATACAGTATAGAGTAGTAACTTTTCACGAATAATTTTTGCTGC
Organism: Dryococelus australis; assembly: GCA_029891345.1. Lineage (NCBI taxonomy): Eukaryota > Metazoa > Arthropoda > Insecta > Phasmatodea > Phasmatidae > Dryococelus > Dryococelus australis. Next base: position 4,385,387 of record CM057000.1, read on the forward strand.
TGTAATAACGTCCCCACTATCACATCTGAATATAAATTTCATACGTACGTATTTTAACAATAAAATCATGTTTTAATTATAGATCATGAAATGACAAGTGATAGCGCACATAGTCTAGCTATATTTGTAATTCCTGCCATGTTTATATCAGCTGAGTCACCATACGTTTTCCATAAAATTAATACTCAATTTTTTTGTGATGAATCTGATGTTAAGAGTACACGTAATTAAGTCAGTTTTTCACACTTTTATGAACTCTCGTAGGTATGGGATTTCACTGTAAACTAATAACAATAAATAACAATTAGAAATTAAAATAAACCACTGAATAAATAATAACAATTACTTAACTACAGTAAACAAAAAACAATTAAATGAAAATAAATTTAATACATTAAAATAATAATTTAAGTACATTAATTAACTGAAATAAATAAATAAAGTTTAACTGTTTCACTTAAATGACTTACATAAGTACAGTAGAACCCCAATGTTACAGGAATAAGGTTGAAAGTGAAGGATGGTCTTAATTGGGAGTTTGGAAAATTTGACATATTTTCACCCATCACAACACCTAAACATCAAAAAGGGGATGGTAGCTATTTTTAGATATGAACTGCTTGAAGTAGCATTAAACAAATCGCATAGTAACTTATTTTTTGGCTGATTTCTCTCAAATTTCAAACCTTTTTACATTGTTTTTTATGGTTCCTCAAAAACAGGTCTTTAAAAAGAGAGAGGGTCTTAATTAATGGGGTTGCAACATTTAGGTTCTACAGTAACCAATTAAGTTTACAAAATTCAATAATGTTAAATAAACCAATTAATAAATTAAACCAAATTAATTCAAATACATTAAATTAAAAATAAAGTAAATAATTAATTGATAAAAAATTAAATCAATTTGTTAATCAAATTCATAATAAAATAAAGAAACAAAATAAGTAACTAATTTAAACATTTTTAATAATTAAAAACATTTACACAAATTTTTCCAATGTAATAACTTTTACCAGTGTTTTCTTTTGTTTCGTACTTTCATCACATGTAATATCTGTGGCGGGTGTGAAAAGTGTGTTAGTCACTAACAATCGTAAAATGACATCACTTTGCCAGAACCAGAAAAAAAAATCTGGCCACGTGTGTGCATGTTGTGTTAAGTAACCATCATTCAATTTCCTTTAATGCAAGCAGGTGTAAATAATGTGTTAAGTTATCATAATCAATAATGTAGCATTGCAAAATGTGTTATGTCTGTAGTCTGTGACATACACTATGCACTCATATTATATTTTATATATATTTTTAGTGTCTTGACATGTTTGTGCACTAACAGGGAGAAAGTTAGATAAACTAAATTTTTTATTCACAAAGCATTAGGCATTAGTTAGGCATTTGATATGCTTGTCACAAATATTGTTTTAGTTTAGTATTATCACTTTTAGAGTTTTTGTAGGCTGGTATAGTGCAAATAAATAACGTTTTCGTAGGTTGGCAGAGGGCAAATAAATAAACAATGCATGAAGCATTTCGTTACTCTATGAACATTTGTGGAGTTGTTCAGTTGTTCATTATAAACTATGAAGAGAGTTTGTAGTGTTTAGACTGTGTCTACAGTTTACTTTTTCAAGCTCTTCAAACTTTTTATTTCATTTATTTGTATTTCATTGCTAATACATACAGCTGGCAACGGGAAAGAAAAAGTGACGTAGGCAATGGAATAGATAAATTGACAATAGTTAATAACAGTGTTGTTTTGTTCTTCAAGCATTTCCTCCTAGCATCTTAGTGAAGCACTCCGCAATGTTTTTGAGAGGAAAGAGAATAGCAGAAATGGCTGTACAACAACTTAATCAACAAAATTACTTCGATAACGAAGGTAAGGAAAATGTATTAGTCTATTGGTAAAATTTTTAAATTTGGATTTTGTTTTTGCGCAGGGACATTATTTTTTTGTTATGTGAAAAAAAGCTAAAACAGAACACTTCCCCATTACTCACTTTAATTGCGTTTGCATCTCCATCATTTAGATATTGTTGCAACTTACAATGAAAACCCCAAAATAGTGAAATTGTAGGTTATGTTACGAGTTCAAAATACCAATCTGCTTCTGTGGCAATGCTTACTCTGATAGGTTGGTTGATCAGTTCATATAACAAGTTGAGTTACGGGGAACTGTGCAACAACACCATAGTTTTAATAGCTTTTTGTCATTATTTTTTCAACTGGTTTATTGAGAATGTGGGCACAAGACATAAGTGAAAATGTTTAATGCCCTATTACATTGCGTTTATTATTCTCGAAGCTCTGATGGAAGATAAGAAAAAAAAACATTTGTGTTTCTTAACTTCCGTCAGTGCTCTAAGAATAATAAAGGTAGTGAATATGAGACAAAATAAGAAGGCGTAAAAAATTATCATTAATGTAATGCCCTGTCTAAAAATTAGAAAAACTCTCCTCTTAAGGTAATGACAAAGTATCTAAGTTATTAGTCCAGGATTATAGGATGCAACAAAAAAAATGTTTTCCAATTCATGACTAAAATTAAATTCATCGAAAGCCTTAAGAAAACACTGTACCTTATAAATGATATTTGACACTGTAACAATGTTTTTGTAAAAAATATTTGTGTTAGTTTCGACAGGTGTGTTTACAAAATAGTTGTGAATTCTTATGTTTTAGGTTTGAGTCCTGAACCATCCATACATGAAGAATTACAACACATTATTAATTCCAATAACTCTGACAGGGATCTGAATTTTGATGATGATGGGGCATCGTTATCTTCAAGTGATTTTGGTGGAGATCATAGATCATCAAAAATTAGAAAGACAATGCTAGGGATCAGTAGTGAATCCAATCTAATTGTTGATATTAGTGATTCTGAAGAAGGAATCAACATCCCACTCACGTAGAGGGGACGACCTAGAATTCGTGGTTTAAAGGGTGATAGAAGGAAGAATATGAAGGCAAGAAAAACTGTGCATAATTCAGGTAAGGGATATAAAACAATGAAAGGAAAGATTGTGGAACGACGAAAAACTATGCATTTAGGTCACTGTAGGAACAGGTGTGCAGGAAAAATTTCCAAAGAGAACCAGGGAAAATTATTCAGTGATTACTGGGAGATGAGCAGCTTTGATAGGAAATCAAGGACAAGAAGACATCACAGAAAAGAAGCAGATCTGGAGAGAACCATCATTTTCGCCAGATTTCTGTGGTTTGCAACCTTGAAGTAGAAGGCCCGAGAATGACCCTTTGCAAGACCTGTTTCATGAAAGTGTTTGGAGAGAGCCGACGATTTATTGAACGCAGTGATTCAGAAGAAACCCTTGAGTATGTCTGGTATTGTGCAGCTGGATGCCAGAGGGTCCCATGAGCCAAAAAACAAGAAATTAGAAGAAGAAATTAATATTGTTAAACAGTTCCTCATTTCGCTTCTCACTTACGAAAGCCACTACTCCCAAGGGGACAGCATTCATACATGTCACTGGCTGAACTATATGAAGAGTATTCAAGAACATGTGCTCCAGCGTGCACTCCAGTTAGCAGACGACTTTTCGAAACTCCATTTCATGAAATTAATCTTGCGATTGAGAAACCTAAAGTTGACACGTGTGCTACTTGTGACAGCACTTCAAATCAAGACACGGGATGAAACAATGAACTTGCAAAAACAGCTATCTGAACATCACAAATTGGCTGAAATTGCATATGATGGCAAGAAAAATGATAAGCTTTTGTCACAATTGGACAAAGCTAAAAAAAAAAAAAAAATAACCTTTGATATGCAACAGTGCCTACCAACACTTTCTGTTCAGAGTTCTGTTGCTTTCTACAAGCGACAACTTTGGACCTACAATCTTACAGTACATGACTGTGACGATGGACAGAAATGTTATCTGTGGCATGAAGGGTTGGCTGGAAAAGGAGATATCGAAGTTGGTTCATGTTTGCATAGCTTTCTCATGAATGACATAAACTGAAATTATGACTAACCATGGACTCAAGACACACGTGATGGGCAAAATAAAAAGTCATATTGCTGTACTTTGTATGGTGACATTACAGCAATCCCCTTATTGACATACTATTGATTACAAATTTCTGTTGCCTGGCCATATGCACATGGAGCGTGACTCGAACCACAGTCACAGTTTGATTGAAAGAAAGAAGAAAAAATACAATGGAAACATTGAACATCCCCATGACTCGGCACAGTTGATTCGGCAGACTGAAAGAAAAAAACAGTTCATTGTTAAGGAAATGGTTAGAGAAAACTTTTCAGATTTTGGAGGATTATTGACAGGCCAGCTCCAACTACGTAAAATGAATACAAATGGTAATGCTTTCAACTGGAGACATATCAAGTGGCTGTATTTTGATAAAAAAAAGAGCCTGGCATTCTTTATTACAAGACAGAATTGGATGAAGGTGATTTCAAAACAGATTCACAAGAAGAGGAAGAAGTGAGACAATGCTACACCCACAACTGAAGTACAAGGGTCCAAATGCAATCATAGTTGAAAAAATGAAAGATTTGATGGACCTACTATAGTTTGTTTCACCAGTTTTACAATGAAGGAACTGGAAACATCAAAGTCTGCTAGAAATGTCCATCCAGATACTACAGCAGAGGGACCGGACAACAATGAATAAGTAGCTTGTTGGACATATTTTCAAGAAAGTTAGACAAAAAAGTATTATGGAATAATCTTTTATAAAATTCTGAAAGTAGAGTCAAATAAATCAACATTATTAAAAGTTTGGCAAACTATGACGTTTTAAAATGGCAGGAATGTGTCACGGTGGTGTGCACTATGTGTTACGTCAACATAGATTGTATTTTATATTCTTTTTTTTAAATGTAAGTTAATTTATTGATGATAACAATAACATAAACTAAATGTGTATTATAAAATGTAACAACTAAAATCTTAAAAAATGCAACTTGTTAAATTTTTGTTTATATAATTTGCATAATTATTTAAATTTTAAAACACATTTTTCTTAAAATCATTATTTGGTGACTTAACACCTTTTTCACACCCACCACTGATATAATCTGTCTGCTAATGTTATAATTTTGTTAGTAAATACAATAACAATAACTTACTTGTAATTTTCAACTTCATCCTGGAGCATATGAATGCGCTCAAATGTGGAAATTACATCACCATCTTTCTGAAGGTTCATGGCCTCCTGAAGACCCAGCTCCCTGCACCAAACAACATGTCAATGAGCTCACACCAGTCAACGTACATACTGTTATGATCATCATACATCTCATGTTGGAGCCATTTTGGCCACTGTGTCAGGAACATCACAGCAGTACCACTGTTGTGTGTGAAGGCATGATAACAAATGACTGAGGTACATGCCCCTCCAGCTGACAAGATAGTTGACCAAGGCTGGTGCAGTTGTACATCTTCATTGAGACCTTCCCAACCAGCCCAGGTGCTACTCTCTATTCTACTGTTTATCTAGTAGGTGTTTCGCAGCTCACTGCATCCATGCATCAGTGGGTCTGAGACCCTCAAGGTCTTCTACAGCTTATGGTGTATCAACCATTGTCTGGTGGAGCCAACTGATGTCACGTCCCCAACTGCACAACAATCTTAGAAGCTATATATTACGCAAATATGAATCGTAATGTTTCAAATATAGGAAATGGCACATGTTAATGGCCAATGGGTTTTCTCACAATACACCAATCTTCCCTCCGCACTGCATTCCATCATGTCTCCATCTAAACCTCATCTCTCTCGCCTGATGAACTTTACAGGCTGGCCAGGAATAACATGGGTGTCCCTCAGATATACAGCTGGCTCCAGTTGGTGCCAGCCTTATGTCACCTGTGTTGATACTGTCTTTAAGAGAGGAACATGCGTAAGTTTATTTCTACCCTTGTGGTTTAATTAAATTTCCATGGACATACATAACTTCAGCAAAACTAAAACCATGCAATAACTTGAGTGTCCAAGGAGAAGCTCAACCCCGAGAGATGATGCAAAACTAAAACCATGCAATAACTTGAGTGTCCAAGGAGAAGCTCAACCCCGAGAGATGATGCAAAACTAAAACCATGCAATAACTTGAGTGTCCAAGGAGAAGCTCAACCCCGAGAGATGATGCAAAACTAAAACCATGCAATAACTTGAGTGTCCAAGGAGAAGCTCAACCCGAGAGATGATGCAAAACTAAAACCATGCAATAACTTGAGTGTCCAAGGAGAAGCTCAACCCCGAGAGATGATGCAAAACTAAAACCATGCAATAACTTGAGTGTCCAAGGAGAAGCTCAACCCCGAGAGATGATGCAAAACTAAAACCATGCAATAACTTGAGTGTCCAAGGAGAAGCTCAACCCCGAGAGATGATGCAAAACTAAAACCATGCAATAACTTGAGTGTCCAAGGAGAAGCTCAACCCCGAGAGATGATGCAAAACTAAAACCATGCAATAACTTGAGTGTCCAAGGAGAAGCTCAACCCCGAGAGATGATGCAAAACTAAAACCATGCAATAACTTGAGTGTCCAAGGAGAAGCTCAACCCCGAGAGATGATGCAAAACTAAAACCATGCAATAACTTGAGTGTCCAAGGAGAAGCTCAACCCCGAGAGATGATGCAAAACTAAAACCATGCAATAACTTGAGTGTCCAAGGAGAAGCTCAACCCCGAGAGATGATGCAAAATGATGCTGAAAAGTTGCACAAATTTGTGTACAAAATTTCCCTGCTAATCAAAACAAAAATTCAGAAAATACAAATTTAACACTGATACAAATCAAAACAATGTATATATTACATAAAATACATAAATACAGCCAAAATTTTTCACAGGGAAACTTCTCAAAACGGTTTTACTGTAACGTATAAGTACATACAGAGGATTCCATCTACAGCTATTCATGGACCAGTAAAAAATTTTCATACATCAAGAATAACGCAGGACTTTTTTTAACGACTTCCGCTCCATCCCTAGGTAATTGACTACAGGGTTGGTAGTTAACTTTATCATGTTAATGTGTGAGAATATACTGTCTGCCTTGCAGATTGTTTTATTCACTGGTCCACTGTAACAATCATTAAAGACAGTGAGTTGTTTTACTCCCTGCTAGATAGCTCGAGTTGTAATTATTAGGGATGGGCCGATACCAGCGATACAGATTCTCAACTGCTGATGCCACAGATTACTGCAATGCCAATACCAGTTTTGATGAGCACAATCATAATTCATAATTCCCAATATTTGGATGTACTTTTTATTACTTAAATCTAAGTATTCAATTTTGTGAACACTTTAAGCTCTTTGTATTAGGTGTCTACCGCATAAAAATTAAATACCACACTAATTTTATAATAAATGATAAGATAGACAATTTAACTGGGCAAATACGTGACTTAACAGTCAAGAAAAAACTGTTACCAGACAATACAGTTTTCATAACACACTGAATTCATTAAAGTCAAAATACAAAACTTCAGGCAATCTGATACGGACTTGTAGTTTAGACCTGAGAAATATACATAACCTCAAAATACATGTTTGTTTAAACCAACAGCCTAAAGATGTCATTAAAAAAAACTTACTGAAACCAATTTAGTATTAAATATTCCACATTTTTTTATTTATCTTAATATTTTAGCTTAGCAGTCCTCCGTCGGCCAAGTCATACTCAATCCCATAGTTAAAATGACAACTGATATAATTGAGACAATTCTTGGCAAGTCTTATTCAGACCTTTAACATTCTAACCAAAACGGTAACAGACAGTATCCAATAACTACTACGTCTGTCAAATTACCACCACGGTTATAACCTTTAACTTGCCATTTACAATAACTACACTACAGTTAGTTGAATAGTGTCAGCGTGTGCAATTAATTTTCACTGTCGCAAACTTACGAATGCAATAACGCATAAAAAGAATAAGAATACAGGTTGCTTTCTCATTGTTGCCGATCTACAAATGTAGTAAAAACATAAGAAAATAGAAAACAAAAAAACTCTGGCAGGATGTAAGTAATTAATACTATCTATGGCACCACTTATTGATTATATGTGTTGTTTGGCATTCACGTAGTGTACAAAAATGAACACAATCTTTGGCGAATGCACCAACAGAAAATAACGTAAATAACTGGAACAAATCATCGAAAAACAATTGTTCCGAATATTTTGGGTTTCAGACAGTATATCAGATTTATGGATGCTGTAAATTAATGCTTTACGAAATTTTGTAAGCTTGTTAATTTAACATAGTGTTAAACAATAAATTAGTGCTACTAACCTGTGAATAATAAACTGCAAATAATGTTCAGATGCTGATGGTCATGGTATTGGCCGGTTGCTCAGTATTGGTATAGGTATCAGTATCGGCCCATCCCTAGTAATTATCGGCCATCTTTTGTTTCGCATTCCCATTCCAGCCGGCAGGTGACATCACAGAGGCGAGCCATGCAATTACATCCCCTGCTCTGAGACTACCTCTCGTCCTAGCAGCACAAGCCAATCAGTAGTGGGCAGTGGCCTGAGATTAGTATAAAAGCAGAGATGGCCTGCGTCTCAAGACCAGTCTTCATTCCCAGCGCCCGTCGCTCGGAAAGTGATCGGACTGTAGACCAGTCTTCAGCTGTCCAGCACCCATTGCTCAAACACTGAGTGGTCTGCGCCCTTAAGGATTCGCTTATTGTAACATGTCTTCATTCCTAGCACTCGCTGCTGAGGAATCCTATTGTCTATAGTGTTACGCTACGTTAGTTAGGAGATATCCGCAACGTACCCTGCAAACCCTGTGACCTGCTACAGTTACAGACGTATCTGTAGAGGACGTCTCCTTAAAGTCTTTTTTAAGACTAAATCCTGTCATGTTCCTTGCTTAGTCATCCTGACACGTGCCAGTGATCACGTGATGTCGTTTCCTACAACAAGTACACACAAAAATGCAAGAGTTTGTTGCATAGCTACAGCAATCATACCTCATCCCCCTTTTGTTAGGTCAGTCGCCTCTACCGGCCTTAACAATTTACTTTACTAGCTTTCCGGCTGAAATTCATGCTGCTGACCAGGAGTTAGAGTGCTTTCACCAAGTATTTATTTACATTAAACTAAATGAAACATGGGTCAGCATTTACGTTGAGTATCTTTCTTGTAGACTTAGCACCTTTCTGTAGTTACCCTCGCGTAACAGGTTTGCAGGTGTTCGCGGGGAATTCTACTCAAACGAGCCTGACACTATTTTCTACAAAACACGCACTAACTTCTGCCGCCCTTTCTCTTAACCCTCTGGGATTGCCAGAAAGGAGGAGCCACACAGGTATACTGTTCTTAGAACAGCTTGTCGGCCTGGTGTTCATTAGCCTGTCCCAAGCGGTCTCCCCTGGAAGAGACTCGTGTTCCCTAGGTTGGGAAGACTGGGGCAGGGCTTCACACCCTTGTGTGTAACTGGACAAGGTGATGCCGAACTTTCCTCGTGCCCAGCAGTCTCCACCAGACTTGGGAATAGGGTCTCCACCTGATCACTACCACATGTGATGCTACACGTAATACTGTACAAGGAACCTGCAGACGTGGTACAGTAGTACAAGGGTAAGTCTAATGCCCTATGCCCAGAGGAGGGGACTGAAGGAAAGAGTTAGGCACACACTCTCAGCATCAAGGTAGGGCACATTAGTACCAGTCTTCCCTGGTAAAGTAGTCAGCTGATTTGTCTCCTCAAGAACAGGCGCAAGCGCTACGACACCTGTAAGAATTTGTGGAAGCACCTGTGCCTCGCAATCTCTTCACACCATGTGAGAGAGAGAGGACTGACCTCGCCGAGTACCCAGAGTGAATCATTGAGTATTTACGCCGACCTGAACAGCCACCAAGACCTGTCATCGCCTATGTCATATCTGACATTCTTTATCCTGTACCTCAGCGTAATCTACCAGTCATTGTCCACCAGCCCCTGCACTGGCTGTAGCCACACATCCTTCGAGTGCTGCTCCACTAAAATTAAAATGTTGCCCAGGTATCACCAAGACAGTCATGGCACCGTAACGCAGAATAATCCTATCCCTGCCAGATTTTGTGCCCTGCACAGTAGCCACACTGCTCGTTTTGTGTAACGGGAAGGTGCCAGTACCCAAGAAAATCTGAACCCCTGTATCCATATAGGAGCGCCTGGCTCAGCTCCTAGGCAAAAAGACCCCCCACTTCCACTACGAGACCTAGAGTGAGTATAAGGTCCCAGTAGGTCACGCATCAACGATTTCGGTAGATGAACTCAGATGTACATCAATAAGATATAACTTCTAACATTATTAAACTCCACACTGAGTATTGTGAAAGCTGTACATTATTTGTAAATGTAGTTTAGCTAATAAATATAAATAAAAGTAGGAATAAAAAAAAAGTATTACTGTATTAGTACTAAACAGAACAATACATTAAAACAATTTCACAACTTCCCTAAATAAAGGATATAATATCACAAAGCACTACATATAATTGATTCTAAGCCAACACAGAATGCAAGTCAACGTAAAAACTTACAAGCCCTCTGAGAAAAAAATAATAATATGAGACAGAATGCAAAAAGAGTTTTTGAAGGTACTGCCTGCGCTCGATCAGCTGAGAGCTCATGGAGAGGTTATCAATGAGGCAGTGTGTTCACAGCGGGCAAGATGGAGAAGTGGGAGGGGTGAAACAATCTACAGGCTCCTTCCTCAGCAAGAGGAGGAGGGTGCGAGGGCACCATGTTAATGTCTGCCTTTTGAAGTGATAAAAATTATATTTCACTTTAAAACAACGTTAATATGATACAGAAACAAATAAATAAGGTGGTTAAAATTTATTTCTTTATGGTCTTCAATAAATAATTATTCGAAACCACATCCTCTGATTGTTCCTGTACACTTGCATCTGTCGCGAGCTACGCGGTGCTTATGCTTGGTACTTATGCATTACAGTATTTACTTGAAAGTAAGATGAGGTTTTTTGACAGAAAAGAAATAGAAAAATAAGGGGTCATCCACAATTTGGGGTCGTCTTAAGTCCTCCGAAATTGGTGTGCCAAGAGATAGAGGATTTTGACAAAGGCTTTTCATGCTTAAATACTGTGTCTCCTATGGTTGTAAGTATATTTGTAGTGCCGAGACTGTATCTGTCAACTTTGACAAGGGTCCTCTTATCTGATGTCATCCAGTCAGCTGTAAAGAGGAAGCACTTTACCTATTTCATTGTGATTAGCTTTTCTTTAAAAGTAAATAAAATATATAAAATCATATTAGTCTTCTAGAAGGGTTTGTCATAAATTCATGCAAAAATACTTTTAACATAAATAATCATCACTTCACAGGGGTAGTCTTGAATTCAGGTATAAGTATTTTTGCCTCAAAAATATTATTTTTTGGAAGGGGTCGTCTTAGATTCAGGGTCTTCCTTTCGGGTAAATATGGTATTTGATAACAAGGTATCAACTAGGCCCTTCCAAGATATCAGTTTATTCAGAAAACATGTGTCTATTAAATAAATGATTTGAATTCTCCTACCGCCCCAAAAGAAGCCACTGAAAATTAACATCACTCTTGATAATGCAAATTGCTCAATTTTCAAACAATTTTTAGTATCAAGGGGAGGTCAACATACATTTCTGGGGATATATTTTGATGCATGACACGTTGGCAATAATGGTGATTATACTACTTCAGCTCATCCGCATAGCATGCATTGCATCCAATCACAACGGAGTTTGTCATTGTTGGCCGCCACATGACTTCAACTTGTACTGTTCGCACAGTAAGAATGGACGTTCCAGCCAGAAATTGTATTATTCACCGGCAAACCGAAGTTATGCAGCCAAAGGCACCGTGTACTACTGCCCACAGGTAGATGGCTCCTACAGTATGTTTCGTCGCTGTCTTCCATTCTTCTCCAAGCCGGCCAATGATGTCATGCCAGAGAAGTTATGCTTTCGCCACCCCCCTCTAAGCCATAAGTTTTCACCCACGAGTGAGATGCCTGCCAATGAAAGCCGAGGCAGCCGCATGGCCAAGTATAAAAGAAGAGTTAGTATTCGACTCTAGAACAGTCTTCTTTTCCTAACCGTGCTAACTGCCAAGGGACTGACCAGTCTGCACCTTACGCCTTCGCTTAACAAGCTCCTCAGCTTACCTTCCGTCTTCACTGCACTGTAAGTGCTGAAGGGACTTCTAATCCTTGGTCTCTTTGCCGAGATCATTCCTCTCACAACCTGCTTAGTAATCCAAGCACCATGCCAAAGGAACCTAACATCAAATCGTCTACACTCAGACACTGCGTTCTGGACAACAATGGAAAAGGGAGTTACGCCAGGTAATAGCTGTTTTAACAGCGCTAGTCTACTCCATCCTGTTTAATTCAGGACCAGGTCGCTTCTACCTGGATTGTGTAGACATTAGCTTCCCCTAAGCTCTTGTGCACGTAGGAGGTAGCATAACCATAAGGAGTGTAGTTGGTCCATACGACATTGTGTCACTTAATTAATTTTTTTAATGTACTCGTGCTTTGTATATATGTATTAGGTAGTTACCGCCGGCCTAGTTGATGAAAGGCCTACTGCCGACATTTTCCCTGGACTATCTTATCACACATAATTTCTACCTGCCATGCGACATGTTTAGGAAGTCTAAAGGCAGAGTCACTTTTCCCTCCCCTCAGCACTATGGCAAGTAGAAGATAGAAACCAACATACCTCTCATGAGTAAGGCCTAGCAAAACTCAAGTGTTCGATTTTTTTATATGTGCCAATTATATTTTTATTTCCACACCAGGTTATAATCTGTAAAATGATGACTGAATTATGTAACCAACCCTTCAGCTCACTATTGTATAGCGGCACATTTAAAGAAAGAAGGGCGCGTGCACCACACTCGACATTGGCACATTATCTAGTGACACATTCAACTCCCCAGGGGAGGAAGAAGCCTATTAGCCACTCGGCCGACCTGCCACCAGTTGTCCATGCTAGAGAGAGACAGCGCTACTCCAGCCACAGCTACCAGTGACTCTAACAGCATTCCAAAGTCCAGCACAAAGAGGAGCAAGTGCTACAGAGACAAAACCAGCATTCTTGTGAGGTGACGGTCCTACATAATCATAGAAAAGCAACATATTTTCTTCGCCCAATGAGCCTACGTTGAAACAGAGGGAGAAGAGGAAGGAGGAGGGGTCCATTGACTCGTAACATTTTTGATGCTTACTCAAATGACTTTGTCTCATCAGTGTAACTCCATGTCGCCCCAGGTGGGGAGGTAACCTGTGATACAAGCTACCAAGTGCCAACAGGTTATGCCCTTTGTTGAGGGGGCTGTTACAGATGCATCAGCGTGCACTGTTTGCCCGAGTGTCGAAAGTTACGCCAACCATGTCTCCCTCCAAAGCTTGAATAAACTGCCGGCCGAGCGGCTAAGACCGAGCTCCAAAGTCAAGCAGTTCCAGAGTACGCCGAAGGATGGCGCCCCCTACCTCGCTCCACCTGTGCTAGCAGACGACTTGATCGCCCACACTCCCGTAGCCCAGATGAGGGTGGGCCGGCAGAATATATACCTGCACATGGCCCGAAAACATCAGTTTGCCGGCTCTCTTCAGAGCCAAGCAGCTCTGACAGCTCACTCTACCCCTCTTGATGCTAGAACTCTCTGCCGAGATCCAGCGTCTTCAAGACCTACCAGTTGTTCGTGTTCGTTGGCTCTTCTCAGAGCTAGTACCATTCAGACAGGTCGCTCCATCACCCTGTGTGCTGGAGCTCTCCACCGAACTCAACTTCTTCCAGTCCTTCCAGAGGATCTTCAACAGCAATCCCCTGAAGAAGTCTTGAACACCTCCCTTGCGTGCCTACCCTTCTGGAAAAGCAACACTCCACTACCCTTCTGGTAGTGGCATCCAGACATCTCTTCAGGACAGCAGTACAGGGTAGTTAGGGTCAGTTTCAATAGCTACCTAGCCGAACTGCCTTGTCCAGCATAGAACCAGGTTTACTTGACCTGAATTGTGTAGATAGTACTTCCAGTCAGCTTTTGGTAGTTAAGAGGTAGTACGGGCCACCGTGTCTATTCCTCTCACAATAAACACAAATTCTCTCTTAACCTAAGAGTATATTTTCAAGGATGACTGCGCTACTCCCACGTAAATTCTACGCCCAACAGAGTGAAGCAGGCGACCACATTTTTGACCACCTATTTTCCGAACCTAGTTTAGGACTGCGGGCTCCCCTTCAGGGATGCACGTACGTCAGAAAACACACATGCTCGACGGACACCCATACTGTGCACCCAGTGTACAAAGGTAGAGCTTTAACCACCAGCAAGACAACACATAAGGAGGTTAGTCAACCAGCCCAGTTTGTACTCTGTCCACCATGCTGTAATGTTGCCAGAGGGAGTACTCGATTGGTCCTGGAGGTCTCACTCCTTTGGGACCCACAGTTGCTTGTCGGACGCCTCACGACAAACCCACCACTCTAACCACCCAGCCGTTGTGTCGCTGGTTGGGGTAACGGGTATGGCCCTAAGTCACCTGATTCCGTCTCACGAGGCAGGTCGTAGAACCTACCCATGCCTTACACCCTCCAGAATGGAAAAAAAGGAGGCAAGAGAGGAAGTCCGCCAATGCCTTTAAATATAAAGGGAGCTGCACCCCAGCACCTTCTGCACTTGGCAGCCATAACCGCAGGCAGGGTGTCCAGCAAAGCTGTAATTTAGATTTCCCGTATATTTCCCACATTTTGTGATGAATTCAAGTATAGGCAACTCTCGATGTATCATTATAGCATGTATCGATAAACTACATCCACCAACAATTTTTTGTGGTCCCGGCGAAATCCTTATGTAAATAATGTTAACATACACAGCTTGTATAGTTTATCGCATGGTGCATCAATCAAAGTATATTTCGGATCCCTTCACCTAACATTTCCCGCAACTATAGTGTTTAAGCTGGTTGTTTATGCAAACGTGTAGTAACTGGATGTGAAATATGTCACGCGCACTGCCATTTATTCCTTTCCTTTATTTACTGCTCTGTGGCACGCTGTCTATTGTCTTATCTTCCCAACACGTCTTGTCGATACTGCGGTGAGCGAATCTGGCGTGCTACTACCCCTACATGCCTGACGAGAGGGTAAGTGGTTACCTATAGCAACGAGCGTGGCAACCTAGCATCCTCTCTCTCACACCCTTCTTTCTGCCTCTCTCAGCCGCGCACCTTCCTTCCACCCCTCACACGCTAACGAGAGGGGAAGCTGGTGTCGAGCAAAAGATAAAGCACGTCTTCTCTATCTCTCTCTCTCTCTCTCTGCCACGCCCACTTCGCTTGAAGTTTGCCTTCAGACACCTGCCGGCAGCAAACATAATTTTATCAAGATTATGCATCATTCGAAATATCGCTCCTATCATCACTTGTATTTCAAAGCAAATGGTTTCACCTTAAAATGTTACGCAAAACATTTTAACGAGGAATTATTATTTGCAAAGATGTTTTCTTTTGTGATTAAAGGTTGTTTTTTCCTGTAAGGTTGGTGTTTCACTGTATCTGGAGTAAAAGTAACATAATTTAAAACGTAATATTTAACTCAAGGGGCAGCATCTTTGGGAATAAAATTAAATGGCCAGAAGCATATACTTGACCTCCCCTTGTCTCCAAAATTTGTTTGAACATCGAGCGACACTTGTATTATGTATAAGTGTATAGTCCATTTTCAGTAACTTCTTGCGGGGAATTCAAAGGATTTATATTCATTTATTTCAATAAACACGCATCTTATAAATAAACTGATCAAATGTAAGCACCTATTCGACATCTTTGGCCGTCTAATAACGGGCAAGTAAGCACCGAACAGAGTGCAATGTAACTCATAACAGGGAAAATCAGAGGAAGTGGTTTTGAATGATTAATTATTAAATATGGTGAAGAAATCAATTATAATCACATTATTTATTCATTTGTCTCCAAATTACACATTTTATTTGCAGTAAAATATAATTAATTACTTTAAAAGACAAACATTTGCCATGGGCACAAGGTGTCTGCAGCACTCGGCAACAAGTAGCGGGGTGGAGGGGTAATTCTCCCGCCGCCATGAACACACTGCCCGATTGATAACTTCTCCATGCCCTCTTAGGTGAACGAGTGAGTGCAGGACATTAAAATTTGATATGTATTCGGTGTCATATTACTTTAATTTTCAGAGGGTTTGACAGATATAGGTCAGCTTGAATTTGGTGTCGGGTTACAATATATTATATATGGTATTTTGAGACATTTTTTTTATTTAAACAAGTTTAAGTGAAATGATTTTTAATGTATTATTTACAATAATACTTTTTCTACAATTCCCATTTCTATGGTGTTTCGTAGCTAAACGTTATTCACAGCTAATGTACAGCTCTTACTATATTCAACATGTTTTATACGGTTAAAAGTTGTATTCTATTGATGTACATATCAGAAACTGCATCTACTGAAATCCCATATATATGGGCATTTTTTGGCAGTCTCCTGAATAATGGTAGATAGAAATTCGACTATACATGCTATTTCTGTACTTAGAGAATCCAGTGTATGAAAATTTTCTTTCACACATGAATGAATGCTTACTTCTGCAACTGTGTTTCCTTTTCCTTGAAGTAATTGGACAACACCTCCAGCCTCGTCTGAGCTTCCATCTTCTCCTTCTCTGCCTCCTCATACCTTAAGCGCAGCTTCCCCACTTCTTTGGTGATCACCTCCACATGGTCTACAAAGAACACACTTTACATTATTTATGTAGCACATTCATCATTCAAAGTGAAAGGAATGGCATTATTGGAGAGGTTTGGACGGCACATCTACTGCATTTCATATAAGTACACTAAATTTTGACAATGTGACCAACCTATACACTATGTAACAGTAAATAAGAATTGATATCATCTGATGAGTAGTATCAGAATGTATGTTGCTATGTTGGTGTTATTGTAAAGTAGATGCTGAAAAATTGGTGCTGGCAGAATATTGTAAGAACTACTGGGTCAAAATAGGTAAAATACACAACACACCTGCTAGTAACATCAAAAAAATGTTACTTATCAGGGGGGTAACTCCATCACAGGACTTATTAAAGAGCATCCTTCAAGCTCTAGCCTAAACTTATAAATCTGTAGAGCACTAAAAGCTGAATCACTAACTATGAGCACTTGCTTGAACTTTAAGATGTACTAACAAGGGATCAAATGCAGGAACACTGACTTCAAATTAATTAATTTAATTGTCTGGATTACATCTTAGAACAAAAGATAAGAATAACTAATTAACATCCTAGGTAAGATTTCTACGTCTAATCAAATCAAAGATTTAAGATTCAGATCATCAATTCTACTTTTACCATTTCTTTCCTTTAAAATATAATTTTAACAACATTGCTTGGTCTTAACAAAAGAGCTTGATAGGTCTTGGGACCTTTTTATCAACAACATAAAATCCTTTGCTAAAACGAGACTGTCGTTTTGCTGAGTTAACTATACCAAAACAAAATGTCTCGTAGTAACTTTTAAGATGAATTCACTTGACAGGCTTCACATCTAAACCACTATAATGACTTTGTTCACAAATCGACTAGGGGAAAACATTTTGCGCCTTTTAAAAAACTCATCATCAAATGTCTACATTAGGCCACTCGGCAACCATTTTAAAACTGAAATAACTACTACTGGGCCTTAAAACACAGTTACATCATCATGTAACTTAATTACTTTAGCATCATCACCATTGTGGTTCTAAACTAAAAAAGTATGTTTCTAAAATCTAGCAACTTCTAGTGCTGAGCAGATACAGATACCCAGTATTACAGTATCGGAACATGCTCGAACTGATTAAGTTTTTTTTAGCAGATATTGAGACCAGATATTTTCATTTATGCATGACCTTTAAACCAGAAGATGAAAGGTTGGCAATGTTGGAGTAAGAGAGGCTTGCTTAACTACTGTATATTTTGAGTGCTGCTTTTAATCCCTGATTTTGAAGAATTAATGTGAAATTAATTTTCCTAATGTTCTGTAAGTTTACTTAAAGCATCTAATAGTACATTGTGCGACACTGACATTCATCAGCTTCCCAAAATACTATTATTGTTAGTAGAAGTCTTTTAGTCCATTACTCATATGTCCATTGTATCGGTAAAAATCTGTATCGGCTCAGCACTAGCAACTTCTAAGATCAAACTACTACTAATCCAAGCTTCCATTTCCCACTAGAATCCTGGAACAAACTGCTAATGACTACGAAAGCGTAGTACACCTAGTAGTTTGAAGAACCCCACCAGGCTCCACCGGCTTATCTGGGTTTCTTTCCTGCCATTGGCCTCTGCTACACTCATGCATCGTTCCCGCTTTGTGGCCCAACCACGACTCTCAAACTGCCACTGCATCCATGCACCCTCGCTGGATCCACGCTCCCAAGCTGCTGTTGCTAGGCAGGTGTCAGTGAAAAACTCAGCTAACACAGCCTACGCCTAACCCTGCGGTCCTCCAGCATACTTACTACTCACACCTTGGGTGCTTGGGAGCAACGCACGGTCGTCCATGCCGTGCGCCCTCAGCGATTTCACGCATCATGCCACAGCTTCACATGCGCCTGCATTCGGTCAGTCACAACTAACATGCATACATACGCTGGCCTGGCTGCCTGAACGGAGATTCAGGTCAGCACTTACCCACAAGGGTGCCCACAAGAGCTCCGAATATCCTAATTCCCAACCCAGCCATTTGGGTGAGTGTTATATACAATTTTGAAAAATTACTCAATTAACGCCAAACATCAAAACACTACTCCAATTTAACAGCCAAAAGGTCTAACGAATAAAACACTAACTAAATACCGGAGGACTCAAAAACAAAACAACCAAAAATTGACTAATGACTTCCAAAATTAACAAATAAGGTCACGCATTGTAATAAAAAAAGGACTAAAGATCTGCTAAAAAATGTCAACAAACGAAAAAACGTGGTATAACATCGATCAGACAAAAGACCAAAGAAATTTCCTAAACTGCAAAAATTTGGTTAGTAACAATATTGATGACGATTATGGAAGAAGCTAGTACTCAGATCTAAAGGTTCTAATTCAAAACTTAAATTATACTATTCATTTATTAAATAATGTACAATATTTTTTGATTTTAAGAGAAATTATTTTAAAAATATGTAGCAATTATATGGTTGAGCACGTGAGCAATTATGAACAATTAAATGTTTCCAGCTCTTGTGAACACCACTGTGCATTTGATCTTTTCGTCATGTTATGCGAGTACCTGACTGGTGTTATCGGAATATTGTAGCTGTAGTTAATTATATTTTTATTTAGTTTAATTAAGCAGTTGGTTGTAAGGGCGCCTTTTTAGAGCGTAGGGTGAAATGTAATATTACAGATTGGTATTGATTGGTCCACCATTTCCGGTACAGTCATGAACAACCAACATGTATTTTCGTTCCTAGCAAAACTTCACCTAAGCTCGCGCATCCGATACCACCTGCACACCAGGAAGACCTGCTTCCAGCAACACCTGCTTCCAGCCATCCCCAAGAGATGACAGCAAGTGCAGCTCTGCCTACGAAGAGAGGAGCTACCCCACCAAAGCTATCCGAAGGCAGAAGGAACCCCAGTAACCTCGTAGTTCAGGCGTATACATGGCCCTGCATCACCGCAGAACAGCAGCTGATACCAGCAGCTCGCCTTAGCAGAAGTCGTGCTATTGCTCTTTGCTCTGTGTATTCTCTTCCGCCTAATGAAGTGATCATCAGTAACCACCGCCGGACTTATTCACGCATGTGCTGCAGCTCCGAAGAGTTGCCATTCCCCCACATTTGACACATGCCATGGCTCTTCAAGCCAAAAGGCCACTTTACCTGTCTTATGCTTTTACCTTTCGTAAGTTAATCAGTGGATTGGTTTACAGCAGGAGAGTACGGATCACTGCGCTCTATTTGGATAGAATAAAATATGTTACTAGCCTAACTGAAGTCTGTTCCTTCTTGTGTGAATTGTGCTTAGTCCTTCCTGGTGTCACCCCGCAAAGGAGAAGCAGAGAACCGCGGTTTGAGAATTGGTTTGCAGAACAATGAGTAAGGCTGCAGCGTGTCCCCTAAAAAGGACTTGACATATGTCACCCAAAGGTACCTGGTGCGAACATACTGTAAAGCCACGATTAAAGGCTAGATCACCCTTGTCAGTTAACCCACGCCATCCACCGCGTATAAACCTGCCGGAGTGCCAGGCCTGATGAGCAGGGACCTACCTCTTCTAGGCAATACTTTAGTTAGGGATATCATTGCCTGCCGTTCTAGTGTGAATGTGAACTGTAGTACCCCATCCCTGGTATATACCGTTTACCCACTAGTACCCCATCCCTGGGAAATGCCGTTTACCCACTAGTACCCCATCCCTGGTAAATGCAGTTTACCCACTAGTACCCCATCCCTGGTAAATGCTGTTTACCCACAGAAGGGGAAGTAAGTGGCGTGACACGAAGGCAGCTGCTATCCTTGCTGAGAAATAAGCACTGCTTAACCAACCTGCCTCAGCCTTCAGCTAATTGACCACCGGGAATTAGCTCATGACACCTGCCAACTGTTGAAGCCTCACCTCGCCCATAACTTAGTTTGAACCCCCTAGTGTAAATCCCCGGAGCTGCGCATCCTGTCGTAGAGTATCTTTGCCTCGACCTGCCCCTGTACTAGGCGTCGAGCCAGTCAACAATGGACCAGCCCAACCAGCCACCAACAGCAGGTCGGACGCCTACCTGCCGCTGCGGGCCGACCAGTAGATGCAGTCGCTGTCAGCATGCCAGGTCGGGAGACCCAATACAGGTTCTACGCCAATGAGTGCCCGACACATGGCAGTGAGAGCTAAGCCGGTAGCTCTGCCTACGTCACGCACCCGCAAACCCAACCTCGCCCATCTAGACTTTGTGCCGAGCTGACGACCTAACCACCTGACTCTTTTCAAAGGCACCATCAAGTCCAAGTGCCAGATTCTACAGACCCTGCCTCAGTAAGGTCTGCACCAGCGAGACTGTGCGACTGATCCAACATGAACAAAAAAACCTAGTAAAATGCAGATGGGCACCTGTCCCTGCAGCCATCCCATGCCTGTGTGTGTGTGTGTGTACGCGTTTATGCATGTATGCATCGACTCGTGACATATGGAAATGTATACTCACTTGCCCGACACAGTAGAGCGTGTCCACATTTTTGGCTAGAAGTTAAGCCAAGCACTTCTATAATATTAGGGTTTTCAGTCCTGATGGGGCACAGGTACCTTCCCGTTGTATAGAACTGGCCAGGTTGCTTTGCGGCAGGGCACAAAATCAGGTATGGGTCGAGAAATTATATGCTTGGGTGTCACTGGTTTCTTGCCAATATCTGGGCGACAGGTTGCTGGAGTGGCATATGTTCTGACAGGTCCAGGTACTGTTGCAGTGAGGTAGGTTGGTGTGAATAGAGGCTTCTGTTGAGGAGAAGGGTACAGTATGGCAGGAACCAAATAAGCAATGACTGGCATAGGTGGCTGACTGAGTTGGCTCAAGTGTCCTACTACCCACCAATGGTACGCTATCGGGCAGTGGTTCACTGGAGTGTCGAACAGTTCTCTAGGTAATTCGATTTCCCCTGGGTCTTGAAGATGCCTGAGGGTTTGTGTTTGAGCTCATGGTTCTAAGCTAGCTATATGAGACACCAGGGAGGGCTGATACCCGTGCGATAGGCCAGAGGCCAAGAAAATCTGCCTGACTTTCTCTTTCAGCCCCCTCCATTTGGAATACGGCATCGGGAAGTGGATTTACCCTTCTGCTACTGTACCAAGATGGCAGGCTCCTTGTACAACGTACGTCTGGCACCTCATGTGGGCCGGAGACCGGCGGACACCTTAATCCAATGCCTGGCAGAGACTGCAGTTCATGATGGAAGTCAAGCCGCACCTGTCCAAGGTCGCACACGGATGTGTGGCCCTGTCCCAGTCTTTCCAACTCAGGGTACGTCAGACTCTCTTGGTGGAGACTACTGTGGAGAGGCCAGCGAACAACAGGCCGACAAGTTGTTTATGGACAGTGTACCTGTGTGGATCCTCCTTTCCTACAATCCCAGGGGGCTGACGGGAAGAGCGGCCTAGGCTAGTGCGTGTGGGTGAAATATCAGTGTATTGGCTTGATTGAGTAGGTTTCCCCAGATCACCTGCAGAATTGTTACGTAAGGGTAACTACAGAAAGGTGCTATGTCTACAGAAAAGAACTCAATGTGAAAGCTGACCCACGTTTTATTACCGTAAGGGAAAGAGACACGGTGAAAGCACCCTAAGTCCTGGTCGACTGCATGAGTTTTAGCCGGGAAGCTAGAGTACACTACTAAGCTGACCGGTAGAGGCGACCGGAGATATAACAGGGGAATGCTGGTGGGTGATACGCTGAACGTCTAAGCGATCTCCTTTCACAATATTGCACATGTGAATCGTGTGAAACAACGTAACGCGGAGAAACTGACACGTAGCTAGGAGTACTAAGCAAGGACGTGACACGATGAGTCTTGAGAAGGACTTCAAAGATAGATCCAGTACAGATACGTCCGTATACTGCAGGGTGAATGGGTTATGCGGGGTATGTAGCTGGAAGAGAGCCTAACTAATGTAACAAAACCTTATTGTAAGCGCAGCTTAAATGATGAGAATGGGGTGCAATGGTCAGTGTCCGAGCAATGCGTGCAGGAGACTGCTCAATCTGGTCACATCTGAGCGACTGGCGCTAGAAACAAAGATTGTTGTCAACCTGGTCAATTCCTAAGTGGCGAGTGCAGAGAATGAAGAGATGTGGACTGTCTCTCCTTTCATAATAAATCGGGCAGCTGACAGATGCTCATTGGCTGGTGTCAATAAGGCGAGCGGGTGGTCGCAGAGCAGCAGGTAGCAAATGCATGACTTGCCTACGTGACGTCACCAGCTGGCTGGAAGGGAAGAAAAGCAAAAATAAATGATATTCCTACCATTAGAGCTATCTAGCAGGGAGTAAAAGAACTCATTGCATCCAAGCATTGTTACGGTAGGCCAGTGAATAAAACCATCTGCAAAGCAGACAGTACAATCTCACTTTACACCGGAACCAATGAAAATGCAAACTTCCGTCTCCGGGCTAAACTGATTTAAGGATGGAGTGGAAGTTATCTCATCTCCATTGTTGAAAAAAGATGTGTCTGTGTGTGTGTCTGCGTGTGTGTGTATGCGTGAATGTATATATTGATGCGTGCCCGGTTAGACTACTAGGCATGATGGTTAAGGATTTTCAGCTAGACCAAAAGCGGGGTGGTTTAGATTAAATAGAAGGTGAAAGGCGAGGGGTCTTGGTTAGTACGTACTTACTCCTGCTTCTTGGGTGCCGTGGTCGTGGTGGGTTTTACCCAGACGTAGCGAGCTTGGCCCACGCCGAAATGGCGATTCCGCAGGTGAGCTTTGTTGGTCCAGAAGTGGATGTTATCCTAGCCGAATCTTACTTCAGTACTGGTTAACAACCCTTTTACCACGGGATGGCACGAGGGGTGAATTCGTAGACATGGAGATACGAATAATATAGTTACCGGAGCAGTCGACACTGACTCGTGCATGAGTTGGGCGGCACGGTCCCGTTCCGCCTGCCTCTCCGGTGTAGGTGAGCGTCCACACAGGAATGAGTGGCAGGTCTCAAGCTACAAGATATCCCAGAACTAACAATGCTGTAGGATAAGGCAATGACTCGAGACTGTCACTTCTCCCTGGGTGAAGGTGTTGCTAGTGGTTGTGGCTCCTCGGTTCCTATTCACCGGCACTGGTACAGTGCTGTGGCAGTTGGAAAGCAACAGATGGCCATCTAATGGGTGTGTAAGAAAATATGATAATCCCGTTAAGGGCACCTGTAGTTGAAGTTAATTCGGTTATATCAAATACCCGGTTCTTGTCAATAGTGTACGTAGCAACCTGTATCTAGCAGGCAAACAGACAGATACTCTAAGAAATAAAATCTGAAAGGTAGGAAACAAAAGTATGTTTATTGAAGGCTCAATAAACATGCGACACGTGCTACCTCCTACAAGGCAATTGAGTGCTGAAGGTTACTGCACTAGCCAGGTGTAGGCGACCTGGTTCTAATAGAAAACCAGAAAGAATTATCTAAATGAGAAAAGATATAATACTTCTAAACTGTTCTAATAAAGATACCTTGAGGAGACTAAGTGAATTTAAAACGTGTCAGTGAGCGTGTTCGCTGATTGTCAGGTTGACTGATCGTCGATGGTGAAGTAGCCACAGGGAGCATACTCAAAGCTTTGAAGTTCTCTGGAGGTCCCAGCACTGAGCAGTGCTGTGGGAAGTCGCGAGAGAAGAACGGGAATGACTCTCGTGCTCGGCAGCATCCTGACTTATATAGTGGAAGCTTGTAGGCTACCGGTGCGGGCTACGGGAAGGCGTGACATCCTTCTGCCCTGGTTAGCATGGGAAAACTCTGGTCAGAGTATCTGCTTCGTGCCTCGTCGGTGGTGCTCAATCTTGTCCAAGGTCTGGGCAGTTTGTAGGCTCTCAGTGTCGGTAGGGGTGGCGGCGTGCCTTCTGGGTTGCGTATCCTCCAAGTGAAGAGAATTCACTCGTAAGTTCCTGTTACCTGTAGGGTAGGCAATGTCATCACAACTGTACCTTGTAGCCCAGGAAGTAAAGGTTTTATGTCTGGAAAAATTATTCACAAGCTGCACTTCTGGCAGATGTTAGTACCCAACTAGAGGTATATTTTCCAAAATTCCCCACTTCTCCCCTGGTGCTTTCTCCCCTACCCCTCCTTGAACATCCAATTTGCACCTTTTGTATTACTGTTAATATCTATCCTAGAGTTAAAAACTATTTTATGGTTTTTTTCCGTGAGCTATTATCTAGAGAAAAGTATGTATACTTTTCCCGCTAAGGTTAATATATTAATATAAATTTGCTGAAATACGTAAAATTTTACTTTTTTATGCAAAGTTCTTTTATGGTTCTTTCACTTTAACATTTTTACTTATGATAATTTGATGAAACACTTTATATGAAAGTTGTAGAACACTTCTTTAGTTTTCCAACGGTATGTGTGTGTGTGTTTACACACACACGCACACGCACACGCACACACAACACACACAGAGTCACGAAGACATGTCATAGGGCACCTTAAATCGAACCAAGCACGCATGCCACAACTTCTCGTTGGCACTGGAACTGCCATGCCATCTACTCGCGTGCGCCACAAAATCATAATCATCATCGTACCTTACGATCTTAAATACTTACTTTCTTCAATTTTTCGAATATCAAGTCAATTTATTTTTAAATTTTTTAATATCGGCTTAGCTAGTTTGGGTTCAGGAGGTTCTTGCCTTAACCCATACATTCAGGGTCGTTCCATTATCCACCACATATGGACCCGCCGTATTCCGGACCAGCAAAAACCGGCAGCTGTGAAGTAATGTTAACTAATACTAATTTAGAACATGTTATTAAGAGTATACAGTACCATCCACAGCATCACGGACCTCCCAACCACCGCTAGCTTGATATTACAATTCTTACGTTCTTGATTTCTGTATGTGCAATACTCAATTCCTGGCTTTTTATTATTTACAAATCAACATTAGTAATTTGTATATACGATTCCTATTTACACTTGAGTTATTCAATACATTTTACAATCAAATTTATATACAATATTTTCAACTATATTTACAATTAAATGTATACATTCTTATTCATCATCAATGATGTCTTTGTCTTCATCCATGGCTGTTCCATTATTACATGAAAGACCATTGCAGTGCTCTCATATAGCTGAACATGGTAAACCTGACTTCCTTCAGACAGCCACAAGCAGATCTACAAGAACATGACACTAAATAACGGAGTTCATTAGGTGCAGATGACTTTGAAGTGGTAACTATCTCGCTCCTCCAGCTTCCATCCCCACTCTATAGTTATGAACATTCCTTTCTTCAATAAGAACTCTAGCTACCTCTGTGTTAGTTTTGAGTTGATGTTTATCACTTGTTAGACATATAGATGTGCAGACTTCGAATAAGGCAAGTGTCCAGCAGCATGGAAGAACGGGAGCATTTTTACTGTCGTGTCCAAGTGCATGTCCCGATCTCCTGTTCTTTCTGCATATATGAATTGCAGAATAAGGTCTATGCACTTTAAAAGAGTTATCCGAAGTTTTGAAGTCCTACTTCATAATTCTAACGTTTTCATACAGTTGTCTATTTTACCACAAGCTTCAATAACTACTGATTCATTTATTACAGATTCTGGATTTATCTCTTGGTTAATAAGTTGCTTGTGAAACTTCTCCAAGGAGGCGATACTGCCTCTCAGTTCTTCGCAATGTTCTTTCATCACATTAACGATTGCACAGGCTGTGAGAATGTATGTTCGGATACATCTTGTATAGGAATGAGCACTGAACATGTTTTGTACTGTATTTTTAGCATATACAATAGACCATAAAAATTCAAGTCCACTCACTTCCATTATTTGCCCCACGGAGCCCATAAACGACATTACAAGGTGAAAACCACCAAGCCTTACTATTATACTTGCAATTTCACTGCTTCTTTCAGCTGAAGCTATGATTTGTGAAGCCTTCAAGGACAAGGGTTGGTCAAAAGTCACTATGTAGGACTGATTTTGTTTTCTGTTCTGTAGCACAACATAATGCTGTGAAAACTGTGTATGTATTGGTGACATCCATGCTAATGAAGGGAGCAGCCATGACATACGTTGAGTCATATTTTTCCTTTCTGCTGCTAATGATGCTCATAAAGCCATTCCACCCTGGTTGGGCATTCATTCCAGACAGTCAAATGGAATTAATCCACTGTGAGAAATTATTTTGGGTACAATCTTATCCTAATACATTCCGGATTAAATGTCCCAGAATACTTCCTTTCGGCCTTCACTTGGGTTTTAATGCTAGTAACTGACGTAATACGCTGTACTCCCCCATCACATGAAACATGTTCAAGCCATCCAATGTACGAACATTAACATCAGCATTATCAAAAACATGCTGTATGAAATTTTCTTCATTAACATTTGGTGATCCTGCATTTACGAAAGTGTTAATGTACACAGAAGTTTCATAATAGGATGCACAGACACCCATGGCAGATTACATATTGATGAGATGCTTAGAACCATACAGACGATGAAGTGTAAAAGCTAAGCCAATCTGAAGCTGTGACAAAAATGATCTAGGTCTTACAGCTGATATTATAGCATGATTTATGCCTACACATTTTCTCTTCAAATTTTCTAATTCTGATGTATTCTTCTTCTTCTCTGTGACTTTCTGGGTAAATTATGCTAATGTATTTGGAATTAAATTTTCTCCTCCAGACTTCATATCATTTGTATCTGCGTATGTATTGTGACCATACACCATTTTTTGAATGTCTTATTAATGTCAGCTGCTGCTAATACGATCCTAAGTTTTTCTGTTTCCAAGTTGCTGTCTCTATTTTTGTACTAACTGTCAGTGATTTTGTGGGCGGTGTAAGACAAACACATAATATTCTTTCTACCAAAAACATTACATATCATAATGTGTTCTTTAAAATTTTCTAAAATATGATTTTTTAGATGTTTGTCAGAATACGTTTCTTTTTTCTCTGAAATACCAGACATAATATCTTGCAAACTCTTAATTTGAGTACTGGCATTCATCACTTTGCTCAGTGTAATTGCACATCTTTAAGAAAGACTCTATCCTCCATTGGTCTGTCTACAGATCTTTCACTTGTGTTTGTCTTTGAAAAAGTGGCATGACATTTTCTGTGGTATCGGACTTCTGGCGCAACAAGGTCACTTACACTTAAAAGGCAGACCTTTAGTCCCCCCTCATACATCATTCAGTTTTTCACATTTTTGGAAAAAATTTCCCTCTACGTCTAATGTTTCTACCACGCGAATTTCCTTCCTACGGTGCAAAGAAGTCTTAGAACCGATTACTGCAGTATTTACACAAATAAAGCAATTTGATTTATAGTCAAATTTCTCAACTAAACTCCGCAGAGAAGTTGATGTCGAAGGAAGAGATACATCACATATTTGCGATGATGATGTTGCAGCTTTAATACTTGATGGTCTCGTATAATTTTGCCTGCACAGTTTGTGCACTCAAACACTTGTTTTGCCTTCCAATCTCTTTTGCAGCCCATCATTTCTTATTTTGCGTGCTTCAGTATATGTTTTCAATCCTTTCGTAACAAAAACAGTATCTCCTTCCAGATTTTTACCACGTAGAAGACAATAAATCAGACTCGTCCATTTTAAAGTATGTAAAAAATTGGGGTCATGCCATAATAAATTCTTATTCTGAAATATATGGCTATGGAACTACTGATCACGGAGACAGAACATTTTTGAATTATAACTGCCGTACAGTGCTACTGACGAATAAAAATGAATTGCAATAATAATACAAATAAACTTAAAAGTGCAATTTTACAACTCTTATTAATTAATAAAACGTGGAGGAATATCCAAAATTTCAACATTTAAGTCTTATTTAAAAGTACATACAAACAAGATAGCAAAAGACTACATATGTTGAGTGATTAATTACCAAAAATAGTCCTCATAAGCACAAAAGATGTGAAAACAAATTAGCACAACACTGATACTAATGACAAAAACCACACAAAACCCTCCGTTATGTTGACACATTCGACTCCACACGACAACTGGTTTGTGTTCCAGGGTAGGCGGGAAGGGCTTCAGTGAACAGATGGCGTGGCAGCCTGGTGCCAGTGTGGTCCAGTAGTTAAGGACGGACTTTAAAAATGTTCCTGTCCTTTCCCCCCCCAACTGCAGAAACACATGCATGTGCATGCATGCACGCACGCACGCACACACACACACACAGATGCACCATTGGAAAGCTAAAGAAGTGTTCTACAACTTTCATATAAAGTGTTCCGCCAAATTATTATAAATAAAAATGTTAAAGTGAAAAAAACCATGAAAACATTGCATAAAAAGGTAAAATTTTTATAGTTGAGTACTAACATCTGCTAGAATTTCAGCTTGTCACTAATTTTTCCCCTTCATCTCCTGGGCTATTGGCAATGAGACGTAATCATAGTTGATTAGTCGTATAAGAGGCATGCGTCAGTATTGACGTGCGTCCTTACTCTCGAGTAAGTGGTTAGAGCGCTGACTACCACTGCATTTTCATTGCCACTCTAGCCCGATGGGTCATGGTTGGTTCTAAGGGGGGCCACTTAAAGGGAGGATGCCATCTTAGGGGAGGAGAATCAAACCCCAGAGTGAGTCGAACTGCGATCATTTCCCGTCCAGGGCGAACAATCTTCCTCACTACAAGAGTTGCCAAGATTCGGTATGCCAGCTATCATGGGGTATGTGTTGGGAAGTGAATTAATCGATAAGAATGATGGGGGTGGATAACCCTGCTGGAGGGATGGGTAGTAGCAGCAAGGGCCGTGTGGGAATATAGTTTATGGGGGAAGGAACTCCGCGAGGATTTGAGACGACCTTCGGCGGTTATCGAATCTGAATCATTTTTCCGGAAGCTAAATGCACACATTTGGTACGTCTTTCCTCAGAGTTACCTTGGGTGGGGTTACTGCTACTGCAGGCGATGGAGTCCCCGGCGGGAGGGGGCGTGCAAGTTCTGATTCTGGTTCTGGCCAACAGGTGCCTAAATATGCGTCGAGTTCTGACTCGTGGGTAAGGGGAATAAATGGTTAGATGGGCCGAGGTCTAACGCCTGAGTCCGCAGATGGAAGTGTGCACTGACACTTAATTTCTGCATCTACTGGGGTGTTACTGAACCTCTGTAATGCTCGCCGTACTTTGCGTCGGTTGCGGCTCTGAATACAATCCTTCTTACCCCGCATCTAGACCTGCCTTCTGACCTTTCCGCAGACGTGCAGTCCTGGTGGTGCGTCTTGTTCATACGCACCCGAGGTTAGGTGAGGGAGCACCAGAAACCCAGGAGCTGCAATATGTCCTTTCGGACTCAAAAGCCTTCTTCAAATCCCGTCTCCTGTGGAGTTCGGCAAACCTCACGACTAAGTCTCAGTGGGGTTTTGATACAACAAACTTTCACTGTTAGAAAAATAATACCACAAGTGAACCAGGAACTATAGTTAAAATTACGGTAGTCAATGATTTCAAAAGCAACAAAATATTTGTCATTACGAAAGTGGGAAGTCCTGGTTGGATAATACAAGTTAGGTAAGAATAATTTAATCAAGCCAATTAATACAGGCAAAGGTTAGCCTGAAAAAAAAATCCTCTTTACAGCGTTCTTCTCAGGAGAATTTGTCCATTAGGGTAATAGGTCGCAACGACCTGCTACCGTGGGGTCAAGGGAATGACTAGAGTAAAGAGGGTGCAGAAAGTGGACATTGTGTGGGTTGGTGCAGTCTTCACAAGCTGCTGGAGAGACTGGAGCCATCGTAGGCTGCAGGAGAGAAGAGGTCTTGTACGGTCGGCGAGCCCGGCATCTCTGGCGAGAGACGTGCTCGTACCTCCTTATATAGCAGGAAATTCCTTGGATCAACTATCTTCCTGGAGTACAGGGTAGCGTAGCCTTTAACCACAGGAGTTGGTTTATCAGGGTTGCTGTGGCGCAGCTCACTTATTATCTCCCTGCTCCGAGTCGACGACAAATTTATCCACCTTGGCCTGAGGCTGGTGGACATGATGTCAACAGGGCAGCATAGGTGCTACGATCTTCCTTCTCAGATAATTTCAGCGTAGTGGTCTGTTGGATAAAACAATATTTATTAAAACTAAACGGGTGGCGCTCACATGCCTGATTCTGAGCAGGGCAGTACAATTCATAATTAAACACGTTAATTAAATCGGTGTCTGAAGCTGTCCAATGAGTGGAGTCCTTCAGTGGTTACGTGAAAAGTAGTTTGCCATTGTACTTGACTTGCCTCAAGCTCTTGCCTGCTCGTTGATGGGGCGAAGTCGCCTGTAGAGAGCGCAAGCGCATTGCGCAGCAATGTGACGTGTGTCAGTATGTACTTATGTACACACACACACAGATTTTATTATATATATATATATATTAACAAACCTTCAAGCAGCTTGCGAGCACCTTCCTCTCCTCGCACGCGATCGCTGAGGGCATCACGCTCCAGGGAGACCATCTTGAGCTCGGCACGTACATGCCCCACATCAAGGAGAGCCTGGAACTTGTCTATGCCCTCTTCCTCACCCTCACCAGCACGTGTCTGCTTCAGACAGTCCTGCAGGACAGTCACCTCGCTGTCCTTGATTGCAAGTGCTTGATTCACCTCCTCCAGTGTCTGCCGTGCCATGCTCAGCTCCTGAGACAGCTTCTCTGCACGCTGCTGCTCCTGCCATATCCACAAAACTACTTCTAATACACACTACATACACCCCAGTACACTATTCAAGGTTCTCTTATAAATTACAACCTGTATTTAAGTACATTATTTTAATGATGATTTAAGAGGCAAGAATACTATCATAAGCAAACAAAATCATTACTGTCTAAACACAATTTTAACAAGGAAATAAGAAAAATGTTTTTAATTCACTAACCACCAAAATGTATGATGACATACATAATATAGTACATGAATATAAAATGTATGTAATATATATAAATATACAATAAATGTAATCTATACTAATATTATGAAGAGCTAATGTGAATTTGTTTATTTGTTTGTCTCTCGTGTAATTTTGGAAACTACATGACCCATTCTTATAACTGATGCCTGCCAGATTACTGCGCACTCTACGGACGACTTTGCCCCATCTACGAGCTATGTGCGCTCGTGGCAGAATATATAAGTGGCAAACCAAAATTAATGTTTCGCGTTAAGAAGCCCACAAGCCTGGGTGGCCGACCACATCATTGCATATAACGTGCGTAATTACAATCCCCATTGCCCGTCCAGAATTATGCATGCAAAAGGCAGCCCCGCAATTGGAATTATTATTATTGAGAATTCTACTACTCGTGGCTGACTCCTGGAAGAAGTTCCTGCAATCATGAGAGATGGCAGCACCCCTGTGACCTTGTGATGTGAAAGCCAGCCCACCTCAGAGACAGGATAAATGTGCTCCCGTAGTGGAAGGCTATGCTACCCCCCGTACCCCAAAGAACTGCTGATCGGAGAAAATTTAGTATAAATAAAGCCCCCGCAGCCAGCACCAGTGAGTGGTGCTGAGCCGGGCGACTGAAGAGGACGCAAGCCCAACCCCCAGTCTGCAAGGACTCATTCTCCTCAGTCTGAAAGGACTTACCTTCCTCCAGTCCGCAAGGGCTCTGCTGCTCACCCCTCCAGTCCGCCGAGGACTCTCCTACATTCAGCTTGCAGACCCCTTTCTTGACGTGCACCTTAAACACGCGTCAAGTCTGTGAAGACTCTATCTCTCTCTCCCTCCCATCAAGACCTGCATATCACCAAGGACCCATGCGTGAGATGTCTACCAGCCACAGGTACACCCCACCGTAACCCAGTAATCTTTACCCCAGTCAACTTCCCTTGACTCCGCGGTAACGAGCTGTCACGTTTCGTGTTGCGTACTTGATTAGCTTCCCCTTAATCTAGCTGCTGTCAAAGTTGCGTTGATCTGTAAAGTTAGCTATATTTTATTTTCATCGGGCTCACCCGCCCTGATCCCCGTTTGGGTTACGTGATTCTCGTATCATATTTTTCTCCAGTAATTGTAAAATCAATTTAAATATAATTGTGCATTTTTGTATTAGTTATAATTATTGCATTTACTCCCCAGGGACCAATTCCCACAATAAACAATCACACCACTTTAAATTCTTGTGTACTGTTACTAGTAGTTAGCGGACCCTTGTTCCCTATCTTCTGGTATTGTGTGAATTCAAATAAACAGATATACAATAAGAAAATAGGTGCTCCTAGCAAGCAACAATGTAGGGAACATAGCGCCCTTGCACGGGCTAACGCCAGCTTCACGTTTGTGAACGAACCGCCAGTCAGGTGTCACGACCAAACTCCACAGGCCATTGCTCCCTTTATTCCTCTGGATATTTCTTCCCCGGTAGATCATCTACTCTGTGGCAATTGGCCTGGGTACCCGACAACGGAATACGAGGAACAGGAGAAATTATTAAGTCAAGAGGACGAGGCTACACCCCTTGACAACCCTACTAGCCAGCCGTAGAGAACCTTCAGTAATGTCAAAGTCTGGACGGCGTATCAGAGTGAAACATCCTGTGGGTACAGTACTCCTGAAATACTGTGATATTAAACTTGCAACCGGAAAAGTGATCCGGGTTCGACTCCCAGCACAACCCGACTCCCGCTCTCGTGCAACGCTACCCTCGGTAGATTTCGTACCAACCCATCAACCTACTCGCCCAATTAAAGTTTCATCCGCCAGACCACGCACCCCCATCACCACGTCAGATTAGACCTCTCACCATTTCACCCATTTGGGACAGCTGGTGTGCATGATTGGCAACCCTAATGGTGAGGAGGATCACACTCCCTGGGGGGGAGGCCACCTCTACCCGACTCACTATGGGGTTTGACTTCCCTCCAACCCATAGTAAACCTGCCCCAAGTGGGAGAATACTGCATCAAATCCCCTTACGCATCAGAGGCCTAATTTAATGTATAATATTTGCCATGGTAGATTAAGCTGGGCTTGGCAGAGTGGTCAATGTCTCCGCGCTACCTACTAGGGTAGTCGCACCCCATAGCACATGCATCATAATTCTTTCCCTATTGGAAAGCTACATTTTTCCAGATGATTATAGGTTATTTTCAATTCAAAAAGAAAAAAAAAAGTCCTCGAGAAATTCCAAAATTTGTAATCAACTTCGGAGAAAAATGAGCTATTTGGCTGCTTTCGAAGCATGGCCGATTGTTATAATTCTTTCATTGTTAGAAAGTTACATTCTTCTAAATGATCGCAGGCTTTGTTGAATTAAACAAAAATTCCTTGAGAAATTTCAAAATTTTGTAAACCAAGTCTGAGAAAAATTAGCTAATTGGCTGCTTTCTAAGCATGCTCTACCAAAACTACAGGGCAGATTCTTATCATTCTTTCACTGTTAGTAAGCTACAATCTTCCAGATGGACGTAGACATATATCAAGTGGAGCCATAGAGGGTCAGTGGGTAGAGTAAAGCCAAGTGCAGCCGCAGTGGCCCAGTGGGTAAAGCGATCCCAAGTGGGGATGCAGTGACTCAGTGGCAATAGCTCTCTCAAATGGGGCCGCAGTGGCTCAATGGAAAGAAATATATCAAGTGGGGATACAGACGCCCAGCGGGTAGAGTAATCCAAAGTGGGGCCGCAGTGGCTCATGATTTTTATAATTCTTTCACTGTTAGAAAGCTATATTCTTCCAGATGGACGTAGACATATATAAAGTAGGGCCACAGAGAACCAGTGGCTAGAGTGAACCCAATTTGGGCCGCAGTGACTCAGTGGATAGAGAAATATCAAGAGGGGCTGCAGTGGCTCAGTGGATAAATATATCTCAAGTTGGGCCGCAGTGGGTAAGTGGCTAGAACGATCACAAGTGGGGCAACAATAGCCAAGTTGCTAGAGTGATAATATTATAAAGAGGTAAGGTGAGTTTGTTTATTTATATGGCACGCACACGCACATGCGTGCACACACACACACATGCACACACGTTAGAACTGCCCACTACGATAGGAGTTATTCCCTTGCACTCGTGAATAACATGTTTGGTTTGACCCTTCCTCAGGATACGTAGGACTCTGTGAGTAGTGAGAGCAAGTTGGGCCTGGAACATCAGGAAATACCACGTGTCTATAACTGTACCTCCACGGGATACAATCTTGTAGCCATCTATGGTTGTGGTTCCTGGTATAGAATAACACATAAGGATGAGTCGCAGTCGTTTGGTACAACTCATATAAGTGGCACGCATCATTTTGCCCCCCCCCCCCCCCCAGTGGTGCGACAGTACAGTGTATGGTCCGCAGACTGCATTGTGTTACTGTGGAATGCCATTGCAGCATTATTTTGCATGATACACGACACTTCACACTATGACACTGCACGTAGAACAGTAGGAAATGCATAGGAATTAGTTACAAGTGTGTGAAAGCTTATCATTGGCACTAAAGGAAATGTTCAAAATGCCCTCCATAAGCACATACACACACATCAACACTCTATTGCATGGATCCCGGATGTGTTGATGAAACCCTGGAATATTCCCGATTGTTTCGCAACCCGCCACAATATGGTCACAGAGGTTGCCCACTGGGGTTGCATACACAAGTTCCTTTAAATCTCCCCACAAATAAAAAGTCTAGTGGATTCAAATCAGGACTCCTAAGGGGCTGATATGGGGCTACCATTTACAGCTGCGATGGCATTCCACAGTAGCATGAGCCAGTTCATGGGCCATACACTGTAAGGTATATATAATAGGCTGTAGTAAAGAAATGAGGTGTTTGCGGACCTATGTTTATATATCATTTTTTCATCCTTCAGATGTGAGGAATGTTCCCCCGAAGTACTGACATGAAATTTTGCAACATACTGTATATGAGGCTAAATGATTGAAACACTTCAGTAGGAAATTTTATTGCAGTAGGAAATTTTATTGCAGTACGTGGTTTAATTTTTTCCTTCACAAAACAAATATATTTCACTCTGCTCAAAGAGACTATTGTGCTTTTAAAGCAAATAATTCCATTGCGTGCATCTCTCCAGTGACCCAAGTTCAATTAATAGATTTTGCATGGCTTCCCAGCCATTGTATTTCCATTATATTCTACAGAAATATTCATATTTTGTTTTAAAGAAATAAAATATTACATAAGTTCTTCTGTTACTAGAACTGAAACATTGCATTTTAATCGTACTATTAAAAAATTAATGGCTCATGCACATGCAATTGTTAGAAATGTAACTCGAAACAAAGTTTTTGTATTGAAAATATAATTGCAGAGTAAAGAAATGCTATACATTATCATTGACAGCATTTTTAAAAGAATACTGCAACTGTATTTCAAGTTTTAAAGCCATACAATTTATGGCTAACTTTCGTTCCAATATATAATGTGTAAACTATTTTCATGTAGTTGTAAAATAATCCACTAGATGGCTGTGTTGTTACTACAACATACGATTGCTATGTTTCCTGCTAGATGGCACATCACACTAGATCACAAGAGCAGGTCACCCAAGATCCTGTACCCGCAAACACGTATCTGCCTGATCTGCTTTCACTGAATTTTCCGCTGTTTTCTGGAGGATAAGTCTGATGTACAGAGCATGTATGTAAATGTTTTGATATGGAATTACTGAAAAATAAATTCCACATCTTGCATACAATTCTGTCTGTCGAACAAGGAGAACAATTTCTGGTAGTACGAACACCTTAAATCATTTTACTGCAGATCTTTACAGACATTTTTTAAAAAACTTAACTAGTTTATTTATTAATATATTATATACTATAAATGGCACTGCTGTAACAACAAAAATAATTATTAAATTTAACAGTACCATTGAAATATAATTTTTTTCCAGGCCAAAAAATTGATGGTACTTTATTCTAATCCTGTTTATTTATTTATTATTTGAAAAATAGTTTAGGAAAAAAAATTTGCAGTTAGAATTGAGTAAATACGGAGATAAAATACAGCAAATAACATTAAAGTCATGACTCAAGAGCAGGGCAAAAGACTTTTCCAACAGCAGTGTTTACAACTCAGAATAAATTTTTTTTGGCATGCAAAGATTTGATATCGTTGATACTTCTCAATACTTGCAATATCGAGGGCATTGTGGAATCAAGGAATGGAATTGGGCCCATGTCTACGCAGTGGTTAATATAAACATGGTCGTAGGTAACTAATTTTCTGCTTCATGTCTACCTGTGTAGAGGTAAGCTGTTTACTGTTTCAGTTGTAAAAGAACAAAGATTTTGATATTGATTCTCAGTTCCAAATAACAACATCAAAAACTGACAGAACAAAGAACTAGTAACCGGAACCAACCCATCCCAACAAAAAACCACAGAGTCATGTATATCCAACACCAAACAATTCAAATACTACATATGTACAGACATACTGTACCTCAGAAAGCTGGATCTCGAACTCTTTACTGTTTTCCTGCAATTGTTCCTGCTTAGTAACAGATTTCTCAAGAGTCTCCTTTAGCTGCAAATACAATTAACATAATTATCTCAACAGTAACACAATACTGCAAAATGTTAATGTAAAATGTATACGACAAAAGAGGTTAAAAATATGAAAAAAGTAATTAATTGTAGTTCCCATAAATTTAAAAGAATTTACAATATACAGTATATTAAAATTACAAAAAGAACTTTAGAAACACTCACAAATAAAGTTGAGGAGAGGGATTCTAGGGATAACAGTGAAATATTAAGCTATAGTGAAAAGTTGACCATATTTGAGTCTTTGACCCATAAAGACTATGGGAATGAAGCAGCCGGAAACAACATGAGGAACATACTGTATCGCTGTTATCTTGCTTGTCAAAATAAATGGCAGAAAGAAAGTGAAACCCTGTGTCAAAAAGAAGTGTCTACAACTTCATTTATTTTGAAACAGGTGAGAGAAAAAAAAAAAAAAAATATATATATATATATATATATATATATATATATATATATATATATATATATATATATATATATATATATAAGACACACACACAACCTTAAGGGAACCTTTGTAACACTACCTTCAATTACGTAGAACTTCTTCAGAATCTAGTTCTCTACTATCTACACACAATTACATACAACTTCTTCAGAATCTAGTTCTCTACTATCTACACACAATTACATAGAACTTCTTCAGAATCTAGTTCTCTACTATCTACACACAATTTACAGTAACTTACTATTTCAATTTCTTCATCCAGCTGATTGTTTCTTTCCAAAACTTTATCTAACAGTGCCTGAAGCTTTTCATTCTGCAACACAATATCATCCATCATTATTTTTACAACAATACGGCAAATATGAGAGGAAACAGGAGTATGGGTAAAGCAGTGCAGAAGTAAAAAGGGGAAGAGGTAGAGAGACGAAGAGAGGAGTACAGGGAGCAAGAAGGATAGAGCGAGGAAGAGGGAGGGGTAAGAAGAGGAGAAAGGAATAGTAGAGGGATAAGAAGAGAAGAACAGGAGGGGCAGAGGGACACGAAGAAAGAGGGAGGACTAGAGAGTTGAGGAGAAGGAAGGAGGCATACAGGGGCAAGAAGAGTAAAGATGTGAGAAAAGGAGAGCAGTTTGAAAAGGAGAGATAGGAGTAGAGTGGAGAGGCTGTTGGGTCGAGGTGAGAAAGGTAGAATGAGAAGTAAAGAGATGAGGAGAGGGAAATGTGTACAAGTGCAAGAAGAGAGAAGAAGGGGTAGAGGGGTGACAAGAGGAGAAAGGTATAGTAGATGAAGGGGGGAGGACATGGTATAGAGGACCAAGAAGGTGGGAAGAGGAGGGGTAAGGGGTAGTTGGGCAAAAAGAGAGGAGGGGAAGAAAGGTGAGAAGGGGTAAGAGATAAAGGGGAGGAGTAGAATGTTAGAAGGGAGGGGGGAAGAGTATGGGGTAGCAGAGATAAAAAAGGGTAAGTAGTGGTGGGAAGGATAGATAGGGGAGATCGCAAATGAGAAGAAGGATGTCAGAGGGGGAGAAATGAGAGTGGACAGAAAAAATTAGACATGGTTGGCGAGAATAAAGAATATAGAAATGTTGCTAAACCTATTAAATGTGTAAACAGAGGGAAATTCTTGCAATAAGTGGATGCCGGGGTCATTAAACAATTAGACTGTTCACCATCCACCAAGGCAAACCAAGTTCAATCCTTGGTTGGGCCACTCCCAGATTTTTGCAAGTGGGAATTGTGCCGGTCAGAGGGGTTTTCTCAGGGATTTATTTCCCTCATCCACCCTTGGATACCAGTAATGCTCCATTCTCACATAATATCAACACAACTCTTGCAGCAAGTCAAGAATGATACAATTTTAGAATAATGTGTATGCCCTATTCTTTGCTTTCTCTTTGGCGATAGCATTGTAATTCAAAATTACGGGTACGGAAAGCAACATGGAGTACATACATGAAACCCTTGAGAATAAACAGAAATCAATCAAACTTGTAATAATCTATCTCAGGTAAGTAATTACACATTTACATTTCTTTGTAATGTCTGGGGAAGATAACTGTGACAAAGCATAATGATAGCAATACATAGTACATTCTTTTAAAGAATATGGAGATTCACCATCTACATGAAACACACACAAGTACCCTGGTTATACATGTAATATTTACTACTATGCTGAGAACATAAGTAATTAGAACACATTACATTTCACCCTTGTAAATGTCTATATGAGGAATTACTCATGGATTTCCTATAACTTTTATGATGCTCAAAATGATACATGTAGTGAAAATTTTATCAGAGCAATAAAATTATTCTCTCTCTTTTTCTCAGAATGACAAACTGCAAGACGATTTTTAGTGAAAGAAATCTCAAAATTCTGATAACACAAATTAGTCTTTCAGCAAAAGTTTATACAACAGTTCATTTGACTATTTAGAATGAATTGGTTTGCTAAAGTATTGTTTTCCTTCGGCTAGCTTCCAGCTAAATGGACTCTATTCTCAGATTACTGGGTCTATGAAAAATTGTAAAATAAATTTCAGTGGTTCAGTTCCTTCAATGAAATCATTTTAAAATTTCCAAAACAAACTTAAATAAAGCAGGTACCACACGTACAGTTTTTCCTGTACGCAAGTCTTACAACTTTGGCAATGTCCGCATCCCTGAACATCACCTTTCTTGTAGACACCAAAATAAATAATCTAGCACTTTTAGGCTACTTCTACAGCCTGTACACATTTAAGGCTACTACTACAGCCTGTACACATTTAAGGCTACTTCTACAGCCTGTACACATTTAAGGCTACTTCTACAGCCTGTACACATTTAAGGCTACTTCTACAGCCTGTACACATTTAAGGCTACTTCTACAGCCTGTACACATTTAAGGCTACTTCTACAGCCTGTACACATTTAAAGTACTCAAT
The DNA here is from genome assembly GCA_029891345.1 of Dryococelus australis. NCBI lineage: Eukaryota > Metazoa > Arthropoda > Insecta > Phasmatodea > Phasmatidae > Dryococelus > Dryococelus australis. The sequence goes on from CM057000.1 coordinate 4,425,518, forward strand.
GTCTCTCTTCCATTGCCCTACCATTATGATGAGTGGTGCAAATCAAAATTACATTACATATTAAATCAGACAAAATTTAAAGATCTGACCGCTGTCATGTCCGAAGAGAGATTCCTTGGGCTTGCTTAAGGCAGCCCTCCTTCAACCTTAACAAATTATAGAATAGATAATTTCCTGATAAGGGGAACTTATCTATAAACTGTTTAAAATAAATTGTCTCCTAGGTTTTCGAATTAACATTAGGCAAAGACCTAGTTAGACAAGGAGAAAACATACAAAAAATAAACAACCAAATTTACACAATCTGCAACATTAAAATTAACATTTCAAGTTTTTAGAGACTGCTCATCAAATTAAAATTTTAAATATAAACAAACAAGAAATATCATATAGTCAGACGTAAATGTTGCAATGGACTCATAATATTTACCAGCATAGATGTCTGATTGAAATGTTGATGCGTGACATACTGGGAATATATACTCACTATATTGTCTTCATAGAGGACGTCTAGATGCTGAACCAGGTGCTTTTATATGTACAAGGGGGTTCGGTTTTGTTTGAGTACTGGCACCATCCCGTTGTACAAAACTGACTCTGTGTCTATGTGGAAGGGCACAAAATTGGGTGTGGGCAACAAAATTCTGCGTCTAGCTGCCACCTCTACCTTGGATATACCTGGCCGGCGTATTGGTGGAGCAGCACTTGAGAAAGACGTGACTACTTCTGGTACAGAGTTCTGACTAGAAATAACCAGTGGCTTTGGCAGAGGTGTGGGACGAATAATAGCAGGCACTCGGTAGGCTATTGATGGTGTTGGAGGTCGATCAGGCTGGCGAAGACACTCTGCGACACACCATGGGTACTCAACTGGACCGGTCTTTTCAGGTGGTGTGAAGAGGTCGCTGGGCACCGGTGCTTCCAAGGGTCTTGCAGGTGGCGGAGTGCTTGCACCTGTTCTTGAGGTGACAAACTAGCTTGCTGTTTAACCACGGAAGGCTGATATTCATGTGCTCTATCTGATGCTAAGAGGGTCGGCCTAACTTTTTCCTTCAAGTCTGTCCTCTGGGTGTAGGGCATAGTAAATTGGAATGTATCCTCCTACTACTGTACCACGTCTGCAGGTTCCATGTGCAGTGATACGTGTGGCAGTGGACAGGCAGAGACCATATTCCCAAGTCTGGTGGAGACTGCAGGGCACGAGGGAAGTCCCAGATACGCACACGGATGTTGTGTCGCCCCATCCCAGTCTTCCCAATCTAGGGGACACTAATCTCTCTCTCAGCGGAACCCGCTCGAGAGAGGCAAGTGAACACCATGCTGACAAGCTGTTCCAAGGACAGTGTACCTGTGTGGCTCCTCCTTTCCATCAATCCCAGAGGGTTGAGGGGAAGGGCGGTTAAACTACTGCATTTTTGGTAGAAAAATAGTGTAGGGCTCGCTTGAGTAAGATTCCCCGGGATCACCTGCAAACCTGTTATGCAAGGGTAACTATGGAAGGGTGCTAAGTCTACAAGAAAGGTACTCAAAGTAAAAGCTGATTAACATTTTATTTCATATAGAAAATAAACATGTGGTGAAAGCACTCCAGCACTTGGTCAGCAGCGCAAATGAATTCCAGCCGGAAATCTACAAGTGGAAGTTATGATGGCCGGTAGTGGTGACTGGCGCACAACAAAGGGGAATGCAGTGTGAGCTGCTGTAATCTACGCAACAAACTCTTGCATTGTTGTGCGAACGTGGTGTACGTAATTACTGACATCTAGCAGGATGACTAAGCAAGCTGGTCAGTGTTTGAGCAACGAATGCTGGACAGCTGACTGGAGATGTGGGGCATATCCACTTCTATACTAATTACGGACTGCTGCCCGTTACTGATTGGTTTGTGCCACTAGAGTGAGCGGTAGTCACAGAGTGAGGGGTGCAAATGCATGGCTTGCCTCTGTGACATCAAAAACCGGCTGGCAGGGGATGTAAACAACAGAGAAGCGAAAATTATTACTAGGGCTATCTAGCAGGGAGTAAAAGAACTCGTTGCCTTTAAACATTGTTACGGCGGGCCGGTGAAAAAAAACTATCTGCAAGGCAGACAGTACAATCTCACATATTAACATGACAAAATTAACTTCCAACATCACAACAAACTGACCTAGGGATGGAATGGAAGTCATCCAAAACTCAATTGTTGAAAATACATCTTGCGTCAATTTAAATAGACAAATAAATATTTTTTCTTATATCCTCATATAATACAGTACTCACTTACCAACCATGGGGGATACATTTTCTTAAAAATACAGAGGGTTGAAAAAACAGCGATAGAAGATGACGCATGCCAGCATGCTGCACAGTGAGAATGCGCATTCTACGGACGACTTCGCCCCATCTATGAGCCACGTGCGCTCTGGCGGAATTTATAAGCGGCACACCAGAGTAAATGCATCGCGCTAACAAAGCCCACAAGCCTGGGTAGCTGATTACATCATTGTAAATTACATGCGTAATTACAATACCCATTGCTCACCCAGATTTATGCATGCAAAAGACAGCCCCATGATTTGAATAAATATTGTTGAGAATTCTACTACACATCGCTGGCTACGGAAGAAGTTCCTACAATCTCGAGAGATGGCAACACTCCTGTGACCTTGTGACATCACAACTAGCCCGCCTCAGAGACAGGGGTTTTAATTTGTCATTGCCTCCACGTGGGGCAATAAGAAATGTGCAGCGCATCCGCACCCCCGATAAATGTGCACCCGTAGTGAAAGACTACGCTACCCCCCGCACCCAGAAGAACTGCTGATAACCAAAATTTTAGTATAAATACAACCCCAGGCACCAGCCTCAGCAGATGCACCAGGCTCAGCAACCGAAGAGGACGCAAGCCCACCACAAGTCTGCAAAGACTCCAGTCCTACCCTACCCCGAGTCTGCAAACTCTCTTTATTAACCCTCTCAGTTCGCGAAGACTTTCTGTTTACCCAGTCTGTGAAGAATTTCCTGTCTGCCTGACCAAGGGCACTCTGCCTCCTACCTTAACCTGCACCTTACGGCCATCGTCAGTCTGCGAGGAGGGGAGAGAGAGAGAGAGTGAGACACACACACACACACTCTCTCTCTAAGACCTGCACATCACCGAAGTGAAATACCTACTTCAGCTACAGGTATATCCAGCCATAAACCAGGTAATCTTACCCCACTCAACTTCCTTTGACTCCGCAGTAACTAGCAGTCGCGTTCATATTGCATACCTGATTAGTTTTCCCCTCGACCTCCCCCTAAATCTCAGCCGCTATAAAAGTTGCGTTGCTATATATTTTGATTTCGTTAGCTGTTGTTAAGTTGTGTTGATATAGCTTGCCCCATCTCAGGTTTGCCTTCACCTGACCGTGTCGCTCACGTTATTACGTATTATAACTTTTTCCTGTGTTTTGCTAATGCTATTTTTTTTGGATTGTATGAAATATCTTTTGCTGGTTCTCTCCAGGGACTAATCCCTTAATAAACCACATCAAATTTATTCCTTTGTGTACCGTTACTTGTAGTTAGCAAACCCTTTGTTCCGACCTTGTGTAATACTAGCAATCAGATGTACAGCATAAAAGGTTGTATCCAGAGCAAACAACAATGCAGGGAATGTTGTGCCCTAGAATATACTACAGTCAGATCTACAACAGAGGACGAACCTCAGCTTGTGTGCCAAGACCCAGTTCCACTGCTTATTTCTCCATATATACCACTAGAGATCATCTCCCCCTTAGATCATCAACTCGTTGGCCAGTGGCCAGGTTACCCAACGACTGAATATGAGGAACAGGTAAAGTTACTCGCTCAGGAGGATTCCCCCTTAGATCATCTACTCGTTGGCCAGTGGCCAGGTTACCCAACGACTGAATATGAGGAACAGGTAAAGTTACTCGCTCAGGAGGATGTGGCTAACACCTGTGACAACCCCGCTACGCAAAATCCCAAAACCACAAGTAATATTAAACTGCAGTCTAGTCTACTAATTAGAGTGTCTCAACCAGAGGGCACCGTGCTCCCTAAATTTTGCTCAATCAAACTTGCATTGGGAAAGGTAGTTCGGGTTCGACTTCCAGCCAATCCAGACAACTGACCCCGTGCAACTCTCCCAGCTGCAGATTTTATCCCGTCATGCACATCTATACTTGGCCCATTAAGATCTCGACTGCCAGACCACGTACCCCTACTACAACTTCAGATTAACCTTCACTTCATTTTATCCATTTGGGATCGCTGGAATCCCATATATTGGCGACCCTGATAGTGAGGAGGATTGAGATTCCCGGACTGGCAACCACGTCCATCCGCTTCACCCTGGGGTTTGACTCCCAGACAGCCCGTAGCAAACCTACCCCCATGCGGTGGCTACAAGATGACTCTGGCAGGCAGCGGCCAGCCATCCACTGCCACCATTATAGGGCCGGTTCACTTCGTATACGGCCCAGCGTTAGTAAAACATGCTGATAGATGCTATTCACATCAATGTGTTGAATTTATACGAAATGTAGGCGGCATGTTGGCATCTGCACTGGCACGATGAGGCACAGCAATGTTAACGGGAATATAAAAATTTAGTGTGGTATACTTGAAATATTAATTATCTTGAATTTTTCATCAAAAACTTCTGACGTGGCATATACATGCATACTGCCTTACTCGCCAAAATATGGTAACATAGAAGCACATTTTAATTGAACAAACTTAAATTATTCACTTTACACATAGAACTGACTTCACCAGAAAAAAAAAAACAATTGCCCACCATAAAAAATTAGAATATTATGTAGGCATGGGCGCACATAAACTTAAAAAAATAAAAAATAAAAAGTGACATTTAATTAAATGTGAAGTTATCATACATAGGTCCTACACTGATTAAGAAACTAGTCTGTGTAATGTGCCGCTGTTTTTACAGCAAAAGAGGAGGGATAATGGAAGCGAAAAAAGACACGGAGAGTAAGGCAGAAGCGGTGGCATGTGACTAGGACAAAGAATCCTCACTGACCCGGCCTGCAGCTCTCTCCCCCCCCCCTTCCCCCCAGGCAATACACCAGTGTCCCCTTCTGGCATTAAGTAATTTATTGCTTCACGCTGCTTGTGACAACAAATGTCAAAGAGTATGATGGCAGCTTGAGTAATATGCGACCATTAACATCAGTAAAGAATATTTTTCCATAGACCGAAAACCGTGGATAACAGAAACTTATACCACGGTTGGAGAAGAAAAGGTCTACAAAAACAAATCTGCGCATAACTGAAACTGTGGTTCAAGATACCGTGGTTGGCGAGGGATTACTGTACACAGAAGAGCAAAGACAGTGTGATGGAAGAGTTATTGAACATTGAACAGAATGTAGTGCAGTGTGTAAGGGTTAAGCAGCGGCATACCTCTGAGGTCTTGGTGGCGAGGTCTGCCTTCATGGCAGCTTCCTGAGTGTTGAGTTGCCGGCGCAGGTCCTCCATGTTGTGCACCAGCTGGTCTGAGTCCTGCTGCGATGACAGAATGTCACCCAGCATCTTGTTGAGCTCCAGACCAGTCTCAGTTGCAGTCTCCAACTCCTTCTCCAGCCCAACCACCTTCTCCTCCAGCTCTGCACACCTCTCCTACACACACCAACACACTAACTATCACTACCACCTCATCAGAATGATACTCTCTCACATTCTGCAGCAAGTGCTTGGGGCTAAGTTGCCAAAACTTATAAAACCTATTTACATCTGTACAGTGCTGACGCATGACACCTTTTCAAGAATAATCAAACGATTTTGCCTCATCATTGAGCACGCCTCGCCGCTCGATTCTACGCAGTCTAATTGTTGCCACGCATCACGTCTAATTGTACTGTCTACCCAACGCAAAAGACAGATGATCCAACGTCAGATTGTATTATTCACCTGCTGAGCCGCCAGTTATACATTGAGATCATTGAAGTACTATAGAGCATCGTTAGATGGCCCTACGAGTACAATCGCTGAGACATGAACCTGGATCCAGCGCCGGCCACTGACGTAGCAGGCCATGAGTATCTATGCCATGCTTATCGCCTCCACAACTACAGCCAGAGTATAAAAAGCGAGCTGCAATACTTAAACGCCAATCTGTTCTTTTCCTTCACCGCATGCTCGTGCCGAAGGAACCATCGGCCCCCTGTCTCCACCACAATTTGTTGCCGGAGATCATCTCCAACTACATTGTCTTCACCAAAGCCTTGCTGATACCATGCCTAGTCTTCATTGCACTTTGTGCCAAAGATCCTTACCATCACCAATGTTGTTTGTACACCAGACACAGCGGCCCCTCTAGGGCAACATAACAGATTAGTCCAGTTTATGTTAGTATGGCAATGCTCGTCTACCCTGCCATTGTTAGCCTAGGAACAGGTCGCCTTAACCTGTTTCAGCATACGTCAGCTTCCGTAAGTTCCTGCTGACATTAGAAGGTGATGCGACAGCATCCTGTTTATTCCAGTCACAGGAACAAACAGATATTTAACCAACTAAAGGGTATCTTTCCCGTAGTGTAATTCCTTTCCCAGTGGACTTGAGGCCTGTCCAAGGGATAGCAGGAGACCAGAGATTTTACTCAGAACTGCAGTACTACACCAGTAGAGTACCCACACGCATTCTGGACGGCCACCCTTTCTGTGCACCACGGTGTACTGAATGGTAGAACCCAGACAACTAGGTACTCCGTCTCTTGAGGTCAGCTTGTCGGCTCAGTGCTTACTCTCTCCCAGTAGCGGCCGGTGATGTCAAATAATGGGTGTTCACACACACCTACTCTCCTGTAGCAGTTACAGTGCTCGCCTCTCACTACGACAAACCGGGTTCCATTTTTGGTGGGATCACTCCAGATTTTCACAGGTGGGAATCATTTATAGTTACCAAGCGTCTCCTTCATGTGGTCATAGGTTCGAGCTCAACCGACTGCACCGAAAATTATAATTTTTTTAATGATAATTTTCTGTCCTAACTCGAGGCATATGTTGATGCAATTCTTAAAGAAACCCATTTCAGAATCTCTACCCATCAGAGTAAGATTAAATCGCTTGAATAAAAAAATTAGTATTATTATTTTGAAGTTGTGCAATTTTTGTTTATTTTTACGTACAAATAAAGTGCATGCTAACTACATGAAAAATATACATGTAATTTCTGCTGAGGTAATGACTACAAACAAATGCTAGTAATTGCATAAGACATTCAGTCCATAATTGTTTTAGCTCATCAAATATGTAAAAATATGTGTGTGACAGAATACGACATGTAAAAGAGTATTTATTGTAAAAACAAATCAGAGAATATGAGAAGATCCAAAATAAAAAAAATTCATCCTTACTGTTACCGTTTATGAAGCCCAAGCATTATGGCAGGCCGTCTGGGTTGTTTGAGCACACCCACATAACCAGTTGTGTTTAGTGTAAACGTCTTTGTTCAATACACATTTTTGTATCTTAGTTTCTGTGGTAATTTCTAAATGTGATCAATCAGGACTTAATCATTTAATAGATAATTTTTCCTCAAAAGTAAGTTTTCTGTTCGCTAAAATTGATTGAACGGAATTCATTTCGAAGCTAGGAAAAAACAACTAATGCCTCTCAGTCGTGCCGACTGCAAGTAATACCCTGACACAAATACGTTAGCGTTAGTTTGAAAATAAACTTACAACATACCTCAGTAAAAGCATGTACTGGTCACCGTACAGTGTCCAACGAAACAGAAAAACGCACACATACTAATTTATTGAAAATTTTTGCACTTCCCACATGATAAATTACACAAATTAATATTAAAAACTCCTCGTCAGCTCAGCACAATAAACAAGGACTTGTTTACTTTTGCTACAATAATTATGTTTGGTGTTAATGCAGCACTTTCACCTCTGCTGGCATCTAGCGGTGAGTTGCGGTGGTGAAATCTCGTTTCTTCTGTCAGTGCTGCTACCAAGTGGTAAACAATGGAACCGCCTTCGTATGTTACAGATAAGAAGGAAAGAGCACAGCCAGCATTGTGTACAGATAAGTGTATGATCGGAGCACAAATCTGCTGTGCACTTACAGTGTTGCAACATAGCATAGCAGATAACAGAATAAAAATACCAGACGTTCGTGATCGATGCAACAAACTCTGATAACTGTGCTAGGGCCACGAAATATCCATAAATTATATAAAATATCACGAAAAAAATAACTGGCAGAAAACTGGGCGTGCACGTGCACATGTGCTCTTTAATACCGGCCGCTACTGCTCACTCCACCACACTCCTTGTGCCGGAGGGAGTGATCCCAGAGTTGGGAAGACTGCCTTCAGAGACACTCACCCACGTGCTGAGTTGGCAGAAACTGTAAGTGGTTGTACACTAGTATAGGACAACACATCACCTGCTCCCCTTTCACGGACGTGATAGTGAGATTCTGTCCTCATGCCCTACTCCCGTCGGAGTGTTGACCAAGAGAGGGTTAAACAGGTACACGTGCTGCCTCTGGGTATCAGCTGGAATTTAACTGCATCCTCACAGCACTCGCGCATCTCTCACTGAGCGAACGGGCCCACACATTACGTCACCTGCAGAGACCAACCCCACTGGTGGTCCCTATAGATCTCTTCACCGCACAAGTCCTCTTTAGCAAAGAGACGCAATCTGTGCTCGCCGCCTTCCTGAGTGGACAGGACAAATCCCAAGGGATCGACAATCCATGATTTTTGGGATCTGAACCAGCAGAACGAACCCCTGCGACCAACAACTACGAGCAACTGCACACTAACCCACCCAGTTCAAACTCACGCCAGTCACAATTGTCACGGGTTAAGCAGCCTCCACAGGTTACACGTCACTCAGGTATACCCAGTACCTCGTAAAGACTAGAGCCAAAACCTCGCCACCGGGTGCGCCTGATATAGCACCCACAAAAACACTCTAGACGTGGTGACGTCCCTCTCTCAGGATACAGTGCGTCATGCGTCAGTGTGATATTGGTGCTTTACACTCATTTCTATCATACTGACGCATGATGTCTTCTTCAACAATGGAGATTTAACGACTTCCATTCAATCTCTAAGTCAGTTTGTTGTGGAGTTAGAGTACATTCACCACGTGGTCATTTCCTTTACCGGAATAAAACTTAGGTCAGCTTTTAGTTCGAGTACTTTTCCTGTAGACTTGACACTTTTCTGTAGTTACTCTCATGTAACAGGTTTGCAGGTGATCCCGGCGAATTAAAACCCAATTGAACCAAACACTAGTTTTTCCACATACGCACTAGCTTTGGACACCCTTTCTGTCAACCCCTTGGGATACAGTGTCCTGGAAACAGCTTGTCGGCCTGGTGTTCCCCGGGAGAGTCTGATGTCCCCTAAGTTGGGAAGACAGGGACACACACACTTGTGTGAATCTTTGGACAACATGAAGCCTGACTTCCCTCGTGAATCACAGTCTTTACCCTACTTGGGAATACGGTGTCCACCAGTGCTCTGCCCACACGAGGTGCCACACGTGGTACACACAGTAGCAGTAGGGTAAAACCACTTCCCAATGCCCTACTTCCAGAGGAATGGTATTAAGAGAAAGTGTGGCAGATCCTCTCAGCATCTGGTCAAATAGATAGCTAGCTTAGCACCTCAAACTCAGGGGCAAGTGCTAGGCCATCTTCAAGACCCAGTGGAAGTAGCTGTACCTAGAGATCTCTTCAACCAGACCAGCCGCAGACACCAGTAGTTGCTTGTCTCGTACCCACCCCACACCTCCGCCTAAGCCTCAGGTCTCAGCTCATCACTACACTGCGCCAGTACTAGTCACACCTAGTTCAAACCCTGCTCACGTACATCGTTGTCTAGGTATAACCAAAGTAGTAGTGGCACCTAGATGCTGCATTGTGTTGCCCACACTTGATTTCGTGCCCTGCAGCATAGCCACATGGCTAGTTTTGTACAACGGGAAGGCTGCCCGCTCCCACGCAGAACTGAGAACCCCCATACATATAGAAGCACCTGGCTCAGCGTCATAGCCAGAAAGACCTCTGCGAAGACAAGCTAGTGAGTATTTATTCCCGGTACATCACGCGTCAACACTTCAAGGAGTTTCCTGTTTAATAAATTCATTAATTTCACAACTTGTCTGTAAACATGTATATTATACCTAATAAGTTAACAAGATTTCCTGGTTAATAAAAACAAATTTCTCAGTTCCTCCAGGAATGTCTTAACATAGTTTTACTGCATTGTATTTGTGGTTAGTATTCACGTGTATTGTGTTGTAATTAAATAACCTTTGCATTTATCTCCCAGTCTTTCTACAGCAGAAGTATGGCGTAAGTACCTGCGAGTTCTCGAGCTGTTGCTGCAAAGAGGCGACTGTGGCTTCACTCTCTTCTGCACGATGATGCTCCAACACTCCCTCATCGCTTTTGGAAATATTTTCTATTAACTTGATCTGCAACGCCTTCTTCAAAGCATTGACTTCCGCAACCAAAGAACGATTAAATTTGTTTTTCTGGGGGAAAAAAACACTTTGAAAGCTCATACACAATACCTGCAGAAATAAATACAAAACACCAAAAATTTATCTACATTGACTGATAATTATCCAGAAAACTGGAACAAGGCTCCAATGATTTAATTATCACTACAATTATGTTCAAATATAAATCTAACATTAGTAGCAGCACAATTACTTCATGTGGGGTCATGTTATTCATTTTAAAATTACTGCACCATTGCCAGAAATATACGAAATATTGACCATTTCTTTGTTACTTTTTCATTATCTGCAGTACTAGTCTACCCAAAATTTTAGAGAAAGCAAAATTCGAACTCTTTTGGCTTTGATATTTTGAGTATTTTATCATGTATAAATCTAGATACTATTAAAATAAAAATATTTTCCATTTGTGGAGTGTCAATAAGTTTGTGCTGTATTTCCTAATTTGTAATATTAGTAACACAGATTTATGTAAATTTGATATTCGTATTTCTGGTTATCAACATTTATTTTTGGCATTATCTATATGTCTGCTGTTATCAATGACATTTCTAATGTTCACATTTGCCATATCAAAATGAGCAACATTTGAAATGTTGATAACTGCTACACTAAACACAACATAGTCATCACCAAATGTTTATGAAAGCAACAAATTGCACCACAATTGATATGGTTGGAGATCAAAACATAAACATGTTAGTTAAGATTGCAAGTAGGCTGCTAGGCTACCAACAATGTATAAAAGGACAGGAATTCAAGCCTCACAATGTAGTACTTGTCGACAAAGGCACACGTGCACGTACATACCAAGGACGATACATTCTCTGCGTAATTTCACGATAACTTCATCAGGCTGGCCTAGCCTGCAAAACATTGCGATAGCATAAAAGTGTGGAAAATATGTTACGCGTGTGCATGTGTTTGTCTCTGTCTCTCACTCTCTCTGTCAACTTGAATTCCTGTTCTTTAACATACAGGTATTTTTATATGGTGTACAGATACTGAAACAATACTGAAAAAAGGGTATCACACAGGTCTGATAACAGTTTGTGAGTGGAATAACAGCACATGGAAATGTTGTAAGATAAGAAAGAAAAAATTAAACTTGACAGTAAAATGAGCACTAGGATAAGATTACACCTGGCACTGCCAATGCTACTTACTTCAAGGTAGATGAATCCCAGAGTGAAGATTGTGACAAGAATGCCAGTCGACATGACGAACCAGATGGTGACGTTAGAGCCAGAAAGATTATCATTCTCCTCCTCCTCAGCTTTATGCATGTGATCCATGTCTTGTTGAAGCTGGGCAGCAAACATAATACACACCACAATAAAACACATTCATTGTCTATCATTGTTTAAAAACTCCTTCTAGCATAACATAAAACAGAACAATCATAAAAAACAATCTTCCTAAAAATGTAAACACAGAGAGTAAATGTGAAGTTATAAGACAAATATATGTAAAAAATGTGGTGCTTATTTTCATTATTTTATCAGAGCAGAGAAAACTTGGAAACAATTCACATCATGGTCTTGAGAGTCAATCTGGGAGAAGCGAGGTGAGAGTGGAGCAATGCCAGAATGTACAGGCAGGGAAAATGGGAGATCCCTCAGAAAATCAGCCAACCAGCGACGACATTGTCCAGCATGATTTCCTTGTGCAAAAATCTGGGAGATACACCACCGGGAATCCAATGCAAGCTGCCTTGGTGGGAAACAAGTGAACTAGACACTATGCCAACCGCTGCACTACAATTTTATTGGCACACACTAGTTACACACAAACTTGTCTACTTTTTTTGTCAAACCTTTTACTACAACTCAAAGAACAAAAATCTGATAGGAGTAGCAGAGTACCAACATAGTTATACATAAGGTCACCTTGTAGCGCAACAATTCTCAACACACAAATTAAAGTTAGGCTACTGACCATTAAAAAAAAATGCTGCATTTCAAAACACTAATAAACACTGTTTGAATATCATGGTTTACCTCAGCCCAAAATTAAGTTTATCTGAACTACTCACATCTAAGCTCGAATGAAAATCACCAAAATAATACTGTATGAACCTGAAAATATTTCAGTGACACTAATTATTCAAAGTATTTTCATGAAAACTAATGTTTAGGAGTGTATTCAATTTCTGGCTAAGCAATCTTGATGATTACCTTCCTGACGTGACTGTACTTGTCCATGGCTGGCAGGCTCCTTCCTACATCAACACAGGAATTATCCACCCCAGTGTCGGTGCGGCAAACTGCAATCAACACCACCACTCGCTGTATTGGATCTCATTAACTAACCAGCTGCGACAGATGGTTATTACTATTATAGCACTACATTGGCACATCAGCAACTGACTAAACACATGAGTAGCAGGTAGTGTGTGGCAAACCTGGGAATATGTGTGTTAAAGAACAGAAGATCTTACTTTGTGATGTCTGTCACATTCGAAGAGATGCTGTGTTACTAAACGAAAGTAAGTGACAGACCAATGACTTTTAGCATGGACAATTAACATAAAATAATAATGTATAATTAGAGTATTCTTATAAAAGGAATGGCAAATCAGCCCTCAGAAAATAACTGTGTAATATTCTTAGCAACAAAACATTAAAAAATGTAAACCATAAAAAATTCTTTAATAAGTAAGTTACATCTCTACCTTCAACATGAAAATTTCTTTCATATTAAAATCCATGTTCAATTTCATGGAACTTCTCTTAAAATAAATTACTGTGCAAACATATTACTACATATTAATTATATTATGCTTTTATAAGAACTTTGGAAACAGAAACTTGCATTAGTATTGCAATGGAAATATAACTGACCACCAAATATATTCCAATGAGTTTCATCAAATGTGGTCATAGTTTACAACTTGACTTGGTAGTTTTTCATCATGGAGTTCCCACACCGCTCACGACAATCATAAATGCAGATGTAAACAGATGTGACTACCAACATCCTTCCAAACCTCTTTCCTTCAGCATTTCTCTCTATAAGCATGCAGCTTACAACACAAACTTTATTTCTAAATCACTGACTAATTATATAATAAGAAAATTAATGACAACTGTAATATTATTACATCTTTACTCTATTGTAGTGTTGCATTTGACACCAAACAAAAATCCATCATCTATGGATAAGTAATGTGAACGTATGGATGCAAATCAAATCAAAACTGTTGTATTTCAAATTAAATTTAGACCCTTTAAAAAAAAAAAAAAAAAAAAAAAAAAAAAAAAAAAAAAAAAAAAAAAAAAAAAAAAAATATATATATATATATATATATATATATATATATATATATTAATTGTTTTGAAATTTACTGTTAGTACAAATAATAATTTGGCACTTAGTGCTCTCTTAAAGTACTTGCACTGATCCAGCAAAATATATTCAACACTCTTCTTGACAAAAAAAATAAATAAATGGGTGAGTGAAGAGATTTGGGAGGCTCTTCAAGATTTTGAGAGTCAATGGGGTGGAGCAAGGTAAGTATGGAGCAGCACCAGAATGCAAGGGTAGGGGAAACAGGAGATCCTAGAGAAAACCAGTTGACCATCAGCGTCATCCGGAGCAACCCACTAGAGAATTGATCCCAGTTCATCTAGGTGGGAGGCGAGTAGTTTAACCACTGCACCACTGCGGCCCCAAACAGGTTAAATGTTAGTACACAAATACATTTCTGAAATCATTAGCAATATTGAATTGGGGATGTTCAGGTGTTGATACAAAATTATAATTAAAAAAAGCAATATACTAAAAACACACAACCACAAATAATGAACAAGACAAATGGTAATACAAACTTACCGTCACTGCTTTCTGGAACAGTCTCAGGGGTGATTTGTGGTGGGGACACTTTGGTGTCTGGTGTTCCCCACATGGGTGACAAAGAAGACAACTTGGAACCAGACATTTCTCCACTGTCATCTGCACTCTCAGCACTCAGGTTTGCACCTACAGGATCAGCATCTTTCTCTACATTTTTTACATCAATGGAGATGCCTTCATCTGGTCTGCTGGTGGTAGGTTCCGCACCTTCAGTTGTCACTGGTTCCTTAGGAGTCACGCTCCAGAACAAACCTACCACATTCTCATAACCATGGCGCAATGTATCAGCTACTCCTGATACGAGACTTCCACTGGAATCAGGTTCAGTCTCTTTTCCAGACTGTACTTCAGCAGTCTCTCGTTCGACAATCGAATTGCTTGGTTTTCTGTCGGAATCGTCAACATTCTCTTGTAAAGACCGATCACCTAAAACTGATTGCTGGTCAGTTTCATTCCCAATTTCTGAATCAGTAATGTCATCTCGATGTTCTGTAAGTTCCTGTTCACCACCACTATTAGAGCTAATAGTCTCTGGAGTTGATTCAGGAGTACTACTTTCAACTTTCTGAAGACTAATCTCTTCAACATGTACACTTGAAGATTTGTGGACAATATCTGAAGATTTTGCAACACCATGAGAACTTCCATCAACAATGTCCTGAGAAGATCCTTCCACATCACGAAAAGATCCTTCTACATCGTTAGAAGATCCTTCTACATCGTTAGAAGATCCTTCTACATCGTTAGAAGATCCTTCTACATCATTAGAAGATCCTTCTACATCATTAGACGATCCTTCTACATCGTTAGACGATCCTTCTACATCGTTAGAAGATCCTTCTACATCGTTAGAAGATCCTTCTACATCATTAGAAGATCCTTCTACATCATTAGAAGATCCTTCAACATCCTGAGAAGATCCTTTAACTTTGTGAGAAGATTCACCACCAGCTGAAAGTCCTTCAATATTGTTTACAGACTTTTCTGTTGACTCCTTTTGTTCCAATGACAATGGATTTTCTGTTGGGGAACCAAAATCGACAGGAGGTATAGCTTCTGCTGCATCCATTGGTATTTCAGTTACTGCATTCGAAACAGTCTCCCCTATAACAGATGGCTCTGCAAGTGAATCTCTATCACCTGATAATTGTGTTTCATTGATATCTAATGAATACATGGAAAAATTCAAGTCCTTAACATAATCAGATACACGATCATCCGATGTAATAATTTCAACTGACAACAATTTATCACCAGATTCACTGGTGGGTGAAGAGTTTGTCACTACCGCCCCTGAAAGTATATTACCTTTACCTTCTGAAATGTCAGCCTTTATTGTTTCAAGTTTAGTTTCGTGACTGTCTAATGCACTAGGTGACTTGCCATCACGACCAAGCTCTACTGCATCACCAGAGTCATTCTTTACAGTTGTACCAAAGGAAGGAGTTTTAGGAGATTGCAAGTCGGACCTGTCCAGAGAAGGCAAGGCACTGTGTCGAGTAGCATCTGCCTTGACATCTTCACTTTCAGTTCTGCTATCAGTGCTCTCAACGGAAGAACTATCGTCCAATACAGAGGCATCTGCATCAGCAGCACTTAATACTGTTGCCTGCCTTTTGCTATCCACTACCTTTGAAGCATCATGTTCTACAACTATTTCATCTTTACTGTTACCACGCTCCACACCGCTTTCTTCATCATAACCATCTTCATCATCATCATCTTCATTATCATCATCATCATCTTCATCATCATCATCATCATCATCATCATCATCACTGACATGGACTTCTTCATTATCTTCTATTAGATAATTTTTGTTAACTGCCTCATTTGTTATTTGCTTATTATTATCCACAACATTTTTACCATTAGTAAAGTTTTCAGTTTCACTTTTACTGGAGTATAATTTGCTACTCTTTTCAACTTCCTCACTAAGTTCTACAATTTGGGCAGTGATAAGCTTGGCATGTTCATGACCCGAGTCTCTACTGTCTTCAGATTTGAGAGATGATGTGTGGACTGCTGTACTAGGGATAGTGTCGTGCAACACAGCCGTTGCTTTCACCTTCACCACTGGTCCACTGATGTTCTCAGTTTCCCCATCCGTTGAATAATACACTGTAGTGCCATGAATAACATCAAATGGTTTGACAACTGCGTTTGGTGAGGGAGATTTATTTTCAGATGACTCTGCAGAAACACCTTTGAATGAAAATGACCCAGGATTTGCATTAGCTGATGGACTATGACTGGTCAAACTTGGTGTGCTTGAACTTACAATACTTTGGCTCATGCTTGATGCCCTAAATCTCCCTATTTCATTTTTTGTATCATATGTGCTTCCCACAATCATTTCTTTAGCACCAAAATCCTCAGCTGCAATCTCTCCAGTGGCAACTGACTTTGCTACAATTTCTTGTTTCTCAACTGAATTTGCTGCAATTTCTGTATCCTCAATAGACTTTGTTGAAATTTCATCATCTTCATTTGACTTGGTGGTGATGTCATCTGTCAACTTGGATGCAATGTTATACTCTGTTGGCACTGTGAAGTTCAAATCTGTCGTAAAAATTTTGTATTCTCTGACAAAATCTGAAGGTATATAACCTCGCTTTCCTTTAATCTGTAACACACCCATACATCATGATCAGAATTTTTTCAATGATATGTTCAATGCATAACAATAAAAAACATTTTCGATGACTCTAAAGTTGTACCAGCTCTCATTCAAAATTGTCCAAGATATAATAAAATACATAAGCAACAAAATATTACGCACCTTTGCACCCCACAAACCATGCCGTGATCCTGCAGATTTGCTGTATATTTCCACCTGAACTCCATATTCGAATGACAAAAGTCTTCTATCATCACTTCTGTAGCGCAACATTGTCTTTCCAAGCGAGATTGGTTCTGTAATCACAAAATTGTACCGATGATAAGTAATGTGTAGTATGTGTGTATTGTGAGGTAGTGTATGGAAAGAAAATTAAACTATACAGTGCTCAACATTCAAAACAGAATGACAACTACCAAATGTAATACTTTGTTAAAACCATTTTACCTTTCTGAATGAAAATGGTTAATAAAGATGGATAATTCTCTTTGAACAAACATAATCTACCAATTGGATTTTACCTTTGTACAGTTGGCTTCAGTTCCATGCAATACCTAAAACATGCACATGCAAGTTTCCCATGCAAATTGTGTACACAATTTTAAAGCTAACTTTGGTGCACAAATATTGATAAATATAATTGAAAATACCCATCAATTTTATGAGAAAATTGAAATCATTCATTTCACATAAAATATCATATTACCATTTATTGATCATTACATGCAACTTATGCATAGAGGATCATGTTAAAAGTGGTTGGAAGACCCTAGCCCAAGTATAAATGTATTTCAATAATAAATATTCTAAAACATTACCAAGACTATCAAATTTACCATTAATCACATCACAGCGTGACACCGACCATGATGGCCCTCGCCGCTCACAGTAACACATGGGATGCATGTGAATACAGACCGCTACGAAGATGGACATTCCCAAAACGGGATAATTAATCTTAAGAGTATTATGTATTTCTTTTTCAGGGTCAAAATATGTTTGCAAAGTGTAATATGTTATTTCAGAGTCTCATGTGGTGTTGTAATATTTCAAATTCAAAGTACGCGTGGCACCAAAGAGAAAGACAATGATATTCAGGCTAAGACACCTTTCAAAACTATTTAAATAACAACAGAAATTCATAATTAACTCTCTATTTGTGAAAATGTATTAAAATGCTTTTGGTGCCATTTCAATTCAATATATTATTATTATTATTATTCTCTGTGTACATAGCACTTCCGCTTGTGTAAAGCTTGTAGGCAGCCATGGTAGGTCAGCGCGACCCCTGCCTCTGGGCAGTCGTTCTAGAAGAGCTAACAAGGTAAGACGCTGTCACGTATGCACTTCATACTTTTGCACTGATGTACGTTTCAATAGTTCACTTTAGTATACCGGTTTACCTTTGCTTTGCATACATTTGCCAGACATCCCCAGCGTAATGCTATCCGCTTAACTTAATTATTTGCAGCCCTTGTAGCTTTTTGAATTTAAACGAGATTGGAGAAAATGTCAGAGAGGCCAAGTGCAACAAGTGTATCAGGCACCATTTCCACATGTTTAGGGATTTTCATTAAAATTTCTGCTTAATTGCGGCGAGCAATATCAAGGGTTGTGTGTGTGTGTAATTATTTTGAGGGTTTTATTATGTTAAATTGTTTTATGGCCACATCGCCCATGGCCACGTAGTTAACTACACCAAGTCCGTATCTGCGCCATCATCACTTAAGAGAGCTAGTTCTTGTTCCATCGTGTGCACCTTAATTGATCTCAGGGTTTTATGTATTCATTTCAATCAGGATTCTTGTAATTTTACACGTTTGATGCTTTTTGTTAATAACCACGCTGCCGTTTCATGAAAGTGAATTTTCCAGCCATCCAGTGTCTGAAGAGTTTTGTATGCTCGTATATTGAGAAGAACATTTTCCCTAATGCAGTTATCATTTTGGCAGACAATTATTAGCCAAATTTAACGTAAAATAATGTGTTTTATGCCCGCACACGTGGTCCACTAAGAACTTCATCCAGCGGCACCCGTGCCATTTAAGACTACTTTCACACATCTGTGTGTTTATTTTTGCCTGTTCACATCATACCCCATGTTCATCAAGTGTTATTTGTGTGATTTTTCTACGACATTATTATTTTCTGTCCTAACTCGCTATGTGTATTGACCGTCACCCCACAACACGTGGTATGGGGACGAGTAGGCGTTAGCGGCAAAGATAAGCGCACGTGTTCATGTTCATACTTCATGTCCTGTCTCTGGGCAAAACCTACAGTCCATCCTAGTGGCTGTAGGCCCCTTGCCTTGTGGATGCTGTGTTATCAGACACCGCAGAGCATCATCATCTAGGAGTGCGCAAGTTAAGTAACGTGCTGGGGAAATCACCCATTGGAACTGGCTAGTCACGTCGGAGAGTAAGCACCTAATTAATTTTTTCTGGCACGATGTAACAATAATAAATGTCTCACAGTGTAAAAGTTGTAAGTCCTTGTAGCATCAGTTACCTAGCCCACCGCAGGCGCCCATCAACCACAGGTGTATCGTAATCGTCTCCATGTCTCACTCGACTGCATCAAGCGTTACCAGTTAAAATATTACTTGTGTGATTCAGTTGATAAAATTAATTAAAGTTCTTGTTTCACAAATTTAATACTTTTAAAAGGAGAATATTAGTAGTCAGTTTTTCAGTAGAGCACCAGTGCCAAGACAGGCCTCTGGGAGTTATCATATGCCCTAAACTGTGATGTTCCAAAAGTGCAAATACTAAATGTAATATTTAAAATTTTTTTTAAAGTAGCAAATTTTATAGTAATTAACTATTTACTAAATGTTCACAAAATGTTAAATCAGTCATAAATGCTTACTAGACTGAAGAAGTTTACTTATCTCGTCATTGATCGTGACTTCCTTACATGTGCTGAGTCCAAATGGCGTACTTCTCACCCATGTATGCAGTTAGTCTGGTTTCATTCTTCAGGGCAGCAATAAACCAAATTTGCATACACTCGAACCTCTTATTCAAATGTTCAAGGTAGTAAAACCACTGGGTAAACTCTACCAGGCACTTAATATCCTAAATTAGAACAGTAAACCAGCAAAATTACTGCAAAATGTATTCTGGAAATTATGACGATCTGTCGTCTTGTCATGGTTCCCAAAAAGTTTTTTTCTATATCGTTAAGAAAAAAAAAAAAACATTCTATCACATGAAATTATTCAACTGTGATGTCATTTCCTTGTCAAACACACACTGAAAAATCTAGAGAAGTTAACAGTTTGCTTTGTCTGTTTTTTAAACATGTAAATTTCATTTATGTTAGGTCATGCAATAGGCAATAGTAACATTACTTTTATCACCGAATATAGTTCTGAGTTTGGTTCCAAAATTTATGCAGTTCATAAAATCAGAAAATAATTATCAAAACATAATTTTCATTAAATATATTTACAAACACACTTTCAAATTAAATCTGTGATGGGGTACATTGTCAGTAAGACAGTGAAAGGCATATCAGTAATGGCCAGCAATGCAAACACTCAACACATGCTTCTAATAATATACAGGATGCTTAACTATGTCAGTCAAAATAGTCTGCCTAGTCAAGATATGTCATTCATATTCTACTTATAATCAACAGCAGTATATTGTAATTTGAAGATATTTAGGATGTGCCACACCAAAAATGGTGCCCATCTTTTAAAATTTACGACAAAATGTTCAGTAAAAAATGCCTGAACACTCTCCAAAAATAAAAAATTCAGCTAGTAGGAATAGAACTGCTTCAGATTTACGTGTCACCTCCTTTCCTACGCACCTGCGGATGGGTGAATTGTACATTTCAATACCCAAGGGTCTGTCAAGATGTAGTTAATGACATTAGGACAAAGCACATGTAGTGGACATGAAGAGGAATGCAAATCAGCCTGAAGTAAAAGAGGAGAGCTGAATACAGAACTGGAGTTAGTCTGCTAGTGTGGCAGGCATGTTGCTAAACCAATATATGTGATGGGTGTACCTGCAATTCAAATATACCTAGAGGTAAAATAGTAAACGTGGTATAAAATGAAATCATATAGAATAATTACATTGGAGTGGTTGGTAGCAGTGCGTGAACTGTATGATGAAATAGAATGTATAGTATGGAGTTATCTGAAAAATACATTATGCATATGATGGTGGTAGGCACAGAAATTATCTATAAGAACAGAGGGACAGCACTAACTTGTTTTTTCATTAGTTGTGGAGAATTTTACATCTTCTTGTGTGAGAGGAAATATGGAGAAAAAACTTTATTATCTTTCATGTTTCATTTGCACTGGATGTCAAAAACAAAACCTTCATTCTTGCCATTTTCCGCATGAACCAATGAAGCTGCAATCCTTGGCTAGCTGTAGTTAACATAACATGAATACAAACTGCACTGATAGCAACAGTTTTACAAAACAAAATAAATATTGTACAGAAATCAAATTCAAGTAGTAAGTATGATGACAATAAAATAAAATCTTATAGTGTGTGTGCGAGTATAGTAACTTCAAGGTACCACCATCCTTACAATAATAATTTAAAATGGAAGAAAATAAATAAATAAATAGTGCTGCTTCAGCAAACTGGGACTTGAAAAATACAGTAGACAGTTGCTTAATGTAACTCAGATTGCACTGCTAACTTATAAGTTCCAAATAACAAATTAAATATACTGGTTTGAAAATTTAAAACTCTGCAAAATTCCCTCTTGGTTTCATATTTATATATACTATATTAGATGTCCCTATAAGTTCAACTTAATGGACTCATTCCTAGGAGCAATATACATAGGCCAGAATTATTAATTTAAAAATTAATAAATTAATATTTAAAAAATTAATAATTGTCAACTATCAATAATAATATGACGTGGTGCTCAACTGCCCTGCTCGGGAAGCAGGCCAACGCTGCTGGCTGTGCATCAGCCACGCACGGCCGTGCGTGTAGTGCACGGTTCTCAATATAATTCATGCGGAACGGGTTAAGTGACCTGTTCAGTGATCCAAATGACCCGCCTCGCCAAGAGAAAACTGGTGTGTCTGTGGTTTAAATGGTCGAGTGTTGTGATGCCCTAAAAGCAGAGTCTAAAGTAAATACGGGGTATTGTTACCTCCCGTTTGGTTTCCCTCAGTGCTTCGTAATTAATTAAAGAGTGCCTGACCACATGACCTACATAGTGAAAGAGACCTACAATTGGAGACACTCAAAATTCATGTGCGTAATTTATGAAAGTTGAAAGTACGTCTTTTTTTAATTTAAAAGGGTGTATTTGCATTACCAGTAACATAAATGTATGTGTTAAAAAATATGTATGATTGGGGGGGGGGGGGGGGAATTGAGGGGGATAACATTAATGATATTAATAATACATAGTCTCATCAACTTGTAACACTTTTGCATCCATATATTATGTGACACTGCACCCTTGAAAATTCCCTTATTAAATATATAGCATCATCAGAGAGCTTCCTTAGGGAAATGACCAACATTGAATACTGATATTATTTGTATAAAAAATATTATTTAATATTAAATAATAGTTAGTTCGAGTGAAAGACATACAAAAGTCACAGGCACAGACGATATTCTCCCCTCCCTTTGATCCCTTAAATATGGCCAAAAGGAAATATTATGTTGGCTATGTTGGTGATTCATGAGTTATGTTGGCCAACATGTTTGCAGTTGTGTAATAAAGCAGTTTGTTGCTGGTATGTGTTGCAATTAGCTTGGCTGGATGTTGATATGCGCCATGCTGGATCTCTGCGCTTGGCTGTGGCTGGATGTGGTCTGGTGATAAGGGCTCCCATGTACCTTGGCAGCACCTAAATCTACAGGGCGCTGCTGCGGAACCCATACACGCAATGCTATTACAAGTTCTTAGTAGTGGGAGCGCAAGGATCAGGATAATTCTTTTGTTGTTATTTGTAATAATGTACTTTGGGTATGGCTTTCGGTTAGTATAAAAGTAGATTTCCTATATTTTTTTATCTACTTAGCACCGTGTCATTAGAGAAGAGACAGCACAATGTAATGCAGAAATTCTCCTCCTGGTTATTACTCTAGGAAGGTTGACGCCATTAAGCGAGACATGCAGACAATCATGATACTCTTGTACCTGATTTGACGGGCGCCAGCGATGATTCATACGCACTGCACTTTGAGACTCAGGGATACTGTGGGTTTGTCTCACCCATGCGTACTTACAACACTGCACTACAAAACACTTGGTGGAGCTGGGTAACTGATGCTACAAACACTTACAACTTTACATTGTGAGGTATGTTTATTAGAACCAAGTTACACAGTATCAGAAAATGAATTAGGTGTTTTACTACTTGGATGTGACTAGCCAGTTGCGGTGGGTGAATCCCCCAGCACATTACTAAACTCACACACTCTGATTGGATGATGCTCCGCTGTGTTTGAAGACATAGCCTCTACAAAGCGAGGGGCCCACAGCTGCTAGGATGTACTGTAGGTTTTGCCTAGAGACAGGACACGGAGTATGAAATGGACACATGCGATTATCCACGCATCTAACGCCGACTCGTCCCTAAACCACGTGGTGTGTGGCGACGGTCATACACATAATGGGTTAGTGCAGAAATAATAACACCGTACAAATATTACAAAAATAACACTTGATGAACATGGGGCATGATATGATTAGGTAAAATAAACACACAACTGTGTGAAAGTAGTTTTGGATGCCGCGGATGCCGCTGAAGTTCATAGCGGAC
Source organism: Dryococelus australis (assembly GCA_029891345.1). Classification (NCBI taxonomy): domain Eukaryota; kingdom Metazoa; phylum Arthropoda; class Insecta; order Phasmatodea; family Phasmatidae; genus Dryococelus; species Dryococelus australis. The sequence goes on from CM057000.1 coordinate 4,449,272, forward strand.
CACGTGTGCGAGCATAAAAGCATACACGAGAGCGTCTTACCTCGACAGCTCTCCTAGAACTACTGCCCACAGGTAGGGGTCGTGAGGACCTACCATGGCTTCCTACGTGGTTCACACAAGCGGAACTGCTCTGCACGCACAGTAAAATATTATATTGCAATTGAAATGGCACCAAACGAATTATTAAACCGTTTTACAGACAGAATTCAAAGTATATTTTCTGGTACTTATTAAATTGTCTTTTGAAGACATCTTCACCTGAATATTATTCTCTCTCTCTTCAGCGCCGTGCGCACTTTGAATATGAAATAGCAGTATTACACAAGACCCTAAAATAATACATATTACACTTTTTAAACAAATTTTACCCTGGAAAGAAAAACATAGTACACTGAAACACTTTATCCCGTTTTGGGAAAAGTCCATATTTGTAGTGGGATTCGTATACATGCTTACCCACGCATACCGTTAGTGGCGAGTGCCACCATGGGCTGTATGTGGCTGGCTCTTAGTCGACGTCAAGGTATACAGAAACTTTTGTAGTTTTCAAAGGATGTCGATAAAGATGACAGGTCTTTGGACAATTTGGATTACTGACGCAGAAGAAAGTTATATTTTGTTGTTGTTTTTGTACCGATTTGGACTTCAGGGAATTACTGCTAAAGCTGGGAGTGATTTATTGGAAATTTGTTTCTTCAAAAGCCACATAACCAAAAGGACCCTGCTACCAAGAAAATTAGTGACATTGATCCACGTGATATAATATAGTGGAAGAGTTTTCTACTTCATGAAGGAAAGATTGACAATACTGCTGTGATTAGTGTTTCGGCAATGCTTCGCTGTATTAGCGTAAGAAGATGAATCGAAAGTTGGTTGGTACGACTGGAAACATGCATATTTCTGGACATCTAGAGTTGTCTTAAAATCCTTAATGTAGAGAGGATTTTATTCTGTGTTTTATGATGTGTTGAAGCTTTTGTTGTTTTATTTTAAAATTATTTAAAATAATTAGTTTGCTTTATTACACAACTGCAGACATGTTGCCAACATAACTCGTGATCCACCAACATAAAATTTATTTTTGGTCACATTAAAGGGATCACAGGGGAATATTGTCTGTGTCCCTAACTTTTGCATGTCTTTCACCCAAACTCATTCCTACAGCAATCACTAAATTGATGTTATAATGCATTGAAATGTAATTGAAGGATTTTATGTATGACAAATGTCTTGTGTAATTTTTATATAATTTTGTATTTCTTTTGAAAGCCAGTTCAGCCTTTTTCTAAGTATTTATCATTTCCCAGACACTGGACAATTGAAATAAAAAATAAGGTGTCTCAATACTACTATCCTAATTCCTCCGAGTGTTTTACTGCTTTGTATTCTGTTTTACATGTGCTTGTATGTAAGATGTGTGTTAACTGCTTTTTCCCTCACGAAGCTGGCGGGAGATCTCCACTTGGTAACTGCATCTCTACGCCATCCTCCTCAGTCTAGTTTGGCAAGCCTAGGAGAGTGCACGTGTTCGTGTCGCGGGTGAACTTCCAACTTCTTGCCTGGTGATTTAGCTGAAATAGTAAGTGTCTTTTAATCGGAACAGTTCATTAATTTCTTTTCTCCCCCGTGCATGCACTCTCATCTCTGTAGACTCGTGACCCCTGAGATTTTACTGCCTTAATCTGTTCACGCGCTAACCAGTGCTTTTCGCAGTGGTGGCAGATGGCGGGCCTTATACACCATGCCCACTTTATTCCAGGGACTTTGTGTAATTGATTGTATATGTTCTCTCTCTATCAATCCATATATGTAATTGCAGTGTTTCTCGACTTAATTCATCTTAACTTTAGTTTCACCTCAGGTCCTGGCCCACTCCAGGACTGTAAGTCCACATGCTCATTTATGTACTATAAAGGCATCAGTGACTTTTGTTGTACTTTATTTGTAAAACGTGAGTTGCGAGAGGAATACGCCATGTGGCTGCCGACCAACTACCGCCCTGAGAGCCAGAGTACACGTGCTCATGTCTGATATACATGAGCTGGCGCCCTACTGGAACTTACAACTATTCTGTGATAACTAGCCACGCATCTAGGTTTCTCTCAAACCAGGCATCCCTCGCCTCTTGCAAGCTGCCAAGCCACGCTATATGGCAACGCAACTAGTGTGGAGACCCACTGATGGTCGGAGGGCGGAGATTCCCGATGAAGTCATCGCGTGCTGCGGAGTTTCCTATAACGTCACCACGTACCTGCGTGGTACAGATCGTACGCTGATCACTCATCCCACCAAATCAGAATGGGTGGCTACCCGAAGGAACCCCTTGTGCGATTGGGTTTTTGTACAGTTGCAAACATCAGCGTAATGATACTTCTGAACAACATGTGGGACGTTGAAGAAAGATGTGCATCGTGTGGTAAGCCTGTCTCATTGGATCCGTACGAGAAATATGACTTGCAAGCCAAAATCTGCAGCTGTATACCAGAGGTGAGAAGTGTCATATTTGCTCAAAGAGTGACGTCCACCAACAGGGTAGCACGCTGCTCACGCCCTGCAAGTGACACAACACGCTGTGAGCTGCACCAGAAGGGAGCACACTTCGCCTGCCTGACAGCAGAAGAATGGCCATCTCTGTGACGTGATGTTTTCACTTGCCAGAACTGCGCATCCAACCAGGACTGTAACAACATCCAGGCCAGCCAGCCCACAGCAACACAGCTGATCGCACCCAGCAAATTCCTGCCTACAGCAGAATGCTGAACGAGTGACTGCTGCAGAGAAGGACGTGTTATTGTCGCATGTAATTTGTGTGGTAATAAATACCACCCAAAGTGTGTATTGGACAGCGACTGGAGCAGTTTTCACGAGGGAAAATTCCGCTGTGAAGAGTGTGTGCTGGTCCTTGTCAACAAATGCAAGATATGAAATGTTCTCATTCGCCAGTCTGAGATCAACACCAGGATCCAGCTTACTAAGGGTAGCGTCTATCACCAGATTGAATAGCATGGGGAACAAAAGGTCCCCCTGAGGTACACCCTGTTTGACCTGGATGTCGCCATGGACCTCCCCTGGAAGCTCGACCGACATGATGTCCTTTGTGTAGACCTTATGAATATGTCGCAACTAGAAGACTTGGGGTACCACGTAACTTCAAGAGTGTCAAACATTTTTGACGTCGAGCACTGTGGCATACGTAGACTTCAGACAGGATGAAGATGCATAGATTAGCTCCGACAACAGGCTTAAGTTTTCGACAAGGTCATCAGAATCAACGAAGATCCTCTGCTCAGGAGAGATCTGTAGCACAGTCTGGAAACTCTTAGCCAAGATCTAATGGAAATGTCGCATCACGATGGACGTGATGGAAATGGACCGAAAATCTCCGGTGACTCAGGCACCTCTTTCTTTGGAATCAATACAGTTCTGGCTTTGAGGAGCCATTCAGGAAAATCTTTAGTAAATAGAAAAAGGTTGAACAATACAGCCTTGAGACATAATGGAATTCCCTTCCACCCTCCGACCATTATGCCATCCAGCCCAGGAACGCTTTGACCAGTGATCTGAGAAGACTTTACTTCTTCATAGGAAATAATTGAAGCCTTTCCCAGGGGATCTAGATTCCCTCCATAGCTAATCGGGTTCATCAAAGTTCAACCCTTCACCCCCCGAGAACAAGCGGGACCACCACTCCGGCATCTCAGGAGGAAAGTCCAACACCTTCCCTACCTCCTACCTTTCAAGATTGCCCGCATGACTCGTGGCCAATCCTTTTTCCAAAGATTATGAATTGTTGCATATTCATGGTGCCTTGCCGCCCTTCTGGAAGTCGGGATAAAAGCAACATGGGTTCTCCCCAAAGGAGGAACCACATCACGCACGTCAGAAACGCACCTCAGCCATTGGTCTAAGTCAGCTGGTGACTTCCCTTCCACTGCCACTCTCACAGCTGATTCCAATATCTCAGGATGGAATTTCTCTCCTTCAACTCTTCACCTCATCATAAATCTTCTAATAGTGAGGAAGCTTCCTCTGGCTCTTAATAGAGTCATACGTTCTGTCAAGGAAAATGCTCTTGCCATGCACTTCCGCCACCAATGAAAGATTTATGAACCTTGGGCCTTGAGATGAGAATCCTCGTGAGCGAGGATTCTCATCTCCTCATCCGTCCACTTGTTGCGACCCTTAGATGGTCCGGATATTGCAGCATTGAATTCAGCTGGGTGTGCACTATGCTCATGCACACCTCGCCTTGTTGCACTGGTAAAGCCACGGTCGCCCAACGACACTTAAACTCTCCAACTTGCATCCTGAAAGAGAACCAACAAAAACTAGTTTGGACGTCAGAGAGTCATAACTACTACCCCCCTGTCCCCTTCGAGGAACAGCAAGGAGGAAAAATAACAGCAACACCCACCATCATGTTAATGCTGCATCTCACACGCCCACTGCCAGGACACTAGATGCCACCTTGTCTACAGAGGCACCAGCGAGTGACAGCGTGCCTGCCAGCCCGGTGCAGCCTTTCATCATACAGCTGCCAGCATGTTACGACGTAAGGAGTGAGGAGCCAGGGGGGCCACCTGATGATGGCCCGGATCACCACGAGCGTGCCCCACTTGATGGCGTCACGACACCCGGAAGACACTCAGCTACTCCGGTGTTACAATCACCACCACCACCATCAGGATCATTGATGTACAGAAGAGGAAACACGCTCGCTGTGTCTGCAGGGGATGCCCGCACTCCAAACCGATGCCATCTTCATCAAATTGAGAGTAGCAGTAGCAGCGATGAGTTGGGTTCAGAGGAGCACTCCTCCCTCCCCGCCGCTCAAAACGAACTCGTCACATTCGGCACGTCACGTGTACAGCATATGGGCACTCACCAGTGCCTACCACAGTCATGGCGCTGGCGCCCTCACCAGAGCTATAGCCACATTCATCACGTCTACCATAGCAGCCTGGGAAATACAACCTGCGACCACACAGCAAGATTAGACCACCGGTAAAGTGTGCATGAGTGAGCTTCGACGAGTGAATGGCCTCGAGAGGGGGAGGGCGTTTGACGTGTGTCATCACCATATCATCAGTGCCCAACATGCACCATACAACGAGCAGCCATCAGAGCACAGCAATATGCCTCAGTGTATATTCCACTGGGTACTCAACGACCCGCAACATCTCCTCATGCTCTCCACTGAGAGCTGGCGCCCTACCTAGAAACAGTGAACCTTACAGCCATCCAACCTAACCCCAAATAATTCCCTGAAGCCTGAATCCAGCAACAACAAGTATGTCTTCTTGCATGTGTTTGATTAGCATTTCAGCATCCTCCCCAGTGTAAAATATGTTTGTATCATCAGTATACAAGTAATTTGCCAATTTAATTTGCGTTCTGCCATATCATTTATGTATATCAAAAATAACAGTGGGCCTAATACTGGGCTCTGGAGCACACCATGTGTTATCAAGCGTAGATCACTAGTGTGACCATTCAAAAACATATTGTTTCCTATTTTGGAGGCAGCTTTCAAAGAATTTGAGAGTAATTCCTCTTATAGCAGCATAGTGCATTTTTTGTAATATCATCTTATGATCTGCTGTGTTGATTGCCTTCTTTAAATAAATAAACAGACCAGAGGTGATTTTATTAGGCTAAATCTAACTTAACTTAAATATTCTTGTAGCATAGGGCCTACTTATCAAATATGCTGTGGCTATTAGTGTGCTTGATTTTCCATGAAACCATACTGTTTACAGTTAAAAAAAACTTGATCTTTTGCAGATAGTCCATTAATTTTCTCTTTAAAATTTTTTCGAATATTTTTGAAATGATTGGCAAATGAGATTGGTCTGTGATTGATTAGGTTAGTGTGTTCAATAAATATTGTTAAGCACAGATCCCTCGACAGCAAAGGAGACCATCTTCCATGACATTGTTTTTTTCTGTTTTACCAGTGACACCAGGGTTTCTACATCATGCAAGTCAAAAAGTAGTCAAAAGTAGGAATACACCATAAAACAACAAAACTTCACTGCCTATTGTCACATACATACATACACTCGCAGTTAGGCTACCGCCCGGTGGCGAGCTCTCTCACCTCTCCTTCACCCACCCAACTCCTCTCCCACTCCCTTCCTGAACTTACCAACCCCCCTCACATATACCAATTCCTCCCTCAACACAGTCCACTCCCTCACAGACCTCACTAGCATGGACTGCCTACCCCGCTCCGTTCTCCTCCACATCCTCTGAAGCTTTTCACTGTTGTTTCCTCTTCCTCTAAACACCCCCTTACTTACACCCTACAACACAATCGTCTGCAAATAATCTGATTTTTCCCCTAATCACCAAACCCACGTCATTTACCATTATGGTGCACGAGCCTCAACTAATCAGAACAAAATGTTTTAGTTCTTGTTACTGGTTTATATAACCATAACTTGTACTTTTGTAAATGCAGACTTGTTCATTATGTATGTACAAACATGTCTCTTTCCCAAAATCAACGTAAGCCTATTTGCTCTCATAGCAGCTAAGATCTGTTCTTAAAACGTAATACAACTAAACCTTCCCCTCCAAACTTCTTTTGTAGGTATGGCTTTTTGCCACTTTTTTTAACCCTCCCCAGATACACATTTCCGCTTCGCCCCTAAATTGACATGGGATTTTGGGTGACAAATTTTTATGGAGTTTTTTAAATTTTGATTTCGTTTAGAGTAGCATGATGTAATAATATAAAATTTTCAAAGATCGACAAGACATATGGTATAAATTGCGCACGATGAACAGTGACGTTATACAATAACAAAGTAGGTTATTGTAAAAAAAAAAAAAAACAATAATTTGGTCTTACTTGAACATTCCGGGTCTCCGCACAGCCTGTAATCAGAAATCCTGTCTCCATTATTAAAAGTTAATGCAATTAAAATGATACAAATGAATGCCCGATTCATGGCAAATTGTTGATATTACTTTCAGGGAACTACCACATCACCATCATCACAAACATCCTCACAGCGAAAACGCAATGTAGTGATGCCATCTGTTCAACACAACATCGTGTAGCAGAAAGCTTTCCACACAGGAATGTCTGTCACTCAACTAGATGAGAAACATTATTTTCTCAAACGTTTTTGATGAAAGTGTGGCATAAATTGTTACAATATTACGCTAATAAGCCCAAATGTATCTAATTAAAAACTATGTTTAATAAAGTCACAGTTCTGATCTTCAATTCTTTTTTCTTACCAGAAAAATGGCGTCCATCCTACGGTCGTGGAAGTTTGTCCGGCGTATCACGTGCTTTTCACAAGATTTTGTGCTGATCACTTTAAAGCGAGATGCAGACGTGCTGTTTACATCTAAAGAACGAATCTTGGCAAGTAACAATAAGTAAGTACAGTACCGTATTGTACGGCGTAGTTTCTCACCTTGACTGCTCTTTACATTTTCACGGTGTTGCAAAGTTCCCAGTGTTTCTTAAAAGTAGGCTTTTTTTTTATATACTTCTCACAGTTATGCACTAAGTACTGTATTTATAAACGAGTTTCCGTGATAGTTGTAAGTTTCAAATCACTTCTTTACTGATTTGTTGCCCATACTTACGCCGGTGTTTATGTTCTAACCAAGGGTTTAAAACCTGTTCTACTGTTAGTTCGTAGAAGTTGCAGCGGTATTCGGAGTGCAGTACGTGACGTGCTGGAGGCTGGTTCGCACCACGCCAAATACAACCGGCTGAGGTGGCCGGCCCCATAACTCTGTAGTTAGTGAAGGTTACTTAATACATGCACTCGCAATTACACTACCCGCTCGGTGGCGAGATCTCTCAACTCTCCTTCACCCACCCAACTCCTCTCCAACTCCCTTCCTGAACTTACCAACCCCCCTCACAGATACCAATTCCTCCCTCAACACATTCCACTCCCTCACAGACCTCACAAGCATGGACTGCCTACCCCACTCCATTCTCCTCCACACCCTCTGAAGCTTCTCACTGTTGTTTCCTCTTCCCCAAAAACACCCCCTTACTTAGCTTGCAGTGTAGCCCTCCCCATCCTCCCTCTTTGTTCACCACTCTGTTCAACTTTCCTCCTGTCCTTCAATGAGCTCCACCCCATTTCTTTCATCATCACTGATGGCCTATAGTTCCCTTCTTCCTCACCATCTTGCCCCTGCCTCCTCCACCTACCCTTCACCCATCTTGCTGCCTTTCTCTGCACCTTCTCCAGTTCTCGCACCTCCACATACGGGTCCCATACTGCTGCAGCATATTCTAACATTGGCCGTACCATTGTGCCATACGCCTTCTCCTTCACCTCACAGTTGACTCCATTCAGCACCCTTCCCAGCATGCCCAGAGCCCTTCTTCCCTTTGCTACCACCCTCTCTACCTGTTTTTTCCACCTGAGGTCTTCCTGCAGTACAATCCCTAGATACTTATATTCTGCTGCTTCTTCTTCCTTGTGTACCTCACTACCTTAGTTTTTCTAACATTCATCTTCATTTTGTTTTCCCTGGTCCACAACAATATCCTATCATCAGTGTCCGCCAGCAAGTTCCCCCCCCCTCTCTCCCCGTCCTACTTCAGCATACACAACACAATCATCTGCAATCAATCTTATTTTTTCCCTAATCCCCAAACCCATGTCATTTGCCATTATGGTAAATAGCAAAGGACCCGGCATGCTTCCCTGTGGCACCCCTGACATAACTACCCCTTCCCACGATATTGCCTCCCCCACTTTCACCCTCTGCCTTCGCCCCCTGAGGAAGTCCCCAATACATTCCACTACCTTCTTGTCCAGTATCAGCTCCTCCACTTTCCTCATCGATGTCCCATGGGGCACCTTATCAAACCTCTTCTCAAAATCTATGAAGCAGGCATCCATCTGCTTCCCCTCATCAACTACCTGCACCAGATCCTCTAATAACCCAGCCAGGGATTAAGGCCTAAACACAATCACCTGGGCCGGTGGCTGGTTTGATACGGCAGTTGAGAAACAATCTTTGAAGGGACACAATAAACTCGTGAGTTGGTACTAACTGCAAATATCACAGCCATCACGTGGGTGGGACTTTGTATTTTACTTTTGTGCACAGGAAAAGAGATGTGGGTTTTTTGATGGGCGTAAATTTTTTTTTTTAGGCAAAAAGTCCAGTTTTGTGGAAAATTTCTAGTAATTTATTTTGTGCACAGAATGCAGGATTAGTGTACAACCAGATTCCACATGTTTACATGCATTTTATAACATCACCAGTATCCCTTACCTATGACAATCTAATGGGGCATCCATGGGAATGTGGGGGGGGGGGGGTTCAGGTGGGGATGATTTCATTATTTATAGACGGAATCGGGAAGTACACTAGATTCCATCTGCTCTAGTGTACTACCAGACTCCATATATGGATTCGCGTGGTACACTATAACCCAGCCACTCTAGTGTACTACCCGATACCACATAGGAATAATAGTCAATAAATTAATATTTTGCCTCCAAAACTAACATATCCTATTTGTAAACGATAATTCACTATTTCCGGTATTTCAGCCACACCTTCTTTATCACGGGTCGTGTGTGGATTAATCACTGTAATGGTTTCATATTTCAATCACTTGAAAAGGATTATTTCCACACGCAATCACATTTCCTGTTTAGTTAAATACCATTTCTGCTATATTATATGCTTCGCTGTATCAAATACCATCTAGACATACTAATCCAATCCTAACAGGACCTTCCTACTACAAGCTTATTCTACAAGTCACTACAACCATCAAGCATATCCAATTATTAATTACAAATACTTAAGACTAGGTACCTTCTACAGAATCCTGACCTAACATTACATACCTAAAACACTGTTAGTTAAACCTGATTCACATTTCTCATTTAACATTATAACACTTACCTGTAACAAACAGATCCATTTTCTGCCAACTTGTAAGGCTATACACATCCTCATTATTCCACGATGCATCATTGGCAGTACGGTATGTATATAATTAATCGTCCTACACAACAGCATTATTCACCACATACTGTATTTTGCTATTAACTTCATACGCTATTGTATACCACTTCACTTTATATAAAGCACTATTCATAATTTTGTTCTTAATCTTCAATATGAATCAACATGCAGATGTACAACTTATGGAAACTAAATTTCTCCGCTATTCTAACTTACTTCTATATTCATTGCAACTGCGACCAACCTATTCAATTATACGGGTGACGTCCTGATGTCATTAAGTACGTCACACTTACAAACAAATCTTGGGAATCGAGATGTATACTTGACCCCAGAATGCTTTGAGCTCCTTTTTGTAGATATCGGGTACATCCAATGAATTTAAGGTGAAGAGCTGAGGGAGAATTTTGCAATTTATATTAGCCATACCTAATATATATAGTTGTGAGATTGGGTTAATTCAGGTTTGAGGAGTAGTAAAATTGTTTACCAGGAAAAGGTGTTGGAATTCTATTGTACCCGGGGCGCAAGGTATTGTTCAGCAAACAATACCGTTGTGATGTGGGGAGTTGACCCTGTTGTCTCAGGTTCGTCTGCAGACGACCAAAGTCGGCAATCCTTCCTGCGATTTGTTCTGCTGCTCCTCAGATGAAATTTATATCAATCAGGTAGTTTCTTGCATCCACCGTACTGGTGCTGCGTACTGTGTCTGGTGGTGTCGTTGCTCGTACCGGTGGGCAATTTTTCTCGTCTGGTAAACACATGTTCTGGCCCAGTAGGACCTCTGCTGGTGATTGTCCAGTTGCTGCGTTAATGCGCCTGCAGAGGGTGAAAAGTGCATTTGGCAGGTGTTCCGCCCAAGTCGTGTGCTGCTCACCCACACGGATCCGGAGCTGCGCCTTCAACTCTTGGTTACGCCGCTCCGTGGAGTTCGCACATGGGTGATATACTGTTTTCAAATGACGCACTCCCTATTTCGTGCACAATTCTCACCATCTTTTACCTGTGAATTCCATTCTGTTGTCAATTAGCAGTTCCTTCGGGTATCCCCAAGCGGGCAAAGTATTCCCCTTGCAGCACCTTTGCAATGTGGCCGATCTTTGCACTACTCAAATTGTACGCTTCTATCCAGCATGAGAAATTTTCTGTTTCACGAGTATAAACCTTTTGTTAACAGCTGATTTTGAGTAGGGTCCCATTAGGTCCCAACTTACTGTTTCTAATGGTTTTCATGGCTGCCTTGGTGGGTGTTTTTGCTGTGCACTATCACTTCTATGTGCTCTGCTGTACCCACTTTCTCATGCAATGTGTCAACCCTGGCCAAAAGAAATGAGTTTTTATATTGCGCACCTGGGTGACCTGCTGTTACACTTGCGTGCACATGTGCAAACACATCTCCCTACATGCTGGTGGCACATACAGTCTCCATATTGTCAGATCTTGCTGCGAACAAGTTTCTACGTGCCATCCCTTGACATTTTTGCGTGCACATCTCTCTTTTAGCGCTTGCGCATTGACCACTTCCTGACACAAGTCGAAAGTAGCACTTCACTCACTACTGTATTAACATTATTGATGTGCATCAGGTGGAAAAATGTCTTCCCACTCTGCGTCATTGTGTAAAACTACTTCCTGATTTGGGGTTCGGAATGTGTCAGCGAGTTCATTCTTATGCCCGGGGACATGCTCTACTACGAAGTCGTAGGCCTGCAGAAGCAACACCCACCGGGTGAGTTTACTGCTAGTCTCTCGCATGGTACACAACCACAGCAAGCACCTGTTGTCTTTGCGCTAAGTGAACCTTCGATACTCCAAATAGAGTCTGCACTTCTTTACTGCCCAGATGATGGCCAAGCACTCGTGCTTGTTAAAATCATATCACCTTTCAGTCTGCCCTAGTTTTGCGCTCTGCAAATTGATAAGTTGCTTCTCTCCGCTCTCACTATATTGATAAATGACCACACCGAGCCCCTCCCGGCTAGTGTCCATTTACAAATACTAGTGGCACTCTGGGTCATATCTTGCTAAGGCGGGGCACTCTGAACCTAGCCTTAATCTCTTGTAATGATTTTTCTGCCTCTCTACCCAATATGTATCTCTGCTGCTGTGACAATAAGTCAGTTAGTGGCACAGTTATTATGGCAAAGCCCTCTTTGTTTTCGCGCAACCAGTTAATCAGGCCAAAGAATTTGCGCAGTTGTTTCTGTGTGCGGAGTGCCTGATAGTTCTCAATTAACCCTAGTTGTTCTGGGTTTGGCCAATTTCCTGATTCGCTCACTACATGTCCTAGACATTCCAAATAGGATTTTCCCAAACGGCACTTGCTTGCTACGCATGTCAGTCCGTTGACTGCAAAGTGTTCTAACACTATTGACAGGTGGTGTAAGTGCACTTCCCAAGACTCTGACCATATGACGTCATCGAGATATGCTAGTGTGAATTTTCTCATGAGTCCATCCAGCACTCTAACCATCATCAATTGAAATGTCGCTGGTGCGCACTTTAATCCGAAGGGCATTGCACAAAACTGAAATCTTCTATCATCTGGAGATTTAATAGCAGTTTTCTCGCTGTCTTCCCGGCATACAGGAATTTACCAGTAGCCACTGCGCGAATCTAATAATGACATTACTCTGACTTTTCCCATCTAACTAAGCGTGTCTTTTACGCTGATGTAGGGCAGCAGTGTACTACGCATCACCTGATTGACGTGGTGGAAGTCGACGTTAGTTATGTCCACTTATGATTTTAAAGTGACAAGCAACTTGCCCAGCTAATATCATGTGTATGTGTTAAAGGAATAATTTTGGGGTTGTGATAGTACTTTTCTCACTTAATTAATTATGCTGATTATGGAAATGCCCTTTGTTTTGGCATAAGTGCATTAGTTTGTAAGTTATTAATACTTTAAGGCTGGATTACCTCCAAGATGGCTGCCATAATCGGGAAAAAAATTAACTTGGTAGCACTGCCAATGTTAAAGAGATAAAGATCTACAGCTTAAGTGATGGGTTCTGTGGCAGCACCCCGTAACTTTAGGCACTTAGCCACGGTTGTTGCAAGGGCTTCGCTTCTGGCTTGGGTTTACGTGGCGTCAAATAGCTGAGGTGTTCTAGATCTGACCACGGCCAACATGTTTCTAGTAAAGGATCTAAGAATGAGCTACAGTCATCTGAAATGGGAGGTACTTTCCTGACCTAGTTGACTAGTCTCGCTATTGGTTGAGGGTAGGGTGGAGTAGGTTCATTGTATCAATTGGAGGTTGTAGCAATAACGGGCTCTCTTAACTCACGTTCTACTGCCCGTCGAGCTAGACGTCTTAACTGACTATTGCACCTATCTCCATTCGTGTGCATTGGACCAATTAATGCTAATAAAAAAGACACAAACACACTAATTGGCTCGTAGCAAAAGCTGGTAATTATGATGGCTCATGGTACTCGTCACCTAGCAGTGGCGCTCAAGCCCTCCTGGGTTCTGTCTTACTCAGACGTACCGAGGTAATGAGCATGTAAAAAGACTGGCTAGAAAGGCACCGGACACGTCTCAAGAGTTCCTGATCTTGATCAGACTATAGCCTTATTCAGGCTCCAGGAATTCTAAGAGGTTCGACCCAGTCGTGGCTGTTACGGAGAGATTGCTTGGTTTCTACTGAGGCACACAACAAAAATGAACCAAATTACACTTTCTCTTATAAAACAATGACAGGGGAGAAAAACAATTGTCTCTTAGGAATTCAAGTTTGCCAGAACGTATTTATTATCTACGTGAAAACACTGGGATGAGTGACTATGTATAAATAAAAATAAAATTTATTTAAAGTTACGTTATGGCTGGTGAGGGCAAACTTGCGTTACAAAATAAAAGACAACTCCAATTTCTTATCACAATTAACAGCACATTGTGAGGGGTGGTTGTCCAGAAGGGATGACATATACTGTCTGCTACCGTGGTGTGCAGAGATTTGACTTAGGTAGTGAGGATGCAGGGGTAGGGACGTCGTGATACCTGCAGCTTCTCAGTTGGTTTTCTCCACGTGCTGCGGGATTGGAGTTGGAGCTTCTGGTAGGTGGTAGGAGAGCCTTCTTCAGACTGTTGGTGAGACTTCGCATTCTGGGATAGTCTTCCGCAGACTGAGGAGAGCCCTCTGACATTATTCAGGTCGGCGGGCCGACGAAGACTGGCGAGAGCGGTGTCTCTTCTCCTTATATAGTAAAAACTGCAGCTTGGTGGCTGCCCCAGGGGTGTGGGGGTTGCTAGCCTCATATCACAGGGGTTATTTAAAACAGAGCAGTCGGCAGTGCCACACATTTCTTATCTCTCTTTCTGGAGGCTGCTGACATATTTACCGTCTCTCCACGAGGGTCGGGCAGCAGTGACATCAGCCACAGGGTTCTGCTCTCTTTCAGCATTCCTGCTAACTAGCGTTTTCCTCTTTGCAGTGTCGGTGGATCGGTGAGTAAAACAAGCTCCCACTTCGGGAGTTGCGACTGCATGTCCGTTTATGAGTGGGCAGTACAATTTACATCCAATATCAGCATGACTGTAGTTGTCCGTAATGCATGGATCAAGACTTTAGCCAAGAGATTCATTGCCTGCCGGCATGTGACTTGCTTCGAATTGCTATCGAGGCATGATGATTGGGCGAAGTCGTACAATAGAGTGCGCATGCAAGCTGCAAAGTAGAGTGGCATGCGTTATGGCAAATATATCAACAGCAAATTTTTTGGTGGAAATATATTGGCCAACTAAAAATTGTGAGTGAAAAAATCCTACAGTTTATTACTGTTTGTCATTAAATATGCTACAAAATACAAAAAAATCCCTTCCCAAAATGCTATAAAATTCTACAAATCTCTTTTCAAAATGCTATTTTCATATATGTCTAATAATACATGGTGAAACACACTGAACATTATTGAGATAAAAATCACAGTTAAACTTCTCATCTTGATTATCCGAAAATCTAATCTTCATTGGTGAAACCAGCCCCAACACAACAATACATCTTTACTGCATTTATAATACATTCAAATGCATGCCAATTGTGTGTGACGTTCCTACTATTCAGTGGCCTTCAAGCGTTCAAGGACGGTGTACCGGCCATACCGGTAGTAAAAAACTGCAAGTTGAGCTACTCGACCTGACCAGCCGGGCACTGGCGATGATGTAACAGTGTCGTGTGGACCAATCAGCAATTACCAGTCACCTGACCGGCCATCTGACCAGGCAATTGTGTTTGGCCCTTTTGTGTACAATCTGATACCATGTATTTACACATATGTTATGACGTCACTAATATGGCGCCGATGTTATGTTTTTTTACTGTTCCATTATCCCTTTTGTTTTACAATCTAATGGAGCATCCTTGGGAATGTGTTGGTTATCCAACGGGGACACTTTTGGCAATTATATACATTGGTATTGGGAAGTACATTTGAGCCGATCTGCCCAAGTGTAGGACGCGATACCATATATGGTATCGGGTAATACACTTGAGACTGCCCGCTCCGGTTTACTATGCGATACCAAATACTGTATTTTGAAGCACACTTCAGCCCATGTGTACTATGAGATACCACATGGGGTATCAGGAAATACACTTCAACCCCTACGGGTTCATATTCATTGATTTACTAATTTCCCTCGTAAACAAACGGATAAGCCTATCTGAAAACCACAAGTTACTATGTCACACCTTGTTTATCACTGGTTGTGTTTCTGTGAATCATTGTAATGGATGTATATTTAGAACAATTGAATGACACACAATCGCATTTGTCATATAGGTAAATACAATGTGTGCTATATTATACCATATGCTGTATTGAATATCACCTAAACATACTACCTCTAACCTAACAGGACCTACCTATGACAACATAAGTCTGCATGTCACTACAAACATCAAACCTAACTTTACATAAACACAGCACTGTTCATTTTCATTGCCATACTTACCTTTGTAATTAGAATACACCACTACTTCAGGCACCACATAATTATATATTACACTACGCTCACTCTGCCATACTTCAGCTTACTAGCCACTCACTACCAGTCAACATATCAATTATCTCTCACCACATTTTGTACTACGTTACCAAATGCCTCACAGTAACCGCATTACTATCACATCACACATACACATCCACTTTACAACTCACTTCTCTCACATATATTTGCATAGTTTCTGACAGTTACATTCCCCCCTCCTCCTCGTATTTACCGGTAAACACTTTGGGTTGTCTTGGATTCGTACCTCCCACACTCTTTTTCTTCTTCAAACAGTCAGCTCGCGATGAACTTTGATTTATTCAACAACACAAAAAATATACAGTACTACAACTTACAACTACAAAATTCTCAGCAGTTGCAAATGTGGGTTTTTTTTTTTCTCTCTACTACCAACCTGTTCAACTGTATGGCCAACCTCCTGACACTATTAACTATGTCACACTTATAAACAAATCTGTGGAATCGACTTGTACACTAGACCCTTGTGACAGACGACCTTAAGGGACCCAGAGCTCTGCGTCGAGTTGCTTCTACTGTGGTGGGATTACACTTACCGGCACTGAAGTTATGTAACATTTTATATTTGTATTCTCTCTGGCAAGGCTGTGGGTCACTTTCACAGAGAGTTAACTCTGTATTTGGGTGCAGGACCCGTAGACTCCCTAAGGATGAAAAACACCATACACTGAATTTACTTCTGCCTTTAGGGTGCAGTACCCAAAATACCCTGGTAGGTAAGTCAGAGTTACGATTTCAGACATTTTATCGGTCTTTATGATGTTGCAGTACAGAGGTGCTCTATGTAAAAAAGAATATGTCTAACAGTGAATGTTGATGCATACAAAGGGTTTACTCCATTGAATTTATATGTTGTGTGTCGTGCGTGAAAATCCTGGTTCGGTAACTCAGGAGAACTGTCTGTCAACCTCTCTGCACTGTTTTACAAAAACTGGTTCCTGTTAATTAAATGCTATTGATAATCTAGTATTTCCAGCCAAGTGGTGAATGTGCCGAGGGGGCACAAACGAGACGCACTCCCAACCAGCTGGTCGCATCGATTACTGAGGTCATACTGCAAGAATAGCGTTGGTCTGCGCAAAAGATGGCTGAGACCAGCGTCAGAAATTACTTTGGAGTTTTTATATTTACATAAAAACTACCATTGAAACATGAATGTTGATTTTATACATTTTATACAGCCAGCGGCATTAGAGCCCATGATAGAGTTCACCATGCACTTGTCATGTGCGAAGAGGCCAATAATTTTGAACTTTCATATAAATGTTATTTTCAGTGTAAAACGTATTTATTGTATTTGCAGGGTTCAATATGTTTTAAAATGTGTTCGAGTGTTTGTTACTATTTTAAAATTGTCTGGTTATAAAATTCAAAGTGTCTGCTGCATCAAAATTAAGAACACTAATATTCCGGCGTGAAAGCCATCATAAAGAGACACAAAAATAATATGAAAATCCATAAAAATAATTTAAAAAATGTAAAACAACATTTTATTTAATTTGTGCCATTTTATTTTCAATAATAAAATATTTTACTCTGTGTGCATAGCACTTCCGCTTATGTGAACCCTGTAGGCGGCCATGGTAGGTTCATGTGACGCTTGTCTCTGGACAGTCTGTCGAGGAGAGTTGGCGAAGTAAGACACTGTCACGTACGCACTACAACTTTTGTTCACTGATTTAGGTTTCCATAGTCAATTTAGTTTACCGGGTAACCCTTGCTTGTGTACGTTTTTGCCAGACATTTTCCCCAGTATATACTTCTGTTTTATTAATTTATTGCGCCCTTGCTATATTTTTAACTTAATCGAGGAGGAGGAGAAAGATACCGGAGAGGTCACATGACCTGCACAACTTGAATCAGGCCCCATTTGCCTATGTTTATGGTGTTTCATTGTAACTTCTGCATTATTGCTACACGCAATTTCATGGGCTTTGTTTTTATGTCTGAATTTGAGGATAATTGTAATGTTTGAATATTTTACGACATCATCACTTATAACCATATGGCCGACCAACGCCAAGTCTTTGTATACGCTATCGTTGCGTTTTGAGAGCTTATTTATTGAACATCGAATGGGCAATATGTATTTCAGGGTTCAATGTATTTTTCACATAAATTGACGCTTTTTGTACTTGACTACACGGTCATGTTAATGTTTGATTTTACCGCCATTAGGCATGTTACGTGCCTGTTACCACTGCAATCGTGAAAATAATAATTTTCTCAGCAAGAATAATGTTTTGTCTGATTTTAGTTTGCCGTTTCCACGCAGAAATATTGCAATTTCACCTGCCCCACGTGGTCCGCTACGAACTTCATCCAACGGCATCCATGCTATCTAAACTTGTTTTCACACATGTGTGTGGTTATTATGAATACTCATCTCATTTCCCATCTTATTTCATGCATCTTTTGAGCGTTTATATAATTTTGTAATTAGTGTACGGTGCAATTATTCCCGTCATAGCCGGCTCTGTGTATAGGCCGTCACCACACTACCCACGTGCTGGAGGGCGAGCCCCGAAGAGTTTGCATTAGTGATGCAGAGTAATCACACGTGTTAATATGGATTATGAAAGGTTTCATTTGTAATTCACCGTGTCCTGTCTTCAGGGAAAAACAGTCAGTCCACCCTAGCGGTTGTCGGCCCTCTTTGCTTGTGAAGGCTTTGCTTTCACGCACCTCTGTGAGATCGTCCATCTAGGCGTGCGCTAGATTAATTGCGGGCTGGGGAGCACCCATGTGGAATTGGCTAGTCATGACCGAGATAATCATCATTTCATTGGCACGTTGATGTGTATGCATAATAACAATAAAAACAAGTCTACAGTGAACTTAACTCTTTCATTTAGTCGTGACAGTGTCCTAGCCACATGTATTTTATTTAGTGTTTATTTCCAGTGAATTTTAGTATTGCCAACATGTAAGTACGCACGGGTGAGACGGACACATGTAACCCACAGCATCCCTGAGAACCCTGAGTCTCAATAGTGCGGTGATTGGGAAGCACTGCTGGGGCCCAAATTACCAGTAAATATTTGTGTCATTGTTCATCTCGTGTTTCACCCGACGGTGTCAATACATTCTGATATCTATACATATTGGTACATCTCTGTGTGTCTAAAAGCTTTATTTAGTGTTAATGTGACATCACAGTAATGCCACCACTATTACAAGGTGATATTAAATGAAGTGAGGCCGTTATTGGCAGTTTGGTGATGAATGAAACACATTTGCTCTTTTAAATTATTACCTTGACTCTAATTTTAAAAAATAGCTCGAAAAATGGGACTTTGGTTATCTACCTTATCTCTGGTAGAGCGGTTTAAAGTGTGTGAGTGCCACATAAAGTCAATAGCTGTTTAGCCATTTTATGCTGTTTTCATCCGTTGAGCAAGTCCATCCCTGAACGGGGTGTGCGGTGCCATACTCATTTGCACTAAACACAATGAAAATTCATTTGCTTTTGATGCCTGCTAAGAGCCAGCCACAGGTAGACCATTATGGCACTCACTGCTAGTGATACACATGGGTAAGCACGTATGTGCATCCTGCTACAAGTACGGACTTTCCCAGAATGGGATCAAATGTTTCATTCTATTATGTAGTTTTCCTTTCAAGGTAATATATGTCTGAAAAGTTTAATATATCTTATTTCAGAATCTTGTGTAATGTTGATATTTAAAACTCAAAATGCACGTGGTGCCGAAGAGAAGGACAATATTCAGGCACGAATGCCTCTAAAAGACAATTAATAACAACAAAAATTCCATATTTAAATTGAAACTGTAATTTAGTCCTAAAATACTTTTGGTGCCTATTCAATTTGCATATAATAATTTTACTCGGCGTGCATAGCACTTTCGCTTGTGTAAACCCGTAGGCAGCCATGGTATGTCCGCGCGACCCCTGCCTTTCAGCAGTCGTCCTAGGAGAGCTGGTGAGGTAAGATACTATCACGTACACACTTAATATTTTTGCACTGCTGTAGGTTTCAATAGTTCACTTTAGTATACCGATTAACCTTTGCCTTGCGTACGTTTTGCCAGACATCCCCAGCATAATGCTATCCGCTTAACTTAATTATATTCAGCCTTTGAGACTTTTTGGAATTTAAACGAGATGAGAGGAGTAGATGTCTGATAGACCATGCGGCCCACGCAGTTTTTGTATCAAACGCCATCCGCCCCTGTTTAGGGCTTTTCTTTGTAATTTCTGCTTAATTGCGCCAAGTGATATTAAGGGTAATGTGTTTGTGTAAGTATTTGAGAGTTTTTGTCATGTTAAGTATGTTTTGCGGCCACATTGTTAGCTATCACCAAGTCCATATCTGTGCCATCACCGCATTATGAGGGTTAATTCGTGTTCCATTATGTGTGCCTTAATTTTATCTCGAGGTTTATGCAATATTTTCAATAAGGGTTATTGTATTTTTCATGTTTGATGCATTTTGTTCATCGCCACGCAGTAAAATCATGTATTTGTATTCTCCCACCATCCGGCGCTTGAAGAGCTTTTGTATGCTCATTTATTGACAGGAATATTTTGCTAATGCCCACATCATTTTGGCCGATGATTCTTGAATGAATTTGCCTTGGAATACTGCATTTTCACGCCTGCCCACATGGTCTGCTACAAACTTCATCCAGCTGATGTGTCATCTAAAACTAATTACACACATCTCTGTGTTTATTTTACCTGCTTATAGCATGTCACATGTTCACCCAGCGTTATTTTGTGAAATTTTGTACATCGAGATTATTTTTGCACTAACCTGGCATGTGTATGGCCATCGCCACACCACGTGGGTCGGGGATGAGTCCCGACGATTAGGCGCTAGTTGTGTAGATATTCGCACGTGTTCTTTTCATATTCCATGTCCTGTCTCTGGGCAAACCTGCAGTCCATCCTAGCAGCTGTAGGCCCCTTGTCTTGTGGAGGCTGTGTTATCAGACACCGCGGATCATCATCCAGTCAGAATGGGCAGTTAAGTCACGTGATTGGGGATTCACCCACTGCAACTGGCTAGTCATGTAGGAGTAACACATAATTCATCTCTAGCATGTTGTAATCTGGTAAGAATAAACTTACCTATCGGTGTAAAAGTTGTTAAGTCCTTGTAGCGTCAGTTACCTAGCTCCACCAAGTGTTTTGTTTGCAGTATTTTTGTATAAAAGTGGTTTTGTAAGTAGGGGTAGGTATCCGGGATTTTTGAGCAAATCACCACCGGGGAAACCCATCTAATTTTATTCACCTGAGATTTTTGTATTGCATTCAAAGATTGACTGTTCTGTGTTAGGCAACAGCACGGGGGGAACGCCATGCAAATCCATCACGGTCATAAGATGTTGTATGCTAATCGTGTTCTACCATTGAGTCTACACCCCGACCTTTGGACTTCAACTTTTGATGTATTGGACATTTGAATCTGTATAAAGGGAATTACTGATAGACGTGAGGAGAAATTACCTTGTTGATTTACTACTTGGGTCACAAGCACTTTTCAGGTATCGTTCGTGAATTAGAGTGTTGCATCACGGTCGAAACATACATGTCATTTTCCAATTGGGTATAATGGTTGTTTTCATGGGAATTAAGACCATTGCTATTAGAAGTTACTTGGAACAATTAGCAGGCAGTGTTTAGTTTTGTGCTGTGGTGTGGCGGTTGTTAGCATTGATGCTGTACATTTAAATGGAATAGTTAACGCGGGGTCAACTGTTATGGATTGTAGATTGTGTTTAGTTTGGGTATTATGCTGTTGAATGTGTACAAACCAATACTCATTATGTTGATGTGGAGTTATTCATGGTTAAGTAGCGTTTGTTAAATATGTGTGAAGTGACTCTAGTGTTGTTTTGTTATTTGATAAATAACATATCACTTGTGTGTGGATACACTGGAATACATACAGTACACTGTGTAAATAAATATATGTTTTGAGGGATGATACGCTATGCCTTATGGTTGGTGGATGGTTTCATGTCCCTTGTCACCTTTTGTTTAATATATTTGTGTACCACAGTGTTGTGTATATGACAAAAAAACACTCATGGATAGTGTCGTGTGGGATGTACACTTTGCCTTTACATACAGTACACTCTGTAAAAAAAAATAATTTATAGGAGAAAATTATCCTGGGTTGAGTTCAAGCATGCGAACTTCATCAATATGTAATAGGACTTAAAATGTGTGAGCCTTTTACTGAGAAATATAAAAATAAATTCTGTTGTTCATTCTCATTCCAGTTATTGAATTAAATAGTTTAAGTATAAGTTTTCTGAAGTACCACAAAATCCCAAAATTCAAGCTGAAACTTAGTTTCTAGTAAAACTGAAAATAGGAAAAGGGAAATTAATAGTGTCCAGCTGTGCTCAGTTTGCAGAATACAATGACTCCTTTTCTCATGGGGGCATCCGTGGGCAAACCAAAACTTTAATAGCAATAGTTAAAAATGGAAACACTTGCAGTTTGTATGCTGGTACCGGAAAATAGGTACATAGCTTTCCATTACTGATTATTTAAAATCGACAAAACACATTTATTATAATTAAAACCATCTTTCATTTTGTTTAGATTTATCATAGTGTAAAAATATTTTTCAGCTTCCTAGGCAAAACTCCATTCAAATTAGTCTCAGTAGGACTATTAAATTGTACAATGCGGAGCGCGATGCAGCACGTCCGCCCGCCTGAGAGAATAGGAATACAGTAAAACTGGGTGAATAGGGACATAAGTTCTCGTAAATTTTTTATGTACTTCCAGAATTGTCATTCCAAATATATGGAATCACAGTTCCTGCTGAACTGCTGAGAATTACTCTGTTTTAATATCTTTTGGTTTAAAAATGTGACAGTATATTAAAAGTTTTTAAATATTTGTTCTCTATTCACACCGTTCTAGAGTACTGTAGTTCATTTGAAAGGTACCGGCAACTGCTTTTGCTTTAACGTCTTCCTAAGGGAACGTAACACTTTGTGTCTGCATTCAATCTTAATGAAACTTAAAATAAATACCATTAAAATGAGTTCCTCTTCCAAATAACTCATCTCCGACACAAATTAATATATTCGGTACGAACTTCGCAGCATTATGTGAAGATACATTATTTCAATTAAGAACATTTTTCTGGAGAAAACTATTCATCAAATAAGTTTTTGTTAAGCTGATTAGTTTAATGATACTAATTTCCGTCTAGACTAGCGGAGTAGCTCATAGACTCTATCTAGGACCTCTGAGTTATAAGTTCTTTCTTGAAGAAAAATTTTGTAAGCTTTTCTTCAGATGGAATTAATAGAATTGTACAATTAACAAGAAAATCTAGTGCAATGCTAGACCATATACCCTTGGTACAGTCTTACTAGTTGAAGTTCCATGGTTGTAGTCCCAAGTATGCATAAGCCTGATCTTGAGGTCTTACAAAAATTAATAAATCTGTCACTTGTAGGCTGCCTCATCACCATGCCATTAGGATGAGTAGTCAAAAATTAATTAAATTAGCTAAGAGCCAGAATGCAATGAACTGACTGCAGTCATGTCTAGAGAGAGTTCCGGACTTGCCTCAGGCAACCCTCCTTCTTTATTAACAAATCAAAGAAAAAATGATTTCCCAATAAGAGAAACTTATCTATAAATTGTTCAAAATTAACATTCTCTTATGTCTATAAAATTCACATTAAACTCAAAACCAAGGAATATTTAAAATAAATCATTTTAACTTGTGGAAAGGACAGTTTATATGCTTGTTAAATGGGAATTTTGTGTATGTTTGATGTAAATGGAACACAAAGGGACTTCAATTATTTGCGGAGCGTGTGTTTTATGAAAGAGTTTAATTCTCATAAAATAAATAAATAATATTAAATCTGATGAATAGTGATTTTAGTTTCCTTGGAAATGACAGAAATAGCACTCCACTACGCCCTGAGTTTGCACTTACATCTCTGACATATGTTCTTGTCAAGTGCCAGGGAGTTGGTTATTTGTGGGGGGCAATTGAATGTGAGTGGAAGGATACCTATTGATGTGTAAGAGAGACCCTTATAACACTTCACACCTCCTACACTATAAGTTATTGTTGTTAGTGTACACAAACCCCTCACATCAGCACGGGACTGCAGAAAATGAGATGTGGCGGGGAGAGGGGGGTAATTATGTTAATGTTGGTAATATTCATAGGAATTATGCAAGTAGGTTGAATGACTCATTTTGCTTAGGAAATGTCCTACGTACATATATTGGTAAAATGTAAGCAATTTAAACTAAAACCTAATTAGAACTTTTTATAATAAAATTTGTGACCAGTATTTTATGTAAAATTTATAGTTTCTTCCCATTATTACTGAAACATTTTGACTGGATTGCTGCAACACGTCCCTTCCTCTCCCTTTTCTTTTCCTGTATTGTAATACATATTACCATTTCATTCCATTCTATTTAGCAGCTTTTCTACAGAATTTCACTCTTTTTTTTTTGTACTCATGTTGGCAGTATTTTCAATTATCTCTTCCCTGTCAATATCTGCCTGTATGCATCTATTGTAGTATGAAAACTTTTTTCTTTTAATGTATGTTTCAGTTTATTTGCGACCCAGGTAGCCACATCACAATCCACCGGTGACAGCCTGGAGAGGAGTCTGCGCCGACTGGACCAGGATGCCAGGCGTGCTGGCCGAATCTCAAAACGAGAGCTGGAAGACATTTTGGATGAACTTCGACACAATAGTAAGCAGCATGTGTTGTTGGAACTGTCAGAACATTGGGCAGAGTGCCGCCACAGTGCTTTCATCAAGCGAAACAAGCCACATCGCAGGTTCTACGTAATGAACTGCTGCTAGCTGTAGTGTTATCTCTTAGATAGGGGGCTGGTGCTGCGGTGGATTTCTAGTCAGACTACTCGCCACCCACCAGGATTAATCTAGTTCGCGTTTTTGTGTGTGAGGCAACATTGCGGATGTTGCAGTTTGCTGTCTTTTTCTCTAGGCATGCCGGTTTCCCTGCTCTTGCATTCTGCTGCTGCTGCTTCATATTCATTTCATTTCACCCTCCTCACCAGCACTCAACCTCCTTTTTACTAACTGCTCATGGAAGGCTCTCACATCTTAGGTGGGAGGTTCGTGGGCCTATAGTCTGCAGACTGGTTTTGTGATATTTCGGTGTGTATAGGCTGCACATTTTTACAAAATGTGGGGTGGGCTTATATACGAGATATGGCCATAACAAAAAATTTCCCCAAAACATATTTAGAAATTTGTCAGCATACAGTACATTTTAATGTTTTAACTTAAAGGAAGGAAGGAAAGAGGAGGAAGAAGAAGAAGAAGAGGATGAGAAGGAGGAAAAAAAACTTTTCCCTCTCTTGCAATTATTTGTTCACTCGCATTCATAAACAAAAAAAAAAAACCTTCATCCCGCACGTGTAACGTGTAAACATGTTGGAGTTTAGCCATAGATGCCGTACATGAGAAAATAATTTCTCTGCTATACAAGAGAACAATATCTTACGTACTACAAGTGCACGTTGATATGACATCATTTTGTGTATCATGTTGCTATGGTTTTGCTTTCTCAAGTCACGTTACCATCTGTGGCATAGTAATTGCGCAATGTATATTTGTAAACATTCCAACATAACATAAATTTTCTGTCACAAATGTTTTGATGGAGAGAAATTAATTCTGAATTTATTACGTTTGTACGGATTCGTAACTTAACAATATCTACAGGAATACAAAAATTCAGTGCGGCCTATACTTGAAATATTAATTATCCCAAATTTTTCATCAAAAACTTCTGGTATGGCCTATACACGCACGTGGCCTAACACGCCAAAATACAGATATATACAGTTGGGAATTTCACACCTGTAAATAAGAAAATAACATTTGCAGCAATTTGTAACAATACAGAAAATTTACCACATATCATTCTCAGTTGTCATTTATTACTGCGGTGCGTCTTGCTTCCAGTTACATTGTAACTTACTTTTTTCTCACACTTCCTGCCTTGTAGTTAGGTGTGTGTGTGTGTGTGTGTGCGGTGCGTGCGTGTGTGTGTGTGTGCACACACACACACACAGTGCCATTACAAATGATCTTTTCGATTACAAAAATTAATAACTCATGTTTATAACACTTAGCCACATGAAAGGTGTCTAAATGTAAAAAGAAACTCAAAAAGTTTTAGTGGTTGGTACAGCAGTCACATAGTTATTGATTTCGCCGCTAGGGCGATAGTATAGAGAAAATGGTTGCCAACGAAGACAGGAAGGCTTTCTGTGCTCTGAATTTTCACGTCTGCAAGTCTGTTATCACTGTACAACATAACTTTAGAAGGGAGTTTGGTGAAGATGC